>JAOPSE010000004.1:159097076-159760421 GCA_029449295.1 Zea luxurians | reverse complement strand
GCCATGTGCATTCATGGGAGAGGTGCTGAATCTACTATGTGGATGTGGATAATTTGGACTTGTGCATGGTGATTCTACTTGGCGTTGAGTTTTTAGTTACTTGTATACTTGCTGCAATTTACTGTTCAAAAGAAAAGAAAGAAGTCCTGAACACGTGGTTGTGTAAGCACAGTTGATTTACAGTGTCCTATTTGTTGTTGTTATGTTTACTTGCTGAGATGTGTTATTTCACGTCTTGCATTGTTTGATGCAGGCACCTAATTTCTGCTTTGGGGAATAGAGGGATGTAGCAGCACGGCCACTACACCTTTAATAAAGGAACTACCATTTAATAATGTTGTTAATCAGAGTTGGACAAGACTAGTGAATTGCTTTGGTCTTGGTTGAGCGTTTATTTTGGGGTGGGCTGAGTTTCTTATCCCATTTGTTTTACTTCAGGTGGGTCATAATTAGGTTTTACCACTTTTGCATTATAGTTTCTACTATGTGAATTATATGTCTTTATATCTTGTATGAGCTTCATGTTTCCCCTCCTTGTTATGCTAGTTTTCAAAAGAGGTGTTGCCGGATTTTTTTCTTGCTTTATATTCTTTCTTTATTACATCTCTTGTGTTGATTAAGTTTGGTGGATGAGGTTTATGGTATTATCCATTCTGTGCGACCAGTGGGTGTTACAGAACTGCTAAATGGGAAAAAGCCAGACGTCTCCTTCTTTCGGGTGTTTGGATGCAAATGCTACATCTATAAGAAATGCCATCACCTAGGGAAGTTTCAAAGATGTTGTGATATTAGTTTTCTACTGGGTTATTCATCAAAGTCCAAAGCATATCGAGTATTCAATCATGCCACTGGCGTGGTAGAAGAAACATATGATGTGGAGTTTGATGAGACTAATGGCTCCCAAGGAGCACTTGAAAATCTTAATGATGTAGGTGATGAGCCACTTAGGGAAGCCATGAAGAACATGCCAATTGGAGCTATCAAACCAAAAGAAGATGAAGATGAGGTGCAAATCATTGACAATCCTTCTTCATCAAGTGTACCACAAGATGATGAAAAAGATGAGAGGCATGCAAATGAAGATACATTTGTCTCTCATGAACAAGCAAGGGTACAAGCCGAAGATGTTGATGCTCTAGGATCTTCTTCCCAAGTGGTTGACAGGAGAAACTCATCACTACTTCAAGCACACCCACAAGACCAAATCATTGGGAGTCCTTCACAAGGGGTTATTACTCGATCACATAAACATGCTTCTTTTATTGAACATCACTCCTTTGTTTCTTGTGTTGAGCCTACATGTATAGATGAGGTGCTACAGGATCCGAACTGGGTGAACGTCATGCATGAAGAACTAAACAACTTCACCCGTAACCAAGTTTGGACCCTAGAGAAGCCCCCACAAGATGCAAGGATCATTGGAACAAAGTGGGTGTTCAGAAACAAACAAGATGATCAAGGCATGATTGTGAGCAACAAGGCAAGACTTGTTGCAAAGGGCTTCTCTCAAGTTGAAGGCTTAGATTTTGGAGAGACCTTTGCACCGGTTGCTCGACTTGAAGCCATCTGTATCCTACTCGTATATGCATCATGCTATGATATAAATCTTTATCAAATGGATGTAAAAAGTGCATTTTTAAATGGCTTCATAAATGAACTTGTATATGTTGAGCAACCACCCGGGTTTGAAGACCCTAGATATCCTAACCATGCTTATAGGTTGTCCAAGGCGCTATATGGGTTAAAGCAAGCTCCAATGCTTGGTATGAGCGTCTTCGCGACTTCCTCATCGAAAAGGGCTTCAAGATCAGGACCGTCGACACAACCTTATTCACTAAGAAACATGTTGGAGAGGAAAATCTCCGGCCGGGTGGCAGAGTGCACCCGCCCTAAGTCCTAAGATGTGGAGGGGGCTTAAGCGTTTTGCCTATTGGGAAAAGTAGGAATGAACACAAGAACACACAAGGGCTTAGAGTGGTTCGGGCCGCCGGAGCGTAATACCCTACTCCATTATGTGTTGTATTGCTTGAGAGCTTCAGTCGTGTGTAAGCCTGAGGGAGTCTAAGTGTGTCCTGGATGACTTGGGTCTAAGAATCTGAGTCCATGTTGTAACGTAGTGTGCCTTCCCTTTTATAGTTCAAGGGGGCACATACAAGGATACTGAGCCCTGACATGTGGGCCCAGGGACAAAATGGGTGTAGTACTTGGAGCCATTCATCCAGTGCGATCTCCTTGTGCCCTGATATCTGCGATCTCCGTAGCATTGGCTTGCAGCAGATGTTTCCCTGGCAACGTATAAGTCATGATGACCACGGCGCATGTGCGGTGGTATGGGCATATGCCCGCTGTCTGATTGGACAGGCACGCCGCCTGTAGGGCGGCCTGGTCATCGTCTGCTAGAGGAGCAGAGAGAGGATGCAATAAATGCCGAGTCGTCATCTCGCCTGCCAGCGGAGTGGACGGGGTGCATTGAATGCTGTGATGGCACATTGCCTATCAGGCGGCGGGCATCCTCCGCATTAAATACTGAGATAGCGTAGCGTGCGATGCACAGCGCGGCTCGCGGTACGTAGTCCTTACGTCAGGCTCCGCCCACTGGCTTACGTCACAGGCAGAAGGCCACGTGGCAGCATCGGGTCTCCGCCTGGGCGGGGAGCAGTAGCGTTATGCGGACAGGTCCGCACCAGGCTGGGCATGGACACATGTCGGCACCGGACCCCTGCCTGAGCAAGGCCTGGGTATTATTTGCCCCAGAGTCCCGGGACCCGGCTGTGGGTAGTCCGGACCCCACGCAGAGGGGTCCAGGACCCATCCCGGAGGTCCAGGTTGCACTCGCGGGGGTCCTGGACCTTGCCCCGGAGGTCCGGTCTACATGTACAGGGGTCCGGCACTTTCCCATGGGGGCCCGGACCCACTGTTGGCATCCTGGAGTGTATCGTCTTCTTTGGCCACATGGCGACCCTGGAGCCATCCACGTGGTGGAGTCGGGTGCTGTTCACCACGTGACTAGAGATAGTCGCGTGGGCACCGTGTCTTCATGCTGTAGAAAGGGGTACCCCTATTTCAGGGTATCGACAGTGGCCCCCAGGCCCACCTCAGGGGAGGATGCGAGCCTGCAGGTGGGGCCAAAACTTATACCTTGCGTCAGCTTGACATGACTGGTGACTAGGGCGCCACCTCTGCGCGCACCGCATTAAACTCGGCGCGCTCCGCGCTGTCAGCCTGCCACCGGTCGTATCAACTGTTGTTTCTGTCGTCGCTACCGACTTGACCCATGGCCCCCAGGAGGTAGCCTCGACTGGACCTATACACAGCTTCGGCTAGGGAGCGTTAGTAGCACACCCATAGGACCCATCGTCTGGCATTAGCCATCCTTTGACACATGCATGGGACCTGCAGGATCTAGTCTGGGAAGCCAAGTTGTGCGTCTGGACCCCCCTGGACCGCGGTTCTAAATACTATGACACCCGTCGCAGAGTGGTGGAGCGTGCAGGCTCACGGTACGAGACCAGGCTGAGCGGCTACGCGGCTCCGGACCACCCCAGGAGACAAGTGTCCATTCTCTAGAGCCGGACCCCAGGTTGTCGGACCCACAGGACTATATCTCCAAATACTAGGGTACCCGTCACAGAGTGGTGGAGTGTGCAGGCTTTGGGTACAGAACCAGCTAAGCGACCACACAGCTCCGGAACACCCCATGGAACGGGCTCCCGTTCTTTAAAACCGGCCCCCAGGCTATCGGACCCTCCTGCTTTCGTAGAGGGGTCCTAAACTGCAAGCCTGGCTATTCAATTCGGATGTCATCATGTCAGACGGGATGGGAACTGTATGAGTGGGTTAGATAAAAATTAAATCTAGAAACTGTAGGGTAAGACCATGGAGCAGGAGGATAAAATTATCATAGAAGCGCATCTAAGGGGGTAGATCTTCTCTTTATAACTTGACATGCATGGGTGCAGACCAACAGGCCGGGCTTATGAGGGCGGACCTCACCGGGCTGGCATACACGTATGCATTACCTAGTTACCAAAAGGGAGAAAAACTCGACCCCTCAGACTTGCTCCTATGGATAGAACTTATAGAGATGCTCTAGGGGTTAGGAAGAGGTACTCCTTCAGTCGTATCGAGGCGGACACACCCGGGTCGGCATATTTCCGTCACCTTGAAGGGTCCTTCCCAGCTAGGGGAGAGTTTGTGGAGCCCTTCTCGGTTCAGTACTCGCCTTAGGACTAGGTCCCCGACCCGGAGCTCCCTACTATGCACGAACCGCTGGTGGTAGCGCCTGAGCGCCTGGTTGTACCGTGCATTTCAGATCGCCGCTTGCCATCTACGCTCGTCGATGAAGTCCAAGTTCTCACATCGTAGTTGTTCTAGCATAGACTCATCGAAAGCTTAGACCCATGGGGAGCCCATAATGATTCCCGGGGGAAGGCAGGCTTCAGCCCCGTAGACCAGGAAGAACGGGGTCTCCCCGGTGGCTCAGCTGGGTGTAGTCTGATTCCCCCATAGCATGGACGGAAGCTCACTGACCCAATTTGCACCATGCTTTTTCAAGCAGTCGTAGGTGCGTGTCTTGAGTCCCCTGAGGATCTCTGCGTTTGCCCTCTCCACCAGGTCATTGCTCCTAGGATGAGCCACGGGCGCAAAGCAGAGCTAGGTGCCGATGCCCTCGCAATACTCCTAGAAAAGCCGACTTGTAAACTGGGTCCCGTTGTCCGTAATGATACGGCTTGGGACCCCAAATCTACAGACAATCGACCTGAGGAAAGCGACAGCAGCACCCTGGGTGATGTTGACCACAGGGGTGGCCTCTGGCCACTTGGTGAACTTGTCGATGGCGACGAAGAGGTACCGGTACCCACCGACGGCCCTGGGGAACGGTCCCAGGATGTCCACCCCCCATACGGCGAATGGCCAGGAGGGCGGAATCATCTGCAGAGCCTGAGCTGGTGTGTGTATCTGCTTTGCGTGGAATTGACACGCCTTGCAGGACTTTACCATCTCAGCTGCATCCTGGAGGGCGGTTGGCCAGTAAAAGCCATGCTGAAAGGCCTTACCGACCAGCGTGCGGGATGAGGAATGACTTCCGCACTCTCCTCCATGGATCTCCGTGAGCAACTCACGGCCCTCCTCCTGGGTAATGCACCGCATGAGAATGTCGTTGGCGTCACGGTGGTAGAGATCCCACTCCACCACCGTGTGTCATTTAGCCAACCGCACTATGCGCTCTGCGGACACATGATCTTCAGGAAGGATGTTTTCCTTCAGGTAGTCCCGGATCTCGGAGATCCATGCATCGGGACCACTCTGAGATATTGGCTATGGCGCTAAGGGATAGGTAGGGCCCCCTATAGCACACACAGCCTTTGGTGGGTTCTGTAGAGGTAATGCCACCGGGACCGCTAGCTTTGAGGTGCTAGACTTGCCCCTTCACCTAGTTCGGCAAGTTGGGCGGTGGGTCTCAGCAGCCGTCTTTTGAAGATGCCCTCGGGCACAGGTGCCCAAGTTGATGCCCTCACGGAGAGGTCATCCGCCGCCGAGTTGTCAGCCCGAGGAACATGTTGCAGTTCCAAGGCTGTGAAGTCCTTCTCCAGCTTCCTTACGCGGTTGAGTTCCACCTGCAGGTCCTCGGTCGGTGCAGCCCTCACTGAAGGCAAGCGCACCGATACCGACGCCTCATGTTGACGCCAGGATGACCGAGGACTAGGCCTGGCTGAGCCAGAATGCGCCATGCCGAGCAGCCGGTCGACATCGTCACGCCACTGCTTCATGGCCTCTGGCGAGGCCGTGGAGCTAGGAGAGTGGCGCAACAACTCTCTGGCTATGGACAGCGCACTGGGAGTAGCCCTTGATGCTTTGGATGCCTACGCAGGAGTGTGCTGCCGTGCAGAGCGCACAGCAGCAGCAGCACCAAGCGCAGGGCGGCTGGATGCCCGTGGTGTGGAGGAGGCAGCTTCTTCCTCCATCGAGAAATCCTCGGGAACAAAGTCATGGTGCTCGACGATGTGAACCATAGTGTCGAGCAGGAAAACAAGCAAAAACCTAATGCCAAACCCCCTACCTGGCACGCCAAATGTCGGAGAAGAAAATCTTCGGTCGGGTGGCGGAGTGCACCCACCCTAAGTCCTAAGATATGGAGGGGGCTTAAGCGTTTTGCTTGTTGGGAAAAGTAGGAATGAACACAAGAACACGCAAGGGCTTAGAGTGGTTCGGGCCGCCGGAGCGTAATACCCTACTCCACTGTGTGTTGTATTGCTTGAGAGCTTCAGTCGTGTGTAAGCCTGAGGGAGTCTATGTGTGTCCTAGATGACTTGGGTCTAAGAATCTGAGTCCATGTTGTAACGTAGTATGCCTTCCCTTTTATAGTTCAAGGGGGCACATACAAGGATACTGAGCCCCGACATGTGGGCCCAGGGACAAAACGGGTGTAGTACTTGGAGCCATTCATCCAGTGCGATCTCCTTGTGCCCTAATATCTGCGATCTCCGTAGCATTGGCTTGCAGCAGAAGTTTCCCTGGCAACGTATAGGTCATGATGACCACGGCGCGTGCGCGGTGGTATGGGCATATGCCCGCTGTCTGATTGGACAGGCACGCCGCCTGTAGGGTGGCCTGGTCGTCGTCTGCTAGAGGAGCAGAGAGAGGATGCAGTAAATGTCGAGCCGTCACCTCGCCTGCCAGCGGAGTGGACGGGGCGCATTGAATGTTGTGATGGCACATCGCCTGTCAGGCGGCGGGCATCCTCTGCATTAAATACTGAGATAGCATAGCGTGCGATGCACGGCGCGGCCTACGGCACGTAGTCCTTACGTTAGGCTCCGCCCACTGGCTTACATCATGGGCAGAAGGCCATGTGGCAGCATCGGGTCTCCGCCTGGGCGGGGAGCAGTAGCGTTATGCGGACAGGTCCACACCAGGCTGGGCCTGGACACATGTCGGCACCGGACCCCTGCCTGAGCAAGGCCTGGGTATTCTTTGCCCCAGAGTCTCGGGACCCGGCTGTGGGTAGTCCGGACCCCACGCAGAGGGGTCCAGGACCCGTCCTGGAGGTCCGGGTCGCACTCGCAGGGGTCCTAGACCTTGCCCCGGAGGTCCGGTCTACATGTACAGGAGTCCGACACTTTCCCATGGGGGCCCGGACCCACTATTGGCATCCTGGAGTGTATCGTCTTCTCTGGCCACATGGCGACCCTGGAGCCATCCACGTGGTGGAGTCGGGTGTTGTTCACCACGTGACTAGAGATAGTCGCGTGGGCACCGCGTCTTCATGCTATAGAAAGGGATACCCCTGTTTCAGGGTACCGACAAAACATAACAGTGATATTTTCATTTGTCAAGTATATGTTGATGACATAATCTTTGGCTTGACAAATGATTATCATAGCAAGGAATTTGGTGAGTTGATGTCGAAGGAGTTCGAGATGTCTATGATTGGTGAGCTGATGTACTTCCTCGGCTTTCAAGTCAAGCAAATGAAAGATGGTAACTTCCTCTCACAAGAGAAGTATACCAAAGAGTTGTTGAAAAGGTTCAACATGGAGAAGTGCAACCCAATCAAGACACCTGTTGGGTGTATGCTTCGTCGCCAAAGATCTTGTAGGAAGAAACACCTTCGGCAGATCCTTTCAAAAGCAGCGCCGAAGCTATCATCCATGAAGCTTCAGCATAATGGCATGTCTCAAGACGAAGGATTGCACCAACTTAAAGATGAAATGACCGATTAGTCCATGAGAGTCTGTGTCACAGTTGTAATCTTTTGTAAAGGGCATGCATGTAATATCTCACAGGTTGCGCCCTGTGCCTATAAATAGATGAACAGTACCCTCGTACTGTTCACGTTGACTTGTATTTGCTTGCGCATTACGCTCGGACTTTTGCCTTCTGTCAAGCCGAAGGTATGAATGTAAATCGATATTGTTCATGTTCATTCATAATGATATAATAGAAAAGTATTTATAATGTCACATGATCATTTATATTATTCTTCATGTTTCATATGCCTCTCCTTTCGTTAATACATATTATGATGATGAAGGTATGTCCTTCATGACCTTCATCTGAAGATCATTATATCCTGAGGGAAATAATGCTTCGGAGGACGAAGGACAATTACCATTAACCTTTTCTGTGTTGCCTTGTTCTTAATTTATAGCACTTGAGAGCAAGTGACCCACACTGGCGCCCACCTCCGGTGAACTCACTTCCACTGATTGAGTTGATGGCTTCGTCCAACAAGTAAGCTGAAGCTACTTCGGCTATGAAGCTGGTGCTCCCGATAACAGGCGGTTCATGCTCAGAGCCGGCCAACAAGAAGCAGAAAAAGGAAGCTCAGAGAAGGGTGCAGCATGTTGGGGTGCAGGGACCCTTCATCAAGACAAAATGGTCCCACATCCCAATCACCTTCTCCCAGGAGGACCTTCAGTTCAAGGATTATCCTCATAATGATGCTATGGTCATATCTTGTGTTATCAAGAGATTTATGGTCCACAATGTTTTGGTTGATAAAGGCAGTGCAACTGACATCATATTTGCTAAGGCCTTCAGACAGATGCAAGAGCCGGAGGACAAGATCCATGATGCTACACACCCTCTTTGTGGCTTCAGAGGAAGGCGGATTGTAGCACTCGGCAAGATCACAATGCTAGTAACCTTCGGATTTGTCCACAACACAAGGACTGAATAGGTTGTGTTTGATATTGTTGACATGGAATATCCTTATAATGCAATCATTGGTCGTGGGACACTTAATACTTTCGAAGCAATTCTTCATCCAGCATATCTATGCATGAAGATACCTTCGAAACAAGGGCCTATTGCAATTCATGGAAGTCAGGAAGCTGCCAGAAAGGCTGAGGGAAATTGGACAAACTCGAAAGCCATCCACAATATAGATGGAGCTGAAGCTTTTGAGCAGTACAAGTACAGAAGAGAGAAGGCCGCTTCGGCTGATCAGCCGAAGCCCATGGTTCTATGTGAAGACATAGCAGAGCAGAAGGTACTATTGGGGTCTCAATTATCTGAAGAGCAGGAAAAAACTTTGATAAGGTTTTTATTCAACAACAAGGATGTTTTTGCATGGTCAACCAACGATCTATGTGGTGTCAACAGGGATGTCATTGAACATTCACTCAATGTTGATCCATCCTTCAGGCCCAGAAAGCAAAAGCTTCAGAAAATGTCTGATGATAAAGCCGAAGGTGCTCGGAATGAAGTAAAAAGACTTCTCAGTGCTGGTGTCATCAGAGAAGTAAAATACCCAGAATGGTTAGCCAACACTGTCATGGTGAAGAAGGCCAATGGTAAATGGAGAATGTGCATTGATTTTACTGATCTAACCAAGGCTTGTCCAAAGGATGAGTTCCCATTACGAGAATAGATTCTCTAGTAGATGCAGCAGCTTCATCAGAGCTCATGAGTCTACTAGATTGTTATTCAGGCTATCATCAAATTTGGATGAAAAGGGAAGATGAGCCAAAGACCAGCTTCATAACCCCCAGTGGTACATATTGTTATCTTCGGATGCCTGAGGGGCCCAAGAATGCTGGAGGAAGCTTCAACAGGACGACGGCCAAGGTCCTTCATTCTCAGATAGGCAGAAATGTGCTAACATATGTTGATGATATCATAGTGAAGAGCACGAAGCAAGAAAACCATATTACTGATTTGTAGGAAACATTTGCTAATTTTAGGCAAGCTGGCCTAAAATTAAATCCAGAAAAATGTGTCTTCGGAGTGAAGAAGGGCAAGTCCCTTGGCTGTCTAGTTTCAATAAAGGGGATCAAAGCTAATCCAAGCAAAATCGAAGCTATCCTTCGGATGGAGCCACCAAGCACAAAGAAGGGGGCCCAACGGCTGACAGGAAGACTTGCATCTTTGAATCGATTCATATCTAGATCAGCAGAAAGAAATTTACCATTCTTTGAAGTACTAAAGTCAGCCGAAGTCTTTAAATGGGGTTCAACTCAACAAAAAGCCTTTGAAGAGCTGAAGCAATACCTGATTGATCTAACAACATTAACTCCACTAGTGCTAGGGGCTCCTTTGCTATTGTATGTAGCAGCTTCGCATTCTGCAGTAAGTGCGGCGCTTGTGCTGGAGAAGCTTGAAGGACAAACTAAGAAGCAAGTCCCAGTATACTTTGTCTCTAAAGTATTAAGTTTATCAAAGAAAAATTACACAGAATTGGAGAAAGTGTTGTATGATGTATTAATGGCCTCCAGAAAGCTTCGACATTATTTCCAAGCTTACCATATAATTGTTCCCTCATCACAGCCTCTAAAGGATATTATGAGGAACAGAGAAGCCACTGGAAGGGTTGGAAAATGGGCCGCGGAGCTCAATGAATTCACTATTGATTACGTGCACAGATCTTCAATCCAATCCCAAGCGCTAGCAGATTTCATCACTGATTGGACGCCAGAGGCTCACGAAGAGGAGACAAGCAAAGATGCTGAAGCTTGGACAGTGTTCTGCGATGGTTCTTGGGGAGCCTTCGGTGCAGGAGCAGCTGCGGTTCTAGTGGCACCTTCAAAAGTCAAAACATGTTATGCAGTCAAGCTGGATTTCAGTTGCACAAACAATATTGCTGAATACGAAACACTTCTAGTGGGGCTTCAAAAGCTAAGGGGAATGGGAATAAGAAGGGCCATCCTAAAGACAGATTCCCAGGTTATTGCGGGCCACGTGGACAAAAGTAGCAAGGCACGGGATCCGAAGCTTGAAAGATATCTGGATACAGTTCAAAGGTTGGAGGCTTCTTTCGAAGGTTTTTCTGTCAAGAATATTCCAAGAGGCGAAAACGAGCATGCAGATTTGCTAGCCAAATCAGCGGCCCAAGGGCTCCCTCTACCTTCGGAAGTATTTTTCGAAACAATAAAGGCACCTTCGGTTTAACTTATGGAAAGAGCTGTACTTACCATTTCTCTAGTGCACAGTGAAGACTGGAGAACTGAAATCATATCCTTCCTCCAAGGCAACTGTCTCTCTGATGACGAAGTTTATAACAAGAGAATGGAGGCAAGGACAAAACTATATGTGATAATAGAAGGGGAATTGTATAAACATGGAGTTTGTTCCCCACTCCTTAAGTGTTTATCAAGAACCGAAGGTATTGAATTAATGAAAGAGATACATGCAGGTTTGTGTGGATCTCACATTGGGTCTAGGCCCTTATTGGGAAAAGTTTTTCGACAAGGATTTTACTGGCCGAAGGCAGCTTCGGATGCAGCAGAGTTGGTCCAAAAATGTGAAGGCTGTTAAAAATGTGCAAGAGACCAGAAGCAACCTTCATCTCTCACTCAGTTAATACAGCCCACTTGGCCATTGCAAAGGTGGGGCCTCGATTTGTTAGGCCCGCTTCCACCAGCACAAGGAAATCTAAAACATGTTGTGGTGGTGGTAGAGTATTTTTCCAAGTGGATTGAGGTGTAGCCCCTGGCCACAATAACTTCAGTCACCGTCCAGAAATTCTTCTAGCAGAACATTGTTTGTCGCTTCGGAGTGCCGAAGGCTATTACTGTAGACATCGGAACACAATTCGATGCCGAAGCTTTCAAGGAATTCTGTGAACAGATTGGCACGAAGATTCATTTTGCATCGGCCAGACATCCAGAGTCAAATGGACTTGTCGAAAGAGCTAATGGCATTATAATGACGGAATAATGAAGTTAATCTTCAATCAGCCCAGAGGAAAATGGCCAGATGAATTGATCAAAAAGGTCTGGAGCCACAACACAACAATATCAAGGTCAACAGGTTTTACACCGTTCAAATTATTGTTTGGTGACGAAGCAATAACCCTAGAAGAAGCTAAGGCAGGGTCAATAAGAACAATGACTTCGGCAGAAGACGACGCTGATTATTCTGTGGCAAAAGATGCTATAGAAGGGATCAAGCTATGGAGAACATCAATAAATACCAAGCCGAAACAATAAAATGGCGTGACAGAAAAGTTCGGCTAAAAAACATTAAGCCAGGGCATTTGGTACTTCGAAGAGTAGCCAACCCAGATACAGTACGCAAGCTACAGCTGAAGTGGGAAGGACCTTTTCTAGTAATATCTTCGTCAAGACCTGGTTCTTACAGATTGAAGGATATGGACGGCAATGACATTCCTAGATCTTGGAATGCGGATGAGCTTCGGCGATATTATGTATAACTTGATGTAATCTTTTTATTTTCCCTATGGCACCCTTTTCCTTTCCAAAGGGGGAGAAAGGTTTTTAATGGGGCCATAGCATGTAATTTTTCTTTTCTTATTCAGCTCTACGAGAGCAAAATCCCCCAAAAATGTAAATGTAAAATCTGAGCGTGCACCATCGAGTGCAGAGAAAAAGGAAAAAACAGGGAGAAGCTCGAAAGTCGTCCCTAAGGGGATGCAGAGCACGACGAAGCTACAAAAAGCCGTTCCTAAGGGAGCGCAGCGTAAGTTTTCTGCTCAAAAGTCGTTCCTAAGGAATGCAGAGCCAAATACCACCGAAATATAAGGCGAAGCGCGAAAAGTCAACGCGAATACCGCTGAAATAGAAGGCGAAGAAGTTCAAAAGACGTTCCTAAGGGGATGCAGAACTTACAGCGAAAAGTCAGCGCTGATGCACCGAAAAATAAGCGGTGAAGCCGAAAAATAAGCGGCAAAGAGACTTCAGTCATTCCTAAGGGAATGAAGGCTATGGTTGTGGCTGGGGATATCAATTAGATCTGCTGGTGATAAGCTAAAATTTGGTTTGTTGACAATTTTTCCATGCGTGCAGCCAGATTTCATGAAGGCAACAGCCGTGCCCCGAGTAGCTAGCAGAGCGCAGAAATCGGTGTGTCCAGCTATAACTTCGTCAAGGGCATCAACCTCGCCTTCAATATGTTCGAAGGTTCCCGGCAGGTTCTCAACCGAAGGACTGAATTTCTCAGCATTGGCTCCAACCGAGTTGAAAACCTGCTTTAGCCGCTGCAGGCATTGGGTGCCGAAGCTTAAACATTTTTCTTGAAGCTCTTTCAGTGATTTTTGCAAATTTGAGTTTTTCTCAGCTTCAGCTTCGAGTTTGGTCTCAAAATTTTTCTTTTCCATGGAAAGTTCACTATTCAATCTAGCAATTTCAGCCTGGGCCTCTGCTAGTGAACCTTCCATGGTTTGAAGTACGAAGTCCTTTTTCTCTAGGGCAGTTTCGTGGTCTTTAATCTTCTTCTCTAGGCCCTCAATTATAATTTCATTCTTTTTGTCCTTGAGGTCTTGTTGCATCCTCAGTACTTTGCTCAGCACTAAGCTCTAACAAAATAACCTTCATCAGATAACATCTTCATAACGAAACAATAAAAGGTTGAGAATTTTACCTTAAAGTTAGCATAGAATAGGCTACCGGCGATATGCTGCCGCTGGTACCTGCTAAGGTCTGCTTCAACCTTTAGAAGGCCAACACTCTTTGATAGAGTGTCGACAACTTTCGCCGTAGTGCAGTCCCGAAGGCATCCTAAGCTTTTCTCATTAACTCCCCCGAAGAGCAGCGCCCCGGGTCTGTACCCACAAGATATGGCATATTCCTTCAACTCTTCTTTTTCAGCCTTTGACAATTCTTGCCCAAGTATGTCCTGAAAATTGAAGTCTTCTTCTTCCGAGATATCTTCGGCTTTCTCTTTTCCTTTCCCAGGCGTTGTGGCCAGAGTTTCTTCAGCAACTCTAGTAGCTTCTTCCGCGGGCTCATTCAGAAGCATGTTATCAATATCAGCAAGTGTGGTTTCTAGATTTGTATCTTCGGCGGCCTCAGCTTCGGCAGTGTCAGCTTTAGTTTCAGCTTCAATGGCTACGGCTTCATTAGCAGCAGTGCTCTCCATGGCTGATGTCTTTGATGCCGAGGCCACCAGCGGTGTCTGCTCGATAACTTCAACTACATGAATGATTCTTCGTTTCTTTGGCTCAGCAGGCTTCTTTGCTGCCGAAGGCTCCTTTTCCTTCTGAAAAAGCTTTGTCAGATGTGGCCCTAATGGACTTAGCTTGACAGGCAAAGATTCAGTCATTACCTTTAAAATTTCTTCCACGTCGGCAGCAGAAGGCGTTGAAGGAGCCTCTTCCTCTATGTCAGTCGTTTTTGGCTTCGGAGCAGCAGCCTTTCTTTTCTTCGAAATAGTCATCTTCGGCTCAGGGCTCAATTTTCTTTTCTTCAAAATATCTTCATCCTTCTTCACCAATTTAGCAGTTTCTCTATTCAGAACACTAACAATTCTTTTTCTTTTTTGCCCTTCGGCCCCTCTGTCCAATCGCTCATAGTCAGGATACTCAAAATTCAGTGCATCCAAGACCCGGTTCAACCTTCGCTTCGGTCGAGCGCCGAAGGCTGTAGTCATTAGTTGATCTTCTTTTTTAGAATAGTTGCCAAGGATCTCGTTGCACATAACTTCAATCATGTCTAACCATTCTTGGCAAGGTTCTTTAAAGTGTTTTTTGAATTTATAATGATAGGGTAGCCGAACAAGTTCTTTCCTTTTCTTCTCCCCTTTGGGCTTCGGCATGTCCCATTCTTTCAAAGTCGGGAATACTCTGAAAGCTAAGAATTCTTGCACCAAATCCCTAGTGCCAATATGCTCCAAAACAACTCGAAACTCACCCAAGGCAATTTGGCATGGTGATTCCGGCGACATGTTGCACGGGGGCCTAGTTTCTCCAAAGATTAACTCCAATGGGCTCTAAACCAGCTTCTCCTTCTTCTCGTCAACCTTAACATAAAACCACTCGGTCTTCCAGCCAGTGGGCCATTTGGTACGATAGCTGATAACTGGAGACTTCGCATCTTTGCGATAATCAAAATTGTAGCAGCCGAAATTCTCGTGCAGCCCATCTTCTCTAGCTTTTGTCTGATATTGAAGCTCATGTGCCCAGCAGAAGCCTTCGGCAAGCGGTTCTGCCCCTGGCTTCGGAGAGCCCAAATGTAAACGCTAAGCCTAACGATGGCGTTAGGAGTTAGCTGATGAATATAAATCCCAAACTTCTCCAACACATCCGCAATCATCTCATGCAAAGGAAATCTCAATCCTGCTTTAAAGAAGCTTTTAAAGACTACCACCTCATCCTTTTCTGGCTTCAGAGTAATTTCCTCTCCACCAAAACGAACTAGCTTCTTCTTGGCTTCACTGATATAACCTAGCTTTATCAACTTAGGCATATCACCTTCGGTAATAGTAGACTTCCCAAACTCCAGGTGGCTGGGTTTAGATGGTAGGGCGTTGTATTCATCTTCAGTTTCACCTTCTTCAACATCAATCTGCTCAGCTTCGGCAGCAGGGGTACCTTCAGAAGCTTCTTTCGGCACTGCCAGCCCCGACCGTTTCATCACTTCGGAAATCGGAGCGGTTTCAGCAGCTTCGGCTTCCTCTCCGTCACGTATAACCCTAGCCATAGAACATACCCTTGCCATTTGATGATGAATTCCTTACAATTTTTTAATGAAGATTACTGAATTTTTTAATTTCCCGAAGCTTTTCCTCTTGTGACGAAGCAAAATCAACAACGGTGCTTCGATTGAGTGCGATGAATAAGCTTCGGCTATGGTCAAATTTTTGGCAGCAAAACAGTGCAATAGCAATGAATGCTGTGGTAACTTCACACCTACCCGTCTGTTTATATAGTGCCGCAGGTAAGAAGGTGAATCGTCAAGTCTTCCGCACCAGACGAACAGTCGCCCGCACTCACTGAGCGGTGGGCCACAGAACCCGAGAAGGTGAATCGCCAGGACGTGTGTATCCGCAGCATGGTGGGACCATTTTTGCGCTCGGAATATTTTAATCATTTCTCGGCAACGAGCTCAGGGAAGGTGTTTTTCGGATCTGCGGCTTCCCAAAGCCTAGGAGACTCTCTCACGGATCAAGCTCGTTACGAAAAACGATCTAGCACCACGAAGGGGCTACTGTTGGGGGTATGCTTCGTCGCCGAAGATCCTGTAGGAAGAAACACCTTCGGTAGATCCTTTCAAAAGCAGCGTCGAAGCTATCATCCATGAAGCTTCGGCATAATGGCATGTCTCAAGACAAAGGATTGCACTGACTTAAAGATGAAATGACCGATTAGTCCATGAGACTCCGTGTCACAGTTGTAATCTTTTGTAAAGGGCATGAATGTAATATCTCACAGGTTGCGCCCTGTGCCTATAAATAGATGAACAGTACCCCCGTACTGTTCACGTTGACTTGTATTTGCTTGCGCATTACGCTCGGACTTTTGCCTTCTGTCAAGCCGAAGGTATGAATGTAAATCAATATTGTTCATGTTCATTCATAATGATATAATAGAAAAGTATTTATAATGTCACATGATCATTTATATTATTCTTCATGTTTCATATGCCTTTCCTTTCGTTAATACATATTATGATGATGAAGGTATGTCCTTCATGACCTTCGTCTGAAGATCATTATATCCTGAGGGAAATAATGCTTCGGAGGACGAAGGACAATTACCATTAACATTTTCTGTGTTGCCTTGTTCTTAATTCATAGCACTTGAGAGCAAGTGACCAACAACACCTATGCCAACAAATGGACATCTCGACCTAGATGAGGGAGGTAACTCGGTTGATCAAACTCTCTACTGTTCTATGATTGGTAGTTTATTGTATCGTACCGCATCTAGGCTCGATATTGTTGGGGGCCTTCGTCCTCCGAAGGTCCTGAAAAATGTAATTTAATAATGTCTTCCAAGTATGGTTTATAGACAGGTACCTTCGGATTCAGGATTAAAGGCATATATGATGAGAAGGGCATGATCGTGACGAAGGTTGTTGTTGCTCCGAAGCTATGCGAAAGGGAGCTTCGGCTCAATCGCGGGAAGAGGAACCGACTTAAAGGGGAAAAGGCTATCTAGTCCTCATAGATTTTTCTATAAGTCAATAGTGAATGCAAAGGGCATAACTGTAATTTTTCATAGGCTGCGTCCTGTGCATATAAATAGATGAACAGTACCCCCATACTGTTCACGCTGACTTGTAATCACTCGTGCGTCACGCTTGGACTTTTACCTTCTGTCAAGCTGAAGGTACAAATGTAATACAATATTATTTCTGTTTATTCACGATAATAATAAATATGTTAGCAATGTCGTATCATTATTCATGTTGTCTTTTATGTTTTATATACTTCTTCTTTCATTAACATATGTTGTGATGATGAAGGTGTGTCCTTCATTACCTTCGTCTAAAGATCATTATAACCTATGGGAAATAATGCTTTGGAAGACGAGGGGCATTAACCTTTAACATTTTATGTTGCCTTGTTCTTAATTCATAGCACTTGAGAACAAGTCTCCAACATTGGCGCCCACCTACGGTGAACCCTTTTTCGACCACCTTCGGCATGCACTGACCTTCGTCATGCCACTGAAGAAAGCTTCAGCACCAGGGACCGCTGCACTGCAGCTGCTGGACCCAAACCAAGAAACTCTTTCTCTTCGAGAGGCTCAAAGCTAGAAGAGGAAAGCCACCAGTCCAACACTTCAGGAGGAGGAGTTGGACCAAGAGATCAGGAATATGGAGATCATCCATCAGCAAGTACAAAGGAAGAAGGAGAAAATGGCATGATTAGCTGATCTCCAAAGGAAGATCGACGAAGCCACTGAAGAAGTGTGTCATCTTGTTCAAGATGAACAAGATCGAAGGCCTCAACATAGGGAGCTTCGTCAAGAAGGCCTATTCAATGAGGATGCATGGTATGATGATTTTAATCATGATACCTTTACTTTTGATGATGCTTCTCCCTTGACAGCAGAACTGCAGGCTACCCCATGGCCCCCATCATACAAGTCACCCCAGCTCCCCATGTATGATGGACACTCAGATCCAAAGCAGTTTCTGATGAGTTATGAAGCAACTATATCTTCATATGGGGCAACACTGCAGTCATGGCTAAGTCCTTCATCATGGCAGTCCGAAATGTAGCCCAAACATGGTACTCTTCTCTTCGGCCAGGGACCATCACGTCGTGGCAGAAGCTTAAGGACATGTTGGTCACCAGCTTCCAAGGCTTCCAAACAAAGCCGGTCACAGCTCAAGCTTTGTTCCAATGTACGCAAGACCACGAAGAATACCTTCAAGCATACGTACGAAGGTTCTTGAGACTAAGGGCACAAGCGCCTACAGTGCCCAATGAGATCGTCATTGAGGCCATGATTAAGGGCCTTCGGTCAGGACCTATGGCTCAATACTTTGCTAGGAAGCCCCTGCAAACTCTGGAGAAGCTGCTTCAGAAGATGGATGAGTACATCCAAGCTGACAATGACTTCTGCCAAAGAAGGGAGGAAGCTTACAGATTCTCCGAAATGACTAGGGGCTTCGGAGGAAGAATTCATCTGAGGCATGTCAGGTCAATTCACAACACTCAGAATGATGACAAAGGAGGTCAGCTACAGAGGCCAGTATACCTCACAATCTTCGGGTCAGCAACAAAGCTCCTTCCGGCCGCTAGCTCCAAGAGGCAGAGGTACCAGGGGCTTCGGAAGAAGATATGGGAATCAGCCTAGAAAGATCTACTGCTTATTCTGTGGTAAGGACAAGGGCCATACCACAAGAATCTGCCAAATCACCATCCAAAAGCAGAAGGAGATTGCAGAAGCCGAAGCTCGACAGAATCAGCCGAAGCAGGTTTTGCACACTGCTTCGTGCCATTCACCCTACATACCAGAATATGTGGGTAATCACTCTGCAGCTTCTGTTGCTTCGGCTAGTCAGCCACATGCTCCTTGGCCACAGCTTCCACCTCTGCCCCCTCTACAGCCTACTTATTCACGGGGTCAGTAGCCAGAAGGGAGCCAACACACTCAGCAACAGAGGCATTTTAGGGAGGAATCCGAAGCTCGCACAGTCAACAGTACTATGCCGGAGTCAAAGCACATCTATTAAGAGATATCCTACCCTCTGAAGCACTTTTTTACTTTATGCCATTTTGTTTTTTAATAAAGGACAAGTAATGCAAATCTAGTTTTAATTCCTTGTAATAGTTTCGCTTCTGTTAAAATGAAATGTATCTTCTTCACAGATTTACGAAGCTCGAAAATTGCCGAAGCTTCAAAAAGTCGTTCCTAATGGAGCGCAGCAAAAGTCTTGCCGAAGCTTCAAAAGTCATTCCTAAGGGAGCGTAGAGTAAGCTTTTTGCTCAAAAGTCATTCCTAAGGGAATGCAGAGCCAAATACCGCCGAAATATAAGGCGAAGCACGAAAAGTCAATGCGAAAATACCGCCGAAATATAAGGCGAAGCGCGAAAAGTCAACGCGAAAATACCGCCAAAAAATAAACGGCAAAGAGATTTTGATCGTTCCTAAGGGGACACAGAGATTGTGTGTTTCAGCGAAGGCGTGTGTCTTCGGCATTAGCATCATTCTTCGCATCATATCATCGCATCATCTCGCATATCATCACATCATACATCATATTGCACCAATGACACGAATTAAATACGAAGTTGATCTTCGGAGGTTTTATAAAAAATGAAAGCGTGCTAAGGCACAAAGTTAAGAAACAAAGCTTCGTCTGTTTTAATGCCAAAGAAAGGATCCTTTGCTTACGATGGGATGTTTTTACGAAGCAAGGACATTTTTTCCGAAGCACGAATTTTCTTCTTTACGAAGCATGAAAAGAAGGGAAGGTGTTTTTTCGCCGAAGGCTCAAAAAGCGGTATGTATATAAAGTTTCATGCCTCGCAAAGAACTGAATTACAAAAAATTTACATTCAAAAACATATGCATCGAGCATCGCAATCTTGATACAGCAAAGTTACATTGATTAACTAAAAATGTTATTACAAACAACTACTAGTCCTCTCTCAGGACCTTCTCCGCAACTTCATTTAGCAGCTTGTTAACGACTTCATCAACAATAGATTCTGCTACATTAATGATATCTATTGCTTCTTTCGTTTTCGGGTCTGTTAGTGGGTCGAACAGTTTTGGTGGAGGAGATAGTTCAGCTACGATAAAAAAATCAATCAGTTCGAAGCCAAGAAAACAAATGACGAAGCTAAAACCAATTAAACGATACCTATCCGTCTCTTGAGTTCTGCAGCTTTCTCAGCTTATTTTGCTGCTTCTCGAGCATCATGAATATCTTTTTCGCTCTTCTTCATTATCTCATGGGCCATTTCTCGGCCACCATTCTCCCAGATGTCAGTGAAAAATTTTCCGCCAAGAAAACTTGCTTCGGCTGACGGATCCTTTGTGTCATCCACGGAGAGGGCAGCTTCGGCCTGGGCCAGGGTTTTAACATGATTACAACCCGCCTTCTCCAAGATAGCTGAAACTCCTCTCACACCAGAGAATGCACACACATCCCCACGATTGCCTAAGATTTCTTCAAAAGCTTCGGCTTCTCCGCTGATCCACTCAATGACACCCTCAGGGTCGCCTCATATGAAGTTATCTTTGTTTGAATAGGCGCCCACGTTGGCAAAGCTGGCCTTTATCTTCTTCACACAGCCCAAAGATTTTTCAAAACATCTCTCCTTGGATGCGCGAAGTTCTTCAACTATTTTTTCAAAATAATTTTTCCAATATTCACTGGCCTCTCGATCAGCTTCTGCAACAGCGCATTTTACCTTGGCCTCTGCTAATTGTTTCCGAAGCTCTTCAATCTCATTCTTTTGGACCTCAGCTTGAGCTTTGGAATTAGCGTCGTCTTCTTTTATTTTGTTTATCAATGAAATCAATATCTTGTCTTTTTCAAGGCCTTCGTTCCTTAGTTCAATCACCTCTGAACGAAGGTTGTTCAGAGCCATTGTATACCCTTCATCTTCAATGTCTTTCTATGCAAATGAAGCAATTCGTTTTCAAATATAAAACTAGCTTTTATACCTTTATGCTATTATATGCTAAACTGTCAGCCAATTCATCCTTTGATAACACCGAAAGGCTTTCTTCTAGCTTCGGAAATTCGAAGCTTCTACTCATCTCCCGGCAGAGAGATACTCCCTCCGTCTCATGATATAAGGCGTAACCACTTTTTATTCTTGTCCCACAATATAAGGCGTGCTCTCTCTATGCATACGTATATCGATGCAGTGGTATAGAGACAATTAAATGTATTTCTTGGTCTTTGAACCAGAGGTGGTTACGCCTTATATACTGGGACGGAGGGAGTATTTCTTTATTATCCAGGAGACAGTATAAAAAATCTTCCTCCCCGCTGCCATTGAACACTAATGCCCCCTTTGGGTATTTTAGTTTTGGGGCATAATGTTGAGCCTCTCGTTTCTCTTCCTCAGAGAGTCCCTTTCCCGAAGCATGGCGGATGATGTAATCAATGGTCTCCTTTGAAGCTTCGGGAGCAGGAGTGGTAACCTTTTCAGGCGAAACTCGCTCTGTGGCCCTCTCTTCTGTTGCCCTTTCTTCAATTTCTGAAGGCCTTTTCTCAGCGGGCTCTGAAGGCTCAGCTTCGGTGTCAGCTTGGATCACTGCAGCTTCAATTTCGGCCGGCTTTGTTTCAGCTTCGGTTGGCACTTTCGAAGCCTCGGCAACCTTCCTTGAAGGAGTAGAGCTCAAGGTCTTTACTGATTCTAACACATCTAGTACACTCACCATCCTTCTCCTCTTGGGAGTTGTGGCAGAACCTTTTTGTGCCCTCAGCACTGTTACTTCTGATGAAGGGCTTAGAATTCCTAGCACTTTTATTTCTCCAATATTTGATTCTTTAGCTTTACCCATACCAGTCTTTGTCTTAGCTAGCTCAGCTAAGGGTAGCTTCGGCATTGTAGTTGGTTCTTCAGTTCTTTGAGCAGGGGGGCAGTGTTTCCTGATTCAGTAGCTGAGGAAGCCTCCCCGCCAAACTCAAGCACCACGGCTGGCTTAATATAGCATGGCTGGTGGGTAAGGACCTTCAATTTTTTGCCCTTCGGTGCAGGCTCGTCTAGAGTGACCGAAGCAGCAGGTTTCCTCTTCTTTCCCTGGCCTCACAGTGGATAACGGTAGTCCGGGTAAACAAAGCCAATAGTGTCAAAAACTCTATTCAATCTCTTCTTTCCCCAGCCTCCGAAGGCTGTGGATAATGCATTATCTTCCACCTTGGAATACGACCCAAGTAGCTCATCGCTGGTAACTTCAATGCATTTTAGCCAGTCATCGTTCGGTTCATCGAATTTATCCTCGTATCTAAATGTGTACTTCAACCGGACCAGATCACCTTCACTAGATTTGGTGATGGTTTCCTTCGGCATTTCCTAGCTCTCTATAAGCGGTCATACTCTGTATGCTATGTGCTCTTGTACCAAATCTCTCGTACCAATAAAGAAGAAGACAGTACCAAATGCCTTTTGACATGCTTCGACGGCTTCGTCAATTTCAACCTTCGGCCTTCGGAGGCCGAAGCGGCACCAAATGGGTCGCATAATAACTTCCTTGATATCTTCTCTTGCATTCAAGTCATTTTTCACATAAAACCATTCCTCCATCCAGGCCTCGAGCCACCTTTTCCGGTATGTTGGCACTGGGTAGCTTGCGTTGGGGTGGGCGACAAATCCATAACAATTGAAGTTGTTATGATACTGTTCTTTCCCCGTGGCCTTTGTCTCATACAAAAGTTCGTGCATGCTATAGAAGCACTTCGCACTTGGTTCTATCCCTTGGCTTCTTGTTGCCCAGATGAAGATTTCCATCCTCAATATAGCTTCGGGGGTCAGCTGGTGGAGAAAAACTTGGTAGATCTTCAATACTTCAACTACAAACTTACTCAGCGAAAACCGAAGCACAGCTTTGAAGAAGCTTCGAAAAATCACAACTTCGTTTTCCTCATGGGCCGGGACGTTGTTGTGTCCGCCAGCCCTCACAATAGACATATCTCGAAAGTATCTTCCCCTCATGTTTTCGAGATGACTTTGCTTAATGGAAGATTTTCCAAAAATGGTATGGCTCGGTCTCCAGGGTCAATCCTTATAATCTTCGCCACCACTTTCTACATCATAACTGTCACTGTCATCAGTATCCTCAGACAGGCCCTCCAATATCTCCTTAGTAATCTTTTCTGTATTTATTTTTGCCATTGACTCGACAAATCTAGCAACGTATGGATTCACAGCCTTCTTCTCCTCAAAAAGCTTCTCCTCTTCAGCAAGCTTTGTCTCAGCGTCAATCTTCTTGTCCTGAGACATTCCTTCCTTCAGAGATGACAAAAATGTGTCTTTCAAGCCGAAGCTCAAAAAGCTTTAAAAAATTAACAAGTGTTAGTGAGCAGCAGCTATGAAATTGAGAAAATAAAGCAAATGGCACAAGCAGTGTACCAAATGAGGTTGGTGCGAGCTCTTATTTATACGCTCGGCACGCTCTAAACCAAGGGGTCCCGCCTGTCATTGATTATTGCTATTCTAGCAAAGGGAAGGTGTTTTTTCAGACCTTCGGCTTAAGGCATTCGTCCATGTCGCAGCCTGAATTTGTTACCTTAAACAAATTAATACTGCGAGGGGCTACTGTTGGGGGCCTTCGTCCTCCAAAGGTCCTCAAAAACGTAATTTAACAATGTCTTCCAAGTATGGTTTATAGACAGGTACCTTTGGATTCGGGATTAAAGGCATATACGATGAGAAGGGCATGATCGTGACGAAGGTTGTTGTTGCTCCGAAGCTATGCGAAAGGGAGCTTCGGCTCAATCGCGGGAAGAGGAACCGACTTAAAGGGGAAAAGGCTATCTAGTCCTCATAGATTTTTCTATAAGTCAATAGTGAATGCAAAGGGCATAACTGTAATTTTTCACAGGCTACGTCCTGTGCCTATAAATAGATGAACAGTACCCCCGTATTGTTCACATTGACTTGTAATCACTCGTGTGTCACGCTTGGACTTTTACCTTCTGTCAAGCCGAAGGTACAAATGTAATACAATATTATTTCTGTTTATTCATGATAATAATAAATATGTTAGCAATGTCGTATCATTATTCATGTTGTCTTTTATGTTTTATATACTTCTTCTTTCATTAACATATGCTGTGATGATGAAGGTGTGTCCTTCATTACCTTCGTCTGAAGATCATTATAACCTATGGGAAATAATGCTTCGGAAGACGAGGGGCATTAACCTTTAACATTTTATGTTGCCTTGTTCTTAATTAATAGCACTTGAGAACAAGTCTGCAACATATATCATGTTTAGTGTCTGCATGTGTGCTAGATTTTAATCAAATCCTAAGAAATCCCATATTCGTGATGTTAAAATAATTCTTAGGTATCTCAAGCACACCCCAAGCATTGGCCTTTGGTATCCGAAAGGAGCTACTTTTGACTTAATTGGCTATTCCGATTCAGATTATGCCGGTTGCAAAATTGATAGAAAAAGTACTTCTGGGGGGTGCCATTTGCTTGGAAGATCACTAGTATCATGGACATCCAAAAAGCAAAATACTGTTGCCTTGTCAATAGCCGAAGCGGAATACATTGCCGCGGGTGCTTGTTGGACACAAATTTTATATATGAAACAAACTCTTCTAGACTATGGCATAGTTCTAGAATAAGTACCTTTGTTGTGTAACAATGAGAGTGCTGTTAAAATTGCTAATAATCCTGTACAACACTCTTGCACCAAGCACATTGATATCTATCATCACTTCCTTAGAGATCATGTTGCTAAAGGAGACATTATTTTAGAAGGAGTGAGGTCAGAAGATCAATTAGCGGATATTTTCACTAAGCCTCTTGATAAAACCCGCTTTTGCATGTTGAGGAATGAATTAAACATACTTGATCTCAGAAATTTTATTTAAGATCTCAAAATGGTGTTGTCAAGCCTGCATTGCATATTTAAATTTTATGTATTGCATCTAGGGCTTGTCTAACCTAGTTAAGATAACCGCCAACAAAGCGTGTGAAAAAAAGCTTAAATCGGGCTCAAACTTGACAAGTCTTAGTTTTAAGCTTTTAGTACTTAACTTCCTCTTTACTATGCAATTGTTGGTTCTCGAGATATGCATGAGGCACTACACTTAGGAGGAGTATTCAAAACTCAAATTGTTCATGAAAACCCCTAGTGCAAAGCAAAAATGCAAATCTCACCATTTGACTATTTTCTCTAAAAATTAACTAGCCTATGGCAAAATATTTTGAAAATAATGGGAACATATATGAGGGTGCCAATACCTGTCCCAACAGGTGTTCTTTTGTGTGATTATAAGTTAGGATTTGGTTTGGTTAAAATTTAGATAGAAAATTTGAAAAATTTCAGAATCCCCTGTCTGGGCTCACCGGACAGTCCGGTGTGCACCGGACACTGCACTGTGCACTGTCTGGTGCACCGGTCGCACGCGCAGATCCTCTTTCTATTGTGCGCTATCCGGTGTGCACTGGACAAGCACTGTAGACTGTCCGGTGTGCCCATAACGCGTTTTAAAAAAGGACCTCTAGCCCGAGACCGAGCCAGAGGTCCCCTTTTCCCTCTCTGCTCTCTGGCTCTCCTCACTCTCTGGCGATCTTCCCCCCTCTCCGATGATCTTCATCACCGGTGGCTGTCCTCCAGCGACCAAGCTCCTCCCTGCACCCTCCTTCTTCCTCCATCTCCGTGAGCTTCTCTCCCCTCTGTTGTCTGCTGTCTGTGAACAACTCAGCCCTTCTCCCTTCCACCCCTTGTGAAAAATCTCCAATTCCTATCAAATCTTGTGAATCCAAGTGCATGATTGAGTCCCTCTATGCTCCTTGAGTACTCCTGCAGGTTCCTAGCTCCTTAGGGAGGGTTTCACCACCTAAAATGGCCGTTTCACCTAAACCCTAATCCACTGCAAGCCACATGTTCGGTGAAATGCCCAAACCAGCCAAAAATGCTCCAATTGAACCCAAACTTTTCAGGCACCTTCAAGATACCTCCAGTAACATATTCGCCAAATTTCACGCCAATTCGATATCCCAGGCTTCAATTTTACACAAATTCCCCTTTATAGCCATTGATTCCGAGCCGAGTGCCCAAATTCCATTTTCTTCGCCTAAAATGAAACCAAGTGCACACTTCACTCATATTTACTCATATAAACCTATTCGTGAAGTATCATCTCAATTCCAAGTTATTTCATGCCTCATTTCCAATTTCAAACCTCCTATGGCACTATTCATCGTTCAAACTCTGTTTTCTCGCCGTTTGACCTCTCGATCGCCAAATCCCTCAATTTCTGTGCCATAACACTCTGTGTATGTACTTATTCACATTTCATATACTTATGACTATGTGACTAATACGTGCTCACCTCTTCTGTCATTTCAGTGACCTCGCCTGTCCGTGAGCTCATCTCCTGTCCTGCCTAGATTCTTCCTCTCTCGTGAGGTTTCTAGGTATTTGTCACCGCAGTCATTATCATTTCCTATGCTCTCTTCTCATGCTCAGGTTCTCTCTGTCTTCAGGTCAGGATGGTGCGCACGAAGAATGTGTCCACGCCAGGGGGAGGAGACAACAAGGACCCTCCTCGCCCCTTCAGGCAGGTCAAGGGGAAGACTGTCTACTTGGAGCAGCAGGAAGGCCGCAAGAAGCGGCGTTTAGATAGAGCAGCTCTAGCAGCAGCAGCAACCGCTGAGCAGGCAGAGAGAGGTGGTCAGCTGCAGATATCATCAGATCAGATTGCTTACCGAGTTCGTCGACTCGCCTCTCGACCTCGCTCCTCCGCATCTTCTACTCCCGCCACTGCTACCACTCCACCACCCACTTCGCCCGCTCCAGTCAATCCTACGCCATCCACCACCTCAGCCATACCTACCACCTCCACCACTCCAGCTTCCACTGCTCCTCCTCTCGCTCCCTTTTCTGCTCCACCTATCCCACCTACCCGCTTTCGGGAGCGAGATGAGACCGAGGTGCGACCACTGGCTGCCGATCCCCGGTTGATCGATCTTCAGCGTGCTACAGCGGCTCGGGTACGTCGGTTCAGACACGTACCCGTGGAGACTTGGCTACCTGCACAGAGAGACCCTGCAGCGGCAGATCTTTTCAGCACCAGGATACATGAGTCTTTCTTTAGAGCACAGATGTCAGCCTAGATTGCTCTGCGAGCGCAGCGGTTATTGGATCTCCCTGCGTTTCTGCTAGCCGCCGGTGCAGACTCTGAGGTACACCTCTCATATTTGCCTGGACTTCTCACTCTTCTGACTACCAGTGGCAGATATGTTGAGGAGTGGGTCCGAGTTTTCTATGCTTCTGTATGGATCAACCCTGATCACCAGTGGACGAGATTCCGCTTTGAGTGAGAGGATGTTACACTTGATGCTAGCTAGATTCGTCAGCTATTTGGATTCAACGAGTCATCGACTCTGTTGGGACCATGCTTCGTCGCCGAAGGTCCTGCAGAAAGAAACAGCTGCGGCTGAAGCTGCTCGTACGTGACGACGAAGGTATCATTCATGAAGCTTCGGGATTATAACATATCCGAAGATGAAGGGTCGAACCGACATAAAGATAGAATGACCTTTTAGCCTGTAGGGGTCTGATTCATTGTTGTAAACTTTTATGAAGGGCATGATTGTAATTCCTCATAGGCTGTGTCCTATGCCTATAAATAGTGAACAATATTCCTTTACTGTTCACGCATTCCTGTAATTGCAAGTGCATCACTCGGGAATTATTACTTGTCAAGGCGAAGGTATAAACATACCTTAAACATTGTATTCAAACATTTTAGATTCATATAATAAAATATGTGAATGATGCCATTTATCTCCAACATATTTATCTTTAATGTTCTACATTTTACATCGCTTTATATTATCTTTGTCACCTTCATAATATTATGTTTGAGGCCTTCGTCCGAAGTTCATTAAACCCTTGAGGAGATGATGCTTCAGCGGACGAAGGGCGTTTGATATTTAACTTCTTTTGTGTTGCCTTGTTCTTGATTCATAGCATTTGAGAACAAGTCCCCAACATTGGCGCCCACCTCCGGTCAGCTCGCTTCCACTTTTTTTGAGCTAATGGCTTCGTTCAACGATCAAGCTGGAGCTGCTTCGGCTCCGAAGCTGGTACTCCCCATAACAGGCGGTTCATGCTCAGAGCCAGCTAACAAGAAGCAGAAGAAGGAGGCACAGAGAAGGGTACAGCATGTCGGGGTGCAAGGACCCTTCATCAAGTCAAGATGGTCTCACATTCCAATTACCTTCTCTCAAGAAGATCTTCAACTCAAGGACTACCCACACGACGATGCTATGGTTATCTCTTGTGTGATCAAAGGATTTCTGGTCCATAATATTTTGGTTGATACAGGCAGTGCAGCAGATATCATATTTGCTAAGGCTTTTAGACAAATGCAAGAGCCCGAAGAAAAGATCCATGATGCTACGCACCCTCTTTGTGGCTTCGGAGGGCGGCAAATTGTAGCACTTGGAAAGATTACCATGCCTGTAACCTTCGGATTTGTCAACAACACAAGGACTGAGCTAATTGTGTTTGACATTGTTGACATGGAGTATCTTTACAATGCTATCATTGGTCATGGTACTCTCAATGCCTTCGAAGCAATTCTTCATCTAGCTTACCTTTGCATGAAGATACCTTCGGACCAAGGGCCCATTGCTATTCATGGAAGTCAGGAAGCTGCCAGAAGGGCCAAAGAAAATTGGACAGATTCAAAAGCAATCCATAACATAGATGGAATTGAAGCTTGTGAGCAGTACAAGTTCAGAAGGGAAAAAGCTGCTTCGGCTGATCAGCCGAAGCCCATGCTCTTATGTGAGGATATAGCAGAGCAGAAGGTACTATTGGGATCTCAATTGTCCGAAGAACAGGAGAAAACCTTGATAAGGTTTTTATTCAACAATAAAGATGTCTTTGCTTGGTCAGCTAATGATCTTTGCGGAGTTAACAGGGATGTTATTGAACACTCGCTTAATGTTGATCCATCATTCAGACCCAGGAAGCAGAGGCTTCGGAAGATGTCTGATGACAAGGCTGAAGGTGCTCGGAATGAAGTGAAAAGACTCCTCAGTGCCGGAGTTATCAGAGAGGTAAAGTACCCAGAATGGCTGGCTAACACTGTTATAGTAAAGAAGGCCAATGGTAAATGGAGGATGTGTATCGACTTTACTGATCTCAATAAGGCCTGTCCGAAGGACGAGTTTCCATTGCCGAGGATAGATTCCTTAGTTGATGTAGTAGCTTCATCAGAGCTCATGAGTCTGTTGGATTGTTATTCAGGCTATCATCAAATCTGGATGAAGGAGGATGAGCCGAAGACCAGCTTCATAACCCCTAGTGGAACATATTGTTACCTTCGGATGCTTGAAGGGCTTAAAATGCTGGAGAAAGCTTCAGCAGAATGACAGCGAAGGTTCTCCATTCTCAGATAGGCAGGAATGTGCTAACTTATGTTGATGATATCATTGTGAAAAGCACGAAGCAAGATAATCACATTGCTGATCTGCAGGAGACCTTCGCTAATTTTAGACAGGCCGGTTTAAAGCTGAATCCAGAAAAATGTGTCTTCGGAGTGAAGAAGGGGAAATTTCTTGGTTGTCTAGTTTCAACAAAAGGAATTGAGGCTAATCCAAACAAAATCGAAGCTATCCTTCGAATGGAACCACCAAGTACAAAGAAGGGGGCTCAAAGATTGACAGGAAGACTGGCATCTCTCAACAGATTCATATCTAGATCAGCAGAGAGAAATTTACCATTTTTCGAAGTGCTGAATTCAGCCGAAGTTTTTCAATGGGGACCAGTCCAGCAGAAAGCCTTCGAAGAGCTGAAGCAATATTTGATAGATCTAACAACACTAACTCCACCAACGCCAGGGGCTCCTTTGTTATTATATGTGGCAGCTTCGCACTCAGCGGTAAGTGCAGCACTTGTTCAGGAGAAGCTTGAAGGCCAAGTCAAAAAGCAGGCCCCAATATACTTTGTATCCGAAGTTCTTAGTTTATCAAAGAAAAATTATACAGAATTGGAGAAGGTACTGTATGCTGTTTTGATGGCCTCCAGGAAGCTTCGGCATTATTTTCAAGCTTATAATATAATTGTTCCTTCTTCACAACCGTTGAAGGATATTATGAGAAACCGAGAAGCTACTGGAAGGATTGGAAAATGGGCTGCAGAGCTCAATGAATTTTGTATTGATTATGTGCATAGATCTTCGATTCAGTCCCAAGCGTTGGCAGACTTCATTGCTGACTGGACGCCAGGGGCTCAGGAGGAAGAAACGAATAAAGATGTCGAAGCATGGACAGTGTTTTGCGATGGGTCTTGGGGAACCTTTGAAGCAGGAGCAGCTGCTGTGTTGGTTTCACCTTCCAAAGTTAAAATTTGTTATGCGGCAAGACTTGATTTCAGTTGCACAAACAATATTGCTGAGTACGAAGCTTTGCTCTTGGGTCTTCGGAAGTTAAAGGCAATGGGAATCAGAAGGGCTATTCTTAAAACTGATTCCCAAGTTATTTCTGGTCATATTGACAAGAGCTATAAGGCAAGAGATCCGAAGCTTGAAAAATATTTAGATACAGTCCGAAGGATTGAGGCTTCCTTTGAAGGATTCTCTGTTAAAAACATTCCTCGTGGAGAAAATGAATATGCTGATCTATTAGCCAAGTCAGCAGCACAGGGGCTACCTTTACCTTCGGAAGTATTTTTCAAAACAATAAAAGCACCTTCGGTCGAGCTTCTTGAAAGAGCGGTCCTCAACATATCCCATGTCTATAGTGAAGATTGGAGAACTGAAATCATCTCTTTCCTTCAGGGTAATTTTCTTTCAGATGACGAAGCGTATAACAGGAGGATAGAAGCAAGAGCTCGACCATATGTCATTATAGAAGGAGAATTATACAAGCGTGGGGTTTGTTCCCCGTTGCTCAAGTGTTTATCCAGAGCCGAAGGCATAGAATTGATGAAGGAAATACATGCAGGCCTGTGTGGATCTCATATTGGATCTAGGCCTTTGTTGGGAAAAGTTTTTCACCAAGGATTTTATTGGCCAAAAGCATCTTCGGATGCAGCGGAACTAGTGCAAAAGTGCAAAGGTTGTCAGAAATGTGCAAGAGATCAAAAACAACCTTCGTCTCTAACTCAGTTAATACAACCCACTTGGCCATTGCAAAGGTGGGGCCTTGATTTGTTAGGTCCGCTACCACCAGCACAAGGAAATTTAAGATATGTTGTAGTGGCAGTGGAATATTTTTCTAAATGGATTGAGGCAAAGCCTTTAGCCACAATAACTTCGGTCACTGTCCAAAAGTTTTTCTGGCAAAACATTGTTTGTCGCTTCGGAGTGCCGAAGGCCATTACTGTGGACAATGGAACGCAGTTTGACTCCGAAGATTTTAAAGAGTTTTGTGACCAAATTGGCACGAAGATCCATTTTGCGTCAGTTCGACATCCAGAATCAAATGGATTAGTCGAAAGAGCTAATGGGATCATAATGACAGGAATAATGAAGTCAATCTTCAATCAGCCCAGGGGAAAGTGGCCAGAAGAATTAATCAAAGTGGTGTGGAGCCATAACACAACAGCATCAAGATCAACAAGCTTTACGCCATTCAAACTATTGTTTGGTGACGAAGCAATAACCCCGGAAGAAGCCAAAGCAGGATCAATAAGAACAATAGCTTCGGCAAAAGGCGAAGATGAAGCTGACTGCTCTGTGGAAAAAGATGCTATAGAGGGGATCAGGCTTCAGGCTGTGGAAAACATCAATAAATACCAAGCTGAAACAATAAAATGGCGTGATAGAAAGGTTCGGTTGAAGAACATTAAGCCAGGGCATTTGGTGCTTCGAAGAGTGGCCAACCCAAACACAGTAGGCAAACTACAGCTGAAGTGGGAAGGACCTTTTTTGGTAGTATCTTCGTCAAGACCCAGTTCCTACAGATTAAAGGATATGGACGGCAACGACATCCCTAGATCATGGAATGCGGATGAGCTTCGGCGATATTATGTTTAGCTTGATGTAATTTTTTCTATTCTTTTTTGTGGCACCCTTTTCCTTTCCAAAGGGGGAGAAAGGTTTTTAATGGGGCCACAACATGTAATTTTTCTTATTTCAATTCTATAAGAATGATATCCCCCAAAAATGTAAATGTAAATGTAAAGGAAAAAGAAAAGAAAACAGAGAGAAGCTCAAAAGTCATTCCTAAGGGAATGCAGAGCTTACAGTGAAAAGTCAACGCTGATTCCGCTGAAAGTAAAAGGTGAAGAAGCTCCTAAGGGAGGCTTACAGCGAAAAGTCAACGCTGATACACCGAAAAGTAAACGGTGAAGCCGAAAAGTAAACGGCAGAAAGATTTGAATCATTCCCAAGGGGATGAAGGTCTATGATTATGGTTTTTGAGTATGTGTCCCGAAATTCATCTGCACGATACATTACATCATGTCATTTGCACTCATAAACATTCATTTAGACATATAGAATCATCATCATACCACAGAAACTTCGTAGAAAGAGGAAGTTTTCATGCTTCGTTGTGTACGAAAAGAAGGGAAGGTGTTTTTCGCCTTCGGCTCAAAAAAAAGAAGTTTCGTCCACAGCAAAGCAGATTGTACACGGATAAAGGAGACAGAATATATTACAAGGTATGTACAAATTTACATAAGTTTTTTCCATAATGATATTACAAAGATCCTTTCAGAATTTTTTATAGGAAAGTCTATTTTAACAACTATCAAGCTTCAGCTTCGTCATACTTCAGCTTCGTCATCCTGCACATATTAAGGAGCAGAATAAGAAAGGTGCAAATTTCAAGGAGAAGGTAAAAGTAACAAATATAAGTTTCTTACCGGCATAAGGTGACTTCGAGCTTCGTCACCAGCCATCCTTCGCCCGCCATTTACCCAAATTTGGGTCATAAATCTATTTCCGATGCTTCGGGCTAGGCTCGGGATATCAATCAAATCTGCTGCTGATAAGCTAAAGTTTGGCCTATTCACAATTTTCCCATGAGTACAACCGGCCTTCAGAAAAGCGGCAGCTGTGCCTCGAGAAGCTACCAGGGCACAGAAATCGGCATGCCCACCAATAACTTCGTCAAGAGCATCAACCTCGCCTTCAATATGTTCCAAGGTGTTGGGCAGGTTTTCGGCTGAAGGTGAAAATTTTTCAGAGCTGGCTCCGATAGAGTGAAATACGTCCTTCAGCCGCTGCACGCATCGGCTGCCGAAATTTAGACATTTCTCTTGGAGATCCTTCAATGATTTTTGCAAATTTGAATTTTTCTCGACCTCAATCTTGAGACTTGCTTCAAGCTTCTCCTTTTCTTGCTCATATTTTTCTGACTTTTCGAGTAATTCATTCTTTAAACTGTCATTTTCCGCTTGGACTTCGGCCAAGGAGCCTTCCATAGACTGAATAATAAAGTCTTTCTTTTCTAAAGCACCTTCGTGTTCTTTAGCCATAATTTCAAGATCTTGAATGGCGAAGTCCTTCTTCTTCAGAACAGCTTCGTAGTTTTCAACTTTTTCTTCTAAATCTTTGATGATAGCTTTGTTCTTCTCTTCTTTAAGATCTTGTTGTATTTTCAGCACTTTACTTAATAATATACTCTGCCAAAACAACCTTCGTCAGAGAAAGACATAAAAAATAAAAATAATAAAATAATAATAATATTTTTACCTTAAAATTCGCGTAGAGCAGGCTGCCAGCGACATGATGTCGCTGGTACCTGCAGAGGTCTGCTTCTATCTTCGGCAAGCCAACGCTTTTGGAGAGGGTTCTTGTCGGGGACCATAATTAGGGGTACCCTCAAGACGCCTAATTCTCAGCTGGTAACCCCCATCAGCATAAAGCTGCAGAGGCCTGATGGGTTTGATTAAGTCAGGGGTCAGTCCATACGACCGACTCGATCACGCCACGCCCGAGCCTAGCCTCGGGCAAGGGCAGCCGACCCTAAGATGTTTCTGTCTCGCCCGAGGCCTCCTCTTTCACGGCAGACGCATCTCCGGCTCGCCCGAGGCCTTGCCTTCGATAAGAAGTAACCCTGACTAAATCACCGCGCCGACCGACCAAGTCACTGGGGCCTTTAACGCAAAGAGTAAGACTGACGGGCGGCCAGGCTTGGCCAAAAGCGCCAGAGGAAGCTCCGCCCGACCCAGGGCTCGGACTCGGGCTAAGGCCCCGGAAGACGGCGAACTCCGCTCCGCCCGACCCAGGGCTCGGACTCGGGCTAAGGCCCCGGAAGACGGCGAACTCCGCTCCGCCCGACCCAGGGCTCGGACTCGGGCTAAGGCCCCGGAAGACGGCGAACTCCGCTCCGCCCGACCTAGGGCTCGGACTCGGGCTAAGGCCCCGGAAGACGGCGAACTCTGCTCCGCCCGACCCAGGGCTCGGACTCGGGCTAAGGCCCCGGAAGACGACGAACTCCGCTTCGCCCGACCCAGGGCTCGGACTCCACCCCGACCTCTGCCGAACGACCTCCGCCTCGCCCGACCCGGGAGCTCAGGTTCGGCCTCGGCCATGCAGGACAGACTCGACCTCGGCCTCGGAGGAGCCTCCACGTCGCCCGACCTAGGGCACGAGTCCGCCACGTCGACAGGAAGCGCCATCATCACCCTACCCTGAGATGACTCGGGCCGCAGAGAACAGGACCGACGTCCCATCTGACTAGCTCCGCTAGATAGGCAATGATGGTGCCCCACTGTACCATGACGACGGCGGCTCCCAGCTCCCTTACGAAAGCAGGGGGACGTCAGCAAGGGCCCAACCACTCCGACAGCTGTCCCTCCGCCAAGCTCCATTGCTTCTCCGACAGCCACGACGCCACGCTAGCTGGGTGCCAAGATCTCTCCGGCTGCCACCTTGGCATGTACTTAGGGCACTAGCTCTCCCCCGCTAGACACGTAGCACCTTGCTACACCCCCATTTGTACACCTGGATCCTCTCCTTACGCCTATAAAAGGAAGGACCAGGGCCTTCTTAGAGAAGGTTGGCCTCGCGGGAACGAGGGCAGGGGCAGGCGCTCTCTCGGGGCCGCTCGCTCCCCTCACCCGCGCGGACGCTTGTAACCCCCTACTGCAAGCGCACCCGGCCTGGGCGCGGGACGAACACGAAGGCCGCGGGATTCTCCGACTCCCTCACGACCCGGCTCCGGCCACCTCGCTCTCGCTCTCTCTCCCCCCTTCGTGCTCGCCCACGCGCTCGACCCATCTGGGCTGGGGCACGCGGCACACTCACTCGTCGGCTCGGGGACCCCCCGGTCTCGGAACGCCGACAGTTGGCGCGCCAGGTAGGGGCCTGCTGCGTGTTGACGAGTAGTTTCCCGTCAAGCTCCAGATGGGCAGTCTCCAACGACCTCTTCAACCCGGGACGGTGCTCCGTTTCGGGAGTCTCGAGTTCATGTCTTTCAACGGCAACTACGACATGATACTCCTTCCACCGCCGCGCGACAGCGACAATGGTGGCGGACAGCCCGCCCGCCGGCGGCGGAATCGACGACGTCTTTCCCGCGTGGGGGAAGGACAACTTTCGAGCTCACCCCATCCTCTCCCTCGCCATCGGAGGAGGAGGCGGGGCAACCAAGGCCGAGCGGGAGGCTGCGCTCAGTCGACTGTCGAGCAAATCGACATCCCCAACGCCCCGACGGAGGACGCATCGGGCATCACCCACGCGTTTGAGGCGAAGGCGAGCGCTGTCCCCCCACGACACGCCGATCCCGAGCAAGTGGACGACGCCAGCACACTCACGGAGGGCCTGCAGGACGTCGCCCTCGCACCCAGGACGACAGCACGATCAGCCCCCGATGCGACTTCGTCGATCCTCGTCGACCAAAAGGTACGGGCTGATTCCCATCCTTCGTCATTTCGACTCGGCCTCAACCCGCCTGGCGACCTCGCTTTGGCGGGCGCTCACGTTGAGGCGAGTGCAACCTCTCTGGGGCTTCGTGTGCGGTCGCCTTGGGACCGATTGACGGGTGTCTCGACCTACGGACCCTCTGGGTCCGAGGAAGGTGATGACCCCAGCATCTGCTGGGATTTCTCTGGATCTGGCAACCCCAGTGCCATGCGGGACTTCATGACCGCATGCGACTACTGCCTCTCCGACTGTTCCGACGGCAGCCGCAGCCTTGACGACAAGGACTGCGGCCCGAGCCGCGAATGTTTCCACGTCGAGCTAGGGGATCCCTCCGGAGGCGGCTGTCTCGGCATGCCGGAGGATGGTGATCCCCCTAGGCCAGCGCCTCGCGCCGACATCCCGCGGGAGCTAGCTGTGGTCCCCGTTCCGGCGGGGGGTCACGACCCACAGCTCGAGCAAGTCCGCGGGGCGCAGGCCGGGCTCGATGAGGGAGCAGGAGCGCTCGAGGCAATCCGCCGGAACGTCGGGCAGGTATGGGCGAGCCAGCCCCCGGCCGGAGGAATACGTCACCTGCCCCAAGGTCTCCAGCACCGCATCGCCAACGATGCCAGGGACAGACCGCCACCCGCATCCGGCGGAACCGGTCAGGACCTGGCCACCGCAGCAATGCTCCTCCGCGCGACGCCGGAGTCATCAACCACCGAGGGTCGGCGAATCCAGGGAGAGCTCAAGCATCTCCTGGAAGGCGCTGCGGCCCGGCGGGCCGAGAGCTCTGCCTCCCGAAGGCAGGGGTACCCCTCGGAACCTCGTGCCGCGACTTCCCGACTCATGCGGGAAGCCTCGGTCTACACCGGGCGCACGCGCAACACCGCGCCTGCGGCCCCGGGCCACCTTGGCGACGAGCACCCTCATCGCGACCGTCGGGCCCGCCTCGACGAAAGGGTGCGCCGAGGTTATCACCCCAGGCGTGGGGGACGCTACGACAGCGGGGAGGATCGGAGCCCCTCGCCCGAACCACCCGGTCCGCAGGTCTTCAGCCGGGCTATTCGGCGGGCGCCGTTTCCGCCCCGATTCCGACCCCCGACTACTATCACAAAGTACTCGGGGGAAACGAGACCGGAATTGTGGCTTGCGGACTACCGCCTGGCCTGTCAACTGGGTGGGACGGACGACGACAACCTCATCATCCGCAACCCCCCCCTGTTCCTCTCCGACACCGCTCGCGCTTGGTTGGAGCACCTGCCCCCGGGGCAGATTTCCAACTGGGAGGATCTGGTCCAGGCTTTCGCCGGCAACTTCCAGGGCACGTACGTGCGCCCCGGGAATTCCTGGGACCTCCGAAGCTGCCGGCAACAGCCGGGAGAGTCCCTTCGGGACTACATCCGGCGATTCTCGAAGCAGCGCACCGAGCTGCCCAACATCACCGACTCCGATGTCATCGGCGCGTTCCTTGCCGGCACCACCTGCCGTGACCTAGTGAGCAAGCTGGGTCGCAAGACCCCCACCAGGGCGAGCGAGCTGATGGACATCGCCACCAAGTTCGCCTCTGGTCAGGAGGCGGTCGAAGCCATCTTCCGAAAGGACAAGCAGCCCCAGGGCCGCCCGTCGGAAGATGCTCCCGAGGCGTCTACTCCGCCCGGCGCCAAGAAGAAAGGCAGGAGGAAGTCGCAAGCGAAATGCGACGCCGCCAGCACGGACCTTGTCGCCGCCGCCGAGTACAAGAACCCTCGGAAGCCCCCCGGAGGCGCCAACCTCTTCGACAAGGCACTCAAGGAGACGTGCCCCTACCATCAGGGGCCCGTCAAGCACACCCTCGAGGAGTGCGTCATGCTTCGGCGCCACTTCCACCGGGCCGGGCCACCCGCAGAGGGTGACAGGGCCCGCGACGACGGCAAAAAGGAAGATCACCAAGCAGGAGAGTTCCCCGAGGTCCGCGACTGCTTCATGATCTACGGAGGGCATGCGGCGAATGCCTCGGCTCGGCATCGTAAGCAGGAGCGTCGGGAGGTCTGCTCGGTGAAGGTGGCGGCGCCAGTCTACCTAGACTGGTCCGACAAGCCCATCACCTTCGACCAGGATGACCACCCCGACCACGTGCCGAGCCCAGGGAAGTACCCGCTCGTCGTCGATCCCGTCATCGGCGATGTCAGGCTCACCAAGGTCCTGATGGATGGGGGCAGCTGCCTCAACATCATCTACGCTGAGACCCTCAGGCTCCTGCGCGTCGGTCTGTCATCCGTCCGAGCAGGCGCTGCGCCCTTCCACGGGATCGTTCCCGGGAAGCGCGTCCAGCCCCTCGGACAGCTCGACCTTCCTGTCTGCTTCGGAACACCCTCCAACTTCCGAAGAGAGACTTTGACGTTCGAGGTGGTCGGGTTCCGCGGGACCTACCACGCAGTGTTGGGAAGGCCATGCTACGCGAAGTTCATGGCCATCCCCAACTACACCTACCTGAAGCTCAAGATGCCGGGCCCCAACGGGGTCATCACCGTCGGCCCCACGTACAAACACGCATTCGAATGCGATGTGGAGTGCGTGGAGTACGCCGAGGCCCTCGCCGAGTCCGAGGCCCTCATTGCCGACCTGGAAAGCCTCTCCCGAGAGGTGCCGGACGTGAAGCGACATGCCGGCAACTTCGAGCCAGCGGAGACGGTTAAGGCCGTCCCTCTCGACCCCAGTGGCGACACCTCCAAGCAGATTCGGATCGGATCCGGGCTCGACCCCAAATAGGAAGCAGTGCTCGTCGACTTTCTCCGCGCAAACGCCGACGTCTTTGCGTGGAGTCCCTCGGACATGCCCGGCATACCGAGGGATGTCGCCGAGCACTCGCTGGATATTCGGGCCGGAGCCCGACCGGTCAGACAGCCTCTGCGCCGATTCGACGAGGAAAGGCGCAGGGTGATAGGCGAGGAGATCCACAAGCTGATGGCAGCAGGGTTCATCAAAGAGGTATTCCATCCCGAATGGCTTGCCAACCCTGTACTTGTGAGGAAGAAAGGGGGGAAATGGCGGATGTGTGTAGACTACACTGGCCTCAACAAAGCATGTCCGAAAGTCCCCTACCCTCTACCTCGCATCGATCAAATCGTGGACTCCACTGCAGGGTGCGAAACCCTGTCTTTCCTCGATGCCTACTCAGGGTATCATCAAATTAAGATGAAAGAGTCCGACCAGCTCGCGACTTCTTTCATCACGCCCTTCGACATGTACTGTTATGTCACCATGCCGTTCGGTTTGAGGAACGCGGGTGCAACGTACCAGCGGTGCATGAACCATGTGTTCGGCGAACACATCGGTCGCACGGTCGAGGCCTACGTCGATGACATCGTAGTCAAGACGAGGAAAGCCTCCGACCTCCTCTCCGACCTTGAACTGACATTCCGGTGTCTCAAGGCGAAGGGCGTCAAGCTCAATCCCGAGAAGTGCGTCTTCGGGGTGCCCCGAGGCATGCTCTTGGGATTCATCGTCTCCGAGCGGGGCATCGAAGCCAACCCGGAGAAGATCGCAGCCATCACAAACATGGGGCCCATCAAGGACTTAAAAGGCGTACAGAGGGTCATTGGATGTCTCGCGGCCTTGAGCCGTTTCATCTCGCGCCTCGGCGAAAGAGGCCTGCCCCTGTACCATCTCTTAAGGAAGGCCGAGTGTTTCACTTGGACTCCCGAGGCCGAGGAAGCCCTTGGGAACCTGAAGGCGCTCCTCACCCAGGCGCCCGTCTTGGTACCCCCAGCCGACGGAGAAGCCCTCTTGGTCTACGTCGCCGCTACCACTCAGGTGGTCAGCGCCGCGATCGTGGTCGAAAGGCAGGAAGAGGGGCATGCTTTGCCCATTCAGAGGCCAGTTTACTTCGTCAGCGAGGTGCTGTCCGAGACCAAGATCCGCTACCCACAAGTCCAGAAGCTGCTGTATGCAGTGATCCTGACGAGGCGAAAGCTGCGACATTACTTCGAGTCTCATCCGGTGACTGTAGTGTCATCCTTCCCCCTGGGGGAGATCATCCAGTGCCGAGAAGCCTCGGGACGGATCGCAAAGTGGGCGGTGGAAATCATGGGCGAGGCAATCTCGTTCGCCCCTCGGAAGGCCATCAAGTCCCAGGTACTGGCGGACTTCGTAGCCGAACGGGTCGACACCCAGTTGCCGACGGCTCCGATCCAACCGGAGCTCTGGACCATGTTTTTCGACGGGTCGCTGATGAAGACGGGAGCCGGCGCGGGCCTGCTCTTCGTCTCGCCCCTCAGGAAACACCTGCGCTACGTGCTCCGCCTCCATTTCCCGGCGTCCAACAATGTGGCTGAATACGAGGCTCTGATCAACGGATTGCGAATCGCCATCGAGCTAGGGGTCCGACGCCTCGATGCACGCGGCGACTCGCAGCTCGTCATCGACCAAGTCATGAAGAACTCCGACTGCCGCGACCCGAAGATGGAGGCCTACTGTGACGAGGTTCGACGCCTGGAAGACAAGTTCTACGGGCTCGAGCTTAACCACATCGCCCGGCGCTACAACGAGACTGCGGACGAGCTGGCGAAGATAGCCTCGGGGCGAACGACGGTTCCCCCGGATGTCTTCTCCCGGGATCTGCACCAACCCTCCGTCAAGATAGGCGACACGCCCGAGCCCGAGGTGCCCTCGGCCCCGTCCGAGGCGACCTCGGCCCAGCCCGAGCCATCCTCGGTTCAACCCGAGGAACGTTCGGCCCCCGAGGGCGAAGCACTGCACATCGAGGAGGAGCAGAGCGGGGTCATGCCAGATCAAGATTGGCAGACCCCGTACCTGCAATATCTCCGCCAAGGAGAGCTGCCCCTCGGCCGAGCCGAGGCTCGGCGGGTAGCGCGACGCGCCAAGTCGTTCGTCTTGCTGGGCGATGAGAAGGAGCTCTACCACCGTAGCCCCTCGGGCATCCTCCAGCGATGCATCTCCATCGCCGAGGGTCAGGAACTCCTGCAGGAAATACACTCGGGGGCTTGCGGCCATCATGCAGCACCTCGAACCCTCGTCGGGAACACTTTCCGCCAAGGCTTCTATTGGCCGACGGCGGTGGCTGACGCCACTAGAATTGTCCGCGCCTGCGAAGGGTGCCAATTCTATGCGAAGCAGACCCACCTGCCCGCTCAGGCTCTGCAGACGATACCCATCACCTGGCCCTTCGCTGTGTGGGGTCTGGACCTCGTCGGCCCTCTGCAGAAGGCGCCCGGGGGCTACACGCACCTGCTGGTCGCCGTCGACAAATTCTCCAAGTGGATCGAGGTCCGACCCCTAAACAGCATCAGATCCGAGCAGGCGGTGGCATTCTTCACCAACATCATCCATCGCTTCGGGGTCCCGAACTCCATCATCACCGACAATGGCACCCAGTTCACCGGCAAAAAATTCTTGGATTTTTGCGAGGATCACAACATCCGGGTAGACTGGGCCGCCGTAGCTCATCCCATGTCGAATGGGCAAGTGGAACGTGCCAACGGCATGATTCTACAAGGGCTCAAGCCCCGGATTTACAATGATCTCAACAAGTTCGGCAAGCGATGGATGAAGGAACTCCCCTCGGTGGTCTGGAGCCTGAGGACGACGCCAAGCTGAGCCACAGGTTTCACGCCGTTCTTCCTGGTCTATGGGGCCGAGGCCGTCCTGCCCACTGACCTGGAATACGGCTCCCCGAGGACGAGGGCCTACAACGAAGAAAGCAACCAAGCTAGCCAAGAAGACTCGCTGGACCAGCTGGATGAGGCTCGGGACAGGGCCTTACTACACTTGGCGCGGTATCAGCAGTCCCTGCGACGCTACCACGCCCGAGGGGTCCGACCCCGAGACCTCCAGGTGGGCGATCTGGTGCTTCGGCTGCGGCAAGACACCCGAGGGAGGCACAAGCTCACGCCCCCCTAGGAGGGGCCGTTCGTCATCGCCAAAGTTCTGAAGCCCGGAACGTACAAGCTGGCCAACAGTCAAGGCGAGGTCTACGGCAACGCTTGGAACATCCAACAGCTACGTCGCTTCTACCCTTGAGATGTTTCCAAATTTTTCATATACCCCGCACCCACGCAAAGTTTAGTCAACAAGGAAGGGTCGGCCTAGCCTCGGCAAAGCCCGACCCTCCCTCGGGGGCTAAAAGGGGGGAAACCCCCTCTGCGTCGAAATTTTCCTCGAATAGAAAATCTCTTTTACCAGAATATCTTTCGTGCTTTTTGACTACTTCGAAAAGTGGGTCATGGAAACGACAGGGTACACGTAAGCAGTCAAGGCTGACCGAGCCGAGGGACTCCTACGCCTCCGGGATACGGATACCTCACTCATCACCTTCTGCGATAAGTAACTCGCGTTCGGATAAGGTGACTCCGCGGATCGAACGAGTCTCTACGTTCGGAAGCTCTTCTGTCGAAGCGATTCTTCGAGTTTTCTCGACTAAATCGGTGATATGGCCTCATGGACGAGTAAAAGTGCGCGTAAGCGGCAAGGCCGACCGAGCCGAGGGACTCCCACGCCTCCGGGATACGGATACCTCACTCCTCACCTTCCGCGAGAAGCAACTTTCGCTCGCACAAACATCCCTGTTACCGACAAAAAGTCCAGATGCTTGGAACAAGAGGAAAAGGGACGCAGCTTTACAACACAGCAAGGGTGTGTGTTCTGGCCTCGACGGCCGCACAAAGCACACGCTACAAGACAAGCTGATCCTGCAGGCTCAGGTCTTGGTGCTGGAAGGGGGCGGCGACACCCTCGGCATCAACAGCACCTTCGGCAAGGCCCGAACTAGCCTCGGACGGCGACGCGGTCCGAGGGCCTCCGCTCCAAAGGACGGCGTCATCACCACGCCCGGGCGATCGTTGTCAGGGACTTCTCCGGGAATCCGGCCCGAGCAGGCGGCTCGGCCAGCCACCTCCGGGGCCTCGGTCAACCACCTTCCGAGGGCACGAGCCCGGTCCGAAGCCTCGGCTGACCGACTCCGGTGTCGATCCTGCCAACGGACAACCCGACTAGGCTCCGGCCAACCAGGTTTCATTTTCGAGCCAACTCTGCCTCTGCTCATGCTGATATCGCTACCCCCGGCCTCGGTTCGTCGAAGAGCGGCCGAGGGGTCTCTTTAACTAAGCTAGAGGAGCCTCAGACAACAGGGCCGACCGAGCCGAGGGACTCCTACGCCTCCGGGATACGGATACCTCACTCGTCACCTTGACACGGGGCGACTCATGCTTAATGAAGCGGTTCAGACAATCAGCAGACGAGTCTTAGTGCTCGGAAATGAGGAAAAAACACGGCTCCGTGCCGTAGTTACATACATGTTCAGGCCCCGAAAGCCAAAATGAACGAAAAACCCGGCACTCGAAGTGCCATTACAAACGGAACTCCGGTTCCCCCCCCCCCCCCCCCCCCGCAGGTACGAACAACCCCACTCGGTAGGGGCGGGCCTGCGGGGCTACGGAAGACTGACGGGCGGCTCGTCGCCACCCGCTCCGACTACGACGGCAACGGCCCCCACTCCGGATGGCCGAACTGCAGCAGCGCAGGCCTCAGGGGTAGGCACTGCTGCAGCCTTGCCCCCGCCCGCGCCGACGCTCGAGGGGCGAGGACAAGTACAAAGAGCCGGAGGCCCGAAGCGCCGATGGTGGCGGTGATCCCGTCGGTGACGGGGACTTCTCGAGCCGCCTCCACCTCGGCACTGACGCCAGGAGCCATCAGCCTACCGGCAGATCCCCACTCAAATCCTCCCAGATGAGTGGGGCACCGGCCTCCGCGCAAAGGCGCCGCCCCGGTGCAAAGGCAGGGCCACCCCAGAACACGAACGCCGCCCTAGCAGCGCGCGACGTCTAGGGTGGACCTCCCGTGTACACGGCGCGGTAGCTGCCCCCCAACAGAAGGGCCCGCCAGAGCCGAGCCAGCGGACCCGACATGCTGGAGGTGACGACGTCCGCCGCCGATCCACCCCACGTTGTCGAAGTCCGGGCCGCCCGCAGGGCCAGTGAGCGCCTTCTCCCTCGGACATCGTGGGAGAGGATGACCCACGAACCCGTGCAGGAGGTAGAGCGCCGGCTCAGTCCGGCACCCACCCCAGCGAGGATGATGAAGATCCTTGAAGCTGAGGGTGGGACCTAGATCACAGTCCGGTTTGCTCCTCCCCACCCAGGAGCTGGTGGTCACCGTCTCGGGTGACCCCCAGCGGAGGGGAGCAACCGGGCTGCATGATGAAAATCCTTGAAGCCGAACGATGGCTGAAAGGTACCCACTCCCGCGGAGCAGTGTCCTCCGACGATGAGGCACGGAGACGGCGGTTTCCCCCATCCGGGGGCTTGAAAGGTGGAAAGACACGATGCATAAGGGAGGAAGAAGACATGGTCGCCTTACGAAAGGGGTCGCCCTCCTTTTAAAGGCAACTCTCCCTGCTCGCGCCCCCAACCGTCACGGGCTGGGTCTTCTCCAACACGCCTCCAAAGTCCTCCCCTGCGGCGCGGGGGCTGGGACCCGCCTGTCATACAGACCGGCTCCGAGCAGAAGAAGCCGAACCGCCGCGCGCGACGCGCGCGCAACCACCCAGCAGTTACAAGTGACCCTCCACTTTTGCCCAGACCAACGGGCGAAGGGGACGGGCAGCCATGCGGGCGGCATGCAACCGCGCCAAGTGGACGCGCCTCTCCGACTCCTGACAGGCCAGCACGGAGGCTCAAACCCACGCGTCGCGCAACCGGCGCGCCGGATGCTGCATGTAAGCCACTATGCCACTTGCGCCACCACCGCACCTCCTCGGTTGTGGAACCAATACCACGACCCGAGGCGGCCCAACGCGCGGCCCAGCTGCGCCAGCCTGACACAGCGGTCAAACGCGGTCAAAAGTGGGCCGGCAGTAATGACAGTGGCAGGCGCGCAAGAGCAGCGATCACGCCATCAGCCAAGCTCACGTCCCATCCGGAGGCAGCAAGAGAACCCCCTCTCTCACGGTGTGAAGACGACACGCCCGTGACCCGTTCCTCGAATGGCTCGCGCACGCGCAACGGCAGCCTCGCCAACTACTCGCCCCGGCGCATTAACTCCGCAGCTCAACGGGCAGCGCTACTGGCGGGAGCAGCTGGCGACGTTTCGCCTTCGCCAAAACGACCACACCAAAAAAGGTACGCCACGACGTTCAATTTCGAATCCTTTTTTCCCTTTTCCTTCTTTCTCTATCTCTTGCAACAGGGACCGGGAAAGGGGATACCCCCAAAGGGATCCTTCCCCGTGAAGGAACTAGGCTCCGAGCCTCCTTACTGATCAGGGGTTCGAAGGCTGGCCCCCCGAAGGGTTCAACAGCCGCCTCAGATCGCGTGGGCCCGACACCCACTACTGGTCAGAGGTTCGAAGGTCGGCCCCCCGAAAGGTTCCACGACCGCCTCAGGCTACTCGGGCTCCGCGCCCATTACTGATCAGGGGTTCGAAGGCTGGCCTCCCGAAGGGTTCACAGTCGCCTCAGACACCGAGCGAGGGATGACCAGGGGTACGTTCGATACATAACCAAGGCTCGGGCTGCGCTCCCGAGGTACCCTAGGACATTTCCGAGACCAGCGGGAACGACTCTGTAACGGAATCCCATCGGAGGGAGGCAACGAGCCCTCGGACCCCGTCGCCAGGGGACCGGGTCCGGCAGATCACCCGCAGGTACTTTTGGGCGTGCCTCCGGGCCCCTAGCCGACCCCCAACGAACGGGGCACGGACGTCCACTCGGATTACCCGATTGCAGCTCACCGGAGACACCATGTTCGGTGCCCATCGAGGGTAACATGGCGCTCTCCCCCCTCCTCCTTGCGGAAAGGCGACGTAGGGGCGTATGTAAAAAAGCCGAGTCTGTCCCTGACCGTCCTCTCGCTCTGTGCGGAGGCTCGGGGGCTGCTCTCGCAAACCCGGCTCCGGCCGAACCGTTGACAGCGTCAACATACCAGCCCGAGAACTTGGGCCCCGACAGCGCACCTGGGCTACGGCATGTTCGCATGAGGGAACCGCCAGACCAGCCGAAGCATTACGCAAGGCATTAAGACCTCGAAGGAGTGAAACCACTCCTCCGAGGCCTCGGGGGCTACACCCGGCGGGTGCGCTCGCGCGCACCCACCGGAACAAAGTACAACCGAGAAAGGCTGGTCCCCTTGCAAAAAAGTGCGACAAAAGCCTCCAAGCGAGTGTTAACACTCCCTTCGAGGCTCGGGGGCTACTGTCGGGGACCATAATTAGGGGTACCCTCAAGACGCCTAATTCTCAGCTGGTAACCCCCATCAGCATAAAGCTGCAGAGGCCTGATGGGTTTGATTAAGTCAGGGGTCAGTCCATACGAGCGACTCGATCACGCCACGCCCGAGCCTAGCCTCGGGCAAGGGCAGCCGACCCTAAGATGTTTCCGTCTCGCCCGAGGCCTCCTCTTTCACGGCAGACGCATCTCCGGCTCGCCCGAGGCCTTGCCTTCGATAAGAAGTAACCCTGACTAAATCACCGCGCCGACCGACCAAGTCACTGGGGCCTTTAACGCAAAGAGTAAGACTGACGGGCGGCCAGGCTTGGCCAAAAGCGCCAGAGGAAGCTCCGCCCGACCCAGGGCTCGGACTCGGGCTAAGGCCCCGGAAGACGGCGAACTCCGCTCCGCCCGACCCAGGGCTCGGACTCGGGCTAAGGCCCCGGAAGACGGCGAACTCCGCTCCGCCCGACCCAGGGCTCGGACTCGGGCTAAGGCCCCGGAAGACGGCGAACTCCGCTCCGCCCGACCCAGGGCTCGGACTCGGGCTAAGGCCCCGGAAGACGACGAACTCCGCTTCGCCCGACCCAGGGCTCGGACTCCACCCCGACCTCTGCCGAACGACCTCCGCCTCGCCCGACCCGGGAGCTCAGGTTCGGCCTCGGCCATGCAGGACAGACTCGACCTCGGCCTCGGAGGAGCCTCCACGTCGCCCGACCTAGGGCACGAGTCCGCCACGTCGACAGGAAGCGCCATCATCACCCTACCCTGAGACGACTCGGGCCGCAGAGAACAGGACCGACGTCCCATCTGACTAGCTCCGCCAGATAGGCAATGATGGCGCCCCGCTGTACCATGACGACGGCGGCTCCCAGCTCCCTTACGAAAGCAGGGGGACGTCAGCAAGGGCCCAACCACTCCGACAGCTGTCCCTCCGCCAAGCTCCATTGCTTCTCCGACAGCCACGACGCCACGCTAGCTGGGTGCCAAGATCTCTCCGGCTGCCACCTTGGCATGTACTTAGGGCACTAGCTCTCCCCCGCTAGACACGTAGCACCTTGCTACACCCCCATTTGTACACCTGGATCCTCTCCTTACGCCTATAAAAGGAAGGACCAGGGCCTTCTTAGAGAAGGTTGGCCTCGCGGGAACGAGGGCAGGGGCAGGCGCTCTCTCGGGGCCGCTCGCTCCCCTCACCCGCGCGGACGCTTGTAACCCCCTACTGCAAGCGCACCCGGCCTGGGCGCGGGACGAACACGAAGGCCGCGGGATTCTCCGACTCCCTCACGACCCGGCTCCGGCCACCTCGCTCTCGCTCTCTCTCCCCCCTTCGCGCTCGCCCACGCGCTCGACCCATCTGGGCTGGGGCACGCGGCACACTCACTCGTCGGCTCGGGGACCCCCCGGTCTCGGAACGCCGACAGTTCTAACAATTTTGGCCTCGGTGCGGTTCCGAAGGCATCTTAGCTTCCCTTCGTTGACCCCACCAAATAGCATAGCCCCTGATTTATATCCGCAAGATATGGCATATTTTTTCAACTCTTCTTTTTCGGCGTCTGTTAACTCTTGTCCAAGCAAATCTTGAAAGTTAAAATCTCCTTCTTCCGAAATTTCATCAATCTGCTTTTTCCCCTTTTCAGTTGCCGTGTTCACCGCAGCCATAACAGCTTCTTCTTCAGCCATTTTCAGGAGTATATTGTCAATAACCTCAAGTGTGGTTTCCAGGTTCGACTCTTCGGTGGTCCCGGCTTCGGCCCCGGTAGCTTCGGCTTCGCCGGTTTCAGCTTCAGTGGTCTCCACTCCGGTAGCTTCGGCTGCGGTGTCTTCGGCTTCGGCAGTCTCGGCAAAGACAATTTTTGACACCGTCACCGTGGCGGCGTCTGATGGATCACATCTGTCACTTGAATGATTCTCCGTTTTTTCGGCTTCGCAGAACTTTCTGCTGCCGAAGTTTTTTCGTCCTTTTGAAAAAACTTTGTCAGTTCTGGTGCCAGCGGACTTAGCTTGACAGGCAAAGATTCAGTCATTACCTTCAAAATTTCTTCTACTTTGGCAGCAGAAGATGTCACAGACACTTCCTCATCTCGGACCAATCTCTCTAGTTCTGGAGACGCAGGCTTCGGAGATACAGCTTTTCTCTTTCTTGGAGCAACTACTTTCGGTTCAAGCTTTTCTTTCTTCTTTTTTGGTTGATCTTCATCGTCTTTAATTAAAGTGCTAGCCACTCGTTTTCTTTTCTGCCCTTCGGCACCCTTGTCTAGTCGCTCGTAGTCAGGGTATTCAAAGCCTATAGCATCAAGCATTCTGTTTAGCCTTCGTTTCGGCCGGGTGCCGAAGGCTGCTGTCATCAATTGATCTTCTTTTTTAGAATAATTCCCAAGAATTTCAGTACTCATTACTTCGATTGTTTCGAGCCATTCTTGGCAGGGTTCTTTAAAATATTTCTTGAACTTGTAGTGGTAAGGCAGGCGGACAAGTTCCCCCTCTTTCTTCTCTTTTTCGAGCTTCGACATAGCCCATTCCTTCATAGTTGGAAATATTTTGAACGACAGAAATTCCTGCACAAGATCTCTAGTGCCAATGTGCTAAGCAATAGTCCTGAATTCAGCCAACGCAATTTGAGTGGGACCTTCTGGTGTCATATTGCAGTGGGGTCTGGTCTCTCCGAAGATCAGTTCAAGCGGACTCTGTACTAGCTTCTCCTTGTCATCGTCAACTTTGACGTAGAACCATTCCGATTTCCAGCCTGCCGGCCACTTGCTTCGGTAGCTGATCATAGGAAATTTTGTAGTCTTCCGATAGGCAAAATTATAACAACCAAAATTTTCATGTAATCCATCCTTTCTGACCTTAGTTTGATAATGTAGCTCGTGTACCCGACAGAAACCTTCGGCAAATGGCTCCACCCCCTAGCTTCGGAGAGCCCAAATATAAACACTAAGCCTAACAATAGCATTAGGAGTTAGTTGATGAAAATAGATACCAAACTTCTTTAGCACATCGGCAATCATCCTATTTAAAGGAAATCTCAAACCAGCTTTGAGGAAGCTCTTGAAAATCACTATTTCATCTTTCTGTGGCTTCGGAGTAGTTTCTTCTCCACCATAGCGAATCATCTTTTTCTCATCTTCGCTAAAGTAGCCCGACTTTACCATCTTCGGAAAATCAGCCTTGGAGATGGTTGACTTTCCGAAGTCCAGGTGGCTAGGCTTGCTTGGTATTGCGATATTGTGATCATCTTCAGAATCAGTCTCTTCAATATCTGCTTGTTCTTCTTCGGCAGCAGGGGTGTCCTCCGATGTCACCAACCCACTTCGCCTCATTGCTTCCGAAATAGGGACAATTTCCGCAGCTTCGGCTTCGTCTCCTTCGCGCTCAGTCCTAGCAGTAGAGCGCACTCTGGCCATTTGATTTTGAATATCTTGAAAATTGCTCGGAAATTAATAACCTTTCTCCCGAAGCCCTTCTTCTGACGAAGCAGACGCTAAACTAGAGCTTCGTCCGAATGCGAAAGTCAAGCTTCGGCTATGGTTAAAAATTTTGGCAGCAAAACAGTGCAATAGCAATGAATGTTGTGGTAACTTCACACCTACCCGTCTGTTTATATAGTGTTGCAGGAAAGAAGGTGAATCGTCAGGATACACCAAGCAAACAGTTGCTCGCACTCGCTGAACGGTGGGCCACAAAAACCAGAATAGTGAACCCGCATGGTGGAATCGCTACGCGCTCGAAAACTGTATCGTTTCTCGACAACGAGCTCAGGGAAGGTGTTTTTCGGACCTTCGGCTTCCTGAAGCCTAAGCGACTTTTTTCACGGATCAAGCTCGTTACGAAAAACGATCTAGCACCGCGAAGGGGCTACTGTTGGGACCATGCTTCGTCGCCGAAGGTCCTGCAGAAAGAAACAGCTGCGGCTGAAGCTGCTCGTACGTGACGACGAAGGTATCATTCATGAAGCTTCGGGATTATAACATATCCGAAGATGAAGGGTCGAACCGACTTAAAGATAGAATGACCTTTTAGCCTGTAGGGGTCTGAGTCATTGTTGTAAACTTTTATGAAGGGCATGATTGTAATTCCTCACAGGCTGTGTCCTGTGCCTATAAATAGTGAACAATATTCCTTTACTGTTCACGCATTCCTGTAATTGCAAGTGCATCACTCGGGAATTATTACTTGTCAAGGCGAAGGTATAAACATACCTTAAACATTGTATTCAAACATTTTAGATTCATATAATAAAATATGTGAATGATGCCATTTATCTCCAACATATTTATCTTTAATGTTCTACATTTTACATCGCTTTATATTATCTTTGTCACCTTCGTAATATTATGTTTGAGGCCTTCGTCCGAAGTTCATTAAACCCTTGAGGAGATGATGCTTCAACGGACGAAGGGCGTTTGATATTTAACTTCTTTTGTGTTGCCTTGTTCTTGATTCATAGCATTTGAGAACAAGTCCCCAACAGACTCGTCTTCACAGTTTGTGTTACGGTACCTCTGATCCTCCTCGTCGCCCTCACGGCGGAGTTGCTCCAACTACAGCTCATGTCGCGGCTCTGTTCCGACCGCCCTTCTCAGATGGGTCACGACGTTCTCCAGCAGATTTCACTACAACGGCCAAGTACTTATATCAACTCATGAGACGGACGCTTCTACCCCGGATGGGTTATAGGGAGGCTGCTACTCATATCCAGCTCTAGCTCCTTAATGCCTTGATCTCGCATTTAGAGTTTGATGTTGTTGACTTCCTTATATGTGAGATCGAGGACACGGTATTGGATGGACTTCGTGCCCGGCGACAGCTGCCATATGCTCACTATCTCTGCCACATCTTCGCACGTTTGATCCGGCCACCACAGTATCAGGGCACTCTTGAGGCCTCACGCCTCCACTTTGGCTCCTACCGTCCAGCTCCTAAGGACCCAGTGTCGGCACCTGATCCAGTGATTGACACTCAGGCAAAGGATACAACTTTTCATTAGTTCGAGACTTAGGGCACATCAGTTCCTGATGATGATGATGATGATTTTGGGATTCCGCCTCTGCCTCCGCCTCCTGTGCCTCCACGCTCACATGACCATGAGGCCAAGAGTTCCCGTGCTGTGCCTCCTGCTCCTCCTGCCATTGACCTGCTCTAGCTGCGATCCTCCAAACTCTTACTCAGCAGCAGGCTCACCTGGCAGTGGTTCAGCATCAGATGTCCGAGAGAATGCTATTGATGTTTCAAACTATTTAGGACAGACAGGACACTCTGCAGCAGCAGCTTTTGGAAGATAGGGCTGAGAACCGGGCCTTCATGACTCACATACTTCAGCATACTGGTGCTCAGATACCTCCTATTCAGTCTGCCCCCCTCAAGCTCTTCAGGCCGCTGTTGTGCCTGCCCTTTAGGCAGGACCCCCTCTTCCTTCGTTTGCTCCTTCTTCCTCTTCGCTCCGGCCGGTCACCCTGGTTTTCTCGTTGCCGATCATCAGCTCCGTCAGCGCTCAGCCGCCAGTGCCACCAGCTCCTTATGTTACCACTGCTACTGTGGCAGTGTCTGTGACCTCTTCAGCTCCGGTAGCTCCTGCAACGCAGCCTCCGTCCGAGTCAGTACCAGCTCCAGCTTCTATGGCAGATCCTGGATCCGAGACTGACTCTGACCCTCAGCTAGCGTTTGCTCTTCTACCATGACCGTGACCGGATGCACCCCTGCCACCTCCTTCCTCTTCTGGTTTGTAGGTTCGGTTCCCTTTTGGTGTTTGACGCCAAAGGGGGAGAGATATGAGAGTTGTGAGAGCTAGGGGAGTTAGGGAGTTAGTAGAGAGTCATTTTGATGTAATATATGTGCTTGATACTCTCTGTACTAGCCCCACTTTGTATGTCGATTTTGGCTCACAAACTCTATTATATACTCTCGATGCTTATGTTGACTGTGTGTGTATTGTGTTTTCACCTTATATGTTATCACCAGTCTTCTAGTTATTGTTCATCGATTTGATTTCACTTTTATATGAACAAAAAACTTACGATGTGTATGCGATCACTCTTATTATTATGTTACACACTCCTTTTGTAAAAAATTATTGGTAATAACTAACCATCTTCTCTATTGACAGAAATTTCAAAACAAACTACTCTCACAATCTTGTAGGGTTGTCATCAATCACCAAAAAGGGGAGATTGAAAGCATCTAGGCCCCTGGTTGGTTTTAGTGATTAATGACAATGTAATATTATATGTGACTAACGTGTGTTTTGCAGAGGCAAATGGTAAGTTAGGTCGCATTACAGGTAGATGTAATACAACGGTGAAAACAATCCCGGAGATAAGAACTTGAAGCGACGGCTAAAGCGACGAAACAAAAAGTGAAGGTCTTCATATTCCGAGTGTCAAGGAGTTGCGGACACTCGTGATATAGCTAGGTCTTTTATTTTGTTTTAGCCGTACTATAAAGAGGGGTTGTCGATGAGTAGTTTGACCAAGAGAGTTCTAGTGTAGTGTTGGTGCATATTCACACTCACATATAGTGCTAGGTGTCACTCTAGAACATACTCACGAGTTAGAACGAAAAACCGATTTGAAAAACAAAAGAAAATAGAAATTAGGGTTTCTGACTTTGGGGCACCGGACTATCCGGTGCGCCCTCTGTCAGGTGGGGCTAGGTTGGCCCGGGGAAGGGTCTTCCCCTGCGCAGAAATCCGAGAGCGAGTTGTTCGCGAGTTCAGTTTTAGTTGCACACCGGACAGTGACTGTTCATTGTCCGGTGTGCCATCTGCCCAATGGCTAGCTGTCAGAACTAGCGTTGGAGTCGACCGTTGGCGCACCGGTGGCGCAGCAGATTCCTGGTAACGGCTAGTTGGTGGGTGAGGGCTATTTATATCCCCTCCACCCACCATATTGATTGTCTTGCTGCCCACATTTACTCCTACACTTTGGTAGAGCATTGCAAGCACCATAAAGCCTAATGAGGTGATTAGTGAATCTTAATCCCGCATTTGGACCTCATTAGCGCTAGCGAGAGCCACCTAGAGCACACACCGCATGCATTAGGCTTCTCTTGGTCAAGCGAAAGTCTATGACTTGTTACTCTTGGTGATCGGCATCACCTAGACGGCTTAGTGGCGTTGGGAGCTCGGTGATCACCGTGGAGAGCTTATTGGTGACCCGACTCAAATTTGTAAGCTGTCGTGAGGGATCCACCGCGCCGGAGTGGCAAAAGATCATCTCGTAGTGAGCACTTGGTTCTTGCGAGGACCAAGGGGGAGCGATATCCTTGCGCGGGTGCTCCAACGAGGACTAGTGGAGAGTGCCGACTCTTCGATACCTCGGAAAAAATTGGAGGAGTCTTCTAAACCTTGCTTTACATTACGCATTTAATTCAAGCATTTTATATTGAGTATTTGTTTAGCAAGTATTTAAAGTATTGTCTTAGCATTGTTGTATTTTAAGTATTATTCTCTTATTGCTAGTTGTCGGGGTGAAGTTGGGCTCTTGCTTAGGTTTTAATTAGTGCTGATTTTTAGAAAAGCCCAATTCACCCCTCTCTTGGGCATCTTGGTCCTTTCAGAAGAGAATAAAGCAAATATGTTGAAAGAGATATCACTTAGATACGAAATCATATGCATAGAAATTTGAACCGTCTAAGTGACTCTCAATCCATGCTCTCATACACATCTAGCATTGAATTGTTTTATAGGTTAGGAATACCCTAGCACACGGGCCTTTTTTTTACTCCACTTCCCCAACTCAATTAACAATTCACGTGTTTTTACGAAGCAAAACATTACTGCGTCAAAAAGACAACGTTACAACGAGAGGGCCTATCTTCTATAGTAACTCCACTTACAAACTCAATTAACCATTGACATGTTATTAAAAGGCAAAATGTTTGAATTAGGATACCATTGTTTGAACTTTGAACGATACAAATTTCGGGGTTATCATGTGGGGATATTGCCGTGCTGGCCTTATTATAGCTTACAAAAATTCCAAATTTGCAATACATGTTTGGTACACGGCAAATATGACTCAAACTAACTGCAAAAGGATGGAAATATATATAAGTTCAACATGAACCAATAATAACTAGTTCTAATACCCAACTCGAATGGTAGAAGTTTGAAGTGTCAACCCAACTATACACTGTTGCTAGCTTAGGCCACTGAGGAAATAACAGAAAACTCATAAAACGTATCGTTCCAATGCAAACGGTCCATTCACCGGGTAAAGACTATGGTGTGTTCACTGGCGAGAGGCAATCAACTCTTCTTCCCGAGAGAAGCATCAGTGATAACGCCTTCTGATGCTCAGAGTCCCAAAGATCATGAGCAAGCAAGTGTCAGAGACTGCAACTAACAACTGCATCCCCCAGCCTGAGCCTGAGACTGGGACGAGTTTGCATTGCCGGACCTCAAGTTCACATCAACCATGTCTTCCTGCTTCGCTGATGAGAGCGTCTCCATTCCAGGAAGTGCAGCAGCAATTTTACGGAACAGCGCCTGCTCACAAGTTTGTGGTTGTCAGCGCAAAACAAACTAGTACGCTGATATATAAACACATAGACAGGCAGAGAAATAAAGGACTTAACAAAGAAAAACACACTACGCTGAACTTTTCAGATAAAAATCACATGCTCTAGAAGTATATTGTAAATATGAACCAAACTTATGAATTTATATTTCTGAAGCATACCTTAATGTTAAACCCAGCCTTAGCACTGGTTTCAATAAACATGACTCCAAGGTCCTTCGCCTTGCCCTCCCCTTCCTCTATTGAGACTTGCCTGTTCCATGAGATGCAACAGAAATTCAGCAACGATAAAAAAAAATCAGGGGAGGGAAAGACTACCCTCCCGATATTATATTAAGGATACCGAAACATGGTCCCGGCCGAGAAAATCCCCAAATCCTGGCCCACTATCACTAGCGGGCCGTCACCGCCCACTCAACGGCCCAGCCAGAGGGTGGCGTGCAGAACGTAACCCAGGAGCGGGCAGGACACAAGGAGAAGATTTTTTTAACCAAGCCAGAAATTCGCCCCTCCAGGGGATCAAACCCGGGACCCGAAGGTGCTACTAGGAAGCCTTAACCATTACGCTAGAGCCCCTTTCGCACAATAAAATAGTGACAAACTACTTCAAATTACATAAATACCTCAGCGATGACTGATTCTACAAGACAAGTGGTATAGTTAATTTAGCTAAGCTGGAAATAACCACTTAGAGACAGAAGACCTAGAAAGTCATAAAAGCAATCGTATACCAATAGATGTCAGATTCCAGTTCTAGTGACAAAAAACAAGCAACAAAAAAGAACACTCATACACATTGGGTAAAGATATATAGCATATGGTAAGTAAATCTAGGATTAAAGAAAGAAAAGCTTCAAGTTTTTTGCTAAATGCCAACCCGAGACTTGTGCTTCAGAGGAACGTTCTAAATGCCTCTGGACCCAGGTCCCACTTGATATACTCAGCAATCAGCACATGGGATTCCTCTGAATCATAAAGTTTAGGGTGATATCCACCTGAAAATTCCTAGAAAATGCAATCCAAAATTTTTAAGTTTTTTTTTTTGCTTCGTACGAATTTTGTTGTCGGTATCAAACAAGGCAAATAAATGGGAGAACTAAACTGCATGTTTTAGAACAATAATATATGACACAAAAAACATATGGAGGATTATATATTTGACATGAGAGAGACCACAGAATTTAAAGCCAAACAAAAGATATATAGAGCAACAAACTAAGGGCATGTTTGGTTGCTGCCTGCCAGGAAGCTTTTCATCCAGGCAACAATCTGAGCCCCAGGCGATCAAAATCCTACGCGCCTGGGAAGTATTGCTTGGCCCAGGCAAATTTTCAGACTGCAAACCAAGCATGCCCTAAGATATAGAAATCAGATAAGTGTAAATACCACCAACCTCTTGTCAACAAGGTCAGTTTTGTTCCCAACAAGCACAATGATAACATCACTGCCCCTCTCAGTGCGAACTTCCTCTATCCACTTAGATGTATTTAAGAAGGACTGCCTGCCTACAACATGAAACAAAAAGGTAAGAACAAAATAGTAAAAGTTTATGTCCTTAAAGGTTTAAACCTTAAAAGATATAAGTTCCTAGTCATTGTTGTTACTGATGTGCGTCTGACAACAACTATTTCTATAGAATGTGTGTGTGTATGAGAGAGGGAGATTACTTGCAACATCGAATACAATGACAGCAACTGAAGAGTCTCTAATATAGCTTGGAATTAAACTCCTGAATCTTTCCTGACCAGCAGTATCCCTGCAAAGAAAATAAAACATGCATAAGGTCAACAGTCCATAGATCTCAAGGGGCAAACAGGCTATGAATGCAGTAGTAGTCACCATACCAGAGTTGGAGTCTCACAGTTCTATCTTCAAGGTACATTGTCTTTGACAGGAAATCAATACCAATCGTAGCCTGCATTCGAGAGAAAACAACTTTGAGCAAACCTGAATAGAATAACCAGCAGACTGTATGATAAGCCAAAAAATACAGGTATAAAAAAAACTTGACCTACGGGGGTAAGACTGCCCCATGGTATTATAATAATAAGAAGACCTTCTCTCACAGGTCAAGAAAACCCCCGAACATCTGCCGCACCAATACATAGCGGCACCGTAGCCCCGACCACGATCGGGCCCTAGGCTATCCCCAGCAGATCCCTTATCTCATCCCCTATTATATTCCCTATTTCAAACTCCACTCTGCAAACAGTGTCATCTACAGTTCCACGTCCCCTATTTTACCTTATCTACTGGAGACAGTCTTAGGCTCTGTCCAACCATTCCCCCTCCCAAATTCCCCCATTCGTACTTTCTATTCATATTTAAATACCTCCCCCTCAACTATTATTCCTCCTATTTTACCTCCTCTCCAATCATTCCCCTTATTTAGCTCCCCCTTTACCCTTTAATTGAGCTATTTGACTTTTCTATATTAATTTTTGGAGTTTTAAAAATACTATCATAGTTGCAGTACCATAATACACATTGTTATCAATTAAGCAAACTTGTAATGGATTAATTTTGTAGTTAAAACACTAATTAGTGAAGAGGAGGGGATTCCAGCTCCCCCCCCCCCCCCCGTTTACAAGGTGTTTTCTTTCTCTCACCCCCCACGGGAGGGACGAGAGGGAGCCATTGGAGCTCTCTCGGTGTACGAACTCACCGAATACGCCGCGAGGGGGAGGGGGGAGGGAGCCGTTGGAGAGCGTCTTAGACCTGTGCTTTGGCGTGGGACAAACGAGGGGATTTTTTAACCACAACCTAAAATTCGCTCCCACATGAAGTCAAACCCAAGACTTGAGGAGTGCTACTCAGACCACCTAACCAACTCAGCTAGAGGCCCTTTCGCATAGTAGTAGTAATAGTCTGCTGCATGCTCAAGACAATCACTCCAACAACCAATAAAGCACACCATAAAAAGACATGCAAAGAAGCAGTCAAATCCATTATGACTTACATTCCTTAATATTTCCAAATCATTAATAGGAAAAAGTTATGTTGCTCTGCTAATGCTTACTGTGAAGTACCAAGCCCATGGATATGGCAGAAGTCCCTTGTCAAAATAGCGTCCTAGTAATACAGAAAAAAATACTTTGTCTTCCTTATCCTTACATTGCAAGGACAATAATTCAGTGGCAGGCTATTCGCATCATGATCTCTGATCTGATACACAAAGATTTGGGCTCAGGCATCCCAAAGAACAATGCCAAGGACCTGCGATCCGATCAAGCAACCATAGCAATATACCATCATCACTGGGTCAGGCAAGCCCATATTATAATGGTAAGCGTCACACGTAAGTGATCCAAACAGGCAATCATACAACCATCTTTTAAGAACAGTCGAACAGTGGAAAGAAAATCGCCTCACCAGGAGCGAAGGGCCCAGTGTGGCTCTGTATTGCTCGAGCAATACCTTAGTCTAGCCCAAGAAAGTACCAGTAGTAAAAAAATCCTATCCCTAACGTAGTAATGCTTTCAGCCTTCACAAACAAGTTCGTCTCCGGCCAGCCTTCCAGGATCGCCCCCTGCTTTTGCCCGCACTCCCACAGCCCACCACTTTGTGAAATTGATTTCAAATGTAAGATATCGGTGGAAATCAAGGTAGACAGCTCTTTTATCTAAATATCCAGTAGGCTTTGTGACTTTGATTTCCTCCCATAAAAGATCTTCAAATTTATTTGATGTGAGATTGTATTCCTCATTTGATGTGTGACTGAGCAGCACTAGCCATTGCCCTCCTGCCGCTTGCTGACATTGGGCGACTGCACATCAGCCAGACAGCCTCCTGTGAAAGCCATCTATGGAACGTGACCCTCTCTTTCCTTTACCATGTAGATGGTTCATATCCCTCTAATACTCATTTCAATTGCCATCTTGAAGAGAAGAAACCTGTTCTGGTACAACTGCTCTTCATGTTCATCATAGATCATACCTCGTTGTTTTTCTCAAAAACTGAAAATAAATACCTGTCGCGGGACGCCGCGTGGAGGGTTTTGAAAGTCGACGCCTACGACACGCCTAGGCACGCCTAGTCGCTAGGCTATGCCCCTCCCGCCTGGACTAGGGAGGTAGTCGGGCCCTAAGTCGCTCTGGGCGCCTAGGCGGCGACTTGCGGCGATTCAGCGGCGCCCAGGTTCCCTAGGTGGCGTGGAGGCGAGCTAGGCAGCCTTCGAGGGCAAGCACACGCGGAGCTTTGGCGCGGGAATAAGCCGCGCGCTAGAGAGGATAAGGGGGAAAAGGGGGAGAGAAGTCGTGTGCCTGGCTGCCTGGTTTTGCTGCTTCTCCCCGCCGGCGACTGCTTGTGCTGCTCCTCCCCGTCGGCGACGCGGCTGCTGCTCCTCCCGATGGCGACGTGTCTGGTGCTCCATCCTGCCAGCGACGCGGCTACTGGTCTTCCCCGCCGGCGACGCGGCTGCTGGTCTTCCTCGCTGGTGACGCGGCTGCTGGTCCTCCTCCCCGACACTTTCTCCTCCCTCAGCCCAAGTCCCAAGGTCTGTATGTCCTCGTCCCCTGCTTCTCTCCTCTCCTCTCCTCTGTTTCCTTTCTTTTCTGTATATCAGTTTGTAATTTGTTGATTGATGGCTTGAACTCAGATGACAAAGGGTCAATCTGAAACTGCAAGTGCACCAGAGGGAGTTAGTGGCCTTAGAAGGAATTCATATGATGTGGGATGGGAGTATGGAGTTCTTGTTGATCTAAACAAGGACAAGGTGAAGTGTATACAGTGTGACAAGCAAATGTGTGGAGGGGTTTATCGGTTGAAGCAACATATCGGCCAGGAAGGAAAGAATGCGAAGAAATGCCAGGGCATGAAATCACCAAAGAGAAGTTGTTGGAGGCTCAAGAAAAGTGCAAGAAAGCACTAGATGAAGCAAAAAGGAAAAGAGAGGAGAAGATTGTTCGTGAGCTAGAACTTAGAGAGGAAGTTCATGTGTCTAGGGTTGGAGGGTCAGAGGAAGTGACTTGTGTAGGAAGTTCAGAGCCTCACAAATTAGGCCCTATGGACAAAAGCTATTGATCCTACATCAACCAAATCTGAATCTTTGACTCAACAGAGGCTGAATAAGGAACTTTGGAAAGAAAGATTACATGAGGTGCATAAATATATTGCAAGATGGGCTTTTAACCATGGTAATTTCCTTGCTGTTTTTTTTAATTTCAGATTTCAATTTCATCAGATTTCCTTGCTGTAGTACTGAACTGAACTCTAATTTCCTTTTTTGTAACATTGAGAGCAATATCATTCAATGCATGTGACAATGATGAGTTCAAGCAAATGTGCGAAGCAATTGGACAATTTGGGCCTGGAATTGAACCTCCAACTATGTTTGACCTGCGAGGGAGATTGTTGGAAGAAGAATATGCAAGAACCAAGAGTTTGCTGCAAGAACGTGAAGCCGAGAAGATGAAGAATGGATGCTCTATTATGACCGATGCTTGGTCAGATAAAAAGAGAAGCATAATGAATGTGTGCACTAATTATGCTGATGGAACCAGTTTTATTTCCTCAAAAGAGATGTCAGATGTGTCACACACAAGTGAAGTGATCTTTGAACTAGTGGACAAAGCAATCGAAGACATGGGTCCGGATGATGTGGTGCAAGTTGACTGTCAATGCTTCTAACAACATGGGAGCAAAGAAGTTACTGCATGTGAAGAGACCACATATCTTTTGGACATCTTGTGCAACTCACACAATTAACTTGATGCTCCAAGGAATTGGCAACATGCCTCAGTTCAAGGTGATTGACCAAGCAAAGACATTCACCATATTTGTCTATGGGCACACAAGAACACTAGAGTGCATGAGATACTTCACTGAGGGGAAAGAGATAGTAAGGCCAGGAGTGACTAGGTTTGCGTCAAACTATCTAGCTTTGGACAGCATACAAGAGAAGAAGGACCAGCTAAGAAACATGGTGGTTCATAATAGGTGGGACTCACTGAAGGATGTGAAATCAAAGAAGGGAAAAAATGCCATAGCAACTATATTGAATCCAAGCTTTTGGAAGGATGTGAAGTTGACATTGGCTGTTTTTGCGCCATTGTTCAAAGTTCTCCGTTTGGTTGATGGAGATGTGAAGCCATCGATGGGCTTTGTATATGGAGAACTATTGAAGGCAAAGAGACAGGTCAAATAGGCCCTTGGCAATGTTGAGAACCGTTTCAAGGATGTTGTTGCTGTTATTGAGAAGAAGATGGCTGGAAGACTTGATTCTCCATTGCATTTGACAGCTTATTTGCTGAATCCACACTACAGTTATGCTGACCCATCAATCTTTGATGCTCCCAAAATAACAGAAGGTTTTATCAGTTGTGTGGAGACTTTTTATTATCATGATGGCAAAATGCAAGAACAAGCAGCCAACATCAAACTCCAGAAGTTTCAGAATAGAGAAGATCCATTTAGCAAGAAGCTTGCAAGGACTTTTGAAAACTTTGATTATAAACCAGGTAACAGTTGTTTGCTGATAGAGAGGTTTTTTATTTCAGCATTGTAACAAGCAATCTGTTGTACCTCCTAACTAATAGAGAGGTTTTTATTTCAGCATCATGGTGGCGGCTTTATGGAACTCCGCCTATGTTGATTGGAAGACTTCCTTGAGTCGTTTCAACAATACCGGTCCCAAGCCCGATAAAGGAGGAGGGTTGTGTTAGGTCCGGCAAACCAACGTAAAAACCAGCCAAATCTTATGAAGATGAAACCACAAAGAAAATCGTTGGGGCGTAACCCTCTTAGCGACGCGCCATATCGGAACCCGGGTATGGTGTTAAATGAGCAAGGGCCGAGCCGTCACCCCTTAAGTGACGCGTCGTCTCTTGATCTGGAGCCGGTGATAAGTGAGCAAGGATCGGGTTGTCGCATCCTTAGTGGCGCGCTACATCGGCGCCCGGTGTAGTGGAAAATGAGCAAGGGTCTTTGCATCTTCCTCGACGGGTGCGAAGGTTAAGGAAGCTAGTCGAGCCAACTAAGGTCCATGTAGGTAGTTGGAGCATAGGTTCCTTAACAGGTAAGTTACGAGAAATAGTCGACGTTGCGGTGAGGAGACAGGTAAATATTTTATGCGTTCAAGAGACCAAGTGGAAAGGACAGAAGGCGAAGGAAGTGGAAGGTACAGGCTTCAAGTTGTGGTACACGGGGACTGCAGCAAACAAGAATGGAGTAGGCTTCTTGATCAACAAGAGCCTTAAAGATGGGGTAGTAGATGTTAAGAGGCTAGGAGATAGAATCATCCTAGTCAAACTGGTCATTGGGGACTTGGTTCTCAATGTTATCGGCGCGTATGCTCCTCAAGTAGGCCTTAATGAGAACTCAAAGAGGGAGTTCTGGGAAGGCCTGGGGGACATGGTTAATAGTGTGCCAATTGGCGAGAAGCTCTTCATAGGAAGAGATCTCAATGGCCATGTGGGTACATCTAGCACCAGTTTCGAGGGTGTGCATGGAGGCTTCGGCTTTGGGACTAGGAATCAAGGAGAGGAAATCCTGAACTTTGCCCTAGCTTATGACATGTTTATAGCAAACACTTTCTTTAGGAAGAGGAAATCCCACCTGGTGACCTTCAGTACTGGCCAGATTGATTTCGTCCTCATGAGAAAAGAGGACAGGCATGCCTGCTTAGATTGCAAGGTTATAACTGGAGAGTGTGTGGTAACCCAACATAATCTTGTCGTAGCTGACTTCCGTTTTAAGATTCGTTTACAACGGAATAAGCATAACAAGGTCACTAGAACAAAGTGGTGGAAGCTTAAAGGGGATGTGGCCCAAACTTTCAAAGAGAGAGTTATCGAGGAGGGCCCTTGGGCAGAAGAGGGAGACGCAAACATCATGTGGAGGAAGATGGCGACATGCATCCGAAAGATAGCTTCAGAAGAGTTTGGGTTGAATCAAGGAAACAGAAGGGAAGTTAAAGACACTTGGTGGTGGAACGAAGATGTCCAAAATGCTATCAAGGAGAAGAAAGATTGCTACAAACGCTTACATCATGACAAGTGTGCAGACAACATAGAGAAGTACAGGATAGCGAAGAAGTCTGCAAAGCGAGCGGTTAGTAGAGCCCGAGGTCAAGCCTATGACGACCTTTATCAACGGTTGGACACAAAGCAGGGAGAAAAGGATATCTATAGGATGGCCAAGATTCGTGAAAGGAAGACAAGGGATGTCAACCAAGTCAAATGCATCAAGGATGAAGCAAACCAACTATTAGTGAAGAATGAAGAGATCAAGAACAGATGAAAGGAGTACTTCAACAAATTGTTCAATGGAGGGAACGAGAGTTCTACAATAGAATTGGACGAACCATTCGATGACAACAACAGGGGTTTTGTACGAAGGATACAAGAATATGATGTTAAGGAGGCGCTAAAAAGGATGAAGGTAGGAAAGGCGATGAGCCCTGATGGTATCCCTATCGAGGTATGGAGATGCCTTGGAAACATAGCGATAGTATGGCTGACTAAGCTTTTCAACACCATCTTTCGGACAAACAGAATGCCCGACGAGTGGCGGCGGAGTACGTTAGTACCAATCTTCAAGAACAAAGGAGATGTTCAAAGTTGTACTAATTACCGTGGAATTAAGCTCATGAGCCATACAATGAAGCTATGGGAGAGAGTCATTGAACACCGCCTGTGGAAAATGACGAGCGTGACCCAAAATGTGACCCAAAATCAGTTTGGTTTCATGCCTAGGAGATCAACTATGGAGGCCATTTTCTTAATAAGACAACTTATGGAGAGATTCAGAGAACAAAAGAAAGACCTGCATATGGTCTTCATAGACTTGGAGAAGGCTTATGACAAAGTACATAGGAGTGTAATGTGGTGGGCCTTGGAAAAACACAAAGTATCAACAAAGTACATTAATCTTATTAAAGATATGTACACTAATGTTGTGACAAGTGTCCGAACAAGTGATGGAGACACCGATGACTTTCCAATTAACATAGGACTACATCAAGGGTCGGCTTTGAGCCCTTATCTTTTCGCTTTGGTGATAGATGAGGTCACAAGGGACATACAAGGAGATATACCGTGGTGTATGCTTTTTGCCGATGATGTGGTACTTATTGAGGAGAGTAGGAGTGGTGTTTCACAAAAGTTGGAATTATGGAGGCAGACGCCGGAAGCAAAAGGTTTTAGGCTTAGTAGGTCTAAAACAGAGTATATGAAGTGTGATTTCAGTGCCATGGGGTATGAGGATGGCGATGTTAGTCTTGATGGGCAAGTGGTACCCAAGAAAGACACTTTTCGTTACTTAGGATCAATGCTTCAGAAGGAGGGAGACATCGATGAGGATGTCAGTCATAGAATTAAAGTTGGATGGTTGAAGTGGCGGCAAGCTGCGGGTGTCTTATGCGACCCCCGGGTGACACACAAACTAAAAGGCAAATTCTACAGGACAGCAATCCGGCCGGCTATGTTGTATGGAGCAGAATGTTGGCCCACTAAAAGACGACATGTCCAACAACTAAGTGTGGCAGAGATGCGTATGTTGCGCTGGATATGTGGCCACACAAGGAGAGATCGAGTCCGAAATGATGATATACGAGAGAGAGTAGGAGTGGCGTCAATTGAGGAGAAGCTTATGCAACATCGTTTGAGATGGTTTGGACATATCCAACGAAGACCTAAAGAGGCACCAGTGCATATCAGAATAATTAGGCGTCCCAAGAATGTGAAGAGAGGTAGAGGTCGACCAACCTTGACGTGGACAGAGGCTATGAAGAGGGACCTGAAGGAGTGGAATATTGATAAAGAGCTCGTCGTGGATAGGAAGGGGTGGAAGTGTGCAATTCACGTGCCAGAACCCTAATTTGTAGTTTCGCTTTTCCTCCTTAATCGTTTGACCTTTTCTTGTGCCCCTTTAGATCTTGCTGGTTCTTGTGGGTTTTATCTCTTTTTATGTGTTTCCCCGTTTCGTCGTTTTTCGGTTCTCCTTTGCCTTTGTCTCCCTTTTCTTTTCTTTGGGGGTTGAGCTCTGAGGTTTTCATATAGGGTTTCATCTCTAGCCTACCCCAACGTGCTTGGGACAAAAAGGCTTTGTTGTTGTTGGTGGTGGTGGTGGCGGCGGCTTTATGGAACTAAAACACCAGCTCTACAGAAGATGGCTACCAAGATCTTATCTTTAACATCAAGTTCTTCTGGTTGTGAAAGAAATTGGAGTGGGTTTGATGGGGTTAGTACCTATCTATTATCAAAATTACAGCAGCATTACAATAAAAATGCAGAACTAAAAGTGCTCTTATTTTAATTTATAGGTGCACACTAAGAAGAGAAATAGGCTTACTACAGACCGCCTCAACAAGTTGGTCTACATTCAATTCAACAACAGGCTGATTAATAAGAGGGCAAAGATCAAGTCCAAGAAAATTACTGATGTTCTATTGTCTAGTGATACAACTGAAGCTCAAGGTTTCCTCCAAGAGAATGGAGATAATTGTGCATTAGTTTCCTTTAGAGATGAGGAAGAAGTCATGGAAGGTACAGGGATACCTTGGTCTGTGCTTGGAGATGCAGTGGGAGCAGAAGAACAACTAGAGCTACGTAGAAGTGCAAGGGTGAAAGAGCTCAATGAAGAAGAGTTTGAGTCCGAAGAAGAAGAGTTTGATGAATATGAGGATGAGTATGAGATGGATGAACCCTAAGAGTGAGCCAGCTTCATGTCATGTTTTAGCTTTTATTATGCATCCATGTATCTTTAACTTGTGAACTTAGAACTCTTGTGGTGTGCTTGTGTTTTGTGTTGTGACTTGTGAGAACTGAATCATGTGATGTATTGTACTGCTACTGCCTACTGCTAGTCTGCTATGCATTTTATATGTGTTGCTGCCTGCTGTCCCTTCATGTTTGTGATTGCAAAAGGCTATCCTATGCTGCTGATCAGTACTTAATGGATGGGAGAAGGGTCAGACCTCAGACAAGTACCTAACTTGCTATTTCCTATTTTTTTATCACTTGTATTGATGCCCAATTGCATCTAAAAGTGTTGTCCACTTCTATTGCAGCAGTGCTTGAGGATTCAGTGATCAGCAGATCGGCAAGGGCAAAGGACCTAAGGTATGTTTACTGGTCCTTCCCTATTTTTTATCTAAATTATTCATTATTTGTGCTATAAATGTATATATTATATAAATTGGCAAAACGCCTAGCGTCGCCTAGGCTGGACTAGTTCCTAGGCTAAGGGTTATCGCCTAGATTCCGCCTAGCGCCTAGCAAAACTTATTTTCAATTGCCATCTTGAAGAGAAGAAACCTGTTCTGGTACAACTGCTCTTCATGTTCATTATAGATCATACCTCGTTTTTCTCAAAAACTGAAAATAAATACTTGTCAACTTCCATGGTTCCTCCATTGATAAAGTTGCAATACCAGTGGACTTGGTGGTGAAAGTTCGAAGCTAGAACTGTCACTGGTTATGAACCATTCCAGGTAGCATTATCATTGATGGTTTGCAAGCCAAAAGTGATAGTCACCATTTGCACTGAGGAACATATAAGCTGTGTCCAGTTCATGTCACAGGCAGAGTGTTATGCAGCTTAACTGTTAGTTTCAAGCTGTATAGGAAATCACTTATTGTGTTGTTAGATAATTAACTACAGAAATTTTCTCAGTGGTTATGCAGACGGAAATTACTTATTGCTATTGGATAAACTGCTGCAGACAGTGCATGCATTGCATGCAGTGCTTTATCAAAATAATGGTAGAAGGTAGTGCATCGCTTCTGATGAAACAATACTTGTTGTCCCTGCTTCTCAGGCTGGTTTACTTACCTCAAATCTGCACTTCAAATGGCACAAATGAATGTTGGTAGCATACATCTTCTATCTAGTGAAGGTGAGATATTAGAGGAAAACAAACGGAACGGCAATCATGTTTATGCATCAAGACATTGCAGAATCTGATAGCCGATTAGTTTTCTTTCCTCCAACTCTCATTTTTAGTGCCTGACACTTGTTAGCTTTTGGTAACATGGTGGAATGGGAAGAACAGGACCGGCTCCACAGTCCAGCCAAATGCAGTTAAAAAGGACTTGATCTTCAGAAAATTAAAAAGGCGTTTCGAAATAAGAAAACTAGATAATGCAGTTGTCTAGGTCTTCTATAACTAGACTCCACTAGAGGTATATTATTATTTCACTTGTTTAACAATTTTTACTTCAATGTGCCATTGTTAACTTGTTTCCTCTTTTTCTAGAATTTATTCGCTATATGACATTTGGCTGTAAATGGATTATAATCACGACGACACTTGAATAAGGTATTTTCCTATATTCATCAACTATTTTGTAGCTATGAATTACTTTAGGTTGTTTTGTGAATTTTCTTTTGTTGTTGCGCTAGCACCACCTTGATTTTGGCACGTTCTCTGCCGCTGGCCTCACATGTAATTGCAAGGACAGTAGATGTATCCTCCTCCATCATGCGTCATGAGCATTTCATTGTTTGGTGAAGCAGCATAGATGCGGAGTTAAGGTTTCTAGTTTCTACACCTAACTACCGAACCAACTCGATCCAATCGGGCGCAGGATAGATCATCCTACCCTGCATCAGATCGACCTACCTATCCTCCTGCACTGGATCTGGCCCGCCCGATTGAATCCTTCCCACTAACCCGCCCCCAACGCGGTGGAGATGACACGAACAGCACGCGACGGATCGATCGGGATCGGAGCCGGAGAAGGAGGCGGTGCGGGCCGTCGTACCTGGTAGGTGTTGTCGAACTTGTCGTACATGAAGCGGGTGATGATGCTCGTCTTGCCGACGGACTGGTCCCCCAGGAAGACGAGCTTGTACTTGGCGAGCGCTGACACCGGTGCCATCTCCGCCGCCTCCTCCTCTTCCTCTTCTCCCTCCCACGGCAGGCGGCGACGAGGTCAGGTCAGATCGGATCCGGCAGCGGGAGAGGGGGATCTCGCTCGCTAGCTCTCCCCTTGTCTCTCTCTCTCTCTCCCGGCGACCGCGCGTGTTGCGCTCCCCCTTCCTTCCGCTTGCGCGTCTGGGCGTTGCCTCCGAGTCCGAGAATGGTGCCTGCCGTTTATTGCTCCTAGCGCTCGCGGAGAAGGCGGTCGGACCGGACGGCAAATGGCACGAAATCTTTTGTTTTTGCATGAAAAAACGTGGTACCGCGCTGAAGGATACGGCTGCGGATGCGGTGTCTCGGGCTGGGCACGGCTCATCACAGGCAAACAGGCAAGCAGCGGTGGGGGAGTGCACTGTAGCAAACTACCAGCAAGTAGAATCGACGACTTCCGCGTGTGCTAAGCTGCCTGCAGCGGCAGCCGCAACCTGCGCTATATGTCCCTCTACGCGCTACAGCGCTAGGAAGGCATCAGTCATCCGTCACATCAAGAGAAGCACTATACTTCCTTATTTAATAGTTGAAAAAATAACAATAAAAATGAATATAGTCGAATAATAATATTTTATAATTGTAGTGTGGTATAGGATGAGAATATAGGCGGAACTGTTGGGGGAGATAAAAAAGTAGGGAATGGAATGTTGATAATGTGATAAAAAAAGTGATATAGGAGAAAAATGAGAGAAAATCACTTCGGATAGCCTTAGACTGTCTGCAGCGCCTCTTGTCTCCCTCTCCCCTATTATTGTTCACCATTTAGGGGCTACAGGAGCCCTCTCCCGCCCGCAGCGTAGCACAGCCCTCCACCACGCCCCCTACGCAGTGGAGCTCCTCTCTCTTTCTCACGGCAAATGGAGGGGAACCCTGTTCACCACCACGAGCGCCTTCTCGTCCACGCCACCGCTCGCACGCACGCGGAGAAAGCTCTGCGCCCCTTCCATTTGAGTTGTAGACGACCGCTAAATCCGGTCGCGCGAAGGCGAGGCAGCGTCGTCCTTGGCGAAAGGAGGCCCAGTCGACTCCAGTGATCGTCGCCGGCGCGGAGGACTAGGAGCAGGAGGCGGCCGCGGTGTACAAGGGGCTCCTACGGTCAATTGCGATGAACAACCGCGACTACGCTCGCCGCCGTCGAAGTTCTTTGTCGTGCCTTGCGTCGTCCCCACCTCCGGAAGTGCACGGTGGTGCCAGATTTGCTTTTCTGCCCCCAATCTTCTCTTCTTCAAGCCTGATTCAACAATCCCTAAGGTAACATCGTATTTTGTTCCACCCAGTTTGAATGATTTAGTAAAGTTAGTTAGGCTTAGATTGATTTGTTGAATATGGTTAGTGTTTACCTTCATAAAATCGATTTAGGGTTTATTGGTTCAAACTTGTATGTAATGGATGTCTTATGTTCACCGAATCAACGGTAATCGATTTCCATGACTTGGACTTGTTCAATGTTGTGCTAAACTAAAATAGAGTTAGGTTTTGGCCTTTTTGTTAATTGTTAAGGAAATATAGATTGTTAATATTATAATAAGTGAATGCTTCTCAGGACTAATTGTTTGTTGTTAAATGGATGTTGTTTGTTCATGGATACCAAATTGAACTGGTTTTAAACCCTAAACCCGAAACATCATATGACAAACATTCATGGGACACATCTACCAATCCTCATACCTATACTCTATTTCAATCTAAATGGTTTAGTAACAAACTGGTACATGTTGTTTTTCTTCTTAGTTTCAGAGACTACTTGTATTGTATGTTGCTTGTATTACTGCCAATATTGACATGTATTTAGATTTTATTTGTGCAAGCGTACCAGTTGTGAATTCTATATGTGACGTATGATGTTTACATATAGTACCAGATTACCTAGAATTCGTCAGGGTCTATGTCCTCACATATTTAGGGCATACTGCTTAATTATGCAAACTTACCTTGTTGTTTTCTTTTGTTATAATTTTTTATTCATAGTATTAAACATACTTAATATGCATGCCCTATTAGCACACGTACACCTCATAAGGTGTCCACACTCTTTCAAAATAAACTTGAAAACATATATTAATTCTTTGCAGCACCTATCCTCATGGCATCCTCGATAGGAGAAAACATGAAGTTTTTGCTCAAAGTCCTTGTTGACTGAGTTGAGGATGCCACAAAATCATTGGGGGTCTAGTAGATCATGCATTAGATCACATGATTGATGAAGATATCCTAGCTAGGACCTTGTTTGTCATCAAAGAAAGGCTTGAGTTGCTCCAACAAAATGCCTTAGAGGCTAAAGTTCAAGCATTTTCAGAACTTGCTTAGTACGAGGGTGACGACATAAGTGTTGAACCAACTACTCTGTCGACCCCTCCGACAATTTCCCATCGGTCTGATGAAGAAGAATTCTACTGCCCCGATGTCAGTGATGAGTGGTACTTCAACGACTCCGATAGGTCCACACATAATAGCTACTAGAATTTGGTTTAGGGAGTTATGAAGTGATGCAATTACATATAGTTGTCTTCTGACGCCAAGTCGTGTTTGCTTTTACGATATGCTACAATCAATAAGTAATGGTGACAGTTTATGTCATAGTGCCCATTACTTGGCATTAACTGGTATTATGTAAGGACCGTTGTTCTTATTTCGAGTACTAAGACTACGCTGTGAGCTAGTCGTTTCCCTGGTTATGGATCCGTGCATGAATTTGTCGCATAATTATGGTTCTATGCTCCAATCCTTATTTTCTTTCAATCATTCCAAATTTAACTTTACTTGGAATATTCATTATTATTTCTGTATATGTGTATATGAATGCTTTCACTATATGTTCTCCCATGTCCACACTTAATAGAATGGACCCGGTAAACAATGACACAAATGCTCAGCCTGCGGGATAGAATTCACGTGCTTAGGATTTTCCCATCCAACCATCACTATGGCCAAGGGGATTCATTCAGCAGCAACATGTGGATTCAAGCTATATGGGAAACATTCCTTTTCCAAATCCTTTGAAAGTAGCCTAGAGGGGGGTGAATAGGCTAAACTTGAAAATTATCACCACAAACTTCGAAATACTGACAAATCTACAGTTCAACTGGTGCAGGCCAGTTCAACTGCTACACGGGCAAGTTGAACTACTCTGAACCAGTCCAACTGTTAAAGTAAATCTAGACTATGAACTATGCGAAAAATATAGTGTGAATCTCTTATAGAGGAAAAATGCAACCGATAAGCAAAGTGTGAATGGTGAAGATGCTGAAAATATAGTGTGAATCTCTTATAGAGGAAAAATGCAACCGATAAGCAAAGTGTGGATGGTGAAGATACGAGAGTTATTTCACCACAAGATCCACACGGCGAGTAAACCTATATGTATATCTTGCGAAACAAAATCACAATCACAGAACAAGCAAGAACACAAGACACAAGATTTATCCTGAACTTTGGCCACACCATAAAGGTGTCATACTCCCCGTTGAGGAGCCCACAAAGGGCCAGGTCTTTTTCAACCCTAATCCTCCACAACTCGACCACCAAGGTCAAGGGATTCCTTATCTCAAACGTTGCTCGCAAGAGCGGGGATTACAAACCTGTTGGGGTCGTCCACAAATTTTGAGACTCCCAAGCAACCTAAAACCGTCTTGAAACCTAGGGTTTCAAGAACACCAAAATCGCACAAGAGGTGTTTGCAACAAGCTCAAGAGATTAGAATGAGATGGGAGAGGAAAACCAAATCCGTGAGCACAAGCACAAACCTCACACCAAATGGCTCCTTCAAACGTGTTGAGTCTAGAGCAAGTTTGAGTGAGAGAGGAAGAAGAAGTGTGCCTTTGTCTCAAGTTAGGTGAGCAATGAATGTGGGTGTGACCAGCAGCATTAAAGAGAGGGGTGTGGGGGTCTATATATAGTCATGGCTCAAAACTGGCCGTTTGACCAGATTTTTCGAACCCAAACCGGTTGAACCGCCCCTAGCAGACCTGGCAGACTGCTGCATAGTGTGGTCAAGTTGACCAAAACCGGTTGAACTGTCCTGGGGGCGATTGAACCGCCCCTGACAGATCTGTCAGCCTTTTTTGCCAGTCTGACTGGTAGACTGCTGGACAGTTTAGTTAGAGGGGTCAGCGACCAGTTAAACCGCCCCTGGGGATCAGTTCAACTGGTCTTGACCAGAAAGTTCAGGAGAGAAACCTCAGTTCAACTAGCCCGGAGGCAGGTTCAACTGGTGTATGGTCAAAGAGGATCACAATTGAAGTTGAAGTTGAAGTTCAACTGTAGTTGAGAAAGCTCAATTGAAGTTGAAAAAGGTCAACTGCAGTTGAAGAAGTTCAACTCATCTGAAGTTCAACTTAGCTAAAGAAGCTCAACTCAGCTAAAGTTTAACTTAGCTAGAAAAGCTCAACTGTAGTTGAAGAAGTTCAACTGCTTTTCAACAAGAACACTCTCAGTTTCTCAAACCTAACAATGGTCAGACATAGAGTGTTCAAGAGATTTTGGTTTTTCAAAAATAGCTTTTGAATTTGGAGGCTTGAGCTATAGCAAACACCATTATCTGTGCGAAAACTACCAAGCAAGAATTAGATCCTGCGACTCATGATATACATAAAATTTTATATGTCTGTCGCATGGAGTCTTTTCAAGGGTACCGCTTATGTGTTTTCTTTGCCCTTGATACTTCCTATTTGATTTCTCAACAATGGTCGTGACTCCTTTAGTTCATGTTCATTCTGAGCATGTACTAGGAGCAAACTCGTTAGTACCCTTATTTGTTTTGTCATTAAATCACTAAAACCCTTAGTTAGGGTTGATTGAACTTACATCCTTCCCATGGTTCAACCACAATGTGGGCTCCAATTCAAACAGAGAACACAAGTTCCCAGTCCACCGTGATCCCAGCAACACAATCTGCTCTTTATTGGAGCCCTTATATGAACCTTGTGAATAATCCATTTGCACCTGTTCATGCAAATCCATTCATTGAATCTTTGCTTGCTTCAAACACTAGTACACCTTTACAGGGTTCCAATACCATTGCTTCACTTCCTGTTAACTTGGAATCTAATGCAGAACACAGTGTACACGAGATCAATAGCCTCTCGAAAACTCCTACCCCTGTACCCAAACCAAAGAAAGCTAGTGAACAAAATTTTACTACTAGCGAAGACATGTTACTCTGCACAACCTGGTGCAAATCGATAGTGATCCGGTCATGCACACTAGACAAAGGAAGGAGGGACTTTGGGCTCATATAGAAAAAAAAGTATAATGAACAAATGGGCAACTATACCTAAATTAATTACTTTGTGGTTCTTAATGGTGTATGAAAGATACCAAGATAAGTAATATTTAATACAAATTTGGACGTCACAATATACTCAATTAAGCATTTATGAAATTTCAAAAATAATTTAAAAATAATTTTATGCGTTATGAGTAGTACACTAATTAATGGAGATTATATTTGTAATTAAAAAAATGAAACTCAATATTTGAACCTTCCGTACGTGTACAAAACCAAATTTGAAAAAAAGAAGGTAGTTGATGGTATTTGGATTGATATGTATATTTTATGTGTAGAGAGAGATATAGGAGAATATACAGAGGGAACCGTTGCGGGAAGAGTGGATATATGAGAGAGAATCTTGCTGACATGGCTGCATGTAGTATATACGGGAAAATTTAGGGGGAACAGTTGCAGACAGCCTTAGTTTCCCTAAATATCAGTTATCCTACACGTTTGTACTAGCATACCAACTGACGAGGAACAATATGCAATGGTGGTGAACCCGAAAGAGGAGCATGATCTCTACTAACTATTAAGAGCCTAGTGTAGACTGCCCCCGCCTCCCTACGCCCGCCCGCTCGCACGCACGCACGCACGCCGCAAACCCCGTCGCCCCCAGATCCCCTCGGTCGTCTCCCTCTCCGGAACACGGGCAGCGCGGCGCGTGGTGGGGACGGCTTCTCCCTCCGGAACACGGGCAGCGCGACGCGTAGTGGGGACGGCTTCTTCATGCCGGTGAGCGTGGGCCGACGTACTCTGCTCATAGCCGAGCTGCAGGAGTGAAGAGAAGCCCCGCAACCCTAGGTCCCCGCCTCTCTTCCTCTTAGGTTCCACTCGTCCGCGCGACGTAACAAGACGACACTGGAGGTATTCCTCTCTCCTGCTCCTCCTATACAGGATCTCTTATTTCCTCGTCGTGGATCATTCGTTGCTCGGCGAAACCCCAGCCCCGGGATGGGTCCGCTCACCGTTCGGTTTCTTCGAAGGGTTTTCTGCGGGGATTTGTTTGTCGCCGACTCGCCAGCAGCCAAGATGAGGCCGGTCTTCGTGGGGAACCTAGACTATGACACCCGCCACTCAGAGCTCGACCGCCTCTTCTACCGCTACGGCAGGGTCGAGCGCATCAACATGAAGCCAGGTCTGCCCGCCCTTGCATTCCCTCCTTTTGCCCACCCCTTGTTTATCTTCGTCTTCTACCGCTACGACTTCTTGATTATTTGAAGGATTAGGCAGAATGGTCAAAGACTAGAGCTATCACTTATTTTTTTATGTGGCACCCTGCACATCTATCATCAAGAAAAATACAAAGTTGACGCAGTCATGCGTGAAGCCTCGTCAGCATCTGAAAGGGAAATGTGCCCTTGAGCCATTTCTATAAGTGTTTTGGTGATTAAGTGCCCAACACGATTGACTAAGTGTTTATGTGCAAATTGAAGAAGGAAATGCAAATCAAAGAAAAAGGTACGTTTCTAGACTTAGTACATTGTTTTTGAGTACTAATGTGTTTTGTCTAAGTGCTAGAAACAGTGACAAAATAAAAAGAAAACAAATAGAAAAGACTTGGCTGTGTGCAACCAAATTGCAGCTCGACCTGGCACACCGGACAGTGTCCGGTGCGCCAAGCTGGTCTCCGGTGAAAGTGTTGCTCTCGGGAATCGACGGTGGTGTATGACTATAATTCACTGGACTGCCCGGTGGTGCACCCGACTGTCCGGTGAGCATCCGCGATGAACTCGTCGCTCTCGGGAAAAGGATCAGCGGCGTATGGCTAAAATTCATCGGACTGTCCGGTGGTGCATCAGACTGTCCGGTGAGCCAACGGTCGGCCGCGCAATCTTCGCGCGACACGTGGACTGCTCCAATGGTCAGCTGGTGCACCGGACTGTCCGGTGTGCACCGGACAGTGTCTGGTGCGCTAATCAGCCCAGAGGAGCAATGGTCGGATATGCCAAATCTGGAAGGAGATCGTGCACCGGACAGTCTACAGGACCTGCCGGTGGCGCACCGGACTGTCCGGTGCGCCAATCGACAGAAGGCAAGATTGGCCTTCCAAGTTGGTCTTCAACGGCTCCTAGCTGCCTTGGGGCTATAAAAGGGACCCCTAGGCGCATGGAGGAGTACCCCAAGCATTCACTAAGCATCTTAAGACTCTAAGACTTCAATTCCACGCATTTGATTCTCTGTGTTAATGATTTGAGCTCCATTTGAGTTGTGAACTTCATGCGTTGTGTTTCGAGCTCAAGTCGTGACTTGTGTGCGTGGTTGTGCTGCGTATTTGAGTCTTGTGTGTGTTGCTCTTCCTAACCTTACTCTTGTGCGTTCTTTGTGATCAATATTGTAAGGGCGAGAGGCTCCAACTTGTGGAGATTCCTCGCAAACGGGAAGAAGACTATAAGGAAGAAAGTCGTAGTATTCAAGTTGATCATTGGATCACTTCAAAGGGGTTGAGTGCAACCCTCGTCCATTGGGACGCCACAACATGGAAGTAGGCAAGTGTTACTTGGCCGAACCACGGGATAAAAATCGCGTGTCTCTTGTGTTGTCTTCTCTGTGATTGTTTTGTTCACAAGAACTCACCTCAAGCTATTTAGTGGCACTAACTCTTTCATAACTAAGTTTTGTGGCTATTTAGTGTTTGATTTTACAGGATCACCTATTCACCCCCTCCCCCTCTATGTGCTCTCAATTGGTATCGGAGCCGTACTCTTCACTTAAGGGACTAATCACCCGAAGAGATGGATCATAAGGGAAAGGGGATGGTGGTCAATGACAAGGAAAAGGAGTCCTTCCTCAATGAGCCTAGAGACGACGAGCCAACCGACTCAGGCTCGAGTCATAAGAAAAGAGACGGGAAGAAGAAGAGGCGCATCAAGAAGATCATATACTACGACAGTGATGCCTCGTCTTCTTCACCACATGACGACGACGACTCCTCGTCAAAGAAGAAAACGGTTAATCAAAACTATTCATTTGATTATTCTCGTATCCCATATAATTCTAATGCTCATTTGCTATCAATTCCACTTGGAACCCCCCCCCACTTTGATGGAGAAGACTATTCTTTTTGGAGTCATAAAATGCGTAGTCATTTATTTTCTATCCATCCTAGTATCTGGGAGATTGTTGAAAACGGAATGCACTTTGATAGTACTGACAATGCCGTGTTTATTAATGAGCAAATTCATAAAAATGCCCAAGCCACTACTGTTTTGCTAGCATCTCTGTGCAGGGATGAATACAACAAGGTTAGCAGCTTGGACAATGCGAAGCAGATCTGGGACACCCTCAAGATATCGCATGAGGGAAACGACGCCACCATGATCACCAAAATGGAGTTGGTGGAAGGCGAGCTGGGGAGATTTGCGATGATCAGAGGAGAGGAGCCAACACAAACCTACAACAGGCTCAAGACCCTGGTCAACAAGATTAGAAGCTATGGAAGCACAAGATGGACAGACCATGACGTCGTCCGACTCATGCTCAGGTCATTAACAGTTATTGACCCCCATCTTGTGAATCTTATCCGTGAAAACCCTAGGTACACAAAGATGACGCCCGAGGAGATACTCGGAAAATTTGTGAGCGGGCGCATGATGGTAAAGGAGGCACGATAGGTGGATGACGCATTGAACGGTCCACTACCTATCTACGAGCCGCAACCCGTTGCTCTCAAAGCAACGAGTAGCAAGGAGGCGCTACCAAGCAAGGTAGCTCAAGTGGAAGCTGCCAGACTCAATGAAGATGAGATGGCGCTTATCATCAAGCGCTTCAAGACCGCACTCAAAGGACGTAAGGAGTACCCCAACAGAAATAAAATAAAGGGAAAACGCTCCTGCTTTAAATGTGGTAAGACTGGTCACTTTATTGCAAATTGTCCCGATAATGACAGTGACCAGGGACAAGAAAAGCATGGTAAAAGAGAGAAAAAGAAGAACTACTGGAAGGCCAAGGGCGAGGCACACATCGGGAAGGAATGGGACTCCGACTGCTCCTCCTCCGACTCTGAGGATGAAGGACTAGCTGCCTCGGCCTTCAACAAATCCTCGCTCTTCCCCAACGAACGCCATACCTGCCTTATGGCCAAGGAGAAAAAGGTACGTGTTCGGGACACACCCAAGTACACTTCATCTAGTGATGAAGATCTTCCGATGATGAAGTAGATTACTCTAGTTTATTCAAAGGTTTAGATAGAGCTAAGGTAGAAAAAATTAATGAATTAATTGATGCTCTAAATGAAAAGGATAGATTGTTAGAAAAGCAAGAGGATATTTTATATGAGGAACATGACAAGTTTGTTAGTGTGCAAAATCTCTTGCCTTAGAAATTAAGAGAAATGAAATGTTATCCTTTGAATTGTCTGTTTGCCATGAATATATCTCTAGTTTAAAGAGTTTAAATGATGAACTAAATGCTAAGCTAGAGGAAGTCAACAAAACTAGTTCATGTGTAGAGCATGTTGTTATTTGTAATAGACATAAGGATTTTGATGTTGATGCTTGTGATGAACACCTTATTTCTATTACCAAATTAAATGATGAGGTGGCAAGTCTTAATGCTCAACTTAAGACTTGCAAAATTAATTTTGCTAAATTAAAATTTGCCAGGGATGCCTACACTGTTGGTAGACACCCCTCAATTAAGGATGGGATTGGTTTTCGAAAGGAAGCCAAGAACTTAACAAGCCAAAGGGCTCCCATTCCGAACAAGGAGAAAGGGAGGCCCTATGGTTAGTAATCCTCACAGGAACCATGCCTTTATTTATGATAGGAAAACTACTAATCATGCTCATTATAATAGGAGTTATGATCATGATGCTTTTAATTCACATGCTAGTTTTGCCTCTAGTTCTACTTTTGTTCATGGTAGAAGTAGGCCTAGGAGAAATCATGTTGTGCATCATGTGCCTAGGAAAATGTGCAATGAATCTACTACTGTTTTCCATGCTTGCAACACTTCTTTTGTTCTTTCATGTAAGAATGCAAAAGTAGTGGCTAGGAAATTGGGATCCAAATGCAAGGGAGACAAAACTTGCATATGGGTTCCAAAAACTATTGTGACTAACCTTGTAGGACCCAACAAGAGTTGGGTACCTAAAACCCAAGCTTAAATTCCTTGCAGGTTTATGCATCCGGGGGCTCAAGCTAGATTATCGACAGCAGATGCACAAACCACATGATAGGGGAGAAGAAGATGTTCACCTCATACGTCAAGAACAAGGATTCCTAGGATACAACCATATTTGGAGATGGGAATCAAGGCAAGGTCAAAGGTTTGGGAAAGATAGCAATCACAAGCGAGCACTCTATTTCAAATGTATTTTTAGTAGAGTCATTAGGTTACAACCTCCTGTCTGTAAGTCAATTGTGCCACATGGGCTACAATTGTTTGTTTACAAATGTTGATGTATCTGTCTTTAGAAGAAGTGATGGTTCATTAGCATTTAAGGGTGCATTAGACGGCAAGCTCTATTTAGTTGATTTTTTGAAAGAAAATGCCGATCTAGATACATGCTTAATAGCTAAGACTAGTATGGGCTGGTTATGGCATCACCGTCTAGCACATGTTGGGATGAAGAACCTTCATAAGCTTCTAAAGGGAGATCATGTGTTAGGACTAACCGATGTCTGTTTTGAGAAAGATAGATCTTGTGCAGCATGTGAGGCAAGAAAACAGGTGGGAAGAACTCATCATAGCAAGAATGTGATAACAACATCAAGAACACTGGAGCTTCTTTACATGGATCTTTTTGGACTCGTTGCCTACCTTAGCATCGGGGGAAGTAAGTATGGTCTTGTTATTGTTGATGATTTTTCCCGCTTCACTTGGGTGTTCTTTTTGTAGGACAAGAAACCCAAGGGACCCTTAAGCGCTTTCTAAAAAGGGCTCAAAATGAATTTGAGCTCAAGGTGAAAAAGATAAGAAGCGATAATGGGTCTGAGTTCAAGAATCTGCAAGTGGAGGAGTATCTTGAGGAGGAAGGCATCAAGCACGAGTTCTCCGCTCCCTACACACCACAGCAAAACGGTGTGGTACAGAGGAAGAACACGACACTTATCGATATGGCAAGAACGATGCTTGGAGAGTTCAAGACGCCCGAGCGGTTTTGGTCGGAAGCTGTGAACACAGCTTGCCACACCATAAACCGGCTCTATCTACATCGCCTTCTCAAGAAGACCTCCTATGAACTCCTTACCGGTAACAAACCCAATGTTTCTTACTTTCGAGTATTTGGGAGCAAATGCTACATTCTGGTGAAGAAAGGTAGACATTCTAAGTTTGCTCCCAAGGCAGTAGAAGGGTTTTTACTAGGGTATGACTCAAATACAAAGGCGTATAGGGTCTTCAACAAATCTTCAGGATTGGTTGAAGTCTCTAGCGATGTTGTATTTGATGAGACTAATGGCTCTCCAAGGGAGCAAGTTGATCTTGATAATGTAGATAAAGAAGAAATTCCGACGGCCGTAATACGCACGATGGCAATAGGTGATGTGCGACCACAGGAACAACAGGAGCAAGATCAGCCATCCTCCTCTACAATGGTGCATCCCCCAACTCAAGATGATGAACAGGTACATCAAGAAGAAGGGCATGATCAAGGGGGAGCATAGGAAGATCAAGTGATGGAGGAAGAAGCACCACAGGCCCCTCCAACCCAAGTCCAAGCAACGATCCAAAGAAATCACCCCGTCGATCAAATTTTGGGTGATATCAGCAAGGGAGTAACTACTCGCTCACGTTTAGCTAATTTTTGTGAGCATTACTCATTTGTCTCTTCTATTGAGCCTTTCAGGGTAGAAGAGGCCTTGCATGATCCGGACTGGGTGTTGGCCATGCAAGAAGAGCTCAACAACTTCAAAAGAAATGAAGTTTGGAACCTGGTGCCCCGTCCAAAGCAAAACGTTGTGGGAACCAAGTGGGTGTTCCGCAACAAGCAAGACGAGCACATGGTGGTGACAAGAAACAAGGCTCGACTTGTGGCAAAAGGTTATGCCCAAGTCGCAGGATTGGATTTCGAGGAGACCTTTGCTCCTATGGCTAGGCTAGAGTCTATTCAAATATTATTAGCCTATGCCGCTCACCACTCTTTCAGGCTGTTTCAAATGGATGTAAAGAGTGCTTTCCTCAACGGGCCAATCAAGGAGGAGGTATACGTGGAACAACCCCCTGGCTTTGAGGATGACAGGTATCCTGACCACGTGTTTAAGCTCTCTAAGGCGCTCTATGGACTTAAGCAAGCCCCAAGAGCATGGTATGAATGCCTTAGAGACTTCTTAATTGCTAATGCTTTCAAGGTTGGGAAAGCCGATCCCACTCTTTTATAAAGAATTGTGATGGTGATCTCTTCGTGTGCCAAATTTATGTCGACGATGAAAGTAGCCTAGAGGGGGGGTTGTTGGGACCATGCTTCGTCGTCGAAGGTCCTGTAGGAAGAAACAGTTTCGGTTGAAGTTGTCTATATGTAATGCCGAAGGTTGTTGTCCATGAAGCTTCGGAATTACAAACCGACTTAAAGATAGAATGACCTTTTAGTCCATAAGAGTTTGAGTCGATGTTGTAAATTTTTATGAGGGGTATGATTGTAATAGTTCACAGGCTGTGTCCTGTGTCTATAAATAGTGAACAGTATTCCTTTACTGTTCACGCATTCCTGTAATTGCAAAAGCATCATTCGGGAATTATTGCGTGTCAAGGCGAAGGTATAATCATACCTTAGACATTGTATTAAAAATAAATGTATGAATGGTGTCATTTATCTCCAACATATCTATCTTTAATGTTTTACATTTTATATCGTTTTATGTTATTTTTTGTCACCTTCGTAATATTATGTTTATATCCTTCGTCCAGAGTTCATTAAACCCCTAAGGAGATAATGCTTCAGCGGACGAAGGATATTTAATATTTAACATCTTCGTGTTGCCTTGTTCTTGATTCATAGCATTTGAGAACAAGTCCCCAACATTGGCGCCCACCTCCGGTCAACACACTTCCACTTTTTTGAGCTGATGGCTTCGTTCAACGATCAAGCTGGAGCTGCTTCGGCCCCGAAGCTGTTACTCCCGATAACAGGTGGTTCATGCTCAGAGCCAGCCAACAAAAAGCAGAAGAAGGAAGCACAGAGAAGGGTACAGCATGTTGGGGTGCAAGGACCCTTCATCAAGTCAAGATGGTCTCACATTCCAATTACCTTCTCCCAAGAAGATCTCCAACTCAAGGATTACCCACACAATGATGCTATGGTTATCTCTTGTGTAATCAAAGGATTTCTGGTCCATAATGTTTTGGTTGACACAGGCAGTGCAGCTGATATCATATTTGCTAAAGCTTTCAGACAAATGCAAGAGCCCGAAGACAAGATCCATGATGCTATGCACCCTCTTTGTGGCTTCGGAGGACGACAAATTGTAGCACTTGGGAAGATTACCATGCCGGTAACCTTCGGATTTGTTAACAACACAAGGACTGAGCAGATTGTGTTTGATATTGTTGACATGGAGTATCCTTACAATGCTATCATTGGTCGTGGTACTCTCAATGCCTTCGAAGCAATTCTTCACCCAGCTTACCTCTGCATGAAGATACCTTCGGACCAAGGACCTATTGCTATTCATGGAAGTCAGGAAGCTGCCAGAAGGGCCAAAGGAAATTGGACAGATTCAAAAGCAATCCATAACATAGATGGAGCTGAGGCCTGTGAGCAATACAAGTTTAGAAGGGAAAAAGCTGCTTCAGCTGATCAGCCGAAGCCCATGCTCTTATGTGAGGATATAGCAGATCAGAAGGTGCTATTGGGATCTCAATTGTCTGAAGAGCAGGAAAAAACCTTGATAAGGTTTCTGTTCAACAATAAAGATGTTTTCGCCTGGTCAGCTAATGATTTTTGCGGAGTTAACAGGGATGTTATTGAGCACTCGCTCAATGTTGACCCATCCTTCAGACTTAGAAAGCAGAGACTTCGGAAGATGTCTGATGACAAGGCCGAAGGTGCTCGGAATGAAGTGAAAAGACTCCTCAGTGCTGGAGTTATTAGAGAGGTGAAATACCCAGAATGGTTGGCTAACACTGTTATGGTGAAGAAGGCCAATGGTAAATGGAGAATGTGTATTGATTTTACTGACCTCAATAAGGCTTGTCCGAAGGACGAGTTTCCATTGCCAAGGATAGATTCCTTAGTCGATGCAGCAGCTTCGTCAGAGCTTATGAGTTTGCTGGATTGCTCTTCATGCTATCATCAAATCTGGATGAAGAAGGAGGATGAACTGAAAACCAGCTTCATAACCCCTAGTGGGACATATTGCTACCTTCGGATGCCTGAGGGGCTTAAGAATGCTGGAGGAAGCTTCAGCAGAATGACAGCGAAGGTTCTCCATTCTCAGATAGGCAGGAATGTACTAACTTATGTTGATGACATCATTGTAAAAAGCACGAAGCAAGATAACCGCATCGCTGATTTGCAGGAGACCTTCGCTAATTTTAGACAGGCTGGTTTAAAGCTGAATCCAGAAAAATGTGTGTTCGGAGTAAAGAAGGGGAAATTTCTTGGTTGCCTAGTTTCAACAAAGGGAATTGAGGCTAATCCAAGTAAAATCGAAGCTATACTTCGAATGGAACCACCAAGCACAAAAAAGGGGGCTCAAAGATTGACGGGAAGGCTGGCATCTCTTAACAGATTCATATCCAGATCGGTAGAGAGAAACTTACCATTCTTCGAAGTGCTGAAGTCAGCCGAAGTCTTTCAATGGGGACCAATCCAGCAGAAAGCCTTCGAAGAGCTGAAGCAATATTTGATAGATCTAACAACATTAACTCCACCAACGCCAGGGGCTCCTTTGTTATTATATGTGGCAGCTTCACACTCAACGGTAAGTGCAGCACTTGTCCAGGAGAAGCTTGAAGGCCAAGTTAAGAGGCAGGCCCCAATATACTTCGTATCCGAGGTTCTTAGTTTATCGAAGAAAAATTATACAGAATTGGAGAAGGTACTGTATGCTGTTTTGATGGCCTCCAGGAAGCTTCGGCATTATTTTCAAGCTTACAACATAATTGTTCCTTCTTCACAACCTCTGAAGGATATTATGAGAAACCGAGAAGCTACTGGAAGGATTGGAAAATGGGCTGTAGAGCTCAATGAATTTTGTATTGATTATGTTCATAGATCCTCGATTCAGTCCCAGGCGTTAGCAGACTTCATTGCTGACTGGACGCCAGGGGCTCAGGAGGAAGAAACAAATAAAGATGCCGAAGCATGGACAGTGTTTTGCGATGGGTCTTGGGGAACCTTCGGAGCAGGAGCGGCTGCTGTGTTGGTTTCACCTTCCAAAGTTAAAACTTGTTATGCGGCATGACTTGATTTTTGTTGCACAAATAATATCGCTGAATATGAAGCTCTGCTCTTGGGTCTTCGGAAGTTAAAGGCAATGGGAATCAGAAGGGCCATTCTTAAAACTGATTCTCAAGTTATTTCTGGTCATGTTGACAAGAGCTATAAAGCAAGAGACCCGAAGCTTGAAAAGTATCTAGATACAGTCCGAAGGATTGAGGCTTCCTTCGAAGGTTTCTCTGTCAAAAATATTCCTCGTGGAGAAAATGAATATGCTGATCCATTGGCCAAGTCAGCAGCCCAAGGGCTGCCCATACCTTCGGAAGTATTTTTCGAAACAATAAAAGCACCTTCGGTCGAGCTTCTTGAAAGAGCAATCCTTAATATATCCCCTGTTTATAGCGAGGATTGGAGAACCGAGATCGTCTCTTTCCTTCAGGGTAATTTTCTTTTAGACGACGAAGCTTATAACAGGAGAATAGAAGCAAGAGCTCGACCATATGTCATAATAGAAGGGGAGTTATACAAGCGTGGGGTCTGTTCCCCATTGCTCAAGTGTTTATCCAGATCCGAAGGTATAGAATTAATGAAGGAAATACATGCAGGCCTATGTGGATCTCACATTGGATCTAGGCCCTTGCTTGGGAAAGTTTTTCGCCAAGGATTTTATTGGCCAAAGGCAGCTTCGGATGCAGCGGATATAGTCCAAAAGTGCGAAGGTTGTCAGAAATGTGCAAGAGATCAAAAACAACCTTCGTCTTTAACTCAATTGATACAACCCACTTGGCCGTTGCAGAGGTGGGGCCTTGGTTTGCTAGGCCCATTACCACCAGCACAGGGGAACTTAAGATATGTGGTAGTGGCAGTGGAGTATTTTTCCAAATGGATTGAGGCAAAGCCCTTAGCCACAATAACTTCATTTACTATTCAAAAGTTTTTCTGGCAGAACATTGTTTGTCGCTTTGGAGTGCCGAAGGCCATTACTGTGGATAATGGGACACAGTTTGATTCTGAAGCCTTCAGAGAATTTTGTGATCGAATTGGCACGAAGATCCATTTTGCATCAGTTCGACACCCAGAGTCAAATGGACTTGTCGAAAGAGCCAATGGGATCATAATGACAGGAATAATGAAGTCAATCTTCAACAAGCCTAGGGGAAAATGGCCTGACGAGCTAATCAAAGTGGTATGGAGCCATAACACAACCATGTCAAGGTCAACAGGTTTTACGCCCTTTAAACTATTGTTCGGTGACGAAGCAATAACCCCAGAAGAGGCCAAAGCAGGATCAATAAGGATAGTAGCTTCGGCAGAAGGCAAAGACGAAGCTGATTGCTCTGTAGAAAAAGATGCTATTGAAGGGATCATACTTCAAGCTGTGGAAAACCTCAATAAATATCAAGCTGAAACAATAAAATGGCGTGACAGAAAAGTCAAGCTGAAGAACATTGAACCAGGACACTTGGTACTTCGAAGAGTAGCCAACCCTGAGACAGCAGGCAAATTACAGCTGAAGTGGGAAGGCCCCTTTTTGGTAGTATCTTCGTCAAGACCCGGTTCCTACAGATTGAAGGATATGGACGGCAACGACATTCCTAGATCATGGAATGCGGATCAGCTTCGACGATATTATGTTTAGCCTGATGTAATTTTTATATTCTTTTTCGTGGCACCCTTTTTCTTTCCAAAGGGGGAGAAAGGTTTTTAATGGGGTCACAACATGTAATTTTCCTTATTTCAATTTTATGAGAGTGATATCCCCCAAAAAATGTAAATGTAAAGGCAAAAGGAAAAAGAAAAGGAAACAGGGAGAAGCTCAAAAGTCGTTCCTAAGGGAATGCAGAGCTTACAGCGAAAAATAAACGCTGATTCCGCTGAAAGTAAAAGGCGAAGAAGCTTCTAAGGGAGGCTTACAGCGAAAAATAAACGCTGATTCCGCTGAAAGTAAAAGGCGAAGAAGCTCCTAAGGGAGGCTTACAGCGAAAAGTCAACACTGAAGGACTATGATTATGTATTTTGATATTCATTTGCACAATGCATCTCATCATGTCATTTGCATTCATAAACATGCATTTAGACATATATAGGATCATCATTGTACCGCATAAAAGCGCAGATACTTCGGCGATGAGGAAAAACTCGAAGGAAAATTTTCATGCTTCGTTGTGTACGAAAAGAAGGGAAGGTGTTTTTCGCCTTCGGCTCAAAAGAGAAGTTTCGTCCACAGCAAAGCAGATTGTACGCAGACAGGAGAAACAAAATATATTACAAGGTATGTACAAATTTACATAAGTTGTTCCATAACTATATTACAAAAGTTTCTCTAGAATTTTTGCAGGACAGTATATTATAAACAATTATCAAGCTCCAGGCTAGGCTTCGTCAAACTTCAACTTTGTCAAACTTCAGCTTCGTCATCCTGCGTACATCAAACAGCAAGATAAGAAAGGTGCAAATTTCAGGGAGAAGGTAAAAGTAACAAAAGTAGGTTTCTTACCGGCTTAAGGTGACTTCGAGCTTCGTCACCCGCCATTTTTCGCCCGCCACTTACCCAAATCTGGGTCATGAATCTATTCCCGATGCTTTGGGCTAGGCTTGGGATATTTATCAGATCTGATGCTGACAAGTTGAAGTTTGGTCTGTTCACAATATTTCCATGCGTGCAGCCAGCCTTCAGAAAAGCGGTGGCTGTGCCCCGAGAAGCTACCAGGGCGCAGAAGTCGGTGTGCCCACCAATAACTTCGTCAAGGGCGTCAACCTCGCCTTCAATATATTCTAACGTGCTGGGCAGATTATCAGCTGAAGGTGTAAATTTCGCAGAGCTAGCTCCGACAGAATGGAACACATCCTTCAGCCGTTGCACGCATTGGCTGCCGAAGCTAAGGCATTTCTCTTGAAGTTCTTTAAAGGATTTCTGCAAAATTGAATTTTTATCCACCTCAGTTTTTAGCCTTGCTTCGAGATATTTCTTTTCTTGCTCAAATTTTTCTGATTGTTGGAGCAATTCATTCTTTAAGCTGTTATTCTCAGTTTGGATTTCAGCCAAAGAACCCTCCATAGAATGAATAACAAAATCTTTCTTTTCTAATGCACCTTCGTGCTCTTTGACCATCATTTCAAGGTGAAATCCTTCTTTTTCAAATCAGCTTCGTAGTTTTCAACTTTTTCAGCCAAATTTTGGATGACGGTTTTGTTCTTCTCTTCTTCGAGATCTTGTTGCATTTTTAGAACTTTACTTAACAGTATGCTCTGTCGAAAAGATCTTCGTTAGAAAACGACCTAAAAGATAATAATAATAATGAAATAACAAAAATATTTGTTACCTTGAAGTTGGCATAAAGCAAACTTCCAGCGATATGGTGCCGTTGGTAGCGACAGATGTCTACCTCCAGCTTCGGTAACCCAATGTTTTTGCAGAGAGTTCTAACAATTTTAGCTTCGACGCGGTTTCGAAGGCACCTCAGTTTTCCTTCGTTAACCCCACCAAACAGTGTAGCCCCTGGCTTATATCCGCAGGCTATGGCACACCTTTTAAGCTCTGCTTTTTCAGCATCTGTCAGCTCTTGCCCAAGTAAATCTTGAAATTCAAAATCTTCCTCCTCCAAAATGTCTTCAGCTTGTTTTTTCCCTTTTTTAGTGCCTGTGCTCGCCGCGGCCGCAGCAGATTCTTCCTCAGTCATTTTTAAGAGTATGTTATCAATAACTTCAAGTGTTTCGTCCAGGTTCAGATCTTCTGCGGCTTCAGTTTCAACCACGGCAGCTTCGGCTGCACCAGTTTTAGCTTCGGAGGTTTCCGCTCTGGTGGTGGTTTCGGCTGTGGCGCCCTTAGCTTCGGCAGTCTGGTCAATAGCAATTCTTGATGCCGGTGTCGGCAATGGTGTCCCGTGAATTACATCTGCTATTTGAATAATCCTTCGTTTTTTCGGCAGTGCAGGACCTTCTTCTGCCGAAGCTGCCTTGTCCTTCTGAAAAAACTTCGTCAGTTCCAATGACAGTGGACTTAGCTTCACAGGCAAGGGTTCAGTCATTACCTTCATAATCTCTTCTATTTCAACAGCAGAAGGCGTTGCAGGAGTATCTTCTTCTTGAACCAACGATCTTGGTTCTGGAGATGCAGTTTTCCTCTTTCCTCCAGTAGCCACCTTCGGCTCAGGATTCAATTCTTCAGGGCTAAGTTTTTCAGAATCTCCCCTTTTCTTTTTAGTTACCTTGGCGACCTCTTCGTCAGCAGCGCTAGAAATCCTTTTTCGCTTTGGGCCTCCAGTATCTCCGACCAAGCGATCATAATCAGCGTATTCAAAACCTATGGCATCGAGCACCCTGTTCAGCCTTCGCTTCGGCCGAGTGCCGAAGGCTGCTGTCATTAGTTGGTCCTCTTTTTTGGAGTAATTTCCAAGGATTTCATTACTCATTACTTCAATTGTATCAAGCCATTCTTGGCAGGGCGTTTTAAAGTATTTCTTAAACTTATAATGATAGGGTAGTCGGACAAGCTCCCCTTCTTTCTTCTCTCCTTTAAGCTTCGGCATAGTCCACTCCTTCATGGTCGGAAATACTCTGAAGGCCAGAAATTCCTGCACTAGATCTCTAGTGCCAATGTGTTCTGCAATGATTTTGAATTCAGCTAGCGCGACCCAAGTTGAACCTTCGGTTGTCATTCTACAACGAGGTCTTGTTTCTCCGAAGATCAGTTCAAGAGGGCTCTGTAATAGCTTCTCCTTATCTTCGTCAACTTTAACATAAAACCATTCTGACTTCCACCCTGCCGGCCATTTGCTTCGGTAGCTAATCACAGGAAATTTTGTGGTCTTCCGATAGGCAAAATTGTAACAACCAAAATTTTCGTGCAACCCATCCTTTCTGGCCTTAGTCTGGTAATGCAGTTCATGTACCCGACAGAAGCTGTCGGCAAACGGCTCCACCGCCTGGCTTCGGAGAGCCCAGATATAAACGCTAAGCTTGACGATGGCGTTGGGGGTCAACTGGTGAAAATAGATCCCAAACCTTTGCAGCACATCAGAAATCATTCTATTCAAAGGAAATCTTAACCCAGCCTTTAAAAAACTCTTGAAAATAACAATTTCATCCTTTTCCGGCTTCGGGGTAGTCTCCTCTCCCCCGAAGCGAAGTAGCTTCTTCTCATCTTCTCTGAAGTAGCCTGCCTTTACCATCTTGGAGAAATCCGCCTTGGAGATAGTTGATTTCCCGAAGTCCAAATGACTAGGCTTGCTCGGTACTGCGATATGGTAATCATCATCAGAACCAGCTTCCTCGATATCTCCTCGTTCTGCTTCGGTAGCAGCTTGTTCTGTTTCGGCAGCAGTTTCAGCAGTAGGGATTCTTTCCGAAGTCACCAATCCGGATCGCTGCATTGCTTCGGAGATAGGAACAGTCTCTGCGCCTTCGACTCCGCCTCCCTCACGCTCAACCCTAGCAGTAGAGCGTAATCTGGCCATCCAATTCCAAATTTCTTGAAAAGTTTCTCGCGAACTAAATAACCTCTTCTTCTGACGAAGCTTTTCTTCTGACGAAGCAGGCACCTAATTGGAGCTTCGTCTGAATCCGGGAGTCGAGCTTCGGCTATGGTTAAAAATTTTGGCAGCAAAACAGTGTAATAGCAATGAATGCTGTGGTAACTTTACACCTACCAGTCTGTTTATATAGTGTTGCAGGAAGGAAGGTGAATCGTCGGGAATTTTTACACCAGGCAAACGATTGCTCGCACCCGCTGAACGGTGGACCGCAAAAACCAGAATAGTGAACTCGCATGGTGGAACCGCTACGCGCTCGAAAGCTATATCGTTTCTCGACAACGAGCTCAGGGAAGGTGTTTTTCGGACCTTCGGCTTCCTGAAGCCTGAGAGACTTTTTTCACGGATCAAGCTCGTTACGAAAAACGATCTAGCACCGTGAAGGGGCTACTGTTGGGACCATGCTTCGTCGCCGAAGGTCCTGCAGGAAGAAACAGTTTCGGTTGAAGTTGTCTGTACGTAATGCCGAAGGGTGTTGTCCATGAAGCTTCGGAATTACAAACCGACTTAAAGATAGAATGACCTTTTAGTCCATAAGAGTTTGAGTCGATGTTGTAAATTTTTATGAGGGGTATGATTGTAATAGTTCACAGGCTGTGTCATGTGTCTATAAATAGTGAACAGTATTCCTTTACTGTTCACGCATTCCTGTAATTGCAAAAGCATCATTCGGGAATTATTGCGTGTCAAGGCGAAGGTATAATCATACCTTAGACATTGTATTAAAAATAAATGTATGAATGGTGTCATTTATCTCCAACACATCTATCTTTAATGTTTTACATTTTATATCGTTTTATGTTATTTTTTGTCACCTTCATAATATTATGTTTATATCCTTCGTCCGGAGTTCATTAAATCCCTAAGGAGATAATGCTTCAGCGGACGAAGGATATTTAATATTTAACATCTTCGTGTTGCCTTGTTCTTGATTCATAGCATTTGAGAACAAGTCCCCAACAGGGGTGAATAGGCTAATCTGAAAATTTTCACAACAAACTTCGAAAGATTGTTAAATACACAGTTCAACTGGTGCAGGCCGGTTCAATAGCTACGTGTGCAAGTTGAACCACTCTGAACCAATCCAACTGTTTTATAAACTTTAGACTATAATCTACTCGAAAAAGTATTTCGCAAGTCCTTTTGAGAAATAAAGTATAACTAAGTTAGAATGAGAAGATGAATATGTAAAGGCTATTTCACTTCTAGATCTACTCTACGGAAAAATCTAAATGTCAATCTTGCAAGTAAAAATATCTTAAGTTAAAGACAAGCAAGAACACAAGACACAAGATTTAATCTAAGGTTCGGCCATACCACAAAGGTGTTCTACTCCCCGTTGAGGAGCCCACAAAGGGCCAGGTCTTTTTCAACCCTAATCCTCCAAAGCTGACCACAAAGGTCAAGGCAATCTCTTCTTATCTTAGCTCAAAGAGCGGGTGATACAAACTTCTTGGGGTCGTCCACAAATTTGGAGACTCCCAAGCAACCTCAAACGGTCTTGAAACCTAGGGTTTCAAGAACACCAAGAATGCACAAGAGGTGTTTGCACAAGCTCAAGATTTTAAAAGAGATGGGAGATGAGAAACCAAATCGTGAGCACAAGCACAAACCTCACACCCAAAAGCTCCTCCAACAAGGTTGAATCTTGAGGAAGATTTAAGTGTGAGAGAGAAAGGAGAGAGGAGTGCTTTGTCTCAAGTTAGGTGAGCAATAAATGTGTAAGTGTGCAGCAACATTAAAGAAGGGGGTAGAGGGTTCTATTTATAGTCAAGGCTCAAAAACTAGCCGTTTGACCAGAAACCCGGCTGAAGACCGGTTGAACCGCCCCCTAGGGGCTTATTCGGTTATTTTCAATCCATATGGATTGAAGGGGATTGATACAGATTGGAGTGGATTTTGACTTACTAGGGATTAAAACCCCCTGAATCCCCCTCAATCCATATGGATTGGGGTAGAACCGAACAAGCCCTAGGGCGGTTGAACTGCCCCTAGCAGATCAGCAGACTGTCTGCCAGTCTGACTGCCAGACTGACTAGCAGACTAACTTGCAGGCTGGTCAGACATGAAACGACCGGTTGAACCGCCCCCAAGGTGGTTGAACTGCCCCCTGACAACTCTGGTGACCTGACTGCCAGTCTGACTAGCAGACTGCAGGTCAGAAGTCAGAGGGGTCAGAGACCAGTTGAACTGCCCCCCAGGACCAGTTCAGCTGGTCTAGACCAGAGAGTTTAGGAGAGAAAACCCTAGCTGAACTGCCCAAAGACAAGTTCAGCTGGTGTATGGTCAAAGAGGTCCACAGCTGAAGTTAAAGTTCAGCTGGAGTTGAGAAAGCTCAACTCAGCTGAAGTCCAGCTTACCTGAAAAGCTCAGCTGCAGCCGAAGAAGCTCAACTCAGCTGAAGTTAAGTTCAGCTGGAAAGCTCAGCTGCAGTTGAAGAAGTTCAGTTGCTTTTCAGCAAGAACACTCTAGGTTTCTCAAACCTAACCATGGTCAACCATAGAATGTTAAAGTGATTTTTGGTTTTCAAAAATAGCTTTTGAATTTGGGGACTTGAGCTATAGCAAACACCATTACCTGTGCGAAAAAGAATAAGGAAGAATTACATCATGCAACTCAAGAATTACATAAAATTTTATACGTCCGTTGCATGAAGTCCTTGTTGCTTCCTTAAGTTCCTGTTGCTTTCTAATCATACACTGGGAACAAAAACTGTTAGTACCCTTATTTGTTTTGTCATTAAATCACCAAAACCCTCACTAGGGGTTGATTGCACTTACAATCTCCCCCTTTTTGGTGATTGATGCCAAAACAATTAAGGTCAAAAAGATAAACATTTGAAATAGTAAAGTTCTTTTGAATGATTGTATGTAGATGGCTCCCCCTAAATGTGTGCATGAATGTGAATCAAGTGAGTTGACATAATATGTCATATGAGCAACACATATAGAGATAGTGACCAAGTCCATACTAAATACAATCATCCGAGGGGTGCAAGAGTGTCATAAAAGGGGTTGTGATGCATATGACTATCTCTAAACACACATCATTTGTACTTCATAGCAAAGTAATCATTACAAACTGATGGGACAAGGGATGATGGCCAGAAGACCATCATATTACATTGAATAATATGCCAGCAGTTTTATTTCATACATTAATAAGAGGATACAAGCCACAACAGTGGCCAAAACAAAAAATAATAAGGAAAAGAGAAATATGGAACCAAAAGAACCACAAACAGAATGACTATAAATTTGGATGTTCCCCCCTTTTTGGCAGCAAGTACCAAAAAACAAGGAGAGAGGGAGAAGAAGACATAGGAATCAATATCCTCCAGGAGGAGGATAGGACGGAGGATAGGATGTGTAGCCGAGAGACAAGGTCCGCATCATGTCTTCCTCGAGTGAGGAGTCCCTGGGGGGCTCATCACTCGCAGAAAAACTGGATGCAGAAGATGTACGATGATGAGGAGGAGGTGGAGGAGGAGGGTGGTGATGGTAACCAGAGCCAGAAGGCCGTGGGTCACCAGGAATGGTTCCCGGACCTGGGTAGGGAGGAGGCGGATAGTGACCAGAGCCAGACGGCCTGGGGTCACAGGGAATGGGTCCCTGACCCGAGTAGGGAGGAGGAGGATGAGGAGGATCTGAGGTGTAGTAGGGGTCATCAAAGTCCTCGACCTCATCCTCCGGGGTAATGAATGGCACACCAAACTCCTGTTGGTGCCACTCATTAAGGTCTGCGGGGAAGGTAGGGCTAGAGGTGGAGGGGACCCGAGAGGGAAAGGATGACCTGTCTTGGCTGCATAACAAAGAAAATCCTCATGCAGCCGGTCAGTCCTGCGACGGCGCACAGACTCCTCGACCGCCCGAGTGCGGCACATGGCGAAGACGCCAAGAAGGCCCTTGGCCAATCGAATGAAAAGTCCCCGGCCTCGACCCCGTCCCTGGCCTGGACCACTTCCTCTCCCGCTGCGGTCCATCGAACGTGAGGCAGCGGCGGCGCGAGAGGAGGATGGGTGATGTGGAGGCTGAGGAGGTGCCTCGTCAGAGGAAGCAGGGCCTCTAGACCCTGAGGGAGCCCGCTTCGTACGAGCAGCTGGGTTGGTGGAATCAACCCAGTAGGGTACGTAGCGGGAGTGTTTGACAGGTTTTTCGAAGTGCGTCTGGGTGACCACTTCGATCATCTTCATAATAAAGGGTGCATGAAGACACCCTTGAGAGGAGACCAGGAAGCAGAAAGGATCTCTTCCCAGATCATGTCAAACACATTGATGCGGGCGAGACTGTTGGGAGCAAGGAGGAGAAGGAAGACCCGACTCTCCCCAAGGACGTTCATTTGATTCCCGCCCTTCAGGAGAATGGTCATCCGGGACAAAGAGTTAAGGTACCTGTAGTACCTATGCATGTTGGCGGTCGTCTAGAACTCCCGATCCATAGAGACATGAATAAATTCAGTCTCTTCACGCATGGGCAGCCGAATGTCATGAACTCGCATGTTGCTGCCCTGAATATCAGCATCAGAGAAGCCCAAAATATGGGCAAAACGACTATAACTGACTTTGTGCCAGTTCCCCTGGATAAAGAAATACATGATTTGGTAATCATACCCATCAGCTTCTTCATCTACTTTCTTAACCCAGAGGGTGGCATAGAACTGAGCTACCACCTCGTCGTTCTAGGGGTATTCTATTGTCATAATATTTTTAACCCCTTTCTCTCCAGGTTACGGAGAGCTGACGTCATGTCAGCATCTCCCATATTCTCACAACCTTCCCAGTCAATAAACCGATGCCTAACGACTAGGTGTTTCTTGGTCAAGATGACTGAATTATAGAAATCAGCCTGGAAAAGATTCCAGAACCTAGGGTCCTGAACACCAGGATGATGAGGTGTGAGAGTGGGGTTAGTGAACCTTAGACGTTGAAGGGCGTCCACCCCCATCAGAGAGAAGTCGAACGAAGGTTCATTAGGTCCCCGGGATACATTCGCCGGATGCATGTGCAGGCCGGTGATGTAGGGAGTGTCAGACGGCGGAAGATCGACGACGTCATCGAATGCTCCATCCTCCTCTTGGTAAGGAGTGTATCCTAAGGAGGAGGTGCTGCGACGAGGACGAGTGGCGCCAACCTTTTGGCGCCTCCCGCGAGCAGGCTGCGAGGGCATTGAGGATCCCTCTCCTTCTATTCGGCCAGAGCCGCGTCCTCTCTTAGAGAGGGAACGACGAGGCGGAGGAGAGGGAACCGGAGATTCCTCCTGAATCTCATCAGAGTCGCTACTGAACTCAATCACGGATGGGTTGCGATGATGCACCATGTTTGGAGAGGCTTTGGGAAGTTTGACCGGTTGAGGTGAGTGAGTGAGGAGGCTCAAACAAGGCTGAAATGCTAAGGCTTGAACGTTTGTGAGTGAGGGAAGAAAGGGGGAGGCATATAAATAGGCAGCTGAACTGGTCACCAGGGACCGGTTCAACCGCCCCCCCAGACCGGTTCAACCGGTATTGAGCAGAATGGTCTGTTGACCAGAATCGGTCAAAGGAATAAAGCAAAAAAAATCTGACGCATCTGCAAAAAGTGACTGACGGGACCTATAGGTACCCTAAAACAGGGGTACCCCTTGGCACAATATGAAGACACTATGCCGGTGGAGAGGTCTCTGGTTGTGTGGGGAATAGTTCTCAGCCGCGCCACATCGACCGCTCCGGGGCCGCCGCGTGGCCAGGGAGAGGGACGTACTCCAGGATGCACGCAATGGGTCCGGACCTACTGCGGGGAAAGCACCGGACCCCCGTACGTGATGAACGGACCTCCGAGACGGGTCCCGGACCCTTCTGAGTGGGGTTCGCACTACTCACCGCTGGGTCCCGGGATTCTGGAGCAAAGAATGCCCAGGCCCTGCTCAGGCAGGGGTCCGGGGGCGACATGTGTGTGACGGAACCTCCCAAGTAATTAGGCCCACCTACAGTTGTCCTTGTCTAACGGACTTCAGACAACCCTGTAGGTGCCCCTGAATTACTCGACAAGTTCGGTATCTTTCCTTACTTTACCAGGAATGATTCACCCGTCTTGCAGACATTACAGAACATCGGAGGTAAAGAATTGCGGAAGCGATTACATAATTCACATTTATTTAAAAGCAAGCTCAAGTTGTTCTATTACAGACCAGAACTAAAAACGAGTGCAGAGTAATAATATTATACAAACCAAGGGAGGCAAAAACTCCTCCCAAGAAGATTTAAGTAAAAGATCTATATGGAGGACCAAGTCCTCCCGCACTTCAGTCTTGTGTTTCTTCTTTGGGAACCACCTTGGCACAGAAGCAGCAGAAATCTGCTACTTCCTCACCTAAAAACAACGAAGGGATAAACCCTGAGTATGGAATTACTCAGCAAGACTTACCCGACTAAAGAAAAGACTCTCAAGGGTATGCTGGCTTTTAGGGAGTCAAGGTAAGGCTTCTCAATACTCAAAGACTCCGTTTTGCATAAATGCTTACTAAAGTGGATCCTTAAAAATCCAATTTTATTTGACCAGTTAAGTTCAATTACCTGCAACTAGAGTTCTTTCTACCCTAGTTCAATCGCTGGCCCTGCACTAGCCAATTTCTTAACAAATACCCATTATCTTTAGTGGAATGCTACGTGTAGGGTAGTGACCAAGTCTTCATAACCGCGAAGGTACGGCGATCCGAATCGATTATACTCAGCTGAGGATCTCCAATCACACGACATATGTAGCACTTAACCCTTGCATATGTCAACCCGCCACCGAGGTTCTTAAGACCGGATCAGGTTCACGCAAACCGAGAGCATAGATACACCACCGTCTAGCCTCTTGCCACGGAGGGTACACGCTACTCTCGCCACCGCTCCACGCCCATTTCGTGTTATCTTATTCCGGCCTTAGTCTGCCCGAGGCAAGGCTTACCCATGACGAGGCATGTGACCAGTTAAAGGGTCCTCGATCAACAAGCCTACATCGACAAGGTCCTTAATCGATTCAGACGGAGACACTACACCGAGACTCCTTTCTCGTGCAAGTCACCCGCCCGGTCTCAGCTTAATCTATTCAACCCAAAAACTTGGTACCTGGCAGAGGTACATCTTTTCCAGATGTTGAATCCATCAAGGCCCTGATGGATCCACCATCACCTTTTATTTTCAAAAACACCCCACCCACTTTTGCCACATCATCTTTTGTAAAAACAAAACATTTTGTTTTTCTACAGCAAGGCTAAGCATCAAATCTTTTGTAAAATGGGTGATCAAGGAAGGTAATCAAATTCAAGGAAGGTAATGCAGGAATTGTTTTATCAATCAACTCCTATCACCTAATGCATCAAACAAGTGAGAAAGATTTAAAACAACAAGGAGGGTGGCAAATGCACCGGGGCTTGCCTTTGTTAACAGGTGAGTCCTGCTCGGATCCACAAATATCGAAATAAAAGCAGTTGCCTGCTTGAGGATCTGAGGATGGTGGTGTCCTGTCTTCAGAGACTTATTCTTCTTCTTCGTGTTCTAACATAACCATATACATGCATAAGAATGGATGCCATGGGATGCTCATGAGGATGCAAAGATAATATGAACTTATTATCTAAGTCTTGAGTACAACTTTCCTTCACGGTACTCCGAGAACCTAGGGTTTCCGGAGTCAGTAAAGGAGTTCATAGGGCAGGGGGGTGGTTTTGGGTTTAGTGATCAAACAAGGTCCAAATCAACCCAAATTCTACCCAAGGCTTCTAAATATTGTTTTAAGTTCCCACAAAAGGTTTGGGCATTTTTGGACTTACCAATTATTTTCTAAAAATCCATAACCAATACTTTTAACCACTTTAAATACCCTAAAATTTCCTATTTCCACTAAAAATCATAAAACTATTTTTACTAAATTCTAGGGAAAATAACAGGCCTAGGAAAATTAGTTTCACAATTTTATCATTTTCCTAGCATTTTCTATAATTGTTTTGGCTCTGGAGATAAAAGAAAAAGAAAAGCAGGTGAACAGCACTGGGCCGAATCTAGCCCAGGCGGCCCAGCTAGGGCAGAAAGGCGCCCGCGCGCACGCCCGCGCTGGTAGACTTGCACAGAGGCCCTTGGGGTTTTAACTAATTGCGAATGAGTTCAAACACTATTCTAAAGAGTCTCTGACGCTTTGCAAAAAGATCCCTCTTGTTCTAATTCTTTACATGCCCACGTCCACGACGACGGCAGCGCGGGGAGCACTCCGGCGAGGTTCTGGACCGACCGAGCGGCGAACATGAAATCGGGGTTACCATGATCATTTCCCCTAACTTAATTGCGCTTATAATCAACTACGGAGCTCTGGCCACGGTGGCCGTGAGTATGGCGTCAATACGGTCATGTTCTCGGCGACCAGAGGACTCTTAGTTCAATTCAGTGGCTCGGCAAGCATCGTAGACGCATAAGAATGCTTAAACAAGGGAGTAGAGGGAAGGAGCTAACCGGAGTATGGCTGACCACGGCGGGGTTGAGTTCACGGTGTTTTAGAACCGAATTGGGGAGAAAGCGCAATTCGGGCGTGCTAGTGGACGATCGAGGGTGGGAGCGGGTGCTACAACTTCACAACTACATGGCACAGCTACGGGCGGGGTCAATTTATAGAGCTAGCGGGCGGTGGCGATCAATTTAGCCGAGCCGTGCTGGCGGCCGGAGATGAGGAAGAAGGCGGCGCGGTGAATTCGTGGCTAACGCCGTGGCAAGCTCACCAGCGCCGATTTGACAGCAGTAGTGGGTCACGGCGACACGGTGGAAGAATTGAGCTACGCGGCACATGGCCGAGAGGCGGCGGTCGACGGTGAGCTTCTCGGCTACAGCCGCAAAGCAGAAAGGCAGTCACGGTGAGTCACCGGAGTTATCCCCAGGGGATGGCTTTTACCTGGCGGCCTTATCGGGTCATCGGCGACGTGAATCCTACAGCGGTGGTGTGAATCACGGCGAGGGGTCACCGGCGTCGAGCTGTCCGCGTTGGCGGTCTGATCCGGTGGGCACTGTACCATGGGAAATGGTATTCAGTCGACTGATAGAGCAAATTTGAGCTTGATTTTCTCTCAATTTTCCATGGTAACACGAGTTAATCCGTGCAGCAAACTTGTAGAGTATGATACCCACTACAAACTTGCTATGGCAACCATAGGTAGATTTCCACTGGATCATGCTTAAAACTTAGCTTGAGGTCGAGATTAGTTCACTGCTAGTCTGAAAATTCAGACCATACAGCCTGACAGTCAAAGTTTGAGCATGATAATCTCTAAATTTCTCACTAGAACATAACTTGCCCACTTAAGCAAAGTTGTTCACCTAAGATAGATCTACATAGTTGATGTGGTGACCTAGGGCAAATTCTCAATAATTTGGAAAATGTAGAGCTCCAAAGTTGAGCCAATATCACTGAAATTTCAGACTTAGTATAGACTTCAAATGAGGTCCACTTTGCACTTAAGTCCAAAACTTAGGGTTTGGCTTTCAAGTCCACATATTTGTGAACCAAAGGACTTAAGAAACTTATTTGGCTTGGTTTTTGCACTTTAACCCAAAAGTGGGCTAATTTTGCACATAAGCCCCTAGGGTTTAGTTTTAGGGTTTTCCAGGGTTCCAATTAGGGTTTCTGGTATCTTAGGGGTATAAAAGTGATTCAACCTTGTTTTTAGGGACATTTTGTGACTCTTTCCTTAAAGTCTTTAGGTTTTCTCATCTTGGGTTAAGTTTTACCCCTTTAATCCCTATTTAGGGTTAAGTTTCCCATCCAGGGTGCTATTTGCAAAAATACTTAAACAATACAACTTGTTTGAAATTTTTGCCTAGTGAATGCACTCTAGGTGTGTCAAACATATGCAATGCCAATGCTTATGATGCCATGCTCAAGTTTTAGTTATAGTAACACCAGGGTGTTACATCCTTCCCCCCATAAAAGAATCTCGTCCCGAGATTTAAAGTCCTAGGGTGAGTAATGGAAAAGGAAATGTGTCACATTTTTATTTCCTTATTTCTGGTACAAGGCAGGGTGGTGTGGGGGTTCATTTCTTTATTGCAATAACTATATACACTTTACAAATTACATGAGGCTAGAAAGCCTGGGAAATTCTTATTCAAGAAATCTTGAGTTTCCCACGTAGCCTCTTCTTCAGAATGCTGGTTCCATTGTACCTTGTAGAATTTAAGAATCTTTCTCCGGGTAACCCTGTCCTTTTGATCCAGAACTCGAATAGGATGTTCCGAGTACGTTAAGTCTGGTTCCAGGACAACATCTGTCACTTCAATGGTTCGATCGGGAGCCCATAGACACTTCTTTAATTGCGATACATGGAACACATTATGCACAGCAGACAAAGTTTCGGGTAGTTGGAGTCGGTATGCCACTGGTCCACATTGCTCAAGCACCAGGAATGGACCAATGTACCTGGGTGCAAGTTTCCCTCTAACCCCAAAGCGCGATACTCCCTTCATTGGTGAAACCCTTAAGTAGACGTAGTCTCCTTCCAGGAAGTATAAGGGCATTCGCCGTTTGTCTGCATAACTTTTCTGACGAGCTTGTGCTTTCTTCAGATTATGAATAATTTTCTGAACCTTATCCTTGGCTTCTTTCACCAGATCAGGTCTAAAGAAGCACCTCTCACCAGGTTCAGACCAATTTAGCGGAGTCCGACACCGTCGTCCATATAAAGCTTCAAAGGGTGCCATCTTGATACTTTCTTGATAACTATTATTGTATGAAAACTCCGCCAAAGGTAAACATTCATCCCATTTTGGTGAGAAATCCAGGACACATGCCCGCAGCATATCTTCAAGTATTTGGTTCACTCTCAGTTTGTCCACTGGTTTGAGGATGGTAGGCCGAACTGTGGAGTAACTTAGTACCCAGGGATTTATGTTCTTCCCAAAATTTAGATACAAATTGTGGTCCACGATCCGACACTATAGTCTTTGGAACCCCATGCAAACTGAGAATACGGGCGATGTACAACTCCGCATAGGTAATGACGTGATATTTTACCTTGACAGGGAGGAAGTGGGCGATCTTGGTAAATCGATCAATGATAACCCAAATAGAGTCATACCCTTTTGTGGTCCTGGGCAATCCCACAATGAAGTCCATGCTTATGTCTTCCCATTTCCATGTTAGTATTGGTAATGACTGCAATGGACCGGCAGTTTTCATGTGTATGGCCTTGACACGTCTGCAAGTGTCACACTTAGCCACATAGCGTGCAATTTCAATTTTCATCTTCGTCCACCAGTAGTGCTGTTTTAGATCATGATACATCTTAGTGCTTCCTGGATGAATAGAATAGCGACTAAGATGCGCTTCATCTAAGATTTGCTGGCGGAGTTCTTCATTCTTTGGCACTACTATGCGGTTGTTAAACCATAACACACCTTGATCGTCTTCCTTGAAACATTTGGCTGTTCCAGCCTTTATCTTCTCTCGTATGTGCTTCATACCCCGATTATCCTTTTGAGCATCAATTATCTTTTGCAGAATGATTGACTCAAGCTTTAGTTGATTTAGAGTCCCTTGCTGGATTATCCCCAGGTTTAGCTTCTCCATTTCTTGACATAAAGTGTTCTCGGAGATCTTTGCCATAAGACAGTGGCAGGAAGTCTTACGACTCAATGCATCTGCCACCACATTGGCCTTGCCTGGGTGATAATGGATCTCTAGTTCATAGTCTTTAATGAGCTCAAGCCATCGTCTTTGCCTCATATTTAACTCTGACTGGGTAAAGATGTACTTCAAACTTTTATGATCTGTATATATGTGACAGATATTTCCCAGCAGATAGTGACGCCATATTTTCAGGGCATGAACCACAGCAGTTAGCTCCAGATCATGAGTTGGATAATGCTCCTCATGTCGGCGCAACTGCCTTGAAGCATACGTAATTACTTGGCCTTCTTGCATCAGTACACAGCCGAGCCCACTGCCAGATGCATCACAATATACATCAAAAGGCTTAGTGATGTCCGGTTGAGCCAATACCGGAGCAGTGGTTAATAATGTCTTCAATTGCTCAAAGGCTTCATTACACTTAGAAGACCAATTGAACTTAATATCATTCTTCAATAAACTTGTGATTGGCTTCACAAGCTTAGAAAAATCGGGTATGAATCTGCGATAATATCTAGCTAGTCCAAGAAAACTCCGGACTTGGTGAACAGTGGTTGGGGGTTTCCACTCCAGAATATCTTTGACCTTGCTAGGATCTACCGCAATTCCTTTAGCTGATAACACGTGCCCCAAAAATTGAATTTCCTCCAGCCAGAACACGCACTTGCTGAACTTGGCATACAGCTGATGTTCCCTCAGGCGCGTCAATACAATCCGTAGATGTTGAGCATGCTCCTCTTCATTTTTAGAGTATATTAAAATATCGTCGATGAAGACCACGACGAACTTATCCAACTCGGGCATGAACACCGAGTTCATCAAATAGGTGAAGTGGGCAGGAGCATTTGTGAGCCCGAAAGACATTACCAAGTATTCAAACAATCCATACCGTGTAGTAAATGCGGTCTTCGGTATATCCTCGGGCCGAATACGGATTTGGTGATAGCCCGACCTGAGATCAATTTTGGAAAATACCCTCGCCCCAGTCAGTTGATCAAATAAGATGTCGATCCTTGGAAGAGGGTACTTATTCTTGATGGTGACCTCATTCAGGGGTCGATAATCCACGCACATCTGCAAGGTTTGATCCTTCTTCTTAACAAAAATGGTGGGGCAACCCCATGGGGACGAGCTTGGCCGGATGAATCCCTTATTCAGTAGATCTTGTAATTGAATCTTCAATTCCGCCAACTCATTAGGGGGCATACGGTACGATCTTCGGGAGATGGGAGCCGTACCGGGCTTTAGCTCAATTACGAATTCTACATCTCTTTCAGGGGGCAGTCCAGGCAAATCTTCTGGAAATACATCTGGAAACTCACATACTACCGGAATGTTCTTGATTTCCGGTACAATGGCTTCAAATATTCTACCAGAAGCTTTGGCTGGATTGGTTACGGGGAGAGACAAAAGAATTTCTTCTTGATTATAGCTCAACCTGACAGTTCTGAGTTCAGTGTTGAGGATTGCCTTGTGTTGGGTTAACCAATTCATACCCAAAATTACATCTATATCCTGGCCTTTCAGAACAATCATGTTAGCAGGAAAGTTCCGTCCGGCCATTGTTACTGGCACTTCATAGGCCACTTCTCTAGTAAAAATGTGTCCCCCAGGTGAATGAATTTTAAATCCCTCTCTTGATTCATGGCATGCAATGTGATGTTGCTCCACAAATTTCTTGCTAATGAAGGTATGCGAAGCACCAGAATCAAAAAGAATAATTGCAGGGTGACTGGCCACGGGAAACGTACCCATCATCACCGGCTCTCCTTCTGGTGTAGTGGCCACTTGAGTGTAGTATACATGCCCCGTTTTCTTGGTATTTCTCCCCACAGCATTTCCCTTGGGCTGAGTGGACTTCCCAGTTCCTTGCTGAGCATTGGATTGATTTTGCTTGGGGTATGGGCAGTCTTTGATAAAATGTCCTGACTTGCCGCAATTGAAACACCCAGTGGAAGAGCTGGGCAAGGTAGGGAATCGAGTGCCTGGGGCACCCGGCTGATTTGGGGGAGTGGAGGTATTGTTGGGGCGGATAATAATGGGCTGTTTGAAAGGGAATGCTGGTGGACGGGAAAAAGTACGGTTTTGGCTAGAAGGCCGGATGACGAACCATTGCCTCTTCGCATGGCCCTGATTAGGCCTCTCACCACTGAATCCCTTACTCTTCCCAGAACTTGCGTATTTTGCTTCCACAGATAAGGCTGTACTGACAGCCTTTCCATATGTGAGATCAATACATGTGGCCATCTTTCGCTGCAACCGGTCATTTAGACCTCTCATAAAACAGTTCTTTTTCTTCAAATCAGTATTCACCTGGTCGATGGCATACTGCGACAGGTGACTAAACTTGTTAAGATACTGATTGATGGTGTCTCCTCCTTGTTTCAGCTTTATGAATTCCTCTTGTTTCATATGCAGCACCCCTTCCGGTATGTAGTGCTCACGGAAGGCTGCTTTAAATTCTTCCCAGGTGATTTGATGGTTGTCAGGTTGGATAGCCACAAAATTTCCCCACCAAGTACTGGCAGGGCCACGTAGTTGCTGTGCCGCGAACAATGGCTTCTGTGTTTCAGAACAACGAAGAAGGCCAAACTTTTGTTCAATAACTCGTATCCACTCGTCGGCTTCTAGCGGGTCTTCTGCTTTGGTAAATAGAGGTGGACGAGTTTTGGAGAAGTCCAGATAGGTGGTTTCACGGGGACCTTGCTGAAAACCTCTTCCTGCCTGCTGCTGGAACTGCTGCTGACCCGCCATTTCCCTAAGGAAGTGGGTATTGTCTGCGGTGGCATTCACCAAGGCGGCAATCGCCTCGGCTAGCGTGGGTGGAACCGGAGGTGGATTTGGGGTGACATCCTGACCCCCAGAAGTTCCGGCTGCGTCCTGTCCGCGAGTCCTGGTCGGCATCTGAGGCAAAAACATTTGAATAAACATAATATGCCAAAGAGACCTTCCATTTTACATTACTATAAAAAGTAATGATACAGACTCGATATTACATAACAGGATACATTACCCATTATACAAAAGTTCAACCTATTATACAACCGTGCATTCTACAATACACTACTCTACTTCTATTACACCATTAGTCCTGCTTTCCGTTACTTTTGGCGGCCTCATCGTCAGGTGTGGGAGTCCAGACGTCAACCAACCTCAAAGAAGGAGGGGGTTCAAAAAGGTCTAACTCCCCACCCAACGCGCGTCTCGCAACGTGAGAGGGTCCGGCTTCCGCCTCAGCAGAGTGTGCAGGCACACTAGGGTGTAATTGTGAGTATAGTATATGGACTTCCTCATGCAACGTATTGCAGTAGACCTGCAGGTCGTCGACAGTTGAGCTAAGTTCTTTAATTCGGGCCTGAGCCCTCGCTTCCTTAGCACATGCCAGCATATGAGACTGTACTGCCCAGTCAAGTGCTAAGTCCCGATCAGCAAGCAGATCCTGCAGGTGACGGATGTCCCTTCTTAGTTCATTGATTCTATCTTCGTCTGCGATCCAAGCATCGGTCCTGTGTTGCAGCTCTGCTTGAAGTCGACTCACTCGGGCTTCAAGGTCTCCTATGGGGTCATTACTTCCGCTGCTGCTGCTTTCGTGTCGAGGGGCTAATTGATGCCGGGGTACTCCAATTGGTCCCGTTGACTTACGTGCCGTTAGCCTTATGCGTGGCGGCATCTTTCTAAGGGGGAAAATTTATTAGCAGAATTTTTAGCATGATGCATGAATAAGTACAGAATCAACCTTAGTCGATTCAACCTTCTATGCATTGCACTCTTCCTATCTGGTCTTTAAGATAGACTCTTCAGAATACTTAGGTAAGAAGAGAAAAGAATTTTTAGGTAAGACTTTCGAAAATCCTTTTGAAGATGCCTCATAATGTCTGCAAAGAAGGGCTACGCTCCGATACCAGCTGTGACGGAACCTCCCAAGTAATTAGGCCCACCTACAGTTGTCCTTGTCTAACGGACTTCAGACAACCCTGTAGGTGCCCCTGAATTACTCGACAAGTTCGGTATCTTTCCTTACTTTACCAGGAACGATTCACCCGTCTTGCAGACATTACAAAACATCGGAGGTAAAGAATTGCGGAAGCGATTACATAATTCACATTTATTTAAAAGCAAGCTCAAGTTGTTCTATTACAGACCAGAACTAAAAACGAGTGCAGAGTAATAATATTATACAAACCAAGGGAGGCAAAAACTCCTCCCAAGAAGATTTAAGTAAAAGATCTATATGGAGGACCAAGTCCTCCCGCACTTCAGTCTTGTGTTTCTTCTTTGGGAACCACCTTGGCATAGAAGCAGCAGAAATCTGCTACTTCCTCACCTAAAAACAACGAAGGGATAAACCCTGAGTATGGAATTACTCAGCAAGACTTACCCGACTAAAGAAAAGACTCTCAAGGGTATGCTGTCTTTTAGGGAGTCAAGGTAAGGCTTCTCAATACTCAAAGACTCTGTTTTGCATAAATGCTTACTAAAGTGGATCCTTAAAAATCCAATTTTATTTGACCAGTTAAGTTCAATTACCTGCAACTAGAGTTCTTTCTACCCTAGTTCAATCGCTGGCCCTGCACTAGCCAATTTCTTAACAAATACCCATTATCTTTAGTGGAATGCTACGTGTAGGGTAGTGACCAAGTCTTCATAACCGCGAAGGTACGGCGATCCGAATCGATTATACTCAGCTGAGGATCTCCAATCACACGACATATGTAGCACTTAACCCTTGCATATGTCAACCCGCCACCGAGGTTCTTAAGACCGGATCAGGTTCATGCAAACCGAGAGCACAGATACACCACCGTCCAGCCTCTTGCCACGGAGGGTACACGCTACTCTCGCCACCGCTCCACGCCCATTTCGTGTTATCTTATTCCGGCCTTAGTCTGCCCGAGGCAAGGCTTACCCATGACGAGGCATGTGACCAGTTAAAGGGTCCTCGATCAACAAGCCTACATCGACAAGGTCCTTAATCGACTCAGACGGAGACACTACATCGAGACTCCTTTCTCGTGCAAGTCACCCGCCCGGTCTTAGCTTAATCTATTCAACCCAAAAACTTGGTACCTGGCAGAGGTACATCTTTTCCAGATGTTGAATCCATCAAGGCCCTGATGGATCCACCATCACCTTTTATTTTCAAAAACACCCCACCCACTTTTGCCACATCATCTTTTGTAAAAACAAAACATTTTGTTTTTCTACAGCAAGGCTAAGCATCAAATCTTTTGTAAAATGGGTGATCAAGGAAGGTAATCAAATTCAAGGAAGGTAATGCAGGAATTGTTTTATCAATCAACTCCTATCACCTAATGCATCAAACAAGTGAGAAAGATTTAAAACAACAAGGAGGGTGGCAAATGCACCGGGGCTTGCCTTTGTTAACAGGTGAGTCCTGCTCGGATCCACAAATATCGAAATAAAAGCAGTTGCCTGCTTGAGGATCTGAGGATGGTGGTGTCCTGTCTTCAGAGACTTCTTCTTCTTCTTCTTCGTGTTCTAACATAACCATATACATGCATAAGAATGGATGCCATGGGATGCTCATGAGGATGCAAAGATAATATGAACTTATTATCTAAGTCTTGAGTACAACTTTCCTTCACGGTACTCCGAGAACCTAGGGTTTCCGGAGTCAGTAAAGGAGTTCATAGGGCAGGGGGGTGGTTTTGGGTTTAGTGATCAAACAAGGTCCAAATCAACCCAAATTCTACCCAAGGCTTCTAAATATTGTTTTAAGTTCCCACAAAAGGTTTGGGCATTTTTGGACTTACCAATTATTTTCTAAAAATCCATAACCAATACTTTTAACCACTTTAAATACCCTAAAATTTCCTATTTCCACTAAAAATCATAAAACTATTTTTACTAAATTCTAGGGAAAATAATAGGCCTAGGAAAATTAATTTCACAATTTTATCATTTTCCTAGCATTTTCTATAATTGTTTTCGCTCTGGAGATAAAAGAAAAAGAAAAGCAGGTGAACAGCACTGGGCCGAATCCAGCCCAGGCGGCCCAGCTAGGGCAGAAAGGCGCCCGCGCGCACGCCCGCGCTGGCAGACTTGCACAGAGGCCCTTGGGGTTTTAACTAACTGCGAACGAGTTCAAACACTATTCTAAAGAGTCTCTGACGCTTTGCAAAAAGATCCCTCTTGTTCTAATTCTTTACATGCCCACGTCCACGACGATGGCAGCGTGGGGAGCACTCCAGCGAGGTTCTGGACCGGCCGATTGGGGCTATGGCTGGGTTCGCCGAGCGGCGAACATGAAATCGGGGTTACCATGATCATTTCCCCTAACTTAATTGCGCTTATAATCAACTACGGAGCTCTGGCCACGGTGGCCGTGAGTATGGCATCAATACGGTCGTGTTCCCGGCGACCAGAGGACTCTTAGTTCAATTCAGTGGCTCGGCAAGCATCGTAGACGCATAAGAATGCTTAAACAAGGGAGTAGAGGGAAGGAGCTAACCGGAGTATGGCTGACCACGGCGGGGTTGAGTTCACGGTGTTTTAGAACCGAATTGGGGAGAAAGCGCAATTCGGGCGTGCTAGTGGACGATCGAGGGTGGGAGCGGGTGCTACAACTTCACAACTACATGGCGCAGCTACGGGCGGGGTCAATTTATAGAGCTAGCGGGCGGTGGCGATCAATTTAGCCGAGCCGTGCTGGCGGCCGGAGATGAGGAAGAAGGTGGCGCGGTGAATTCGTGGCTAACGCCGTGGCAAGCTCACCGGCGCCGATTTGACAGCAGTAGTGGGTCACGGCGACACGGTGGAAGAATTGAGCTACGCGGCACACGGACAAGAGGCGGCGGTCGACGGTGAGCTTCTCGGCTACAGCCGCAAAGCAGAAAGGCAGTCATGGTGAGTCACTGGAGTTATCCCCAGGGGATGGCTTTTACCTGGCGGCCTTATCGGGTCATCGGTGACGTGAATCCTACAGCGGTGGCGTGAATCACGGCGAGGGGTCACCGGCGTCGAGCTGTCCGCGTTGGTGGTCTGATCCGGTGGGCACTGTACCATGAGAAATGGTATTCAGTCGACTGACAGAGCAAATTTGAGCTTGATTTTCTCTCAATTTTCCATGGTAACACGAGTTAATCCGTGCAGCAAACTTGTAGAGTATGATACCCACTACAAACTTGCTATGGCAACCATAGGTAGATTTCCACTGGATCATGCTTAAAACTTAGCTTGAGGTCGAGATTAGTTCACTGCTAGTCTGAAAATTCATACCATACAGCCTGACAGCCAAAGTTTGAGCATGAAAATCTCTAAATTTCTCACTAGAACATAACTTGCCCACTTAAGCAAAGTTGTTCACCTAAGATAGATCTACATAGTTGATGTGGTGACCTAGGGCAAATTCTCAATAATTTGGAAAATGTAGAGCTCCAAAGTTGAGCCAATATCACTGAAATTTCAGACTTAGTATAGACTTCAAATGAGGTCCACTTTGCACTTAAGTCCAAAACTTAGGGTTTGGCTTTCAAGTCCACATATTTGTGAACCAAAGGACTTAAAAAACTTATTTGGCTGGGTTTTTGCACTTTAACCCAAAAGTGGGCTAATTTTGCACATAAGCCCCTAGGGTTTAGTTTTAGGGTTTTCCAGGGTTCCAATTAGGGTTTCTGGTATCTTAGGGGTATAAAGGTGATTCAACCTTATTTTTAGGGACATTTTGTGACTCTTTCCTTAAAGTCTTTAGGTTTTCTCATCTTGGGTTAAGTTTTACCCCTTTAATCCCTATTTAGGGTTAAGTTTCCCATCCATGGTGCTATTTGCAAAAATACTTAAACAATACAACTTGTTTGAAATTTTTGCCTAGTGAATGTACTCTAGGTGTGTCAAACATATGCAATGCCAATGCTTATGATGCCATGCTCAAGTTTTAGTTATAGTAACACCAGGGTGTTACAATGTGTCCAGGCCCAGCTTGGTGCGAACCTGTCCACACAACGTTCCTATTCCCTGTCTAGGCAGAGACCTGGTGCTGCCAAATGGCCTACCGTGCATGACATAAGCTTGCGGGATGGGCCTGACGTAAGACCACTGGGTCACGCTGCCCCTGCATTTATTGCGGAGAAGACGTGCCGCCTGACTACCCCGCTGACAGGCGATGTACCCCTTCGGCATTTAATGCGCCCTGTCCACTCAACTGGCAGGCGGCGCCCAAGCCATCCTGCAGGCGGCGTGCCTGTCTATTCCCGTTGGCCAACAGTACGTCTATGCCCTTGCATGCGCTGCACTCATCATGACTCGCGCGTTACTGAGGGCGCTGACGCAAGATATCAATATGGTATGCACTACAGATATTATGGCATGAAGATCACTCGGGCATAGCAAGCAGTAGTTCCATCCTTCCATTTGTCCCTGGGCCCACGTATCGGGGCTTAGAACCCTTGTACATGCCCCCCTTGAACTATAAAAGGGGAGGCATGCAACGTTGAAGACCCAAGTCATCTAGGACACACTTAGACTCTCTCAAGCAATACAACACACAATAGAGTAGGGTATTATGCTCCGACGGCCCGAACCACTCTAAACTCTTGCGTGTTCTTGTGTTCATTCCTACATCTCGCAATAGGCAAAACGCTTAAGCCCCCTCTACATCTTAGGACTTAGGGCGGGTGCACTCCGCCACCCGGCCGGAGAATTTCCTCTCCGACATTTGGCGCGCCAGGTAGGGGCTAGGCTTGAAGTTTTTGCTTGTTTTCCTGTTCGACACTATGGTCCATATCGCCGAGCACCATGACGAGACCTCTGAAGACTTCCTCATGGAGGAGGAGGCCGCATCTTCTACGCCGCAGAGTTCTGGCCGCCCGACGTCTGGTGCCGCAGCTGTGCGCCCCGCACGGCAACACACGCCAGCGCAGGCATCCCAGACTCCATCGGGGGTTGCTCCTGCCGGGGCGCTCTCTGCGGCCAGGGAGTTGTTGCGCCACCCACCAAGCTCCACGGCCTCGCCGGGGGCTATGAGGCAGTGGCGCGACGACGTGGATCGCCTCCTTGGCTTGCGCACTCTGGCTCGGTCAGGCCTAGACCTCGATCATCCCGGCGCCAGTACGAGGCGTCAGCCTCGGTGCGCTCGCCCTCGGTGAGGGCTGCGCCGACCAAAGATCTAAGAGCGGAGCTCAACCGTAGACGTGCGGTAGAAGACACGCAAGTCCCTCTAGAGAGACTAGAAGACCTGTGGGACGAACTCAATCACAGGCATGCAAGCAAGGATGCCTGTGTCTCTTTAGAAAGGGCGCGTGAGCGCCGTGGGAACCTCGAGGGTCACAACCTTGAGCAAGATTTCGCTGCGGCCACACCACAGGCCCCAGGGGATGCCCGATTCCAGACGAGCACCCCGTTGGCTGGAGTAGGTTGCGCCGCCCTAGCGGACCACCTCCGCGCGGCGACATGGCCATCCAAGTTTCGGCCACACCTGCCAGAAAAGTACGACGGTACGACAAACCCGTCGGAATTCTTGCAGGTTTATGTCACCGCCATTACGGCAGCAGGTGGAGACACCGCAGTAATGGCAACCTACTTCCATGTAGCCTTGTCTGGACAGCCCGGACTTGGCTCATGAACCAAGCCCTAGGATCCATCTACTCCTGGGAAGAGCTCTACGCGTGGTTTGTGGCGAACTTCGCCAGCGCTTACCAGCAGCATGGTGTGGAGGCACACCTCCATGCAGTAAGGCAGGAACCCGGGGAGACCCTCCGGGCGTTCATTTCCTGCTTCACCAAGGTATGTGAGACAATCCCCCGTATCTCGGATGCTTCCATCATCACTGCTTTCCGCTAGGGGGTATGTGATGAAAAGATGCTGGAGAAGTTGGCCACGTATGATGTGGACGACGTCACCACGCTCTTCGTTCTGGCTGATAAATGTGCCAGAGCCGCCGAGGGCCGTGCTTAGCACTCAGCGCCATAGACCGAGGTTACCCAGACAGGCGGCTCAGATGCCGTCGCCTAGGGCAGCGACAAAAAGAAAAAAGAGAAACAAGAACCGCGGCCATGAGAAGCCGCAGTTTGCTGCTCCAGTCGCCGCTGCTGTGACCGGGGCCAGGGTGAGCGCAACAAGCGTGTAACACCCGGATTTTAGGGATCCAAAACCCGGGGTTAACATAAACACCAGGTATGCTGGGACCAAGTCTCATACATATGATGTATAGTGGCACAGGATCGAATGTCACAACTTTATATATAACAGGAGTTCTATACAAAATAAATAATTACATTATAAGGAGACAACGGTCCAGCAACCCAAAGTTGACTGGGAGACGACGGCCTAGATCTCTCACGAACACCTCGCAGCATCCTCCATGAGCATCATCCTGCAGTACCTGGTCTTGACCTGTGGTGTATGTGAGACCGCAAGAGTGAGCTCACATACGTTCATCGCTCAACAAGTTGTGGGGAATAATGTGCATGAACTCGCCAAAGGAGGGAGCTCACGTGAAGTGTAAGGCTTACCAAAGAAGATGGTTAGAGCTGAGCATTGCTTTTAAAGTTGGTCAAAATTTTATTAGCAGTTACTAAGTATAAGTAAATACCAACCCAATTAAATAGTAGAACAAGAGTAACAACTTCACCTGCAATGCAATGCATATGACAAATTGAGTTTAAGTTCCATAATTTAATCATGTGAGGGTCCGAGCTGCTCATGACCGTGAGCACGGCTAGTATACCAGTTTTACACTCTGCAGAGGTTGCGCATCTTTACCCACAAGTCATGTTACCCATCTGCCAAGGGATCGCGACTTCCCATACACCTCTACCGAGGAGGCGAGGCAGGGTAACACTACGAGGCCTTTACAAAGTTCCACTAGCTTCCGAAAACCCGCTACAGTTTATAGGAAGATCCAGTGCAGGAATCCCTTGCAGGACCGCCATCGCAGCAAAATCCTCCCGAGGGCCTCCCTACACTGACCTCTCCCCTACTGCCCTTGCCCCTTTCGGGTAAGGTAGTCTTCCACTAGCTTTCCTAATTAATCAGCCAAGGGCGTCCCATACCACCCTTGTGGTAGCACTGTTTTCCCGGGTGGTCGCTCCATGTTCCAATTAACATAATGATCTTATCATGAACAATAAATAACAACTGATAACAAGAGTATAATCATGAATAGTGTAATCTTCATACCCAAAACCACATAAGCACTAGCAAGTACTACCCAGAAAGTTCAGTGGTAATCAAGGTATAAAGATAGACAAACTAGGGTAACCTATTGGGTCCCATCAAAATTAACCTATGCAGATCATTATGATTAATCAGAACATGGCTGGGTAAAAAGAAGTGATCAAGGGCACAACTTGCCTGGGCCTTGAGAATCCAGGTACCAGGATGATCTTCAGGTGGCACGTGACCTCGCACTAGTCGTAGCAATACAAACAAACAGTGTATAGGCAAAATTAACATTACACCAAACATATATGCCCAAAATACATATTAATAATCTACATATTAAAATAAGATCACAGGGAAAAGAATTATTAATTTTGGAGTTGTAGAATTCAAGTTATGAATTTCCTAAGATTTAAGGTGATTATAATATGATTAAATGATAAATAAATTTTCTGACAGAGTTCATGTCAAAACAGTGATTCTAAATGGTAGAGAATATTATTACAAAATTTTAGGAATTGGAATGACTCAATTTGGAGCAAAAATGAATTTTCTATGAATTTATAAAGTTCTAGCAATTATTTTTGTATTAAAAATTCAATTTCTTAATCATTTAATCAATTTATAACTGTGCTGGACTGGGCCTCAATTCCAGAGAAACCCAGGGGGCTCGGGGCAAGTTGCCCGAGACACAGCGCATAGTAACATATGGACGGCGGGTTGATTTAGTGAAACCCGAGGGGTTCTTTAACAAAATCGACCCGCGAAGGGGTACGGTGCGATCTCGGCCGTTGGATTAGACACCGAGGGCCCAGATTAAATCCGGAGTGCGCCGAAGCGGTACGCAGTCCTGATCCTTGGATCAGAGATCGACGGCGAGGATTCTAAATCTAATCCTATTCGTCCGATCGAAGACCCACGGCCCCGATTTAATATCCCGAAGGGGTATCGCCTGCTTCTAATCTGAGCCGTTCACTGGGAGATCGACGGCCACCGCGCTTTCCCCCAATCCCCCAGCTCGGGACGGCGGCGCCGCCCAAGCCATACGGCGGACCATCGCCGGAGAAACCCAATCACACGCTCCAGTGGCCCTAGCGCTCAATTAAAGGCTGCTACATGGTGCTTAGGGGACGACGAACTCACTGGAGTAGATCTTACCGGCGGTCTTGGCGCGCAGAGGGTCCGGCGACGACGAAGGCGGATCCGCGGCGGCGAGTCGAAGTTCGACGAGGAATTGCGCTGTGCTCAGTGGCCTACTTCGCCCGCGAACGACTCGACACCCTTCGAATGGACTTGAAGACGCTCCAAGGCCGATCACCGGGGACCCGACGTCGACGACGACGCGTTTCGGTCACGGCGGCGAACTTGGCCCGCGAGAATCGCGACGGTGGCTGGCGAAAGGTTGCGGACGAAGGTGAGGATGGGAAAGGGGGTCGCGGAGCTTCGGCTTTATACCCCAAAGCCATGGAAAGCGGAGTCCGAGCGAGGAACGAGATTCCCGGCGACGACCATGGCGGGAGCGCGCGCGTTTCCGTTGCGAGAGAACGAGCTGACATGCGGGCCCCGCGGAGCAGTGAGTCCGAGCGCAGGCGAGCGCGGGGCGAGAGACCGGGCAGGGGGCCCCGCGATGTCAGCGAGAGAAGAACACGCAGGCGCGGGGGGGGGGGGGGGGAAACGTCTGACGGAATGGGCCCACATGTCGGCGCCAGGTCGCGGGCGAGCGCGAGTGGGCCGCGCAGGGGATAAGTGGAGATGGGCCAAAAAGCAGGATCTCAGCCCAAGTAAGGTTTTTTAATCTTTTTCTTTTTATTTTCTTTTTCTTTTCTCCATTTTCAAATCCAATTTGAGTTTAAGTTCAAATTCAAACTTTGTGTGGATCTTCATTTATAAACTCATCTTTTTGAAATTAAAAATGCTAAACCTGAAGATATTTGGTTATACATTTTATGTATATTTTCATATCTCTTCTCTTTTCTCCCTTTCCCATTTATTTTCTATTTTCTATTCCCAATTCAAATTTATACTTCTATTTTTGTTTTTCAGATTTTTCAAATGTATCAATTGAAACTCAAAGGTGAATATAAACCATACTATTTTATTATTACTAATGTAAGTTTTATTCTCCTTGTTATTTATTTCATGGGATGTATAAATGGTTTCTTTTAAAAGAAAAATTCTTTTCCCATCTTTTTCTTCTACAAATTCCAAATTCAGAATTTGGGTGTTACAAATCCTACCCCCCTTAAAAATAATCTCGTCCTCGAGATTTGTAAGAAAAGGGATGTATACTCATATTGTTCTCGGAATATATGCACAAACAAAGAAATTTCAGCATGAGGTATAATTCTTTAACAAAACATAGGGTCAATAGACCTTATTGTTCCTTCTAGAATAATATCATATTATCTACTAACTAAAGTAACATCTAGATCTACAAATCATCATAATCTATATCTATGTAGCTTGGTGAAGCTGGTGGTGGTGGGGGTTGTTGTTGTTGTTGTCTCTCCAACCGTGCTTGCCTTATTTCTTGACGGGCCTGACGTATTTCCTCGCGTTGTTGTCTTATCTGATTTTGCATCTCGGTCACCAGGTCCGTTAACTGTTGTATTACCAGTCTTTGGGTAGCAACCACTTGATCGATTTCAACAGGTGTAGGCTTTGGAGGATTCATTTTCTGTTTGTTGTTGCGTGATAATCTTTCCTTTCCTGGTATTGACCATGAAAGTTAGAAGCATATGGTAATAGTTTTGCAATGGAATTTATTCAATAAGCGGAATGAATAGGCTAGTAGCTGGTTATAATCTGAAGATTCTTTAGTAGGGCTTAATCTTTGTTTTATGTTCAGATTGGGGTAACCAATTGTATAAGGTGAATATCCAAGGGTAAGATAGAATCAGTCAAGATTAGAGATATATATGGGTGAGATGGACTACAGGATGTAGGTTAAAAGTTTGTTTGTTATTAGGTGGGAATAGAAAGGTTATATCATTCATCATGGTTCTATGGGTTGGGTTAGCTCATGGTTGAATTGATCCAATGTGCTAAGATAAGTTAATACATGGCTAGTGGGGTCTAATCTCTTCTACTAGTGTCATTAATCTGTTTAAGTGAACCACATTAAGTTAGATAACATTAGACCACACTGGATCAGGTCACATTAGGTAAGATAAGATTTAGATTGAATTGGATATGACTAGATTAGACTAGTTTAGGTTAGATAGGTCCAACAGGGTAGAATGTGTTAGGATGTTTTGAGATTAGTTAGATAAGATAGAGTCTCTTGTTAGTTTATAATTGAGAGGTTATGCAACTATCAGATGGTTAAGGTAGTTGCATATGGCCAAGTCGATCTGTCATTCTTAATTTAGTGCAGGGTGAACTATGTTAAGACCTGTTCTATAGGAGTAGAGTCTAAACTATTTCATCAGTGTTATCTAACATGTTTGATAAGTCACTTTGGATTTGATCAGATCTAGGTTAGATTGGTGTGACTTGTTTGACTAGATAAGATCTAGGGTGGATAAGTATGCTTATTAGGACAAAATGGATCCATAAAGATAAGATAGAATCTTTTGAGACCAGTTAGATCTATTAGGATGAGATAAAATCTTTTTAAGATATGATGAGTATCTTTTAAGATGAGATGGATCTATTAGGATAAGGGAGAATCTTTTAAGATAAGATGAATTGGTTAGAATGAGATCTTTTAGGATAAAATAAATCTCTTAAGCTAGATATGTTCTAATGGGGATAATCTAGGTTGTCTAGTTATTTTATAAATATATTTTTATACCTATGTGTATATGCAGATGCAATTGTGGACATTACTCCACAACTCATCACACTCAATCAAAGATCCAAATCAAATAAGTATCATAAGAACAAACATTCAAGTCCATAGATAACTATAAAAAAATAGTTTTGTTTTTGTTCCTAAGAATAGGTCTCCTATTCCTAAAAGTCACTTCAGGTACAGGATTTCAAGTGTGAAATCCAAGTTTGTCTTTAGAAAGAAAAGATAAGAATAATCAGAGTAAAGCGGAAATAGATGAGAAAGGATTGAGATAAGTTTTAGAAAAGAATCAGAGTAAGATAAGTATTTAATGGTTGTCCAGTTCTATCTAGGTTTCGTCCTACAGTCAACATTCCTCTGATACCACTTCTGTAACACCCGGATTTTAGGGATCCAAAACCCGGGGTTAACATAAACACCAGGTATGCTGGGACCAAGTCTCATACATATGATGTATAGTGGCACAGGATCGAATGTCACAACTTTATATATAACAGGAGTTCTATACAAAATAAATAATTACATTATAAGGAGACAACGGTCCAGCAACCCAAAGTTGACTGGGAGACGACGGCCTAGATCTCTCACGAACACCTCGCAGCATCCTCCATGAGCATCATCCTGCAGTACCTGGTCTTGACCTGTGGTGTATGTGAGACCGCAAGAGTGAGCTCACATACGTTCATCGCTCAACAAGTTGTGGGGAATAATGTGCATGAACTCGCCAAAGGAGGGAGCTCACGTGAAGTGTAAGGCTTACCAAAGAAGATGGTTAGAGCTGAGCATTGCTTTTAAAGTTGGTCAAAATTTTATTAGCAGTTACTAAGTATAAGTAAATACCAACCCAATTAAATAGTAGAACAAGAGTAACAACTTCACCTGCAATGCAATGCATATGACAAATTGAGTTTAAGTTCCATAATTTAATCATGTGAGGGTCCGAGCTGCTCATGACCGTGAGCACGGCTAGTATACCAGTTTTACACTCTGCAGAGGTTGCGCATCTTTACCCACAAGTCATGTTACCCATCTGCCAAGGGATCGCGACTTCCCATACACCTCTACCGAGGAGGCGAGGCAGGGTAACACTACGAGGCCTTTACAAAGTTCCACTAGCTTCCGAAAACCCGCTACAGTTTATAGGAAGATCCAGTGCAGGAATCCCTTGCAGGACCGCCATCGCAGCAAAATCCTCCCGAGGGCCTCCCTACACTGACCTCTCCCCTACTGCCCTTGCCCCTTTCGGGTAAGGTAGTCTTCCACTAGCTTTCCTAATTAATCAGCCAAGGGCGTCCCATACCACCCTTGTGGTAGCACTGTTTTCCCGGGTGGTCGCTCCATGTTCCAATTAACATAATGATCTTATCATGAACAATAAATAACAACTGATAACAAGAGTATAATCATGAATAGTGTAATCTTCATACCCAAAACCACATAAGCACTAGCAAGTACTACCCAGAAAGTTCAGTGGTAATCAAGGTATAAAGATAGACAAACTAGGGTAACCTATTGGGTCCCATCAAAATTAACCTATGCAGATCATTATGATTAATCAGAACATGGCTGGGTAAAAAGAAGTGATCAAGGGCACAACTTGCCTGGGCCTTGAGAATCCAGGTACCAGGATGATCTTCAGGTGGCACGTGACCTCGCACTAGTCGTAGCAATACAAACAAACAGTGTATAGGCAAAATTAACATTACACCAAACATATATGCCCAAAATACATATTAATAATCTACATATTAAAATAAGATCACAGGGAAAAGAATTATTAATTTTGGAGTTGTAGAATTCAAGTTATGAATTTCCTAAGATTTAAGGTGATTATAATATGATTAAATGATAAATAAATTTTCTGACAGAGTTCATGTCAAAACAGTGATTCTAAATGGTAGAGAATATTATTACAAAATTTTAGGAATTGGAATGACTCAATTTGGAGCAAAAATGAATTTTCTATGAATTTATAAAGTTCTAGCAATTATTTTTGTATTAAAAATTCAATTTCTTAATCATTTAATCAATTTATAACTGTGCTGGACTGGGCCTCAATTCCAGAGAAACCCAGGGGGCTCGGGGCAAGTTGCCCGAGACACAGCGCATAGTAACATATGGACGGCGGGTTGATTTAGTGAAACCCGAGGGGTTCTTTAACAAAATCGACCCGCGAAGGGGTACGGTGCGATCTCGGCCGTTGGATTAGACACCGAGGGCCCAGATTAAATCCGGAGTGCGCCGAAGCGGTACGCAGTCCTGATCCTTGGATCAGAGATCGACGGCGAGGATTCTAAATCTAATCCTATTCGTCCGATCGAAGACCCACGGCCCCGATTTAATATCCCGAAGGGGTATCGCCTGCTTCTAATCTGAGCCGTTCACTGGGAGATCGACGGCCACCGCGCTTTGCCCCAATCCCCCAGCTCGGGACGGCGGCGCCGCCCAAGCCATACGGCGGACCATCGCCGGAGAAACCCAATCACACGCTCCAGTGGCCCTAGCGCTCAATTAAAGGCTGCTACATGGTGCTTAGGGGACGGCGAACTCACTGGAGTAGATCTTACCGGCGGTCTTGGCGCGCAGAGGGTCCGGCGACGACGAAGGCGGATCCGCGGCGGCGAGTCGAAGTTCGACGAGGAATTGCGCTGTGCTCAGTGGCCTACTTCGCCCGCGAACGACTCGACACCCTTCGAATGGACTTGAAGACGCTCCAAGGCCGATCACCGGGGACCCGACGTCGACGACGACGCGTTTCGGTCACGGCGGCGAACTTGGCCCGCGAGAATCGCGACGGTGGCTGGCGAAAGGTTGCGGACGAAGGTGAGGATGGGAAAGGGGGTCGCGGAGCTTCGGCTTTATACCCCAAAGCCATGGAAAGCGGAGTCCGAGCGAGGAACGAGATTCCCGGCGACGACCATGGCGGGAGCGCGCGCGTTTCCGTTGCGAGAGAACGAGCTGACATGCGGGCCCCGCGGAGCAGTGAGTCCGAGCGCAGGCGAGCGCGGGGCGAGAGACCGGGCAGGGGGCCCCGCGATGTCAGCGAGAGAAGAACACGCAGGCGCGGGGGGGGGGGGGGGGAAACGTCTGACGGAATGGGCCCACATGTCGGCGCCAGGTCGCGGGCGAGCGCGAGTGGGCCGCGCAGGGGATAAGTGGAGATGGGCCAAAAAGCAGGATCTCAGCCCAAGTAAGGTTTTTTAATCTTTTTCTTTTTATTTTCTTTTTCTTTTCTCCATTTTCAAATCCAATTTGAGTTTAAGTTCAAATTCAAACTTTGTGTGGATCTTCATTTATAAACTCATCTTTTTGAAATTAAAAATGCTAAACCTGAAGATATTTGGTTATACATTTTATGTATATTTTCATATCTCTTCTCTTTTCTCCCTTTCCCATTTATTTTCTATTTTCTATTCCCAATTCAAATTTATACTTCTATTTTTGTTTTTCAGATTTTTCAAATGTATCAATTGAAACTCAAAGGTGAATATAAACCATACTATTTTATTATTACTAATGTAAGTTTTATTCTCCTTGTTATTTATTTCATGGGATGTATAAATGGTTTCTTTTAAAAGAAAAATTCTTTTCCCATCTTTTTCTTCTACAAATTCCAAATTCAGAATTTGGGTGTTACAAAGCGCCCACGGCCCCAGGGAGGCAGCAGTGGCACATGCCCAGCTCACCCCAACAGCCGCCACAGTGCCACCGACTGCCATGAGATTATCAAACTCACAAGGCGCGTCAGCGAGCAGCGCGAGCAGTCCTCCAAGGATAGCTCGCCGCCTCACCGCCAGTCTGGCAAAAAGGGGGCCGACGAAGAAGCCATGGCTGTGGAGGGACGAGACCTCGGCTACCAGTCGCCCGAGGGGGACCTTAAGGACGTTTTCACCGGAGACTCCGACTCCGGCGATGACAACGACCGTCGCTGAATGTGCATTCATCCCTTTTGTGAGTTTTGGTGATTTGGATAACAACACATTTAAAGGTCTAACAAGTTTGCTAAGTGTTGAACAGGGAATTCAGTATGATGAACATACTTGAATAGTGTATAATGATCAGTGAACAAAGTTCAACACAAGGTCAAATAACCAGTGAGACAATGCAAATGGATATAATATGGTCTCTATATTGGTTTGAATATATGGACAAGTCCTGAGAAATCACTATGCATAAATATGATCATAATAGAGGTTGAAGTGATTAAGAGGATTGGTCAAGCCAAAGTGAATAAGATATGAGGAATCGTGAATTGGCTTGACCATATTACTATTAGTCCATATATGAATATATGAGAATCAAACTAGAGCTTGATTGATCTTAGCAGTTATATCTAGATGACATTCAAGCAAGGTTCACAATATTGAAGAAATGATTCTCTCAATGGATGCTCAATAGGATGTGACTCAAGAATGGCTTGATAGGGTGAAGATAGCAAGGAAAGGGCTTCGAGGAACTAAGCGAAGGTGAAGGCCAAGCGACGGCTTGTAGACCGAGGTACCATGGCTAAGGTGAAGAAGAGAGTACTTGCACTAAGTCGATGAACTAATCAGCTATGAAGAGTTACAACATGTTGATGCATCAGTAAGGTGACTTGAAGCCATGATTTGAACTCATATATGGTGAAATGGCACAAGTCATAGGCTCGATTTGTGTTTGCTTCAAAAGGTGAGACAAAGATGTTTGTGATCCTTATGAAGCAACACCATGGAGAAATCACACTTGAGACACCAATGACTCAAGGAGTTTACTTAATTATATTTTATTTAACTTGAGTATAGGAATCGTCGTACTATCAAGGGGGATCCAAAAAGAAGGTTGGTGTTGGTACTAAAGCTCAAAAATCCTTGATCCAAAACTTCCATTTTACCCTTGTTAATCCTTAGTGAAAGTATGTAGTACAACCTTTTAAAGTCTATCTTGGCCAAAATTGCTTTTTGGAAAAACAGGTTCAACCGGTTTTAAAACAGGTTCAACCGGTTTTTGCACTGTTCACCTTTTTTCAAAATACTGGTTCAGCCGGACACTCAACCGGACACTCAACCGGTTTTTGTCTGGTGGAAACAGGTTCAACCGGTTTTAAAACAGGTTCAACCGGTTTTTGCACTGTTCACTTTTTTCTGCCAGTCTGCTGTGTCAGCCAGCTTTTTGAAAACCGGTTCAACCGGTTTTGGGACCGGTTCAACCGGTTTTTGGGCAGAAAAGTCAAAAACGGCTAGTTTTGGAGCCCCACCTATATATACTCACTTCTACCTCTCTCCCCACAGGAGAGCACGCACAAAACTCCATTTCTAACCTGAGAAACACCTCCCACTCTCTCTCACACACCTCTTGCCTCTCCCATTTCAAATCTTTGGAGAGAAATCTTTGAGTGAGTTTGAGAGCTGCGGTTTTTGTGCTTCATCTCCAAATCTCTCTTGCTCTTCTTGATTCGAGCTTTGGTACTACATCGAGTTCTTTGTGGATTCATTACTCTTGGAGCTTCTAGCTCCTATACGACTAGGTGTCTCTTGTGAGTCTCCAAATCTTGTGGAAGACCACAAGAAAGTTTGTATTACCCGCTCGTTTGAGCAAAGATTATTGTGTGGGCTTGACCTTTGTGGTCGGCAAAGGGAGGATTAGGGTTGAAAGAGACCCGGCTCTTTGTGGGCGCCTCAACGAGGAAGTAGGGCACCTTAGTGGTGTGACCGAACCTCGGGATAAATCTTGTGTCTCTTGTGTTCTTGCTCATTGTGTTTGTTTGTGTTCTTCGTTCTCTCACCATTGCGTGGAAGATTTGTTTATATCTTTTTGGTGTGTGGATTTTGAGAAGTGCCCTTCTCAGATCTACTACTTTGAACCCTGTGGATCATTTAGAACATCTCATTTCCAAAGTTAACTGGGTGAATTTCGAGATCAATTCAGTTTTACCCAGTTTGCTTCTATTTTTTGTTGAAAAAGTTTTAACTTGCCTATTCACCCCCCCTCTAGGCAACTTTCAATTGGTATCAGAGCCTAATCCTCGTTCTAACGCTTAACCGCGTGAGGAAAAGATCATGTCGGGGGGGCTAAGAAATGAAAGTGCTTCTAAGCTTGAAAAAGTTGAGGTTGCCTCGACTTTATCTTTTGGTGCAGATGTTGATCCTAGGGCAATAAATCTTGCCATGAGAATCGCCGAAAGGATGTTCCTCAAAATGAAGGAAGATGAGGCGAAGAACAAGATTGAAGAAGAAGAAAATGATCGATGGAGACCAAACGATGAATCCACCTCTTCACAAGGTTCGTCTTTCAAATCCACTTCTCATATGTGCTTTGTCGCTAATGGGAGTGACAGTGAAAGCGAAAGTGAGGATGAGGAGGAGCATGAAAGTGATAGTGAAGATGAGGATGATCTTCAAAAATTCTTCGCTCAACTAAGCAAGAAGAACCGGATGAGCTTGCTCAATCTCATGAAAAGAGCAGAAGAACAAAAGGAAATGCTTCATAAGCAAGAAGACATCCTCATCGAAAAAATCAAAGACTTGGAGAAGTTGACCAAAGAGCATGAGAAGCTAAAGTGCTCTCATGATGATTTGGTCCAAAGGTATGAAGACATTTCAATTGAGCAAATTAAAGTTGTTCATCATTCATCATATATTGCTCAATTAGAAAATAAAAATGCTATGCTCAAGAACACAATAGAAAAGATAAATATTGAAAATGTAGCTTTGCAAGAAAAACATGATATGCTTATGTACTCTCATAATAAATTTATGGATTCACATATCATGTTAGAAATGGCTCATGAGGTTGTGTTAACTAATTTGAAATCATACCAACCTCACAAATGCACATGTACTCAAATAGAAACTATATTACCATGTGCTAACAATTGTTGTTATCAAGCAAGCCAATCTTCCATTGAGCTAGAAATTTCAGGAATTAGTGATATTTCTATCACACAAGAAAATAAAGAGCTCAAGGAAGAAAATGAGAGGCTAAAAAGGAGCTTGACTCAATTGAAGGGAAAGTGTCATGCTCAACCTTCTCAAGATAACCGTGATAATATGGTGAAAAAGCTTGAGAAGGGGACAACCGTAGCATGCACAAAACCTCTTCAAAAGAACACCAAGCTTTCCAAGAAGGGCATGAGCAAAATCCATGGTGAGAAAATTAATGCTCATATGATTTGCTCTAACAATGTACCTATGTGCTTCAACAAAGAAAGATCAAAGAGAAGCGATAGGAGGTGCTATGGATGCAAGGAGAAGGGCCATGAAATTGATTCATGCCCCCACATGAAGAATCAAGACCTTGCACGATCAAGAAAGATGGCCATCAAAAAGGATGAAAGCAAAAGGCAAATACATTGCAAGGACAAGCATCACATTTGCTACAATTGCCGTGAAAAAGGTCATCTATTCAAGGTTTGTCCAAAGGGTAAAACTCCTAAGCCTAACTTGTCAATACATTCAAATATGCTTAGGAGACCCAAATTTGACTCTTGTGCTAGAAAGGTGATGAGATCACCACATTCTAGGACCAAGGCTATTTGGGTGCCTAAGTCCTTATTGGCTAACCTTGATGGACCTATCATGAGATGGGTACCAAAATGTACTTAATAAGTTTTGCAGGTACCTAGAGATGATATGAAGCTTTGGGGTGCTTGAGCGGTTTAACTCAATTCTTATCTCGAGCTATCAATCTTACATTATCTATCCTTTAAGATTGACCCAAAGATGAATTGAGTTGTTATATCACTAACTTCATATTCATCTCTAGCAAGAACTTGTGTTGTAGGGAATAAGGATTAACCTTTGTGGGAATCAAGCAAAAGGCCTACAACCAAGTGATATCCAAAGGATGGTAACAATTAATTCTTAAGTGCACATTGCTTTTAATTGGTATATTCCTTTGTGTCTTTTGTAGCCACATAGGAAAAATGAAGCACTTGAGAATGAACTTAAAAGATTTTACCTTGCTTTGGAAAGGATCTAATTATATGGTAGATTGCAAGTTCATATTTTTATATTATGACAATCTACATGCTTTAAATTGGTTGTATGTATCTTGTGGCATATTTCAAATTGATTATCGTATTATTGCCATGACCTAGACATAAAGAGGATTATCCCATGTTCTTAAATGAATAGAGTGCTAAGTAAGAAATTCAAATTCTTAAAGCACTTACCAAAAGGGAAATTCTCTATATGACTAGAGTTGTGAGACTAATGTTTTTATCTAAGTGATTTATGTAGTTTCACAACATGAGAATGTGTTTCCCAAATGGAGTGTGCCATTCAACATTCAAAGAAGATCGAACCAATACTATGTGATGTATTCATTCTTGTTTAAATTGGTTTTGAGTCTTCTACATTAATCACTCACCATGCTATGAATTAAACTTGCCATGTAAACTTAATTAAATAATCATGCTACTTTCATTTTTTTTACAATTGATGTTATGCATGATGCTTGTAAGGGCAATTTAGTTCATATCATGAGGTTTCCTTGTTTTAGTAACCTTCTTGTCATTCATATACTAGAGGTTGCTAAATAGAAAACTATTGCTTATGTTACTAATACAATCTCCTTTAAGATATTTCATGGAAATTCATAAGTAGAGATTGTGCTCTTTCATTGGTAAAATCACAAGCATTAAAGGTTAATCTTCACCTAAAAGAAAGATTAGGAATGCTCAAGGCAAAGGTATGGAACAAATTGCTTCAATTGGTAGTTGATCAATAGTAATTCCTTCCAAGTGGCATTCTTTCAATTGGTAATAATATATTCTATGGAAAGGAATGTCAATATGAAGGTTAAATTCCTTTTGGCTTAAATTTGTAAATTAGTGCATATTGTGAATTCACTGCTCCATGTGCATTAACTTAAAAGGAATTTAATTTATGCATTTACGCCTCATAAATGATGATTTGTTTGCCATTCATATATAGATATCATCATTCATTAAATACTTCCTTGTACTACTAATACCTCTTTTCAAAGTGTTTTATCGACTAGTTTTAAAAGGAAAAGAGATAACAAAGAAGGAAGTCTCCACAAATGATGAAAAGAAGAATACTAAAGTGACACCACCACCGATAGTAAGATCTTTCAAATTGGTACAACAAATGGTACGTTCTATATGGTGGTAAGTATTCTTAGGCATAAGTTAATTCATTGCAAATTTGTCATGCCTTGACCATGATATGTAATGTACTCCCCATGAGACTCTTAACTGAATTGAAAGTGCATGTGCCAAGTCATTCAAATACTTAATGCACATATCTAGTGGGAGAACATTATATATCTTGTGTCATAGAGAATAAGTTTCCCTTGAGTAAGCTATGCTAAGACAATCCAAAATGGTAAATTTGTATCTCATTCATATGGATTGTAATCTTTGTCTTCCAAATAGCTACTCTTGATGCAGTTTAAAATTCCCTTGTAGTTAAATCTAAAAGTGCATAAGAATCCTTTTTGTTGATATTCATCTCATACATATGCACTAACATGGATATGATTTTTAAACTGTAAAAGGTACAATTAGTGATCCATACTCTCTAAATTTTGGAAACCCATATTTTGATATCTTAGAAATCTACTTCAATCGATATCCATATGCTTCACATTGAATTGGATCACTAAGTTGTAAATTCCATGCATAACTTGTCTTTATGATATGAATGCTTGTGCGACTAACCTTGATAAGCTAGGTGCACCCAAAGTCAAGGTAGGTTCATCATCAAGAAGGCAACACAACGATGTATTAATAAAAGGAGAAAAGGCTCCTATTCTTAACTCTAGTTTTTATCTATGTGATTAAATATTGACTCAAAACCATGTAAGATGGTTGTCAAGTATATGTGGGTGCCTACACAAAGAGAAAGGCCACAATAAGGATTGTGTGGGTACTCAAGGCTCTTACTACTAATCTCAAAGGACCCAATTCAAATTGGGTACCAAAATACGAAGCTTAAACTTGTTTTGTAGGATCACTTCTTCAATGGATCAAGTTGGGTGCTCGATAATGAATCCACTAAGGAAAAAGAAGCACGTGAGGATATACATCAGTTGTTGATTATGAAATAAAGGTCTAATGGGAAGTTGAATGAATATTATCATATGGTGAACAATCCAAAATTATGTGACATATTCTCTATCTAGTCAATTTGGATTTGATTCTTCTATATTAGACACTCACCATAATATGGATTAAGTCATCCCTTTAGACTTCATTGAATAACCATGCATATTATCCATGTCATTCAAAATATATTGTGCATGAGGGTTCAAGGAAATTTAGTCCATATTATGATGTTTCTCTATTTTAGCAACACACTTGTCTTCCATATATAAATGGTTGCTAAATAAGAAACTAGTGCTTGTGCTACTAATGCCATCTCTTGTGTCAAGTTTATCCATAGAAAATCTATGTTAAGAGATGGTGCTTGTTTTAAATTGGATAAATCACAAGCTTAAAGGATACTACTCAACTAAAGTAAGATGAAGTTGATAAGAGGCCAAGGTATGAAAACTTCGTCTCCTTCAGTTGTTTTAGTATTCTATCCTTAGTGGGATGTACCATAGTATAGGTTAATTTCCTTGCAATATAAAGTGTTCAATAGTGCATATAACTTTGACATCAACTATATGTGTGCACTAATTTTAAAGGAATTTAGTCTATCCTTTTGGGTTTCAAGAATGATGATTCATTCTCCATCCACATATAAGGATTATCATTTGTGAAACCCTCCCTTGTGTTTCTAATGCTCTCTTTTCTAAGTGTTTCAATAAGGTCCTTCCAAGTGTTTTCAAGATGGATTTAAAATCTACGGATATAAGAGTCTTGGTTGTTTCAATCATTGAGTTTCAATTGATCTCATATCAAGTATGATCGAATCAAGAAAAGATGAAAGAAGTTCAAGATCACTTGGTTGGATGAAATCATAAAGAGAAAAGAAATCACAGTGATTAAAGAAGGGAGTTACATTTTTGTCAACCAAATAATGAAGATGTAGTGACATATTTATATGATATCCTTCATTATGAGGTTTGAGGTTCATATTAGCATGCTTTACCCTTCAGAATTTCAATTGATATACTTTCAGTTCTTAAACTTTCAATTGGTTTAATTTTCATCATCTATGTAAAGCATGTTATGTTAAACCAAGATATAGTGCAAACATCTCCTTTAACCTCGTATTATTGATGTGCATAAGTGTACTTTGTGTACTCTTGCATGCACAAATTGATGGAGAGTTTAGCCTATATCTTGTGAGACTAATGATTTCTTTCAAGTTCATGTTTTGTAGTCTCACACCTTGGAGAACATCAAATGAGGATGAGTGGTTCCAAGGAAATGATCAAATATGTACCACATGTCACCCCATGGATTAGTTCTATTGGGGAACGATATGTGTTCTCTAGCATAAATTCAATTGTTTCAAATATATTATACCTTGACCAAGATATATGATGAACTCCTCTAAGAATCTTAATTGAATCAAGTGCATGTTACAAGTAATTTGAGTACTTGATGCATACATTTAGGGGGAGCTCATTCTATATCTTGTGTCCTTAAAGACTAACATTTTCATTTAGTGAATTTGTGTAGTTCTTTGAAGAGAATGAGTTTCTCTTGATCGTTTAAAGAGGATAAGTTTCTCTTTGAAATGTCAAGCCTATCAAAAGCTAAGATAGAAATTCATGATTATAATGAAGACCATATGGCATGGAACAAAGGTGTGTCACTCCATGAACTATTGTATTACAATTGTGTATCTAGGCTCTTACATGCTAGTGTGTGCATGTATATGCAATATCTTAAGTCACATCATAAGGTTGCACTTGTGGTGACGATTAAAGAATCTCTAGATATTTGATTAATACCTCTTGTGGTGATATCATAAGTTAGTCTTAAGTCATCTTTGTGAGGTATGAGTCAAACATGCTAACTTCTCAAGAATCTTGGCTTAAAATATTGCATATCATGTCTATTAGTATACCGTTTGATTATGAGTAATTCCTTAAATTGGTGCAATTTCATATTTTCATACTTTATTTGTACCAAGGTTCAAATTGTAGAACTTAATCCCCTGGCCTCACAAGTCCAAGTGCATAAGCTAAACAAGTATTCATCGCTTGTATGCACACATTTAGGGGGAGAATGGTCTATAATTTGAATCTTTGAGACTAACTTCATTTTCAAGTCTATTATGTGTGTAGTCTCAAATTAGAAAGGAATCTTCAAGCAAAGACAATCACTTCCACTGCAAAATTTGATGGGTATCAAAGATTCTTTGCTCCAATAAATGTATCTTCCATACATTTCATAAGAGAATGAGTTTCTCTTGTATATGCTACTCCAACGTCATCTAAAATTGGTAAATATGTATGACATCCTTTTGGATTGCAAATGTCTGAAGTAGCATAGCTTATAAATTCTCTTGTCTAGAACTTAATTGATTAAATAGTGCACATGTTCCTTATGTTGCATGATTATGTTCAATTGATACTCCTTGTATGCCAATGGTACTTTAAGTTGCAAATAAGTACTCTCAACAGGTATCAATTGAATTCATATATATGTGTGCACTAAAACTTGAGGAGAACTTAGTGTAATATGCAATTAGTGATCTGATTGTCTATCAAATTGTATCAATTGGTGGTTTTCAATTGATATTTTTCGTACATGATCACTAGTTGTATAATTCATACTTGTGCAATTTTCATGTTACCTCTTGTTGTGATAAGAAAATGCTAGGTGACATCTAGACTCTAGGTATCAAGTTTCACCTTCGATTTAGTATGACAATCTTCATTTGATATCTTGGACCTATGTCACAATTATGCCAACAAGAGCTTACAAATGAATTCTAAATCCAACACAAGTCTGGAAACCCCTTGAAAAGGTAAAACGCAAAGGTACATCACTTATGACACTTCTCCATTACCTTTGTGCCATCTAAGGACCCTCTTCATGATAGTGTGTTCACATCATGCTTAATCATAATTTCTACCCTTTATATTCTTTGTATCCTTTTTGGAGATTTATGACAAAGGGGGAGAAATTGTGCATTAAAGCTTACCTTTAGTCTTATGTAACTAAGTGTAAGAAGACTTTTGAAAAGGGGAGAAATAATTAACAAAAAGGGGGAACCATAAGAAAAACATAAGATGTAGAAAGTTGATGAGTGCATACTATGTCATGAGCATCACGTTTATTTTATGACGCACTGCACCCTATGAATAGTATGATATAAGTTGTCTCCATACTTTGACCCAAATATGTGCTTTTGGCATTTGAGTACAAAATTGGTATTTTCTGAAATGCACATATTTAGGGGGAGGAAACTATATCATAGGATTCAAAATCTTATTTATCAAATCTTATGTAAGCTTTAAATGTGTTGTCATCAATCACCAAAAAGGGGGAGATTGAAAGTGCATTCATCCCTTTTGTGAGTTTTGGTGATTTGGATAACAACACATTTAAAGGTCTAACAAGTTTGCTAAGTGTTGAACAGGGAATTCAGTATGATGAACATACTTGAATAGTGTATAATGATCAGTGAACAAAGTTCAACACAAGGTCAAATAACCAGTGAGACAATGCAAATGGATATAATATGGTCTCTATATTGGTTTGAATATATGGACAAGTCCTGAGAAATCACTATGCATAAATATGATCATAATAGAGGTTGAAGTGATTAAGAGGATTGGTCAAGCCAAAGTGAATAAGATATGAGGAATCGTGAATTGGCTTGACCATATTACTATTAGTCCATATATGAATATATGAGAATCAAACTAGAGCTTGATTGATCTTAGCAGTTATATCTAGATGACATTCAAGCAAGGTTCACAATATTGAAGAAATGATTCTCTCAATGGATGCTCAATAGGATGTGACTCAAGAATGGCTTGATAGGGTGAAGATAGCAAGGAAAGGGCTTCGAGGAACTAAGCGAAGGTGAAGGCCAAGCGACGGCTTGTAGACCGAGGTACCATGGCTAAGGTGAAGAAGAGAGTACTTGCACTAAGTCGATGAACTAATCAGCTATGAAGAGTTACAACATGTTGATGCATCAGTAAGGTGACTTGAAGCCATGATTTGAACTCATATATGGTGAAATGGCACAAGTCATAGGCTCGATTTGTGTTTGCTTCAAAAGGTGAGACAAAGATGTTTGTGATCCTTATGAAGCAACACCATGGAGAAATCACACTTGAGACACCAATGACTCAAGGAGTTTACTTAATTATATTTTATTTAACTTGAGTATAGGAATCGTCGTACTATCAAGGGGGATCCAAAAAGAAGGTTGGTGTTGGTACTAAAGCTCAAAAATCCTTGATCCAAAACTTCCATTTTACCCTTGTTAATCCTTAGTGAAAGTATGTAGTACAACCTTTTAAAGTCTATCTTGGCCAAAATTGCTTTTTGGAAAAACAGGTTCAACCGGTTTTAAAACAGGTTCAACCGGTTTTTGCACTGTTCACCTTTTTTCAAAATACTGGTTCAGCCGGACACTCAACCGGACACTCAACCGGTTTTTGTCTGGTGGAAACAGGTTCAACCGGTTTTAAAACAGGTTCAACCGGTTTTTGCACTGTTCACTTTTTTCTGCCAGTCTGCTGTGTCAGCCAGCTTTTTGAAAACCGGTTCAACCGGTTTTGGGACCGGTTCAACCGGTTTTTGGGCAGAAAAGTCAAAAACGGCTAGTTTTGGAGCCCCACCTATATATACTCACTTCTACCTCTCTCCCCACAGGAGAGCACGCACAAAACTCCATTTCTAACCTGAGAAACACCTCCCACTCTCTCTCACACACCTCTTGCCTCTCCCATTTCAAATCTTTGGAGAGAAATCTTTGAGTGAGTTTGAGAGCTGCGGTTTTTGTGCTTCATCTCCAAATCTCTCTTGCTCTTCTTGATTCGAGCTTTGGTACTACATCGAGTTCTTTGTGGATTCATTACTCTTGGAGCTTCTAGCTCCTATACGACTAGGTGTCTCTTGTGAGTCTCCAAATCTTGTGGAAGACCACAAGAAAGTTTGTATTACCCGCTCGTTTGAGCAAAGATTATTGTGTGGGCTTGACCTTTGTGGTCGGCAAAGGGAGGATTAGGGTTGAAAGAGACCCGGCTCTTTGTGGGCGCCTCAACGAGGAAGTAGGGCACCTTAGTGGTGTGACCGAACCTCGGGATAAATCTTGTGTCTCTTGTGTTCTTGCTCATTGTGTTTGTTTGTGTTCTTCGTTCTCTCACCATTGCGTGGAAGATTTGTTTATATCTTTTTGGTGTGTGGATTTTGAGAAGTGCCCTTCTCAGATCTACTACTTTGAACCCTGTGGATCATTTAGAACATCTCATTTCCAAAGTTAACTGGGTGAATTTCGAGATCAATTCAGTTTTACCCAGTTTGCTTCTATTTTTTGTTGAAAAAGTTTTAACTTGCCTATTCACCCCCCCTCTAGGCAACTTTCAGTCGCAAGAAGCTGTATGTAATGTACGACAGAAGCTAGGAGCTCATCTCCCTCAGGAGTGTCAAGTCCCTGCGATGGGAGGTTCTTTTGGTGGTCCTAGGGGTCCTCAAAGCTGCTCCACACCAACGATGGAGGAGCACCACCATCTCCTTCGGGGCATCCGACTGCCCCGACAACATGGAGGGTGCCGGCGTACTGCCACTCATCACTGCCCCTGTTGTCGCCAACATGCGGCTACATCACGTGTTGATCGACGGAGGGGCCGGCCTCAATGTCATCAGCCATGCAGCATTCAGGCAGCTACAGATCCCGGAGTCCCAGCTGGGGCCCACTCGCCCATTCTCCGGGGTGGGCCCACAGCACGTGTATCCCCTCGGGAGCATTACGCTCCCGGTTACATTTGGGACAGAGGAAAACTTCCGCACGGAGAACGTCTAGTTCGATGTCGCGGAGGTCAACCTCCCCTTTAACGCCATCATTGGGAGGCCGGCCCTGTACCGATTCATGGTCATTGCCCATTACGGGTATTTGGTCCTCAAGATGTCGTCCCCCGCTGGGGTCCTCACCGTGCGGGGCGACCACACCGCCACGCTAGCGGCCGTCGAGAAGCTACACACTCTGGCGGCCGAGATCGCTCGGCCGGAGCGCCCTCCAAGGCGTCGAAGGTACAGCCGTCCGGAGCAGACGGCGGGCCCGCGAAGACCATCTAGGTCGGCGCAGACCCCTCCCAGACCACCCGCATCGCGGGAAATCTGGGAGAAAAATAGGAACTCGCACTCGTCGCCTTCCTCCAAGCAAATGCGGACGTGTTCGCTTGGGAGCCATCGCAGATGCCTAGGATCCCTAGGGAGGTGATTGAGCACCATCTGAAGATCTACCCGGATGCCAAGCCGGTAAGCCAGAAGCCACGGAGACAGTCCGTGGAGCGGCAGGACTTCATCCATGAGGAGGTCCGGAAGCTGTTGCACGCTGGCTTCATCGAAGAGGTTCATCACCCCGTGTGGCTAGCCAACCCAGTCATCGTGCCAAAGGCAAACAGGAAGCTTTGGATGTGCATCGACTACACCAGCCTAAATAAGGCATGTCCCAAGGACCCGTATCCACTGCCACGTATAGATCAGATCGTGGATTCTACCTCGGGGTGCGACCTTTTGTCCTTCTTGGATGCCTACTCCGGTTTCCATCAAATCTGGATGTCTAGGGAGGATAGGAAGCATACCTCTTTTGTGACGGTGGATGGGCTGTACTGTTATGTTGTTATGCCCTACAGTCTGAAAAACGCCTTGCCAACATTTGTCCGGGCGATGAGTAAGACCTTTGGGGACCTGATTCGGGACAAGGTGGAGATCTACATCGATGACATCGTGGTCAAGACTAGAGAAGGGTCGACTATAGTGGAAGACCTGACCTTGGTTTTTGGCAAGCTGCGGGCAACCCGCACCAAGCTAAACCTGGAGAAATGCATCTTCGGTGTCTCTGCAGGGAAGCTGCTGGGGTTCCTGGTTTCATACCGGGGCATTCAAGCTAACCTGGAGAAAATCAAGGCTATTGAGGTAATGAGGCCTCCCGCCCATATCAAGGACATCCAGAAGCTTGCAGGATCACTGGCTACCCTTAGCCGCTTCATTTCGAGGTTGGCTGAGAGGGCGCTGCCCTTCTTCAAGCTCCTGCGGAAATCTGGCCCATTTGCCTGGACCGAAGAGGCGGAACAAGCCTTCCAAGAGTTGAAGCAGCACCTAGCTTCCCTGCCGATCCTGGTTGCTCCGGAGCCAGGGGAACCGATGTACCTGTACATTGTGGTGGCTGCAGAAGCGGTAAGCATGGTGTTAGTCGCCGAAAGGGCGACACAAGAAGTACAGAAACCTGAAAACATAGAACCAGCTACAGGGGCCCAGACTGTCCAGAAGCCGGTCTATTACGTCAGCGAGGTCCTCCATGAAGCGAAGGCCAGGTACCTCGAGACGCACAAGCTCCTCTATGCTGTGCTGGTTGCATCCAGAAAGTTGCGTCACTATTTCCAGGCACAGAGAGTTGTGGTGGTGACCTCCTTTCCGTTAAGGGCTATCCTCCACAACTCAAACGCCACTGGCAACATCGCCAAATGGGCAACAGAGCTCGCTGAGTTCCAGCTGGACTTCTAGCCCCACCACGCCATCAAAAGTCAGGTCCTGGCCGACTTCATCGTGGAGTGGACTCCACCCTCGTGCACCCCTGGGGGCTCGGACCCCGTTACAGGCCCCTCACCTGCGGAGCACAGGGGTCCGGTCTTCACCGAGCCCCACTGGACGCTCTTCTTCGACGGATCCGCCCGCTAATAGAGTGCTGGCGCAGGAGTGGTCCTCGTTGGCCCAGGCAGAGACCGGCTGAAGTATGTGGTGCGTCTTGAGTTCAAAGCCACCAACAACATGGTGGAGTATGAGGCACTGATCTTTGGCTTATTTGTGGCCCTATCCTTGGGGGTCCGCTAGCTCCTCATGAAGGGGGACTCTCAGCTAATCATCAAGCAGGTCCGTGGGGAATGTAGCTGCAACGAGCCCAGACTCGTAGCTTACCTCCTCCATGTAAAGAAGCTGGAGAAGGACTTCACGGCCCTGGAACTGCAACATGTTCCTCGGGCCGACAACTCAGCGGCAGATGACCTCTCCTAGAGGGCATCAACTCGAGCACCCGTGCCCGAGGGCGTCTTCGAAAGATGGCTGCTGAGACCCACCGCCCAGCCTGCCGAACTGGGCAAAGGGGGCGAGACTGGCACCTCGAAGCCGGCGGTCCCGGTGGTGTCCCAGAACCCACCAAAGGCTGTGTGTGCTCTGGGGGACTCCGCTGACCCCTTAGCGCCATAGCCGACAACTCAGAGTGGTCCCGATGCATGGATCTCCGAGATCTGGGACTACCTGAAGGAAAATATCCTTCCTGAAGACCATGTCTCCACCGAGCGCATAGTGCGGTTGGCTAAACGATACACAATGGTAGAAGGGGGTCTCTACCGCCGTGGCGCCAACGGCATTCTCATGCGGTGCATCACCCAGGAAGAGGGCCATGAGTTACTCACGAAGATCCATGGAGGGGAGTGTGGAAGTCATTCTTCATCCCGCACACTGGTCGGTAAGGCCTTCCGGCATGGCTTTTATTGGCCAACCGCCCTCCAGGATGCGACCGAGCTAGTAAAGTCCTGCGAAGCGTGCCAGTACCACACAAAGCAGATACACACACACCGGCTCAGGCTCTGCAAATGATTCTGCCCTCCTAGCCATTCGCCGTATGTGGGGTGGATATCCTAGGACCGTTTCCCAGGGCCATCAGCGGGTACTGGTACCTCTTTGTCGCCATCGACAAGTTCACCAAGTGGCTAGAAGCAACCCCTGTGGTCAGCATCACCTAGAGTGCTGCTGTCGCCTTCCTCAAGTTGATCGTCTATAGATTTGGGGTCCCAAGTCGTATCATTACAGACAACGGGACCCAGTTTACAAGTCGGATCTTTTAGGAGTACTGCGAAGGCATCGACACCCAGCTCTGCTTTGCATCCGTGGCTCACCCTAGGAGCAACGGACAGGTGGAGAGGGCGAATGCAGAGATTCTTAGGGGACTCAAGACACGTACCTATGACTGCTTAAAGAAGCATGGCGCAAATTGGGTCGGTGAGCTGTCGTCCGTGCTATGGGGGAACCGGACCATGCCCAGCCGAGCTACCGGGGAGACCTCATTCTTCCTGGTCTACAGGGCCGAAGTCTGCCTTCCCCTGGAAATCATTATGGGCTCCCCACGGGTCCAGTCATTTGATGAGTCTGCGCAGGAACAGCTACGACGCGAGGATGTGGACTTCATCGACGAGCACAGGTGGCGAGCAGCAGTCCAAAATGCACGGTACAACCAGGCGCTCAGGCGCTACCACCAACGGTTTGTGCATAGTAGGAAGCTTGAGGTCGGGGACCTGGTCCTAAGGCGAGTACTGAACCGAGAAGGGCTCCACAAGCTCTCTCCCAGCTGGGAAGGACCCTTCAAGGTGACGGAAATATGCTGCCTCGGGTGCGTCTGCCTCGCCATAGCTAACGGAGTACCTCTTCCCAATCCTTGGAATATAGAGCATCTCCGTAAGTTTTTTCCGTAAAAACAGAGCTGAGGGTTCAGTTTTATTCCCTGTAACTAGGTAGCGCATATATATGCACCAGCCCGGTGAGGTCCGCCCTCAATAAACCCAGTCTGTTGGCCTACACTCGTGTATACCCGGTTATAAGGAAGGGGTTCGACCCACAGATTTGTTTTTCTGTTGGTTTTATTCTTAAGTTTACAAACATTATTATCTAACCCACCTGTTGGGGGCCTTCGTCCTCCGAAGGTCCTCAAAAACATGATTTGACAATGTTTTCCAAGTGGATTATGTGAACAGGTATTTTTGGACTCAGAACTATGAATATGAAGCACGGCCAGGACGAAGCCTGAACCAGACGAAGGACGAGCGCAGCCGAAGCTGTGCGCAGGGAAGCTTCGTCGCGACAGCAGAAGAGGGAACCGACTTAAAGATGAAAAGACTGCGTGGGCCTTGACAAATTTGCATAAGCCATTAACAAATGTAATGGACATGGATGTAATTTTACGTGGGCTGCGTCCCGCGCCTATAAATAGATGAACAGTACTCCCGTACTGTTCACGCTGACTTGGCATTGGCTTTTGCGTCACGCTTGTACTTTTTACCTTCTCTCAGGACCGAAGGTACATTTGTAATTTGAAATCATTTCTATTTCTCCATGTTAATAAAATAGAAATGATTCTATGTTGATGTTTATGTTTCACACTTTATATGAATCCTTCGGCATTATTTATTATATTTACGAAGGTATGTATCTTATGACCTTCGTCCTAAAATCATTATTTCCCGAAGGGGCATAATGTTTCGAAGGACGAAGGACCTTAGTGTTTAACACTTTTTATGTTGCCTTGTTCTTAACTCTTAGCATTTGAGAACAAGTCCCCAACATTGGCGCCCACCTCCGGTGAACTCACTTCCACTTCGAGCTTTTTTGGACACCTTCGGAAGCTATAGACCTTTGCTATGGCGCCGAAGAAAGCTTCAGCGACTGGGGCTTCAGCACTGCAACCGCTGGACCACAACCAGGAGACCGTCTCTCTTCGGGAGGCCCGAAGCCAGAAGAGAAAGGCTGTCAGCCCGACGCTTCAGGAGGAAGAGCTAGACCAAGAAATCAGGGATATGGAGATCCTACATCAACAGGTGCAAAGGAAGAAGGAGAAGATGGCCCGGCTAGCTGAGTTGCAACGGCAGATAGACGAAGCCTCTGAGGAAGTCCGCCACCTCACCCATGATGAGCAAAACAGAAGGCCTCAGCAGAAAGACCTTCATCAGGAGGGCTTCGTCAACGAAGATGACTGGTATGACAATTTCCATCAGGGAAATTTTGTTTTCGATGATGCTTCTCCTTTGTCCGCTGAGCTGCAGGCTACACCTTGGCCTCCATCCTATAAGCCACCTCAGCTTCCCATGTTCGACGGCCACTCAGACCCGAAGCAGTTCCTGATGAGCTACGAAGCAACAGTGTCTTCGTATGGGGGCAATGCTGCAGTCATGGCGAAGTCTTTCGTCATGGCCGTCAGGAATGTTGCTCAGACCTGGTATTCCTCCCTTCGACCAGGGACAATCACCTCTTGGCAGAAGCTGAAGGATATGTTGTTAACCAGCTTTCAAGGATTTCAGACGAAGCCGGTCACTGCACAAGCTTTGTTTCAGTGCACTCAGGATCATGAAGAATACCTTCAGGCATATGTCAGAAGGTTCTTGCGTTTGAGGGCACAGGCACCAACGGTGCCCAATGAAATTGTTATCGAAGCTATGATCAAGGGGCTTCGTCCTGGACCTGCAGCCCAATACTTTGCTAGGAAGCCTCCTCAGACTCTGGAGAAGCTACTCCAGAAGATGGACGAGTACATTCGTGCAGATAACGACTTTCGCCAAAGAAGGGAGGAGGCCTTCAGATTCTCTGAGATGACCAGGGGCTTCGGGGGACGATTCTATCCGAGGCATGTCAGGTCCATCCACAACGCTCAAAATGATGATAAGGGGAGTCAACAGAACAGGCCGCAGTGCTCCTCACAGGCTTCGGGGCAGCAGCAAACTTTCTTTCGGCCACCAGCTCCAAGAGGCAGAGGCACCAGGGGCTTCGGCGGGAGATTTGGGGATCAACCAAGGAGGACATTTTGCTTATTCTACGGTGAGAACAAGGGCCATACCACCAGGATGTGCCATGTTACCATCCAGAAACAAAAGGAGCTAGCAGAAGCTGCAGCGCGACAGGGACAGCCGAAGCAGGTCATGCATACCGCTTCGTACCATCAGCCTTACATCCCGGAGTACGTGGGCAACCACCCTGCAGCCTCCGTAGCTTCGGCAAGTCAACCTCAAGCTTCATGGCAACAGCCCCCGCCTCCACCTCCGCTGCAACAAGGCCAGCAGCTAGAGGGGAGCCAATATGTTCTGCACCAAAGGGATCTTAGAGAGCAATCCGAAGCTCGCACAGTCAACAGCACTGTGCCAGAGTCGAAGCACATTTATTGACACATATCCTACCTTTGATAGCAGTCTTTTCCATTCAGTTCTATTCTCTGTAGCAAAAAACATTGATAGTTTCCATGTAATAATTTCGCTGTTTCCCATGAGGAAAATCTATTTTCTCCACAGGCTTAAGTTGATGAAGTTTTTGTGTTAACAAGGAGGACCTTCGAAGTATTAAAAATCCTTCGGAGTAACAGAAAGTCGTTCTAAGGAACGCAGAGTAAGTTCATGAAGTCACAAAAAGCCGTTCCAAAGGGAGCGCAGTGTAAGTTTTCTGCTCAAAAGTCGTTCCTAAAGGAATGCAGAGCATACAGCGAAAAGTCAACGCTGATACCGCCTAAGTAAAAGGCGAAGAAGCTCCAAAGACGTTCCTAAGGGAATGCAGAGCTTATACCGTCTAAGTAAAAGGCGAAGAAGCTCCAAAGACGTTCCTAAGGGAATGCAGAGCTTATACCGTCTAAGTAAAAGGCGAAGAAGCTCCAAAGACGTTCCTAAGGGAATGCAGAGCTTACGAATGTGTTTTGTGTGTATCTTCGGAACAGACGTCATTTGCATAACATAACATCATCACATCATTTCGCATAGCATAAGCATCATACATCATGTTGCATACGGCAAAAGAAGGGCACACAGTATTAACCTTCGAAAGAATGATTTGAGAAAGTGCAAATTGTGCAAAGTCACGAGGGAATATAATGATAATCTTCGGAAAATAGCTTCGGAGGCTGTTTTTACGAAGCATGGATGAGCTTCATCAGAGCAATATCAAAATTGTTTAGCTTCGGAGAATGCTTTCACGAAGCATGGATGTGTCTTATCAGAACAGTTTTAACGGAGAATGTTTTCTTCACGAAGCATGAAAAGAAGGGAAGGTGTTTTTTCGCCGAAGGCTCAAAAATGGTATGTATGTAGAGTTTCATGCATCGTAAAGAATTGAATAATGGAAAGAAACTTGTATATTACATTCAAATGTACAAAATGTTACATAGATCACAATTTAACTGTTTTTCTAAATAGCATCTAGTCTTCTCTTAATACTGCTTCGGCGACTTCATTTAGAAGTTGATCAACAACTTTGTCCATGATAGCTTCGGCCATTTGTTTAATTTCATCATCCCCTTTTGTGTGGGGATCGACAGTCGATTCAGCAGCTTCTGAGGCAAGAGAACATTTCTTCATTATTATTACAAATCGTGAGCAAAGTTTGAAATAAAAATTACAACACAATAAGAACGGCTAATTAATACCTAATTGCCTTTCGGGCTCTGTACTTCTTTCGGCAGCTTCTGCCACTTTCCTAGCATCATGGATGCCTTTTTCGCTCCTTTGGATGATTTCTTGCGCCATTCCTCGGCCGCCGTCGTTCCAGATATCAGTAAAAAATTTGCCACCAACAACGCTTGCTTCGGCCGAGGGGTCCTTGATGTCTTCGGAAGATAAGGCAGCTTCGGACTGAGCTAAAAATTTTACATGACCGCAACCTTTCTTCTCTAAGACAGAGGCAATTCCTCTGGCGCCCGAAAAAGCGCAGATGTCGCCACGACTGCTCAGGATCTCCTCGAAGGCCTCTGCTTCGTGACTAATCCATTCCAGTGGACCTTCGGGATTACCTCGAGAGAAATTCTCTTCGCTGGAAAAGGCGCCCACGCTGGCGAAGCTGCTTTTAATTTTATTCACGCATTCTACAGATTTAACATAGCATTTTCTTTGAGAGGCACGAAGCTCCTTAACCCTTAACTCCAACTTATCCACCATATGATCACTAAGTTCTCGTTTTGTTTCCTCAAGCACACGTTCTTCTTTCGCCCGGGCTAGTTGTTTCTGAAGATCTTTGATCTCGTGTTTCTAAGCTTCGGCCTGAATCTTTGCAGCAGCTTCGTCCTTTTTTATCTTGTCTACTAGAGTAACCAGAATTTTGTCTTTTTCTAGAGCTTCGTTCCTCAGCTTTATGACTTCGGAGCGTAAATTGTTGAACGCAATCTCATAGCTTTCATCTTCGACGCTTTTTTGGGCTCTTAATGCGTTGCTTAGAATTAAGCCCTGTACGAAAAAGAATCCATATAAGAATATAGGAATGAATTACGTATTAAAAAAGTTTTTTCAAACGCTTAATTCCCAAACCTTTAGGCTATTGTATGCAAGACTGTCTGCGAGATCCTCTTTCGTCATGGCGCTTAATCCAGCTTCGAGCTTCGGGAAGCCTATACTCCTGGCCATCTCTCGGCAGACAGATAGTTCTTTATTGTCTGGGAGGCAATACAGGAAATCATCTTCGTTTGTCCCATTAAATACTACTGCCCCCTTCGGATACTTCAACTCTTTCGCATAGTGATTCGCTTCATAGATCTCTTCTTCAGACAGTTTCTTCCCCGAAGCATGTCGCACGGTGTAATCGTATACGCTGGAGGGAGCTTCGGGGATGGCAGTGTCAATTTCTTCAACTAAAACTGGTTCTGATATTTTTATTGCTTCGGCTTCCAAAGGTTGCTCCTTGTAGGGCTCTGAACGCCCAGCTTCAGCTTCGGCCTGTTGCGTCGAAGCTTCAGTAGAAGCTTCAGCAACTTCAGCACTCTTTTTTGGAGTTGTGCTTGAAGACTTAATTGTCTCCAAGACATCTAGTACGTTTACCATTCTTTTCCTTTTTGGGGTCACCGATGGCCCCTTTTGGTTTTTTATTACTTCGACATTTACCGAAGGACTTAAGATTTCAGACATTTTTGGCTCGTCAATCTTCGGCTTTTCTACTACTGAAGGCGCTTCAGTCTTCTCTTCCATCTTCGGCACTGGAGCTGGTTCTGTAGCTTCAGAGGCCAAAGAAGCTTCGCCAATGAATTCTGGCACTGTGGCCGGCTCAATAAAGCGTGTCCGATGGGTGAGCACCTTCATCTTTTTTCTTTGAGGCGCTGGCTCACTAGGGGCACTTGTGGTAGCTTCTGTCGCAGGAGAAGTATTTTTCCTTTTGCGACCCAATATCGGATAATGATAGTCAGGGTAGATGAACCCGACCGCGTCAAACACACGGTTGAGCCTTTTCTTCTTTCGGCCTCCGAAGGCTGCTGATAATGCGGTGTTCTCAGCCTTCGAATATGTGCCAAGCAGTTCGTCACTTAATGTCTCAATACTTTTCAACCAGTCATCATCAGGTTCAACAAATTTATCTGCATACTTAAATGTGTATTTTAGTCTAACTAGTCCGCCTTCGTCGGACTCTTTAATGGTTTCCTTCAGCATTTCCCACTTTTCTGCAAGTGGCCATATCCTGAAGGCAATGTGCTCTTGGACCAAGTCCCTTGTTCCAATGAAGGAGCAGACTACGCCGAAAGCTCTTTGGCACTCCTCGGCTGCTTCGTCCATTTCAACCTTCGGCCTTCGTAGTCCGAAGCGTTGCCAGATGGGGCACATAATTATACTTTTAACATTTTCTTGCGCTGATAAGTTATTCTTCACATAAAACCACTCTGTCATCCAGGCTCCGGGCCACCTCTTCCGAAAGGTCGGCACAGGGCAGCTTGACCCGGAGCGGGCACCGAAGCTGTAACACCCAAAATTATTGTGATATTGTTCTTTTCCCCACGGCTTCGTCTCATATAACAGTTCATGAATGTTGCAAAAACTTTTAGCATTTGGTTTTAAACCTTGACTTTTTGTAGCCCAGACAAATATCCCCATTCTTATGATAGCTTCGGGAATAAGTTGATGAAGGTAGACTTGAAATGTTTTCAGTACCTCGACAACAAAGTTGCTCAGGGGGAATCGAAGCCCAGCCTTGAGAAAGCTTCGGAAAATCACAACTTCATCTTCTTCGGGGGTGGGAGAAGTCTTTTCTCCAGCGTCAGCCCTCACAATAGATATATCTCGAAAATACCGCCCCCTCATATTATCAATATGGCTCTGCTTGATAGTGGTTTTCCCGAAAACCGTGTGACTTGGCCGCCATGGACGATCTTCGGCCTCTTCTCCACCACTCTCTACATCATAGCTGTCGCTGTCACCAGTATCTTCGGACAGACCTTCGAGAATCTCCTTGGTGATTTTCTCTGTATTGGTCTCTGCCATCGCTATCAGGAACCCCAGATTCTTCTCCTCCTCGAGACTCAGCTTCGTCTCAGCAGGGATCTTCTTGCCTTCAGACATCTTCCGAAACGCTAAAAAATTGTTCCCGAGGCCGAAGCTCCAAAATCAAAAAGACCAGCAAATCTTAGTGCACAAGAGCTAAAAATTTTAGTGGGCCGAAGCAGAAGGCAAGTGTGCGTACCAAATGAGTTTGCGGTGCGATCTTATTTATACGCCCAGGGCGTTAAAAATTTAAAGGCCCCGCCTGTCAGTGAATGTTGCTATTCTAGCAAAGGGAAGGTGTTTTTTCGGACCTTCGGCTCAAGGCCTTCGTCCATATCGCAATCTGAATTTATTATTAACAAATTAATATTGCGAGGGGCTACTGTTGGGGGCCTTCGTCCTCCGAAGGTCCTCAAAAACATGATTTGACAATGTTTTCCAAGTGGATTATGTGAACAGGTATTTTTGGACTCAGAACTATGAATATGAAGCACGGCCAGGACGAAGCCTGAACCAGACGAAGGACGAGCGCAGCCGAAGCTGTGCGCAGGGAAGCTTCGTCGCGACAGCAGAAGAGGGAACCGACTTAAAGATGAAAAGACTGCGTGGGCCTTGACAAATTTCCATAAGCCATTAACAAATGTAATGGACATGGATGTAATTTTACGTGGGCTGCGTCCCGCGCCTATAAATAGATGAACAGTACTCCCGTACTGTTCACGCTGACTTGGCATTGGCTTTTGCGTCACGCTTGTACTTTTTACCTTCTCTCAGGACCGAAGGTACATTTGTAATTTGAAATCATTTCTATTTCTCCATGTTAATAAAATAGAAATGATTCTATGTTGATGTTTATGTTTCACACTTTATATGAATCCTTCGGCATTATTTATTATATTTACGAAGGTATGTATCTTATGACCTTCGTCCTAAAATCATTATTTCCCGAAGGGGCATAATGTTTCGAAGGACGAAGGACCTTAGTGTTTAACACTTTTTATGTTGCCTTGTTCTTAACTCTTAGCATTTGAGAACAAGTCCCCAACACCACCCATGCAGTCTCCCTCCCTGGCTGGTATAGCAACATCCGGATTGAGTAGCCAGGCCTAGAAATAAGACACTGGGGTGGTTCGGGGCCGTGAATTCGCTTAGTATCGTCGAGTACCATAAGCCTACACGCCCCACCACTCTGCAGCCGGTCCTGTTGCGTGAATCAAAGGATAAAAAATACCAGCTAGCGGGCCCTATGGGTGCACTACTAAAAATTCCTAGCCAGGACTGTGTGCAGGTCAAGTCCCAGTTGAGATTACCCCTTGGGAGCCGTGTCACCAATTCCTCCTTAAGAATCCTGGCATCCAGCCTTGACACGTCGAGGCCATATCCCAGGGGGGCCAAGTACTAGGGAAGAAGTTGGTAACAACACACACAACAAAGAAAAAGTAGCGTGCAGATAAGTTGTAATATTGCCTGATAAGTAGTATCTTACAAAATCAAGATATATTACAGCCCGCTCCCCAGCGGAACCCTCATTTTCTCCACGCAGGCCTGGCTACTCATCGTCAGTGGGATCCCGCTGGAAGCGCCCGGCCACCATGTCCACAACATCCTATACGCCTTCTCGGGCGGTGTCTTCGGTATCGGCCACCGGATCTGCGATCACTGGCCCCAAGGAGACAGCCGGGTCGTGGCTCCGGAAGCATGTCAAGACGTACTCTATTACCGACCAGTAGAGTCTGCTGCCCTTAGCCTCTAGGCAGGCGCCAAGAATCTGGTCCAGGCATTGGAGACGGTCAGCCGTGAAATCCAATACCAGGAGCGTGTCGGAGATGGACGTCGGCCACACCAACACCAGGATGGGACTCACCCCCAACGGCACCAGTGTCGCGCTTGCCTCACCGGCCCAGGCAGCAATGCGCTAGGCCCCAGCACGTTGCTCTGCCCGGAGGTCGTCGAGCGTCTTCGTCATCACCTCCACCGCTTGGGGGCCCGGGGCCATCTACATCGCATGAGCAGCCTGCGCCGCTTGGAACCGGCGGACCTGCTCCTCCAGTGCCCGCTCTTTCTCCTTCGCCTCAAGCTCATACTCGACCAACAACTTGTTCCGCCTTTCCCACATCTCCTCCCTGAAGGTGAGGTCCTTCTCCTGCCAGGCGAGATCAGTCGCTCATTTCTCCAGAGAGGCATCCTTCGCCTTGAGGTTCTCCTCGGCGCGAGCAATGTTGCTAGCCTTGTCGTCGAGCTCCTGCTGCAGCTTTTGTAGCTTCGCCTTAGCCATAGCCAGCTCGTCCCGCTATTTCTCCAGCATCGCATTATATGCTTTCAGCTTTTCATGGAACGCCGTGATGACCTCCTCCCTCTGGTCCAAGTGCTCCTTCTTCTTGACCAGCCCCTTCTCCTTCTGGGTCACCTCCTGCTCCCAGTCAGACACCTTTCGGAGGTCCTCCTTGAAGTCCTCACGCTCCCGCTCAAGCTTGGTCTGCTCTGAGGTGAATTGGCAGGACGCGGCCTTAGTGCGCTCCTCCAGTTGGGTGCACCAGTCGCCAAGGCACTGGTGCTCGGTCTCGAGCGCCTCCCACTCCCACAGGATTGCCGCCTCAGTTTCCTAGAGAGCCTGATGAGCATGGGACAGCACCCGAGGGAGGGGAGTCGGCGTTGCTTCTAGCTCGATGCCGGACCGGAGCGGTCGCCCAAGAATGATCTCCGGTTCATTCGGAGTTGGCGGTGGGATGGAGCTGGACGCGCCCCCATGCCTGAAAGGGAAATGTGCCCTTGGGCCATTTCCATAAGATTTTTGTGATTAAGTGCTCCACACAAAAATGCTTTGAGTGATATTTGTGCCAAAGACTCAAGAAGTGCAAATCAAGATTAAAGGTATGTTTCTAGACTTAGTACATTGTTTTGAAGACTAATGTATTGTGTATAAGTGCTAGAAACAAGAGAAATCACTTTGAAGATAAGTTGGCTGTGTTCAGCCAAAAGGCTGCTCGGTCTGGGTACACCGGACTGCTCGGTCTGGGTGCACCGGACAGTGTCCGGTGTGCCAGGACCAGTCCAGGTGAATAGCCTGCTCTCGGGTCTCGACGGCGGCGTACGGCTATAAATCACCGGACTGTCCGGTGGTGCACCGGACTGTCTGATGAGTCGTCTGCGGCGAAGTCGCCGCTCTCGGGAAACCAGTCAATAGCGTCCGACTAAAAATTACCGGACTGTCCGGTGGTGCACCGGACTGTCCGGTGAGCCAACGGTCGGCCAGGCCAACGGTCGGTCACGTAATCAGTGCGTGGCGCGTGGCTAAGCCAACGGTCAGATGGGGGCACCGGACTATCCGGTGTGCACCGGACAGTGTCCGGTGCGCCAACGGCTCCAAATCTTCAACGGTCGGCTGAGCCATTTTAGGAAAGCAATTTTTACCGGACAGCGAACTGTGGATGTCCGGTGGTGCACCGGACTGTCCAGTGTGCCACCCGAAAGAAGGCAAGAATTGCCTTCCTGGATTGCTTCCAACGGCTCCTAGGTGCCTTGGGGCTATAAAAGGGACCCCTAGGCGCATGGAGGAGCACACCAAGCATTCTTTGATCAACTCTAAGCACCAAGACTCCATTTCCGCGCATTTGATTCTTTGTGATAGCAACTAGAGCTCCATTTGAGTAGAGAACTCTTCGAGTTGTGTTGCGAGCTCAAGTTGTGACTTGTGTGCGTGTTTGTGCTCTGATTTTGTGTCTTGTGTGCATTGCTATCCCTCCCTTACTTCCATGTTTCTTTGTGATCATCATTTGTAAGGGCGAGAGGCTCCAAGTTGTGGAGATTCCTCACAAACGAGAGATAGTAAATGAAAGCAAAACACTGTGGTATTCAAGTTGATCATTGGATCACTTGAGAGGGGTTGAGTGCAACCCTCGTCCGTTGGGACGCCACAATGTGGAGTAGGCAAGTGTTGGACTTGGCCGAACCATGGGATAAACCACTGTGCCTCTCTATGTTGATCTCTTTGTGGTTATCGTGTTTCGCAAGAACTCCTCTCTAGCTACTGGGCTTTATTGCTCTAACCCTTAATCAAGTTTGTGGCTTTAAGTTTTAAGTTTTTACAGGATCACCTATTCACCCCCCCTCTAGGTGCTCTCAATTGGTATCAGAGCCGTTCTCTTCACGCAAGGGACTAACCGCCGGAAGAGATGGATCCTAAGGGAAAGGGGATGGTGGTCAACGATAAGGAGAAGGAGTCCACTTTCAACGAGCCAAGAGACGATAAGCCCACCGACTCTGGCTCGAGTCACAAAAAGAAAGACGGGAAGAAGAAGAGGCGCATCAAGAAGATAGTCTACTATGACAGCGACGAGTCTTCTTCTTCCCAAAAGGACGACGATGACTACGAGAAAAAGAAAACGGTCAACTCAAACTTTTCTTTTGATTACTCTCGTATTCCGCATAATTCAAATGCACATTTGCTTTCCATTCCTCTTGGTAAACCTCCACACTATGATGGAGAGGACTACAGATTTTGGAGTCACAAAATGCGTAGCCACTTGTTCTCTCTTCATCCAAGTATATGGGAGATAGTAGAGAATGGAATGCAATTTGATAGTACGGATAATCCCATGTTTATTAATGAACAAATTCACAAAAATGCACAAGCTACCACTGTTCTTTTAGCATCCTTGTGCAAGGAAGAGTACCATAAGGTGAGCGGCTTGGATAACACCAAGCAGATTTGGGACACCCTCAAGATCTCGCATGAGGGGAATGATGTCATCATGCTCACCAAGATGGAGTTGGTGGAGGGCGAACTAGGGAGGTTCGCAATGATCAGGGGGGAGGAGCCAACCCAAACATACAACAGGCTCAAGACCCTGGTCAACAAAATAAGGAGCTATGGAAGCACAAGATGGACGGACCACGACATCGTCTGGCTTATGCTAAGGTCCTTCACTGTCCTTGATCCTCATCTTGTAAACTCTATACATGAAAATCCTAGTGTTGGGACCATGCTTCGTCGCTGAATGTCCTGTAGGAAGAAACAGTTTCGGTTGAAGTTGTCTGTACGTAATGCCGAAGGGTGTTGTCCATGAAGCTTCGGAATTACAAACCGACTTAAAGATAGAATGACCTTTTAGTCCATAAGAGTTTGAGTCGATGTTGTAAACTTTTATGAGGGGTATGATTGTAATTGTTCACAGGCTATGTCCTGTGCCTATAAATAGTGAACAGTATTCCAATACTGTTCACGCATTCTTGTAATTGCGAAAGCATCATTCGGGAATTATTGCTTGTCAAGGTGAAGGTATAATCATACCTTAAACATTGTATTCAAAATAAATATGTGAATGGTGTCATTTATCTCCAACATATCTATCTTTAATGTTTTACATTTTACATCGTTTTATGTTATTTTCGTCACCTTCGTAATATTATGTTTATATCCTTCATCCAAAGTTCATTAAACCCTTGAGGAGATAATGCTTCAGCGGACGAAGGGTATTTAATACTTAACATCTTCGTGTTGCCTTGTTCTTGATTCATAGCATTTGAGAACAAGTCCCCAACATTGGCGCCCACCTCCGGTCAACACACTTCCACTTTTTTGAGCTGATGGCTTCGTTCAACGATCAAGCTGGACCTGCTTCGGCCCTGAAGCTGGTGCTCCCGATAACAGGTGGTTCATGCTCAGAGCCAGCCAACAAAAAGCAGAAGAAGGAAGCACAGAGAAGGGTACAACATGTTGGGGTGCAAGGACCCTTCATCAAGTCAAGATGGTCTCACATTCCAATTACCTTCTCTCAAGAGGATCTTCAACTCAAGGATTACCCACACAATGATGCTATGGTTATCTCTTGTGTGATCAAAGGATTTCTGGTCCATAATGTTTTGGTTGACACAGTCAGCGCAACTGATATCATATTTGCTAAAGCTTTCAGACAAATGCAAGAGCCCGAAGACAAGATCCAGGATGCTACGCACCCTCTTTGTGGCTTCGGAGGACGGCAAATTGTAGCACTTGGGAAGATCACCATGCCAGTAACCTTCAGATTTGTTAACAACACAAGGACTGAGCAAATTGTGTTTGATATGGTTGACATGGAGTATCCTTACAATTCTATCATTGGTCGCGGTACTCTCAATGCCTTTGAAGCAATTCTTCACCCAGCTTACCTTTGCATGAAGATACCTTCGGACCAAGGGCCTATTGCTATTCATGGAAGTCAGGAAGCTGCCAGAAGGGCCGAAGGAAATTGGACAGATTCAAAAGCAATCCATAACATAGATGGAGCTAAGGCCTGTGAGCAATACAAGTTCAGAAGGGAAAAAGCTGCTTCAGCTGACCAGCCGAAGCCCATGCTCTTATGTGAGGATATAGCAGATCAGAAGGTGCTATTGGGATCTCAATTGTCTGAAGAGCAGGAAAAAACCTTGATAAGGTTTCTGTTCAACAATAAAGATGTTTTTGCTTGGTCAGCTAATGATCTTTGTGGAGTTAACAGGGATGTTATTGAGCATTCGCTCAATGTCGATCCATCCTTTAGACCCAGAAAGCAGAGGCTTCGAAAGATGTCTGATGACAAGGCCGAAGGTGCTCGGAATGAAGTGAAAAGACTTATTAGTGCTGGAGTTATTAGAGAGATAAAATACCCAGAATGGTTGGCTAACACTGTTATGGTGAAGAAGGCCAATGGTAAATGGAGAATGTGTATTGATTTTACTGACCTCAATAAGGCTTGTCCGAAGGACGAGTTTCCATTGCCAAGGATAGATTCCTTAGTCGATGCAGCAGCTTCGTCAGAGCTTATGAGTTTGCTGGATTGCTATTCAGGCTATCATCAAATCTGGATGAAGAAGGAGGATGAACCAAAAAGCAGCTTCATAACCCCTAGTGGGACATATTGCTACCTTCGGATGCCTGAGGGGCTTAAAAATGCTGGAGGAAGCTTCAGCAGAATGACAGCGAAGGTTCTCCATTCTCAGATAGGCAGGAATGTACTAACTTATGTTGATGACATCATTGTAAAAAGCACGAAGCAAGATAACCACATTGCTGATTTATAGGAGACTTTCGCTAATTTTAGACAGGCTGGTTTAAAGTTGAATCCAGAAAAATGTGTGTTCAGAGTAAAGAAGGGGAAATTTCTTGGTTGCCTAGTTTCAACAAAGGGAATTGAGGCTAATCCAAGTAAAATCGAAGCTATACTTCGAATGGAGCCACCAAGGACAAAAAAGGGGGCTCAAAGATTGACGGGGAGGCTGGCATCTCTCAACAGATTCATATCCAGATCGACAGAGAGAAACTTACCATTCTTCGTGGTGCTGAAGTCAGCCGAAGTCTTTCAATGGGGACCAATCCAACAGAAAGCCTTCGAAGAGTTGAAGCAATATTTGATAGATCTAACCACATTAACTCCACCAACGCCAGGGGCTCTTTTGTTATTTTATGTGGCAGCTTCGCACTCAGCGGTAAGTGCAGCACTTGTCCAGGAGAAGCTTGAAGGCCAAGTTAAGAGGCAGGCACCAATATATTTCGTATCCGAGGTTCTTAGTTTATCAAAGAAAAATTATACAGAATTGGAGAAGGTACTGTATGCTGTTTTGATGGCCTCCAGGAAGCTTCGGCATTATTTTCAAGCCTACAATATAATTGTTCCTTCTTCGCAACCTCTGAAGGATATTATGAGAAACCGAGAAGCTACTGGAAGGATTGGAAAATGGGCTGCAGAGCTCAATGAATTTTGTATTGATTATGTTCATAGATCCTCGATTCAGTCCCAGGCGTTAGCAGACTTCATTGCTGACTGGACGCCAGGGGCTCAGGAGGAAGAAACAAATAAAGATGCCGAAGCATGGACAGTGTTTTGCGATGGGTCTTGGGGAACCTTCGGAGCAGGGGCGGCTGCTGTGTTGATTTCACCTTCCAAAGTTAAAACTTGTTATGCGGCATGACTTGATTTTAGTTGCACAAATAATATTGCTGAATATGAAGCTCTGCTCTTAGGTCTTCGGAAGTTAAAGGCAATGGGAATCAGAAGGGCCATTCTTAAAACTGATTCTCAAGTTATTTCTGGTCATGTTGACAAGAGCTATAAAGCAAGAGACCCGAAGCTTGAAAAGTATCTAGATACAGTCCGAAGGATTGAGGCTTCCTTCGAAGGTTTCTCTGTCAAAAATATTCCTCGTGGAGAAAATGAATACGCTGATCTATTGGCCAAGTCAGCAGCCCAGGGGCTGCCTATACCTTCGGAAGTATTTTTCGAAACAATAAAAGCACCTTCGGTCGAGCTTCTTGAAAGAGCAATCCTTAATATATCCCCTGTTTATAGCGAGGATTGGAGAACTGAGATTGTCTCTTTCCTTCAGGGTAATTTTCTTTCAGACGACGAAGCTTATAACAGGAGAATAGAAGCAAGAGCTCGACCATATGTCATAATAGAAGGGGAGTTATACAAGCGTGGGGTCTGTTCCCCATTGCTCAAGTGTTTATCCAGATCCGAAGGTATAGAATTAATGAAGGAAATACATGCAGGCCTGTGTGGATCTCACATTGGATCTAGGCCCTTGCTTGGGAAAGTTTTTCGCCAAGGATTTTATTGGCCAAAGGCAGCTTCGGATGCAGCGGATATAGTCCAAAAGTGCGAAGGTTGTCAGAAATGTGCAAGAGATCAAAAACAACCTTCGTCTTTAACTCAATTAATACAACCCACTTGGCCGTTGCAGAGGTGGGGCCTTGATTTGCTAGGCCCATTACCACCAGCACAGGGGAACTTAAAATATGTGGTAGTGGCAGTGGAGTATTTTTCCAAATGGATTGAGGCAAAGCCCTTAGCCACAATAACTTCATTTACTATTCAAAAGTTTTTCTGGCAGAACATTGTTTGTCGCTTCGGAGTGCCGAAGGCCATTACTGTGGACAATGGGACACAGTTTGATTCTGAAGCCTTCAGAGAATTTTGTGATCAAATTGGCACGAAGATCCATTTTGCATCAGTTCGACACCTAGAGTCAAATGGACTTGTCGAAAGAGCTAATGAGATCATAATGACAGGAATAATGAAGTCAATCTTCAACCAGCCCAGGGGAAAATGGCCTGACGAGCTAATCAAAGTGGTATGGAGCCATAATACAACCGTGTCAAGGTCAACAGGTTTTACGCCCTTTAAACTATTGTTCGGCGACGAAGCAATAACCCCAGAAGAGGCCAAAGCAGGATCAATAAGGATAGTAGCTTCGACAGAAGGCAAAGACGAAGCTGATTGCTCTGTAGAAAAAGATGCTATTGAAGGGATCAGACTTCAAGTTGTGGAAAACATCAATAAATATCAAGCTGAAACAATAAAATGGCGTGACAGAAAAGTCAAGCTGAAGAACATTGAACCAGGACACTTGGTACTTCGAAGAGTAGCCAACCCTGAGACAGCAGGCAAATTACAGCTGAAGTGGGAAGGCCCCTTTTTGGTAGTATCTTCGTCAAGACCCGGCTCCTACAGATTGAAGGATATGGACGATAACGATATTCCTAGATCATGGAATGCAGATGAGCTTCGACGATATTATGTTTAGCTTGATGTAATTTTTTATATTCTTTTTCGTGGCACCCTTTTCCTTTCCAAAGGGGGAGAAAGGTTTTTAATGGGGCCACAGCATGTAATTTTCCTTATTTCAATTTTATGAGAGTGATATCCCCCAAAAAATGTAAATGTAAATGCAAAAGCAAAAAGAAAAAGAAACAGGGAGAAGCTCAAAAGTCGTTCCTAAGGGAATGCAGGGCTTACAGCGAAAAATAAGCGCTGATTCCGCTGAAAGTAAAAGGCGAAGAAGCTCCTAAGGGAGGCTTACAACGAAAAATAAGCATTGATTCCGCTGAAAGTAAAAGGCGAAGAAGCTCCTAAGGGAGGCTTACAGCGAAAAATAAGCGCTGATTCCGCTGAAAGGAAAAGGCGAAGAAGCTCCTAAGGGAGGCTTACAACGAAAAGTCAACGCTGAAGGAATATGATTATATATTTTTTGATATTCATTTGCACAATACATCTCATCATGTCATTTGCATTCATAAACATGCATTTAGACATATGTAGAATCATCATTGTACCGCACAAAAACACAGATGCTTCGGCGATGAGGAAAAACTCGAAGGGAAATTTTTACGCTTTGTTGTGTACGAAAAGAAGGGAAGGTGTTTTTCGCCTTCGGCTCAAAAGAGAAGTTTCGTCCACAGCAAAGCAGCTTGTACGCAGACAGCAGAAACAAAATATATTACAAGGTATGTACAAATTTACATAAGTTGTTCCATAACTATATGTAACACCTACTTTGTAAGTGCTAGGAATAATATCAATAGAGAATCATTTTCTCTTTATGTGAGCTTGATTTTTATGCACCATCATATGAGAACACCATGTCCAATAACAATTAATAAAAATATATGCTACTAAATTGTTGCATCATGCTGGATATTTTATTTTGTGTGCATTTTGTGACAAGAAAAATATTAAATATCCAAATGAGAAATTAGATCCTAAAGGAAATGCTAAACTTTGGAAAGAAAGAAAGAAATAATATAAAATATAAAACAAAATTTATAAATATACAAACTCAACCATACTGGTATGATTGAAATTTATCTATAATTTGAGTACAAATTCAAAGTCATACTTGGAATTCAAATTGGGAATTGAAAAATAAAAAGAAAAGAAAACAGAAAACAGAAAATATAAAAAGAAAAGGGAAAGAGGAACTTACTGGGCCGGCTTACCGTTTTCGGCCCATTTGGAGAAGCCACCGCGTCGGCCCACTTTCACTCTTCAGCCGCACGCCCGCCTTGTCTCACTGCGCCGTGGTCCCACTGGTCAGCGACCCCTGCGTATTCAGCCATATCTCGCGCCCGCTCTCTGACTCCCGGGACCCACTCGTCGGTCGCACACTGCACGCGCCCTCCTTTACTTCGCACGCGCGCCCGTCGCTGACAACCCGACCCCCCGTGTCAGCCCGTTCTTCTTCGCCTTAACAGACCCGCGCGAGATACTCGCCGCCGTTGCCGTGAATCGCGGGCGACCTCCTTCCAGCCGTGCCGAGTCCACAGAGGATAAGTAGGCGAACTCCTCTGCTCCTTCCTTCCCTCCTCATCCGCTTGCGCCGCCGTGAATCGCACAGAGAAAGGGAATTCGAGTGAGGGAGAGTGCCGCCGCGGGGTGGGAGTGAGAGCCGGTAGGCAAACCTCGTGCTCCTCGTTGCCACTGCCTTAACGTCGTGTCTGGGAGTTTCCACGGACGGCAAGGAAGGTGTCGGTGGCCTCGACGTGCACGTTTGGTCGACGGAGACCCCGGGATTCCTCACCGTCGTGTGCCATCTCCGCCGCGCCGTGGACAGGGCTGCCCGCTGCCTTCGTGCTGGTACGAACCTTACCCAGTCTCTCGCAATCGCTTCATTGTCGTGTAGATCCCACCCGATTGGAGTTTGGTCGCGTATTATCGAGGATTGGTTGTGCGGCAATGGCGCCACCGCGCGCTGGCTGGATTCCGGTGACCGGAGTTGGGCGGGGGTCGGCCGGATTGCGTGTGCCGTCGGTTCGGCGATGAACGGCCGAGATTAGGCCATGGGATACCCCTTCGCTCGATCGCACAGAGACCGTAGATGCGTGATCCAGTGGCGCGGAGTGGATCCGCGACTCATTAAATCTGGGCCGTGGGTTTAGGATCCAACGACTGTCGTCGCGTACCGGTTCGGTTTATATCAAATCTAATCTGGGCCGCTCAGTTCAGATCGTGCGGCCGAGATTCACCCATACCTTTTCGCGCTGGTACTTTTATTAAAGAACCCCTCGGGTTTCACTAAATTAACCCGCCGTCCATATGTTACTGTGCGCTGAGTCTCGGGCAACTTGCTCCGAGCCCCCTGGGTTTCTCTGGAATTGAGGCCCAGTCCAGAGATTGTTTAAATTGAATAAAAGAAATAGAAAATAGATTTTTAATAGGAAAATAATTGCTAGAACTTTATAAATTCATAGAAAATCCATACTTGGTCCAAATTGATCCATTCCAGTTCCTAAAATTTTGTAATTTTATTCTCTATCACTTAGTGTCTCTGTTTTGGGCATAACAACAGTAGGAAATTTATTTATCACTTAATCCTATTTAAAGCACATAAAACCTTTGAAAATGCATAACTTAAAATCTATAACTCAGAAAAATATGATTTCTGTTCCTAGGATTTTATTTTAATATGTAGAATATCTCTGTGTATTTTATTTATATGTTTGGTGTAATGTTAATTTCTCTATATACACTGTGCTTGTTTGTATTGTGGCGAGTAGAAGAGCCCGTTGCTGAGGATCCTGGTGAGCAGCAGGTTGAGGTAGCTGAGCAGGAGCTCATTGAAGGCAAGTTGTGCCCTTGACCACTTTTTACCCAATAATGTTCTTTAATATCACTTATCCATGCATAGGCTAATTTTGATGGGACCCAATAGGTCACCCTAGATTTGTTTATCTCATTACCTTGTTTACCCCTGAATCACTTGGGTAGTTTGCTATTGCTTTATATGGTTTTGGGATAATCATTTATTACCTCTATGTTCCAATTCTTGTTGTTATTCTGTTTATGTTCATGTTGTTATCATTAATGTTAATTGGAACATAGAGCTTAACTTGAGAACCACGTGCCACCACAAGGGTGGAATGGGATGCCCTTGGCTGACTAATTAGGAAAGCTAGTGGAAGACTACCTTACCCGAAAGGGGCAAGGGCAGTAGGGGAGAGGTCAGTGCGGGGAGGTCCCTGGTTGGTCTTGCTGGGATGGCAGTCAGCCAGGAACCCTTTACTGGATCTTCCCATAAACTGTAGCGGGTTTTTGGAAGCTAGTGGAACTTTGTAAAGGCCTCGTAGTGTTGCCCTGCCGTGCTTCCTAGGTAGAGGTATATGGGATTCATGACCCCTTGGCAGATGGGTAACATGACTTGTGGGTAAAGGGTACAACCTCTGCAGAGTGTAAAACTGGTATACTAGCCGAGCTCGCGGTCATGAGCAGCTCAGGACTCTCTGATGTTTAAATTATGGAACTTAAATTCAATTTTGTCATTTGCATTGCATGGGTTTTGTTATTAATTTTGTTCTATCACTTTACTTATGGTTTGGTATTTACTTACACTTAGTAACTGCTAATAAAATTTTGACCAACTACCTAAAAGCAATGCTCAGCTTTAACCCCTGTCATTGATTAAGCCTTACACATCACATGAACTCACACCTTTGTGAGTTTATGTCCACTGGTTCCCCACAACTTGTTGAGCTATGATCATGTGTGAGCTCACCCTTGCTGTCTCACACCCCCCCCCCCCCACAGGAGATGATCAGGTGGTTCAGGAGGAGCTGCCTAACACTGAGGAGTTCGATCTGATCTAGGTGGCGTTTACCAGTCGACATTGGCGCCGACGATCCTTAGTTTATTTTATCTTTATTATTTCATTTTGTAATAAGTCTTCCGCTATGTAATAAATACTCTGATGTTTTATGACATTTATCTCTATACACTCTGTTATTATATGTGTTGTCTTCTTGGCGCATGTATGAGATGCACCCGGCTTTGTTCTTTAAAACCGGGTGTTACAGAAGTGGTATCAGAGGAAATGTTGACTGTAGGACGAAACCTAGATAGAAATGGACAACCCTTACCTACTTATCTTATTCTGATTCATTCTACACTCACCTTACTCTGATTCTTTCTACACTTATCTTGATCCTGTCTCACCTTCTACTGTTCTACTCTGATCATTCTTACCTTTTCTACTCTGAGACAAGATGGATTTCAAACCTTGGAATCCCTACCCCTATGACATTTTTAAGAGATAGGAGGCCTAAGACCAAATCAAAACTATTTTCTCTATTAAAAATGTTGTTTGATTGTGCTGACGCTAAATGCCTGATTTGCTTCTTTGATTGATTGAATAAGTATAGATGGACATCTTAGTATGTACCACCATGAGGTATTGAATTAGCTATGGTAGGTAAAATATTAATCTGCTTAGCTAATAAATCCCCCAAAGTAACCTGGTTTGTAAATACCTGCCTTGTCTACTATTTTCTTACCATATGTATCTAACTCAGATGGTCAATACCAGGCGGGGTGGTGGAATTGACTTGCCTCCTAACCAACACACTCGAAGACAACCTCAGCCACAGCCTGCAGGGATGAATCCTCCCAATCCTCCACCAGGCGGAGTTGACCCACTGGTTGCTGCTCAGATGGCAATGATGCAGCAAATGGCAGATACTATGGCGGATATGCGTGCTCAGATGCAGCAAGAACGCCAAGAGATGCGACAGGAAAGAGAGGATATACGACAGGAGTTGCGCCAGGAGCGAGATGAGATACGCCAGGAAAGGAGGGCGCAACAACAGCAGCTGCAACAGCAAATGCAACAACAACAGCAACAAGTACCACTGCCTCCACCTCCACCACCACCAGTTCCACCCCGTGATAAGCACCGGGAGTTCATGAGCCATAAGCCACCCACATTTGCAAGCTCACCTGATCCACTGGACGCGGATGATTGGCTGAAAGCAATTGAGAAGATGCTCAACATTGCACAATGCACTGACCGGGAGAAGGTTTTATATGCTTCTGGACGTCTGATTGGTCCTGCTGCTGACTGGTGGGATTCTTATACGGCTGCCCATGATGCTGCGGATACTATTACTTGGGCAGAGTTTAGTACGCAGTTCAGGAACTACCATATTCCAGCTGGTATGATAAAGATTAAGAAGAAGGAATTTCTGTCGCTGAAGCAAGGGAGTATGTCAGTCAGCGAGTACAGAGACAAGTTTATTCAGTTATCCAGATATGCCCCTGAAGAAGTTGCTGAAGACGAGAGGAAGCAGGAGCATTTCATTGAAGGACTTAATGGACCACTGCAGTATGCTCTTGTGGCACACACATTTCCATCATTTCAGAGGCTGCTTGATAAGGCACTGGCTATTGAACACAAGCGTGTTCAACTGGGAGATTTGAAGAGGAAGGCAATATCTCAAGGACAAGGAAGCAGCAGTGTTCGTCCTCGCTACAGTTCACCACAGGGTACACCGACTCGACCCGGAGGACCACGCCCAGTTCCGCAATCACCACTGAGGACTCCACCTCCTCGACAGGCTACCCCTACTGGCACCCCGACGAAGTTTTCAGGACAGAGTCCAGGCACTCAATGTTACAAGTGTGGGAAGATTGGTCATTATGCAAATGTCTGCCCACAGAGGATTGCTACTACTCCAGTGCAGAACAGGCAGCAACAGACCCCTGGCAAGGGATATTCTATTGCCAAGGTTAATCAAATCAGCGTGGATGCTACTCCGGATGGAGGGGACCTCGTAATTGGTATGTTTTATGTTAATGCAATTCCTGCAACCATATTATTTGATTCTGGTGCTACACATTCATTCATGTCTGCTAGATATGCCAACACAAATGAAATACCACTGCTAAATATGAGAACACCCCTGATAGTAATTACACCTAAAGGGCCTGTTGAGGCGAATCAAATGACACGTAAATTGATATTAACCATTATGGGTAGAGAATTTGGAGCCACTGCTATAATATTGGAGTCAAGCAGTATAGATTTGATCCTTGGTATGTCATGGCTAAGAAAGGCAAAGGCCGTTATAGCATGTGGTAGAGGTACCGTAGAACTCACTACTACTAAAGGAGAAAGGTTTCAAGTTAACATTGCAGTAACCTCCTCATCTATGCGTGCAATGTTCTTTATGCCGAAGGAGTTTGTTGGTGACAATATCCGGGTGGTTAGAGATTTTCCGGATGTCTTTCCAGAGGAGTTACCAGGGATGCCACCTGATAGAGAAGTTGAGTTTGTTATTGATCTCTTACCTGGAACCGCCCCTATTTCTAAACGGCCTTATAGGATGTCCGTAGAGGAGTTGAAAGAACTTAAGAAGCAGTTAACTGAGTTACAAGAGGCTGGGTACATTCGTCCGAGTTCCTCACCTTGGGGAGCACCGGTCTTGTTTGTACAGAAGAAGGATGGATCGCAGCGGATGTGTGTGGATTATAGATCTCTTAATGATGTTACAGTGAAGAACAAGTATCCGTTGCCCCGTATTGAAGATTTGTTTGATCAAATGAGAGGTGCTAGAGTATTTTCGAAGATTGATCTCCGATCAGGATACCATCAGATGAGGATTAGACCATCGGATATTCCCAAGACGGCTTTCTCGACTAGATATGGATTATATGAGTTTACTGTTATGTCGTTTGGATTAACCAATGCACCAGCCTATTTTATGAACTTAATGAACAAGGTGTTTATGGAGTATTTGGACAGATTCGTCGTAGTATTCATCGACGATATTCTTATTTATTCTCAGAGTGAAAGTGACCACGAGGAACATCTGAGGATGGTGCTACAGAAGCTACGAGATAATCAACTCTATGCTAAGTTCAGCAAGTGCGAGTTTTGGATTGGCGAAGTGCCATTTCTTGGTCATATTATTTCTAATGGAGGAATAGCAGTGGATCCTGCTAAGGTTAAGGAGATAATGGAGTGGAGAGTACCCACTACGGTTACTGAGATTCGGAGTTTCTTGGGATTAGCAGGATATTATCGAAGATTTATTGAAGGATTTTCTAAGATTGCTAAGCCGATGACTTCGCTTTTGGAGAAAGGAAAAGAATTTAAGTGGGACGAGAAGTGTCAAGAAAGCTTTGATCTATTGAAGAAGAGGTTGATGTCGCCACCAGTATTGGTTATGCCGGACCTGCAGAAAGGATTTGACATCTATTGCGATGCATGTGGCCAAGGCTTAGGATGTGTGCTCATGCAAGAAGGACATGTGATTGCTTATGCTTCTCGTCAGTTGCGGAGACATGAATTGAACTACCCCACTCATGACTTGGAATTGGCAGCCGTTGTGCATGCACTTAAGATTTGGAGACATTATATCATGGGGACCAAGTGCCAAGTATATACGGATCATAAGAGTTTGAAGTATATATTCACGCAGAAGGATCTCAACCTTAGGCAACGTCGTTGGTTGGAGCTTATTAAGGATTATGATTTGGAGATTCACTATCACCCGGGCAAGGCAAATTTGGTTGCAGATGCCTTGAGTCGCAAAGAGCATGTTCATTCAGCTGTTGTTGCCCAGCTACCCGATGAGATTGTTGAGGATTTCAGGAGACTTAACCTGGGTATAGTTGCTCATACTGAAGGAGTTACTATTGATGTGGAACCTACTTTGGAGCAAGAGATCCGCAAGGGAAAAGTTGGTGATGATAAGATAAAAGAGATTAAGGATCTGATTACTGAAGGTCGAGTTCCGGAGTTCACGGAAGATGAGCAGGGCACTGTATGGTTCAAGGACAGGATGTGTGTTCCTGATGTTAAAAGCCTGCGAGAGACTATTTTAAAGGAGGCCCATGATTCGGATTATTCTATTCATCCTGGTAGTACCAAGATGTATCAGGATTTGAAACGGAAGTATTGGTGGTATGGATTGAAAAGAGATGTAGCTGCACATGTAGCTATGTGCGATGTATGTCAAAGAGTTAAGGCTGAACACCAGAGGCCAGCTGGACTATTGCATCCACTGAAGATACCCGAGTGGAAATGGGAAGAGATTGGTATGGATTTCATCACTGGATTGCCTCGCACCCAGAAAGGATATGATGCTATATGGGTGATTGTGGATAGATTGACTAAAGTAGCTCACTTTATTCCTGTCAAGATTACTTATAAAGGTTCCCAACTAGCAGAGTTATATATGGCTCGGATTGTGTGTTTACATGGAGTACCAAAGAAGATCGTGTCTGATCGAGGTTCGCAGTTTACCTCAAGGTTTTGGAGAAGTTTTCATGAGAACATGAGCACGAAGTTGAATTTCAGTACGGCTTATCACCCTCAGACTGATGGACAGACTGAAAGGACTAATCAAGTATTGGAAGATATGTTGAGAGCATGTGCCCTTCAGCATGGAGGAAGTTGGGATAAGAGTCTGCCTTATGCTGAATTCTCATATAATAATAGTTATCAGGCCAGTCTGAAGATGTCACCTTTTGAAGCTTTATATGGGAGGAAGTGCAGGACTCCTCTATATTGGGATCAGACTGGAGAGAGACAGTTCTTTGGGCCTGAACTGATTCAAGAAGCAGAAGAACAAGTTCGTATAATTCGAGAGAATTTGAGAGTGGCTCAAACCAGGCAAAAGAGTTATGCTGATAATAGAAGGAGACCACTGGAATTTGAAGAAGGAGATTATGTGTATCTCAAGGTGTCACCACTGCGTGGAATGAGGAGATTTAAAGTCAAGGGAAAATTGTCCCCTCGCTACATTGGACCATTCTTGATCTTTAGAAGAGTTGGGGAGATGGCATACCAACTCGAGTTACCTGCTAGTCTATCAGATGTGCATAATGTGTTTCACGTATCTCAACTGAAGAAATGTCTCCGTGTCCCCGAGGAACAGTTACCAATGGAAGAGCTCAGTGTTCAAGGTGATTTGACTTACACGGAGTACCCGATCAAGATTTTGGATACATTGACTCGAGTTACAAGGAATAAGGTGATAAAGATGTGTAAAGTACAATGGAGTCACCACAGTGAAGATGAAGCAACTTGGGAAAGAGAAGAAGAGCTTCGTATAGATTTTCCCCACCTTTTCCTCTAGTTCTTCTTAAATCTCGAGGACGAGATTATTTTTAAGGGGGGTAGGATTTGTAACACCTACTTTGTAAGTGCTAGGAATAATATCAATAGAGAATCATTTTCTCTTTATGTGAGCTTGATTTTTATGCACCATCATATGAGAACACCATGTCCAATAACAATTAATAAAAATATATGCTACTAAATTGTTGCATCATGCTGGATATTTTATTTTGTGTGCATTTTGTGACAAGAAAAATATTAAATATCCAAATGAGAAATTAGATCCTAAAGGAAATGCTAAACTTTGGAAAGAAAGAAAGAAATAATATAAAATATAAAACAAAATTTATAAATATACAAACTCAACCATACTGGTATGATTGAAATTTATCTATAATTTGAGTACAAATTCAAAGTCATACTTGGAATTCAAATTGGGAATTGAAAAATAAAAAGAAAAGAAAACAAAAAACAGAAAATATAAAAAGAAAAGGGAAAGAGGAACTTACTGGGCCGGCTTACCGTTTTCGGCCCATTTGGAGAAGCCACCGCGTCGGCCCACTTTCACTCTTCAGCCGCACGCCCGCCTTGTCTCACTGCGCCGTGGTCCCACTGGTCAGCGACCCCTGCGTATTCAGCCATATCTCGCGCCCGCTCTCTGACTCCCGGGACCCACTCGTCGGTCGCACACTGCACGCGCCCTCCTTTACTTCGCACGCGCGCCCGTCGCTGACAACCCGACCCCCTGTGTCAGCCCGTTCTTCTTCGCCTTAACAGACCCGCGCGAGATACTCGCCGCCGTTGCCGTGAATCGCGGGCGACCTCCTTCCAGCCGTGCCAAGTCCACAGAGGATAAGTAGGCGAACTCCTCTGCTCCTTCCTTCCCTCCTCATCCGCTTGCGCCGCCGTGAATCGCACAGAGAAAGGGAATTCGAGTGAGGGAGAGTGCCGCCGCGGGGTGGGAGTGAGAGCCGGTAGGCAAACCTCGTGCTCCTCGTTGCCACTGCCTTAACGTCGTGTCTGGGAGTTTCCACGGACGGCAAGGAAGGTGTCGGTGGCCTCGACGTGCACGTTTGGTCGACGGAGACCCCGGGATTCCTCACCGTCGTGTGCCATCTCCGCCGCGCCGTGGACAGGGCTGCCCGCTGCCTTCGTGCTGGTACGAACCTTACCCAGTCTCTCGCAATCGCTTCATTGTCGTGTAGATCCCACCCGATTGGAGTTTGGTCGCGTATTATCGAGGATTGGTTGTGCGGCAATGGCGCCACCGCGCGCTGGCTGGATTCCGGTGACCGGAGTTGGGCGGGGGTCGGCCGGATTGCGTGTGCCGTCGGTTCGGCGATGAACGGCCGAGATTAGGCCATGGGATACCCCTTCGCTCGATCGCACAGAGACCGTAGATGCGTGATCCAGTGGCGCGGAGTGGATCCGCGACTCATTAAATCTGGGCCGTGGGTTTAGGATCCAACGACTGTCGTCGCGTACCGGTTCGGTTTATATCAAATCTAATCTGGGCCGCTCAGTTCAGATCGTGCGGCCGAGATTCACCCATACCTTTTCGCGCTGGTACTTTTATTAAAGAACCCCTCGGGTTTCACTAAATTAACCCGCCGTCCATATGTTACTGTGCGCTGAGTCTCGGGCAACTTGCTCCGAGCCCCCTGGGTTTCTCTGGAATTGAGGCCCAGTCCAGAGATTGTTTAAATTGAATAAAAGAAATAGAAAATAGATTTTTAATAGGAAAATAATTGCTAGAACTTTATAAATTCATAGAAAATCCATACTTGGTCCAAATTGATCCATTCCAGTTCCTAAAATTTTGTAATTTTATTCTCTATCACTTAGTGTCTCTGTTTTGGGCATAACAACAGTAGGAAATTTATTTATCACTTAATCCTATTTAAAGCACATAAAACCTTTGAAAATGCATAACTTAAAATCTATAACTCAGAAAAATATGATTTCTGTTCCTAGGATTTTATTTTAATATGTAGAATATCTCTGTGTATTTTATTTATATGTTTGGTGTAATGTTAATTTCTCTATATACACTGTGCTTGTTTGTATTGTGGCGAGTAGAAGAGCCCGTTGCTGAGGATCCTGGTGAGCAGCAGGTTGAGGTAGCTGAGCAGGAGCTCATTGAAGGCAAGTTGTGCCCTTGACCACTTTTTACCCAATAATGTTCTTTAATATCACTTATCCATGCATAGGCTAATTTTGATGGGACCCAATAGGTCACCCTAGATTTGTTTATCTCATTACCTTGTTTACCCCTGAATCACTTGGGTAGTTTGCTATTGCTTTATATGGTTTTGGGATAATCATTTATTACCTCTATGTTCCAATTCTTGTTGTTATTCTGTTTATGTTCATGTTGTTATCATTAATGTTAATTGGAACATAGAGCTTAACTTGAGAACCACGTGCCACCACAAGGGTGGAATGGGACGCCCTTGGCTGACTAATTAGGAAAGCTAGTGGAAGACTACCTTACCCGAAAGGGGCAAGGGCAGTAGGGGAGAGGTCAGTGCGGGGAGGTCCCTGGTTGGTCTTGCTGGGATGGCAGTCAGCCAGGAACCCTTTACTGGATCTTCCCATAAACTGTAGCGGGTTTTCGGAAGCTAGTGGAACTTTGTAAAGGCCTCGTAGTGTTGCCCTGCCGTGCTTCCTAGGTAGAGGTATATGGGATTCATGACCCCTTGGCAGATGGGTAACATGACTTGTGGGTAAAGGGTACAACCTCTGCAGAGTGTAAAACTGGTATACTAGCCGAGCTCGCGGTCATGAGCAGCTCAGGACTCTCTGATGTTTAAATTATGGAACTTAAATTCAATTTTGTCATTTGCATTGCATGGGTTTTGTTATTAATTTTGTTCTATCACTTTACTTATGGTTTGGTATTTACTTACACTTAGTAACTGCTAATAAAATTTTGACCAACTACCTAAAAGCAATGCTCAGCTTTAACCCCTGTCATTGATTAAGCCTTACACATCACATGAACTCACACCTTTGTGAGTTTATGTCCACTGGTTCCCCACAACTTGTTGAGCTATGATCATGTGTGAGCTCACCCTTGCTGTCTCACACCCCCCCCCCACAGGAGATGATCAGGTGGTTCAGGAGGAGCTGCCTAACACTGAGGAGTTCGATCTGATCTAGGTGGCGTTTACCAGTCGACATTGGCGCCGACGATCCTTAGTTTATTTTATCTTTATTATTTCATTTTGTAATAAGTCTTCCGCTATGTAATAAATACTCTGATGTTTTATGACATTTATCTCTATGCACTCTGTTATTATATGTGTTGTCTTCTTGGCGCATGTATGAGATGCACCCGACTTTGTTCTTTAAAACCGGGTGTTACACTATATTACAGAAGTTTCTCCAGAATTTTTGCAGGAAAGTATATTGTAAACAACTATCAAGCTGCAGGCTAGGCTTCGTCAAACTTCAACTTCGTCATTCTCCAGCTTCGTCATCCTGCGTATATAAAACAGCAAAATAAGAAAGGTGCAAATTTCAAGGAGAAGGTAAAGGTAACAAGAATAGGTTTCTTACCGGCTTAAGGTGACTTCGAGCTTCGTCACCCGCCATTTTTCGCCCGCCACTTACCCAGATCTGGGTCATGAATCTATTCCCAATGCTTCGGGCTAGGCTTGGGATATCTATCAGATCTGATGCTGACAAGCTGAAGTTTGGTCTGTTCACAATATTTCCATGCGTGCAGCCAGCCTTCAGAAAACGGTGGCTGTGCCCCGAGAAGCTACCAGGGCGCAGAAGTTGGCATGCCCACCAATAACTTCGTCAAGGGCATCAACCTCACCTTCAATATATTCTAACGTGCTAGGCAGATTATCAGCTGAAGGTGTAAATTTTGCAGAGCTGGCTCCGACAGAATGAAACACATCCTTCAGCCGTTGCACGCATCGGCTGCCGAAGCTAAGGCATTTCTCTTGAAGTTCTTTAAAGGATTTCTGCAAAATTGAATTTTTATCCACCTCAGTTTTCAGCCTTGCTTCGAGATATTTCTTTTCTTGCTCAAATTTTTCTGACTGTTGGAGTAGTTCATTCTTTAAGCTGTTATTCTCAGTTTGGACTTCAGCCAAAGAACCCTCCATAGTCTGAATAACAAAATCTTTCTTTTCTAATGCACCTTCGTGCTCTTTGACCATCATTTCAAGATCTTGGATGGTGAAATCCTTCTTTTTCAAATCAGCTTCGTAATTTTCAACTTTTTCAGCCAAATTTTGGATGACGGCTTTGTTCTTCTCTTCTTCGAGATCTTGTTGCATTTTTAGAACTTTACTTAACAGTATGCTCTGTCGAAACGATCTTCGTTAGAAAACGACCTAAAAAGATAATAATAATAATAAAATAGCAAAAATATTTGTTACCTTGAAGTTAGCATAAAGCAAACTTCCGACGATATGGTGCCATTGGTAACGGCAGAGGTCCACTTCCAGCTTTGGCAAGCCAATGTTTTTGCAGAGAGTTCTAACAATTTTAGCTTCGCTGCGGTTTCGAAGGCACCTCAGTTTTCCTTCATTAACCCCACCAAATAGTGTAGCCCCTGGCTTATATCCGCAGGCTATGGCACATCTTTTAAGCTCTGCTTTTTCAGCGTCTGTCAGCTCTTGCCCAAGTAGATCTTGAAATTCAAAATCTTCACCCTCCAAAATGTCTTCAGCTTATTTTTTCCCCTTTTCAGTGCCTGTGCTCACCGCGGCCACAGCAGATTCTTCCTCAGTCATTTTTAAGAGTATGTTATCAATAACTTCAAGTGTCTCGTCCAGGTTCAGATCTTCTGCGGCTTCAGTTTCAACTCCGGCAGCTTCGGCTGCGCCAGTTTCAGCTTCGGAGGTTTCCACTCTGGTGGTGGTTTCGGCTGTGGCGCCCTTAGCTTCGGCAGTTTCGGCAGTCTGGTCAATAGCAATTCTTGATGCCGGTGTCGGCAACGGTGTCCCATGAATTACATCTGTTATTTGAATAATCCTTCATTTTTTCGGCAGTGCAAGACCTTCTTCTGCCAAAGCTGCCTTGTCCTTCTGAAAAAACTTCGTCAGTTCCAACGACAACGGACTTAGCTTCACAGGCAAGGGTTCAGTCATTACCTTCATAATCTCTTCTACTTCAACAACAGAAGGCGTTGCAGGAGTATCTTCTTCTCGAACCAACGATCTTGGTTCTGGAGATGCAGTTTTCCTCTTTCCTCCAGTGGCCACCTTCGGCTCAGGATTCAATTCTTCAGGGCTAAGTTTTTCAGAATCTCCCCTTTTCTTTTTGGTTACCTTGGCGACCTCTTCGTCAGCAGCGCTGGAAATTCTTTTTTGCTTTAGGCCTCCGGCATCTCCGCCCAGGCGATCATAATCAGCATATTCAAAACCTATGGCATCGAGCACCCTGTTCAGCCTTCGCTTCGGCCGAGTGCCGAAGGCTGCTGCCATTAGCTGGTCCTCTTTTTTGGAGTAATTTCCAAGGATTTCATTACTCATTACTTCAATTGTATCAAGCCATTCTTGACAGGGAGTTTTAAAGTATTTCTTAAACTTATAATAATAGTTTTGTCGGACAAGCTCCCCTTCTTTCTTTTCTCCTTTAAGCTTCGGCATAGTCCACTCCTTCATGGTCGGAAATACTCTGAAGGCCAGAAATTCCTGCACTAGATCTCTAGTGCCAATGTGTTCTGCAATAATTTTGAATTCAGCTAGCGCGGCCCAAGTTGGACCTTCAGTTATCATTCTACAACGAGGTCTGGTTTCTCCGAAGATCAGTTCAAGAGGGCTCTGTACTAGCTTCTCTTTATCTTTGTCAACTTTAACATAAAACCATTCTGACTTCCAGCCTGTCGGCCATTTGCTTCGGTAGCTAATCACAGGAAATTTTGTGGTCTTCCGATAGGCAAAATTGTAACAACCAAAATTTTCGTGCAACCCATCTTTCCTGGCCTTTGTCTGGTAATGCAGCTCATGCACTCGACAGAAGCTGTCGGCAAACGGCTCCACCGCCTGGCTTCGGAGAGCCCAGATATAAACGCTAAGCCTGACAATGGCGTTAGGAGTCAGCTGGTGAAAATAGATCCCAAACCTTTGCAGCACATCAGAAATCATTCTATTCAAAGGAAATCTCAACCCAGCCTTTAAAAAACTCTTGAAAATAACTATTTCATCCTTTTCCGGCTTCGGGGTAGTCTCCTCTCCCCCGAAGCGAAGTAGCTTCTTCTCATCTTCTCTGAAATAGCCCGCCTTTACCATCTTGGAGAAATCCGCCTTGGAGATAGTCGACTTCCCGAAGTCCAAATGACTAGGCTTGCTCGGTACTGCGATATGGTAATCATCATCAGAATCAGCTTCCTCAATATCTCCTCGTTCTGCTTCGGCAACAGCTTGTTCTGTTTCGGTAGCAGTTTCGGCAGTAGGAATTCTTTCCGAAGTCACCAATCCGGATCGCTGCATTGCTTCGGAGATAGGAACAGTCCCTGCACCTTCGACTTCGCCTCCCTCACGCTCAACTCTAGCAGTAGAGCGTAATCTGGCCATCCAATTCTAAATTTCTTGAAAGATTTCTCGGGAACTAAATAACCTCTTTTTCTGACGAAGCTTTTCTTCTGACGAAGCAGGCACCTAATTGGAGCTTCGTCTGAATCCGGGAGTCGAGCTTTGGCTATGGTTAAAAATTTTGGCAGCAAAACAGTGTAATAGCAATGAATGCTGTGGTAACTTTACACCTACCAGTCTGTTTATATAGTGTTGCAGGAAGGAAGGTGAATCGTCGGGAATTTTTACACCAGGCAAACGATTCCTCGCACCCGCTGAACGGTGGACCGCAAAAACCAGAATAGTGAACTCGCATGGTGGAACCGCTACGCGCTCGAAAGCTGTATCGTTTCTCGACAACGAGCTCAGGGAAGGTGTTTTTCGGACCTTCGGCTTCCTGAAGCCTGAGAGACTTTTTTCATGGATCAAGCTCGTTACGAAAAACGATCTAGCACCGCGAAGGGGCTACTGTTGGGACCATGCTTCGTCGCCGAAGGTCCTACAGGAAGAAACAGTTTCGGTTGAAGTTGTCTGTACGTAATGCCGAAGGGTGTTGTCCATGAAGCTTCGGAATTACAAACCGACTTAAAGATAGAATGACCTTTTAGTCCATAAGAGTTTGAGTCGATGTTGTAAACTTTTATGAGGGGTATGATTGTAATTGTTCACAGGCTATGTCCTGTGCCTATAAATAGTGAACAATATTCCAATACTGTTCACGCATTCCTGTAATTGCGAAAGCATCATTCGGGAATTATTGCTTGTCAAGGCGAAGGTATAATCATACCTTAAACATTGTATTCAAAATAAATATGTGAATGGTGTCATTTATCTCCAACATATCTATCTTTAATGTTTTACATTTTACATCGTTTTATGTTATTTTCGTCACCTTCGTAATATTATGTTTATATCCTTCGTCCGAAGTTCATTAAACCCTTGAGGAGATAATGCTTCAGCGGACGAAGGGTATTTAATACTTAACATCTTCGTGTTGCCTTGTTCTTGATTCATAGCATTTGAGAACAAGTCCCCAACACTAGGTACACCAAGATGACGCCCGAGGAAATACTCGGAAAGTTCGTAAGCGGGCGAATGATGATCAAGGAGGCAAGATATGTTGATGAGGCGTTGAATGGCCCAATGCAAATCCACGAGCCTCAAACCATTGCTCTCAAAGCAACAAGTAGCAAGGAGACGCTACCTAGCAAGGTGGCGCAAGTTGAGGCGACCAGGCTTAACGAGGAAGAAATGGCCCTCATCATCAAGCGCTTTAGACGGCGCTAAAGGGTCGCAAGGAGCATCCCAACAAGAACAAGACGAAGGGGAAGCGCTCCTGCTTCAAGTGTGGTAAGTATGGTCATTTTATAGCAAATTGTCCCGACAATACTAATGACCAGGAGCAAGAGAAAGGCGGGAAGAAGGAAAAAAAGGCCTACAAGAAGGCGAAGGGCGAGGCACACCTCGACAAAGAGTGGGACTCGAATTGTTCGTCGTCCGACTCCGATGACGAAGGACTCGCCGCCTCGGCCCCTTCAACAAGTCATCGCTCTTCCCCAACGAGTGCCATACTTGTCTAATGGCAAAGGACAAGAAGGTAATCACTAGAGAAACTCCTAAGTACTCTACTTCTAGTGATGAGGAATCTAGTGATGATGAAATTGATTACACTAGCTTGTTTAAAGGATTAGATAGAGCAAAAGTAGAAAAGATCAATGAATTACTTGATGCTCTAAATGAAAAGGATAAACTTTTAGAAAAGCAAGAGGATCTTTTATATGAAGAGCATGATAAATTTGTAAGTGTGCAAAAGTCTCTTGCTTTAGAAGTTAAAAGAAATGAAATGCTTTCATGTGAAATTTCTGCTTGTCATGAGACTATTTCTAGTTTAAAGAGCATTAATGATGATTTAAATGCTAAATTAGAAGCAAATAAGACTAGTTCTCATGTGGAACATGTAGTAATTTGCAATAGGTGTAAGGATTTTAATGTTGATGCTTGCAATGAACATTTAATTTCCATTTCTAAATTAAATGATGAAGTAGCTAGTCTTAATGCCCAACTTAAGACTAGCAAAAATGATTTTGATAAACTAAAATTTGCAAGGGATGCCTACACTAGTGGTAGACACCCCTCTATTAAGGATGGGCTTGGCTTTCGAAGGGAAGCTAAGAACTTAACAAGTCATAAGGCTCCATCTCCGCCAAGGAGAAAGGGAAGGCCCCTATGGCTAATAGTGTTCATAAAAATCATGCTTTCTTGTATCATGATAGGAAATATTCTAGGAATGCTCATCATAATAGGAGTTTTAATGCTTATGATTCACATGCCATGTTTGGTTCAAGTTCTTCCTTTGTGCATGGTAGAAATATGTTTAGGAACCATGTTGTTCATCATGTACATAAGAAAATGCAAAATAAATCTGCTACTGTTTTTCATGCCTGCAACACTGATTTTGTACTTTCATGTAAAAATAAGAAAGTGGTTGCTAGGAAATTGGGGGCAAAATGCAAGGGAGATAAAACTTGCATTTGGGTCCCTAAGGCTATTGTTACTAACCTTGTAGGACCCAACAAGAGTTGGGTACCTAAAACCCAAGCCTAATTTGCCTTGCAGGTTTATGCATCCGGGGGCTCAAGCTGGATTATCGACAGCGGATGCACAAACCACATGACGGGGGAGAAGAAGATGTTCACCTCCTACGTCAAGAACAAAGATTCCCAAGACTCAATCATATTCAGTGACGGGAATCAAGGCAAGGTTAAAGGACTAGGAAAAATAGCTATTTCTTCCGAGCATTCCATATCTAATGTGTTTTTAGTAGAATCGCTCGGATATAACTTGTTGTCCGTTAGTCAATTATGTAATATGGGTTACAATTGCTTATTTACAAACGTAGATGTGTCTGTGTTTAGAAGGAGTGATGGTTCATTAGCTTTTAAGGGTGTACTATACGGCAAACTCTATTTAGTTGATTTTTCGAAGGAGGAGGCCGATCTAGATGCATGCTTAATCGCTAAGACTAGCATGGGCTGGCTGTGGCATCGCCGTCTAGCACATGTGGTGATGAAGAACCTTCACAAGCTTCTAAAGGGAGAACATGTGTTAGGTCTAACAAATGTAACTTTCAAAAAAGATAGACCTTGTGTAGCTTGTCAAGCAGGAAAACAAGTGGGAAGTGCTCATCACATCAAGAATGTGATGACTACATCAAGACCTCTGGAGCTATTGCATATGGACCTCTTCGGACCCGTCGCCTACCTCAGCATCGGGGGAAGTAAGTATGGTCTTGTTATTGTTGATGATTTTCCCGCTTCACTTGGGTATTCTTTTTGCAGGATAAATAAGAAACCCAAGGGACCCTCAAGCGCTTTCTAAGGCGAGCTCAAAACGAATTTGAGCTCAAGGTGAAAAAGATTAGGAGCGACAATGGGTCCGAGTTCAAGAATCTTCAAGTGGAGGAGTTTCTTGAGGAGGAAGGAATCAAGCACGAGTTCTCCGCTCCCTACACACCACAACAAAACGGTGTGGTAGAGAGGAAGAACAGGACGCTTATAGACATGGCGAGGACGATGCTTGGAGAATTCAAGACGCCCGAGCGATTTTGGTTGGAAGCTGTGAACATAGCTTGCCACGCCATAAACCGGGTCTACCTCCATCGCCTCCTCAAGAAGACGTCATACGAACTTCTAACCGGTAACAAACCCAACGTTTCATATTTTCGAGTTTTTGGGAGTAAATGCTACATTCTAGTGAAGAAAGGTAGGAGTTCAAAATTTGCTCCCAAAGCTGTAGAAGGGTTTTTGTTAGGTTATGACTCAAATACAAGGGCGTATAGAGTCTTCAACAAATCATCAGGTTTGATTGAAGTCTCTAGCGACGTTGTATTTGATGAGACTAATGGCTCTCCAAGAGAGCAAGTTGATCTTGATGATGTAGATGAGGATGATGCTCCTACGGACGCTATTCGCACAATGGCAATTGGAGATGTGCGACCACAGGAACACAAGGAACAAGATCAACCTTCTTCCTCAACAATGGTGCACCCCCCAACTCAAGATGATGAACAGGTACCTCAAGTGGAGGCGTGTGATCAAGAGGGAGCACATGATGTCCAAGATGAGGAGGAAGAAGCACCACATGCCCCTCCAACTCAAGTTCGAGCGATGATTCAAAGGAATCATCCCGTCGACCAGATTTTGGGTGACATTAGCAAGGGAGTAACCACTCGCTCTAGATTAGCTAATTTTTGTGAGCATTACTCTTTTTTCTCTTCTATTGAGCCTTTCAGGGTAGAAGAGGCCTTGCTAGATCCGGACTAGGTGTTGGCCATGTAGGAAGAGCTCAACAACTTCAAGCAAAATGAAGTTTGGACACTGGTGCCGCGTCCCAAGCAAAACGTTGTGGGAACCAAGTGGGTGTTCCGCAACAAACAGGACGAGCACGGGGTGGTGATAAGGAACAAGGCTCGACTTGTGGCAAAAGGTTATGCCCAAGTCGCACGTTTGGACTTTGAGGAGACTTTTGCTCCTATGGCTAGGCTAGAGTCGATTCGTATTTTGTTAGCCTATGTCGCTCACCATTCTTTCAGGTTGTTCCAAATGGACGTGAAGAGCGCTTTCCTCAATGGGCCAATCAAGGAGGAGGTGTACGTGGAGCAACCCCCTGGCTTTGAGGATGAACGGTACCCCGACCACGTGTGTAAGCTCTCTAAGGCGCTCTATGGACTTAAGCAAGCCCCAAGAGCGTGGTATGAATGCCTTAGAGACTTTTTAATTGCTAATGCTTTCAAGGTTGGGAAAGCCGATCCAACTCTTTTCACTAAGACTTGTGACAGTGATCTATTTGTGTGCCAAATTTATGTCGATGACATAATATTTGGTTCTACTAACCAAAAGTCTTGTGAAGAGTTTAGCAGGGTGATGACACAGAAATTCGAATTGTTGATGATGGGCGAGTTGTACTACTTCCTTGGGTTTCAAGTGAAGCAACTCAAGGACAACACCTTCATCTCTCAAACGAAGTATACGCAAGACTTGCTCAAGCGGTTTGGGATGAAGGACGCCAAGCCCGCAAAGACTCCAATGGGAACCGACGGACATGTCGACCTCAATAAAGGAGGTAAGTCCGTTGATCAAAAGGCATACCGGTCTATGATAGGGTCTTTATTTTATTTATGTGCTAGTAGACCGGATATTATTCTTAGCGTATGCATGTGTGCTAGATTTCAATCCGACCCAAGGGAGTGTCACCTTGTGGTCGTTAAGCGAATTCTTAGATATTTAGTCGCTACACCTTGCTTCGGGATCTGGTATCCAAAGGGGTCTACCTTTGACTTGATTGGATATTCAGACTCTGACTATGCTGGATGTAAGGTTGATAGGAAGAGTACATCACGGACGTGCCAATTCCTAGGAAGGTCCCTGGTGTCGTGGAGTTCTAAGAAACAAACTTCCGTTGCCCTATCCACCGCTGAGGCCGAGTACGTTGCCGCAGGACAGTGTTGCGCGCAACTACTTTGGATGAGGCAAACCCTCCGGGACTTTGGCTACAATCTGAACAAAGTCCCACTCCTATGTGACAATAGAGTGCAATCCGCATGGCGGACAATCCTGTTGAACACAGCCGCATGAAGCACATAGACATCCGGCATCACTTTTTGAGAGACCACCAACAAAAGGGAGATATCGAAGTGTTTTATGTTAGCACTGAGAACCAGCTAGCCGATATCTTTACCAAGCCTTTAGATGAGAAGACCTTTTGCAGGCTGCGTAGTGAGCTAAATGTCTTAGATTCGCGTAACTTGGATTGATATAGAGCATACATGTGTTTTATGCATTTGATCATGTTCCATTATGCATTTTATTGCTTATTTATGGTGCTCAAGTTGTGCAAGGGATCCCCGGACCTCTCAAGTCCATGTGTGAATGATGCACATACTAAGGGGGAGAAATGCTACAACTTGACCCTTTGAGACTAATCGTGTGCTTGAGTTTTCTTAAATTAGTCTCAAAGGAGGATTGAAAGGGAAAAGGTGAACTTGGACCATGCAAGACTTCCACTGCACTCCGATGAGAGGGTAACTAACTCCAAGTTCATCTCCATGCTCTTATTGCCTTTTTACTCTTAATTGAAGATTTTGGTGAGGCAATGGGGTTTATGGGCCAAAAATGATCCCATTTTGGTGCTTGATGCCAAAGGGGGAGAAATTAAGGCCAAAGCAAGAAATGGATCAGCTACCACTTGAGAATTTTGAAAATAGTAGAGTTAGAGTTTTGGTTTTGTCAAAATACTCTTATAGTCTCTTATTGTCAAAAGTTGGTCTCTTATGGGGAGAATGGTTGATTATGGAAAAAGGGGGAGTTTTTGAATCTTGGATCAATTTCTCTTGGAATACCTCTCTCTATGCCTCAACAAGTGATTTTGACTTAGAGATAGGAAATTGAGTTTGATTTGCAAAAACAAACCAAGTGGTGGCAAAGAATGATCCAAATATGCCAAATTTGAATCAAAAACAAATTTTTGTTCTCATTTGCATTGATGTTGCACTTCTTTTTGTTGCTTTTTGTTGTGTTGGCATTAATCACCAAAAAAGGGGAGATTGAAAGGGAAATGTGCCCTTGGGCCATTTCCATAAGATTTTGGTGATTAAGTGCTCCACACAAAAATGCTTTGAGTGATATTTGTGCCAAAGACTCAAGAAGTGCAAATCAAGATTAAAGGTATGTTTCTAGACTTAGTACATTGTTTTGAAGACTAATGTATTGTGTCTAAGTGCTAGAAACAGGAGAAATCGCTTTGAAGATAAGTTGGCTATGTTCAGCCAAAAGGCTGCTCGGTCTGGGTACACCGGACTGTCCGGTGGTGCACCAGACAGTGTCCGGTGTGCCAAGACCAGTCTAGGTGAACAGCCTGCTCTCGGGTCTCGACGGTGGCGTACGACTATAAATCACCGGACTATCCGATGGTGCACCGGACTGTCCGGTGAGTCATCAGCGGCGAAGTCGCCGCTCTCGGGAAACCAGTCAACAGCGTCCGACTAAAAATCACCAGACTGTTCGTTGGTGCACCGAACTGTCCGGTGAGCCAACGGTCGGCCGCGCAATCTACGCGTGACGCGTGGCCGAGCCAACGGTCAGATGGGGGCACCGGAATGTCCGATGTGCACCGGACAGTGTCCGGTGCGCCAATGGCTCCAAATCTTCAACGGTCGGCTGAGCCATTTTAGGAAAGCAATCTGCACCGGGCAACAAACTGTGGATGTCCGTTGGTGCACCGGACTGTCCGGTGTGCCACCCGACAGAAGGCAAGAAATGCCTTCCTGGATTGCTTCCAACGGCTCCTAGCTGCCTTGGGGCTATAAAAGGGACCCCTAGGCGCATGGAGGAGCACACCAAGCATTCTTTGATCAACTCTAAGCACCAAGACTCCATTTCCGCGCATTTGATTCTTTGTGATAGCAACTAGAGCTCTATTTGAGTAGAGAACTCTTTGAGTTGTGTTGCGAGCTCAAGTTGTGACTTGTGTGCGTGTTTGTGCTCTGATTTTGTGTCTTGTGTGCGTTGCTATCCCTCCCTTACTTCCGTGTTTCTTTGTGATCATCATTTGTAAGGGCGAGAGGCTCCAAGTTGTGGAGATTCCTCGCAAACGGGAGATAGTAAATGAAAGAAAAACACCGTGGTATTCAAGTTGATCATTGGATCACTTGAGAGGGCTTGAGTGCAACCCTCGTCCGTTGGGACGCCACAACATGGAGTAGGCAAGTGTTGGACTTGGCCGAACCACGGGATAAACCACTGTGCCTCTCTGTGTTGATCTCTTTGTGGTTATCGTGTTTCGCAAGAACTCCTCTCTAGCTACTGGGCTTTATTGCTCTAACCCTTAATCAAGTTTGTGGCTTTAAGTTTTAAGTTTTTACAGGATCACCTATTCACCCCCCTCTAGGCGCTCTCAACGCCTACTACCGAAGGTGTATTCGACGATATCGTCGGCGTTGGATCTGCAGTAGCTATCGACAGCGCTGCCGCATCTGGACCACCAGCCGGAACTTGGGAGCCTGATGGCGTTGCCTAGACGGTGGTAGGTGGATCCCGGGGGCCTGACGGTGCCACCTCAGCACCCGCGTCACCCCGCATGGTGGGGGCAGACGCAGTAGGAACCTCTTCGGCCACTGCCGATGGTGTGCTTGACGCCGATGTTGGTGAGGCCGCGGTAGCCGCTGACAGATCGCTGGTGACACTCCTAGCAGATGTCTGCTGCTGGGAGCCAGACCCACCGGCGGGCATAGTGTCCGGCGGGGGAGGAGCGTCCTTGGAAGCAGAAGAGGAGGAGGCCCTAACGGGCAAAGTACGGGTCAAGACCTGTCGGCATAAAAGCTACAATCGCAAGAACATTGGCAGGGTCTAAACTTACTTGGGGCCCTAGACCTTCCAGTGACCCTGGAAGCGGGACGCCCACTGCCGTTGTTGCTGCTGCTGCCGCTCCTGCTGTTGTTGCTGCCGCTGCCCCTGCGGTGACGATGGTTGGTCTAACACTGGTGGCGGTGGCGGTGGTGTCAGATCCGAAGGTGGTGGTGGCGGAGGGCTCACGCCCCTCTGCCTGTCCTAGGCCTAAGGTTCGGCCTCCTTGGTCCCACCAGCTATCTTCTGACGCTTCTGGGGGGAGACCGAATCAAGGGGCGGATCCGAGACAAAAGACCCATCAGCGCGGCGCAGTCGGTGTCGCCTTACTCCCTCCAACTTCCCGGCGGCACCCGGAGCGGAGGAGCTGCTCGCAGGCCCCTTGCCCTTATCCGAGGAACTGGGGGCCGTAGGAGGAGCTCTGGAGCCCACATCGGTGGGTTGGGAACCTCCGATCGGTACACCGGGAATATGGATCCCCTGGTGGGGGTCTCGACCGCCAGTCTGACGGATCACCACACCACTCTCATCGAGGGTCGGCAACCGGGCCAGCATCCCGACCGCAGCCCTGGATTGTCGCAGAGTGGCGAAATGCCCTGGGGAGGCATCAAAGTTTCGAGGACAAAAGCCTCACCAGTGATCCCCTTCACCAAAATTTCCAACTGCTCCCAGGACAGGTCAGTCCCAGGCCCGCGTTGGATCCTACCAATGTCGCTAGGACCAGTGAACCAGCAACACAGACGCGGCCTCCCCTGCAGCGGTGCTACCCGGAGCTTCAAGAAATTGCCGACTACGTGCATCGAGGTCAGACCACCGACCGCCAGCTCCTTGATCCTGTCCAGTATGGGCTCAAACTCCGGTGCGAGGCACGACTTTACCCTCCATTGCTTTCAGTCGAGTCTGGGTCCATCGCTTAGAAGGGCAAGGCGGTCGTTGACCTCAGCGCTGGCTATCACCCGGTCATTATGCCAGTTCTCCCACCTCGCGCCGCCAAAGGTGGCGATGTAGGTCATGGTTGGATCTAACCTTGTCTAGAAGTAGTAGGCCCCAGGGTGGTCTTTGCCCTTCCTAGATCTCACCAGCACAAAAAACTAGCGAAAGAGGGAAGTGCAGGCTGCCACCCCCACGAACATCTCACAGAAGTGGACAAAGATGGCCACCTGAAGGGTGGAGTGGGGTATGAGGTGCTGGAGTTGGAGTCCAAACTCCTCCAACAGCAGCAGGAAGAACGGCAAAATCGGCAGCGCCAACCCACAGAGGAGATAGGAGACGAAGAGCACAAACACCCCGGCGGCGAGATCACCGAGGGGAGTAGTGCCAGCCCGGATCCTCCCAACAAACGCCGGCGTGCCCCATCCGAGTAGGCGACGCACCGTGTCAAGCGCCTCCTCGGTCTAGAAATGCTCGGGACGAACCAGCGTGGCCATGGCGACCGCGGCGGCGGAGAACTGAGGAGCACGAACGTGAAGGGGCGTGGAGGGCTCAATGGCAAAAGGGCGAGGCAGTTGGGAAAAAAGCAAAAGCGAAACCACTGCACACGGGGGGAACCCCTTTTTAAAGGAAAGGCTCCCCTCGCACCCCGGGAAAATCCGCCCGACGCACACCTGGTGCCCGAACAACTCAGTCGCTGACGTGGGGGCCCGGGCCCACAAGTCATGTAACTGGGACACTGGTTTCTATGTGCGGAAGGGGCAAACCGCCGCGTGAGGAGCGAACCACCACACACGTTCCCGCGCCGCTCAGGGCCGCCGCGGGAGGATATATTTAACCTAGGCGGCAGCAGCGGGGCGCCCCACGCGTGTCGGGACAAGGCAAAACCGCCATGCGTGGGGGCCACACACCAGTCAGCCGCAAAGACGGGCACGACAGTAGGTGTGACCGATGGCAGACAACATGTGCGTGCTAAGTTAATACGGCGCGTGCTAAGGAGGCGCCCTAGTCACCAACCATGTTGTGCTTACAGAAGATACAGGTTTTGGCCCCACCTGCAGGCTCGCATCCTCTCCTGAGGTGGGCCCGGGGGCCACTGTCGGTACCCTGAAACAGGGATACCCCTTGGCACAATATGAAGACACTATGCCGGCGGAGAGGTCTCTGGTTGCGTGGGGAACAGTTCTCAGCCGCACCACATCATATCGACCGCTTCGGGGCCGCCGCGTGGCCAGGGAGAGGGACGTACTCCAGGATGCACGCAGTGGGTCCGGACCTACTGCGGGGAAAGCACTAGACCCCCGTACGTGATGAACGGACCTCCGAGACGGGTCCCAGACCCTTCTGAGTGGGGTCTGGACTACTCACCGCCGGGTCCCAGGATTCTGGAGTAGAGAATGCCCAGGCCCTACTCAGGCAGTGGTCCGGGGGCGACATGTGTCTAGGCCTAGCTTGGTGCGAACCTGTCCACACAATGTTCCTATTCCCTGTCCAGGCGGAGACCTGGTGCTGCCAAATGGCCTATCGTGCATGACGTAAGCTTGCGGGATGGGCCTGATGTAAGACCACTGGGCCGCGCTACCCCTGCATTTATTGCGGAGAAGATGCACCGCCTGACTACCCCGCTGACAGACGATGTACCTGAAAGGGAAATGTGCCCTTGGGCCATTTCTAAGTATTTTGGTGATTGAGTGCCAACACAAGTGCTCTTATGCTAATCTATGCAAAGTGGTGGACAAAGTGCAAATCTTGTCAAAAGGTATGTTTCTAGACTTAGTACATTGTTTTTATGGACTAATGTATTAGTTCTAAGTGTTGGAAACATGAAAAATTGAATTGGAAATGAGATGGCTTTGTTCAGCCAAAGTCTGCTCGTTTGGGTGCACCGGACTGTCCGGTGGTGCACCGGACAGTGTTCGGTGCGCCAGGCTGGCTCTGGCGAACATGCTGCTCTCGGGACTTCGACGGTGGTGTACGACTAAAATTCACCGGTCGGTCCGGTGGTGCACCGGACTGTCCGGTGGGCCATTCACAGGCGAACTCGTCGCTCTCGGGAAACCATCAACGGCGTACGGCTAAAATTCACCGGTGTGGCCGGTGGTTCACCGGACTGTCCGGTGAGTCAACAGTCAGCCGGGGCAACGGTCGGCCGAGGATTCCGCACGTGACGCGTGGCCGAGCCAACGGTCACATTGGTGCACCGGACTGTCCGGTGCGCCAACGGCTCTCAGACTCCAACGGTCGGCTTCGCCAAATAAGGAAGGAAATCTGCACCGGACAGTGTCCGGTGGTGCACCGGACTGTCCGGTGCGCCAGTCGACAGAAGGCAAGATCTGCCTTCCCGGATTGCTCTCAACGGCTCCTAGCTGCCTTGGGGCTATAAAAGGGACCCCTAGGCGCATGGAGGAGAAGCCCAAGCATTCCTTGAGCACTCTTGATCACTCACACTCCATTCTTGCGCACTTGTTCGACATTCTAGTGATTTAAGCTCTGTTCTAGTGTGCTAGTCTTTTGAGCTTAAGTCTGGGTCTTGCGTGTGCGTATTTGCTGTGGTCTTAGTGTCTTGTGTGAGTTGCTAATCCCTCCCTTGCTCCGTGCTTCTTTGTGAACTTCAAGTGTAAGGGCGAGAGGCTCCAAGTTGTGGAGATTCCTCGCAAACGAGATTAAGAAAAGCAAGCAAAACACCGTGGTATTCAAGTGGGTCTTTGGACCACTTGAGAGGGGTGATTGCAACCCTCGTCCGTTGGGACACCACAACGTGGAGTAGGCAAGCGTTGGTCTTGGCCGAACCACGGGATAACCACCGTGCCATCTCTGTGATTGATCTCTTGTTGGTTATTGTGTTTTGTTGAAGACTCCTCTCTAGCCACTTGGCGGTTATTGCGCTAACACTTAACCAAGTTTTTGTGGCTTAAGTTTTAAGTGTTACAGGATCACCTATTCACCCCCCTCTAGGTGCTCTCAATTGGTATCGGAGCCGTTCTCTTCACAAAGGGACTAATCGCCCGAAGAGATGGATCCTAAGGGGAAGGGAATCGTGATCAACGATAAAGAGAAGGAGTCCTTCGTCAACGAGCCGAAGGATGACAAGCCTACCGACTCGGGCTCAGGCCACGGACGCAAAGATGGAAAGAAGAAGAAGACGAGACGCATCAAGGAGATCATCTACTACGACGACAGTGATGAGTCCACTTCTTCCCATAAAGACAACGACGACCATGACTACGACAAACGAAAGACGGTTAACTCAAACTTTTCTTTCGATTATTCACGTATTCCTCAAAGTTCAAATTCACATTTGCTCTCCATTCCTCTCGGCAAGCCTCCACACTTTGATGGGGAGGACTACGGATTTTGGAGCCACAAAATGCGTAGTCACCTGTTCTCTCTCCATCCAAGCATATGTGAGATTGTTGAGAATGGGATGAAATTTGATAGCTCGGATAGTCCTATTTTTATTAATGAACAAATTCATAGAAATGCACAAGCTACTACTGTGTTGTTAGCCTCCTTGTGCAGGGACGAGTACCATAAGGTGAGCGGCTTGGACAATGCCAAGCAAATCTGGGACACCCTCAAGATCTCTCATGAGGGGAATGACGTCACCTTACTCACCAAGATGGAGTTGGTAGAAGGCGAGCTCGGAAGATTTGCAATGATAATGGGCGAGGAGCCAACCCAAACATACAACCGGCCCAAGACCCTTATCAACAAAATAAGGAGCTATGGAAGCACGCGATGGACGGACCACGACATCGTCTGACTAATGCTAAGGTCCTTTACCGTTCTTGATCCTCATTTGGTGAATAATATTCGTGAGAATCCCAGGTACACCAAAATGTCGCCCGAAGAAGTCCTTGGAAAATTCGTAAGCGGGCGAATGATGATCAAGGAGGCGAGGTACGTGGACGACGCACTAAATGGTCCAATCAATGAGCCTCAACCCGTTGCTCTCAAGGCAATGAGAAGCAAGGAGGCGTTACCTAGCAAGGTGGCGCAAGTTGAGGCGGCAGGTCTCAATGATGAAGAGATGGCCCTCATCATCAAGCGTTTCAAGACGGCGCTTAAGGGTCGCAAGGGACAGCCAAGCAAGACCAAGTCAAAGGGGAAGCGCTCATGCTTCAAATGTGGTAAGCTTGGTCATTTTATTGCTAACTGTCCCGACAATGATAGTGACCAGGAAAAGGGAAATAAGAGGGAGAAGAAGAAGAGTTACAAGAAGGCCAAGGGTGAGGCACATATCGAAAAGGAGTGGGATTCGGATTGCTCCTCCTCCGACTCTGACAATGAAGGACTCGCCGCCACTGCCTTCAACAAGTCATCCCTCTTCCCCAACGAGCATCACACATGCCTCATGGCGAAGGAGAAGAAGGTATGTACTCGGGATACCACTTATGCTTCTTCAAGTGATGATGATTCTAGCGATGAGGAAATAGATTACTCTAGCTTATTCAAGGGATTGGATAGAAATAAAATTGATAAAATCAATGAATTGATTGATGCCTTGAATGAAAAGGATAGGCTTTTAGAAAAGCAAGAGGATTTGTTGTATGAAGAACATGATAAATTTGTAGAGGCACAAAAATCCTATGCTTTAGAAGTTAAAAGAAATGAAATGCTTTCTTATGAACTATCTACTTGTCATGAAACCATTTCTACTTTAAAAAGTGTTAACAATGATTTAAATGCTAAAGTAGAAGTAGCAAATAAATCTAATTCTTGTGTAGAACATGTTATGATTTGCACTAGGTGTAAAGATTTTGATATTGATGCTTGTAGTGAACACCTAGTTTCAATTTCCAAATTAAATGATGAATTGGCTAGTCTTAATGCCCAACTTAAGACTAGCAAAAGTGATTTCGATAAGCTAAAATTTGCAAGGGATGCCTACACGATTGGTAGACACCCCTCAATTAAGGATGGACTTGGCTTCAAGAAGGAAGCCAAGGACTTAACAAGCCATAAGGCTCCCATCTCCACCAAGGAGAAAGGGATGGCCCCTATGGCTAGTAGTGCTAAAAAGAACCATGCTTTTATGTATCATGACAAGAGACAATCTAGAAATGCTTATAAGAGTTATAATGCATATGATGCTTTTGATTCTCATGCCATGTTTGCTTCTAGTTCTTCCTATGTGCATGATAGAAATGTTGGTAGGAGAAATGTTGTTCATAATATGCCTAGGAGAAATGTTGTTAATGTTCCTAGGAAAGTTAATGAACCATCTACAATATATCATGCTTGCAATGCTTCATTTACCATTTGTAGAAAGGGTAAGAAGGTAATTGCTAGCAAATTAGGGACAAGATGCAAGGGAGATAAAACTTGCATTTGGGTCCCTAAGACAATTGTGACTAACCTTGTACGACCCAACAAGAGTTGGGTACCTAAAACCCAAGCCTAAATTTGCCTTGCAGGTTTATGCATCCGGGGGTTCAAGCTGGATTATCAACAGCGGATGCACAAACCATATGACGGGGGAGAAGAAGATGTTCACCTCCTACGTCAAAAACAAGGATTCCCAAGATTCAATAATATTCGGTGATGGGAACCAAGGTAAGGTAAAAGGGTTAGGTAAAATTGCTATTTCGTCCGAGCACTCTATATCCAATGTGTTTTTAGTTGAGTCTCTTGGACATAACTTGTTATCCGTTAGTCAATTATGCAATATGGGATATAATTGTCTATTCACAAATGTAGATGTGTCTGTCTTTAGAAGGTGTGATGGTTCACTAGCTTTTAAGGGTGTACTAGACGACAAACTTTATTTGGTTGATTTTGCAAAAGAAGAGGCCGGTCTAGATGCATGCTTAATGGCTAAGACTTGCATGGGCTGGTTGTGGCATCGCCGCTTAGCACATGTGGGGATGAAGAACCTCCACAAGCTTCTAAAGGGAGAACACGTGATAGGTCTAACTAATGTACATTTCGAAAAAGATAGACCTTGTGCAGCTTGTCAAGCAGGGAAACAGGTGGGAGGCTCTCATCACACCAAAAATGTGATGACCACATCAAGACCCTTGGAGATGCTTCATATGGACCTCTTCGGACCCGTCGCCTATCTAAGTATAGGAGGAAGTAAGTATGGTCTTGTTATAGTTGATGATTTTTCCCGCTTCACTTGGGTATTCTTTTTGCAGGATAAATCTGAAACCCAAGGGACCCTCAAGCGCTTCCTCAGGAGAGCTCAAAATGAGTTTGAGCTCAAAGTGAAGAAGATAAGGAGCGACAACGGGTCCGAGTTCAAGAACCTTCAAGTGGAGGAGTTCCTTGAGGAGGAAGGGATCAAGCACGAGTTCTCCGCTTCCTACACACCACAGCAAAATGGTGTGGTAGAGAGGAAGAACAGGACGCTCATCGATATGGCGAGGACTATGCTTGGAGAATTCAAGACCCCCGAGCATTTTTGGTCGGAAGCCGTGAACACGGCTTGCCACGCCATCAACAGGGTCTATCTTCACCGCCTCCTCAAGAAGACTTCATATGAGCTGCTAACTGGTAACAAACCCAATGTGTCTTATTTTCGTGTATTTGAGAGCAAGTGTTATATTCTTGTGAAGAAGGGTAGAACTTCTAAATTTGCTCCCAAAGCTGTAGAAGGGTTTTTATTAGGGTATGATTCAAATACAAAGGCGTACAGGGTCTTCAACAAATCATCGGGTTTGGTTGAAGTCTCTAGCGACGTTGTATTTGATGAGACTAATGGCTCTCCAAGGGAGCAAGTTGTTGATCTTGATGATGTAGATGAAGAAGACGTTCCAACAGCCGCAATGCGCACCATGGCGATTGGAGATGTAAGGCCACTTGAACAAAAGGAGCAAGATCAACCTTCTTCCTCAACTACGGTGAATCCCCCAACCCAAGATGACGAACAGGTACCTCAAGTGGAGGCGCATGATCAAGGGGGAGCACAGGATGTTCAAGTTGAAGAGGAAGAAGCACCTCAGGCACCTCCAACCCAAGTTCGAGCGATGATTCAAAGGAATCATCCCGTCAACCAAATTTTGGGAGATATTAGCAAGGGAGTAACTACTCGTTCAAGATTAGTTAATTTTTGTGAGCATTACTCGTTTGTCTCTTCTATTGAGCCTTTCAGGGTAGAAGAGGCCTTGCTAGATCCGGACTGGGTGTTGGCCATGCAGGAGGAACTCAACAACTTCAAGTGCAATGAAGTTTGGACACTGGTGCCTTGTCCCAAGCAAAATGTTGTGGGAACCAAATGGGTGTTCCGCAACAAACAGGACGAGCACGGGGTGGTGACGAGGAACAAGGCTCGACTTGTGGCAAAAGGTTATGCCCAAGTCGCAGGTTTGGACTTTGAGGAGACGTTTGCTCCTGTGGCTAGGCTAGAATCAATTCGTATTTTGCTAGCATATGCCGCTCACCATTCTTTCAGGTTGTACCAAATGGATGTGAAGAGCGCTTTCCTCAACGGGCCGATCAAGGAGGAGGTGTACGTGGAGCAACCCCCTGGCTTCGAGGATGAACGGTACCCCGACCACGTGTGTAAGCTCTCTAAGGCGCTCTATGGACTTAAGCAAGCCCCAAGAGCATGGTCTAAATGCCTTAGAGACTTTTTAATTGCTAATGCTTTCAAGGTTGGGAAAGCCGATCCAACTCTTTTCACTAAGACTTGCGATGGTGATCTCTTTGTGTGCCAAATTTATGTCGATGACATAATATTTGGTTCTACTAACCAAAAGTCTTGTGAAGAGTTTAGTAGGGTGATGACGCAAAAATTCGAGATGTCGATGATGGGCGAGTTGAACTACTTCCTTGGGTTCTAAGAGAAGCAACTCAAGGATGGCACTTTCATCTCCCAAACGAAGTACACGCAAGACTTGCTAAAGCGGTTTGGGATGAAGGACGCCAAGCCCGCAAAGACGCCGATGGGAACTGACGGACACACCGACCTCAACAAAGGAGGTAAGTCCGTTGATCAAAAGGCATACCAGTCTATGATAGGATCTTTACTTTATTTGTGTGCTAGTAGGCCGGATATTATGCTTAGCGTATGCATGTGTGCTAGATTTCAATCCGATCCTAAGGAGTGTCACTTAGTGGCTGTGAAGCGAATTCTTCGATATTTAGTTGCTACGCCTTGCTTCGGGATCTGGTATCCAAAGGGGTCTAACTTTGACTTGATTGGATATTCAGATTCCGACTATGCTGGATGTAAGGTCGATAGGAAGAGTACATCGGGGACGTGCCAATTCTTAGGAAGGTCCCTGGTGTCGTGGAATTCTAAGAAACAAACTTCCGTTGCCCTATCCACCGCTGAGGCCGAGTACGTTGCCGCAGGACAGTGTTGCGCGCAACTACTTTGGATGAGGCAAACCCTCCAGGACTTTGGCTACAATCTGAGCAAAGTCCCACTCCTATGTGACAATGAGAGTGCTATCCGAATAGCGGAAAATCCTGTTGAGCACAGCCGCACAAAGCACATTGACATCTGACATCACTTTTTGAGAGACCACCAGCAAAAGGGAGATATCGAAGTGTTTCATGTTAGCACCGAGAACCAGCTAGCCGATATCTTCACTAAGCCTTTAGATGAAAAGACCTTTTGCAGGCTGCGTAGTGAGCTAAATGTCCTAGATTCGCGGAACTTGGATTGATTTATAGCATACATGTATTTATGCCTTTGATCATGTTCCTTATGCATTTTGTTGCTTACTATGGTGCTCAAGTTGTACAATCACTCCCCGGACCTCACAAGTCCTTGTGCAAGTGATGCACATTTTTAGGAGGAGTTGTGCTACAACTTGACCCTTTGAGACTAACCGTTTGCTTGAGTTTGCTTGATTTAGTCTCAAAGGAGGTTTGAAAGGGAAAAGGTGGACTTGGACCATGAAAGACTTCCACTGCACTCCGATGAGAGGGTAACTTTTTCCAAGTTCATCTCATGTACTCTTATTGCCTTTGTACTCTTATTTGAAGATTTTTGGAGAGGCAATGGGGTTCAAGGGCCAAGATTGATCCCGTTTTGGTGCTTGATGCCAAAGGGGGAGAAAATAAAGGCCAAAGCAATAGATGGATCAGCTACCACTTGAGAAATTTTGAAAATAGTACATTAGAGCTTTTGGTTTGTCAAAACTCTTTTATTGTCTCTTTTGTCAAAAGTTGGCCTCTTGTGGGGAGAAGTGTTGATTATGGGAAAGAGGGGGAGTTTTTGAGATCCTTGATCAATTTCCTTTGGAATACCTCTCTTTGTGTCTCTACAAGTGGACTTGACTTAGAGATAGGAATTTGAGTTTGATTTGCAAAAACAAACCAAGTGGTGGCAAAGTATGATCCATATATGCCAAAATTGATTCAAAACAACTTTTGGTTTTCATTTGCATTGATATTTCACTTGTTCTAGTTGCTTTATGTTGTGTTGGCATAAATCACCAAAAAGGGGGAGATTGAAAGGGAAATGTGCCCTTGGGCCATTTCTAAGTATTTTGGTGATTGAGTGCCAACACAAGTGCTCTTATGCTAATCTATGCAAAGTGGTGGACAAAGTGCAAATCTTGTCAAAAGGTATGTTTCTAGACTTAGTACATTGTTTTTATGGACTAATGTATTGGTTCTAAGTGTTGGAAACAGGAAAAATTGAATTGGAAATGAGATGGCTTTGTTCAGCCAAAGTCTGCTCGTTTGGGTGCACCGGACTGTCCGGTGGTGCACCGGACAATGTCCGGTGCGCCAGGCTGGCTTTGGCGAACAGGCTGCTCTCGGGACTTCGACGGCGGTGTACGGCTAAAATTCACCGGTCGGTCCGGTGGTGCACCGGACTGTCCGGTGGGCCATTCACAGGCGAACTCGTCGCTCTCAGGAAACCATCAACGGCGTACGGCTAAAATTCACCGGTCTGTCCGGTGGTCACTGGACTATCCGGTGAGTCAACAGTCAGCCGGGGCAACGGTCGGCCGAGGATTCCGCGCGTGACGCGTGGCCGAGCCAACGGTCACATTGGTGCACCGGACTATCCGGTGCGCCAACGGCTCTCAGACTCCAACGGTCGGCTTCGCCAAATAAGGAAGGAAATCTGCACCGGATAGTGTCCGGTGATGCACCGGACTGTCCGGTGCGCCAGTCGACAGAAGGCAAGATCTGCCTTCCCAGATTGCTCTCAACGGCTCCTAGCTGCCTTGGGGCTATAAAAGGGACCCCTAGGCGCATGGAGGAGAAGCCCAAGCATTCCTTGAGCACTCTTGATCACTCACACTCCATTCTTGCGCACTTGTTCGACATTCTAGTGATTTAAGCTCCGTTCTAGTGTGCTAGTCTTTTGAGCTTAAGTCTGGGTCTTGTGTGTGCGTATTTGCTGTGATCTTAGTGTCTTGTGTGAGTTGCTAATCCCTCCCTTGCTTCGTGCTTCTTTGTGAACTTCAAGTGTAAGGGCGAGAGGCTCCAAGTTGTGGAGATTCCTCGCAAACGGGATTAAGAAAAGCAAGCAAAACACCGTGGTATTCACGTGGGTCTTTGGACCGCTTGAGAGGGGTTGATTGCAACCCTCGTCCGTTGGGACGCCACTGTAGGATTACGGGGAGGCTACGCTAGCGCAAAACAAAATTTTCATCCCCATAATACCAAGAACTACTGCGGTTATAGGTCATGGAATTACCACTAGACGCGCAGAGCAGCGGAAGACGTCTCGATGTAGACGAACGCGTCGAGCAGTGTCGTGCAGTCGCCGGCGTCCTTCACGTCCTCGCACGGTTCGTCCAAGTGCTCCAGATGCAGCACCTCCGAGGTATCCACACGTACAGGGAGGAAGCGCCGCGTACCGAACTGCTAGGTTCGCGACGGCGGCTTGGCGAGGGCGAGAGGCGAGCGGCGGCTGCTGATTTGCAGGTGGCGAATTAGGTTATCTCTTAACCGCGCCCCCGCCCCTCATTATATAGGCGTTATGGTGGGCTTCTGACGCCGAGGCCCATCATTAACCCTAAAGCCCAGTCTAATTTCGGATCTAATCCGAATTAGGCTTCCTTCCCCTTTAGTGTGTGACCCTATAGGTTCACGTACAAATAGACATAGCCCGAGTACTCTTACTTGGCCCAATAATTGACAGCGGCCTCTAGCAAGACATGTCAACTCCTATGTGTACGTAAAGATCATATCAGACGAACCATTGCGACATTAAGTACATGTTGTTCCCTTTGTCTCACGATATTTGGTCTGCTCTAAGCTGACCTCTCTTTCTCGATACTGTGAATTGGAATCCTTTCAATGGTTAACTCTTAACCCTAGCACGGCCATGCATTTCTTGATCCAATCACTCGAGGGGCCCAGAGATATCTCTCTCACAAAGAGAGGGACAAATTCCATCTTGACTGACCATGCCTCATAGCATGCTTCCTGACAAACCCAAAACTACCTTTATAACTACCCAGTTACGGGATAGCGTTTGATAGTCCCTAAGTAAGTCAATTCACATCTTGAGAACATGCGACAATCTCAGGTCTAAGGATACAGTATTCATGTTGCAAGAAGAGAACTATATTACAATATCTCACGTTGGGTCAGTCCAGCCTCATGTCATACATGCGCCCACATTATTAATTTAACATCTCCATGTTCATGACTTGTGAAATGTAGTCATCAACTAATACATGTGCTAGTCATCGACTCTGACTAGGGACATCATTTAGAATAACCATATAAGTAAAGAATCTCACAAACAATTCACATAATTGCTAATCAATACAAGGTGCCTTCCATGGATATTCAATTAAGCAATATATATATCATGGATACAAAGAAATATGCTCATCTCTATGATTATCTCTAGGGCATATTTCTAACAGCCACAACGTGGAGTAGGCAAGCGTTGGTCTTGGCCGAACCACGGGATAACCACCGTGCCATCTCTGTGATTGATCTCTTGTTGGTTATTGTGTTTTGTTGAAGACTCCTATCTAGCCACTTGGCGGTTATTGCGCTAACACTTAACCAAGTTTTTGTGGCTTAAGTTTTAAGTGTTACAGGATCACCTATTCACCCCCCTCTAGGTGCTCTCAGTACCCCTTCGGCATTTAATGCGCCCTGTCCACTCAACTGGTAGGTGGCGCCCAAGCCATCCTGCTGGCGGCGTGCCTGTCTATTTCCGTTGGCCAACAGTACGCCTGTGCCATTGCATGCGCTGCACTCATCATGACTCGCGCGTTACCGAGGGCGCTGCCGCAAGATATCAATATTGTATGCACTATGGATTTTATGGCACGAAGATCACTCAGGCATAGCAAGCAGTAGTTCCATCCTTCCATTTGTGCCTGGGCCCATGTATCGTGGCTCAGAATTCTTGTACATCCCCCCTTGAACTATAAAAGGGGAGGCATGCAATGTTGAAGACCCAAGTCATCCAGGACACACTTAGACTCTCTCAAGCAATACAACACACAGTGGAGTAGGGTATTACGGTCCGGCGGCTCGAACCACTCTAAACTCTTGCGTGTTCTTGTGTTCATTCCTACATCTCACAACAGGCAAAACGCTTAAGCCCCCTCCACACCTTAGGACTTAGGGCGAGTGCACTCCGCCACCCGGCCGGAGAATTTCCTCTCCGACAAAATTAAAGCTACAGATTACAAAAGAAAAGCAAAAGCTGAGAAAAGTGTTGCACAAGTTTCTGAAAAGGTGCTGCAAAAAGTGACTGAAAAGCGCTGTAAAAAGTGACTGAAAAGCGCTGCAATAAAGTGACTGAAAACGCTGCAATAAAGTGACCTGACACTTGCAAAAGGTGCTGCGCAGACTAAAAAAGGCGTCTGAAAAGTCACTGACACAGTCTGCAAAAGTGGTCAGCGCAGACAGAACCGGTCAGGCTGAACGAGACTGGTTCAATCAGCCCCTCATACCGGTTCAACCGGTTTCGGCCAGGGAGACTCCAGGTTTTTCCTGGTTAAAACTAGTCGAGCTGAAGTTCAACTCAAAAGTTCAGCTGGCCAAACCAGTTGAGCTTTAAGTGAAATTTTAAAATAATTTTTAACACTAAATCTCATTTTAATTTTAACATTTTCACAAAGTTTTGAATGAACATCACTAAAATTTAAACCTTTTAAACAAAGAACAGTGAATCAAGCAATCTTTGTGTCCGTTTTTAAGTTAAGTTACGAGAATCCAAGATATTTAATTCACTCCTAAGAAAGCAAAATCTAGTCTCATCGAGGGGTTTTGTGAAGATATCGGCTAGTTGATTTTCAGTGTTTACATGACATAATTAGATATCTCCTTTTGCTTCATGGTCTCTCAGAAAATGGTGTCTTATGTCTATGTGTTTGGTTCTAAAGTGTTGCACAGGATTATTGGCTAGTTTAATGGTGCTCTCATTATCACATAGTAGTGGAATTGTTTTAAAATCACAACCAAAATCCCTCAAAGTTTGCTTCATCCATAGCAACTGAGCACAACAAGCACCAGCAGTTATGTATTTGGCCTCGGCAGTGGAAAGTGCAACACAGTTTTGTTTCTTAGAGCTCCAAGACACCAGGGACCGCCCAAGAAATTGGCAAGTCCCTGAGGTGCTTTTTCGATCTACTTTGAAACCGACATAGTCTGAGTCAGAGTAGCCAAATAAATCGAAAGAGGAGCCCTTGGGATACCAGAGACCTAGATTTTAGGTGTGAACTAGATATCTCAAAATTCTCTTGACAGCCACTAGGTGACACTCTTTCGGGTTAGCTTGAAAACGGGCACACATGAACACACTAAGCATGATATCTGGCCTAGATGCACATAAATACAGTAGAGATCCAATCATTGATCTATAAAGCTTTTGATCTATAGTTTTACCTTCTTCATTTAAGTCGAGATGACCATTTGAAGCCATTGGTGTCTTGGCGTGCTTTGCCTTTTCCATGCCAAACTTCTTGAGCATGTCTTGTGTGTACTTGGTTTGGCACAGAAAGGTTCCTTCCTTGAGTTGTTTAACTTGAAAGCCCAGGAAGTACTTGAGCTCGCCCATCATGGACATCTCAAACCTATTTGTCATAACCCTACTAAATTCCTCACAAAAAGTGTCATCGGTACTGCCAAATATAATGTCATCGACATACATTTGACATACAAATAATTGATTGTCAACTTTGCGAGTGAATAAAGTAGAGTCTACTTTTCCTATTTCAAAACCATTTTTAAGCAAGAAATCTTTAAGACATTCATACCATGCTCTAGGAGCTTGTTTAAGCCCATAGAGCGCTTTGTGAAGAAGGTAGACATGGTTTGGCTTCTTAGGATCTTCATAGCCCGACGGTTGCTCCACATAGACCAACTCTTGCAGTGGTCCGTTTAGGAAAGCACTTTTGACATCCATTTGATACAATTTGAAATCATGGTTAGTAGCATAGGCAATTAATATTCTTATGGACTCTAACCTTGCTACTGGTGCATAGGTTTCTCCAAAGTAAAGTCCTTCCACTTGAGTGAAACCTTGAGCAACCAGCTGCACCTTGTTCCTTGTGACCACGCCGGTTTCATCTTGCTTGTTGCGGAAGACCCATTTAGTTCCAATGACGTTTTGCTTGGGTCTTGTTACTAAGGACCAGACTTCATTTCTTGTGAAGTTGTTAAGCTCTTCTTGCATAGAGATGATCCAGTCTGGATCGCTTAGTGCTTCTTCTACCTTAAGTGGTTCAAGAGAGGAGACAAACGAGTAAAATTCACAAAAATTTGCTAAACAAGATCGAGTTGTTACCCCTCTCCTGATGCTACCCAGGATGTTGTCCACAGGATGATCTCTCTGAATGCCCTGGTATACTTGAGGATGAGGCACCAGGGAATGTTTCTGAATTTGATCATCACTTTCATCTTGTTCAATGGCTTCTTCACTAGCAACTTCTTCTTGCTCATTTTCCACAATGGTTGGCATATCTTGCGGTAGGCACTCTTCTTCAAGGATTGGATGACTTGAGGTTGATGGGTTTGCTTGGGTGGAAGGATTTTCACCAACCACTCTAGCACTCCCATCAACAACCCTGTTTGTCATCCAAATTCTCCCTTCTTCATCGTCCTTTTCTTGTGGTCTCACTTCACCTATTGCAAGCTTCTTGATGGCTTCATTAGGTGGGATTTCATTTCCTGCAATATCTTTAGAAACATGCCATTGCGAGCCATTAGATTCATCAAATGTCACGTCTATCGCTATTTCAACAAGACCGGTGGTATTGTTGAAAACACGATATCCATGCACATTTGATGCATAACCAATCAAGAAACCCTCGTCCACTCTAGGAGCAAACTTCGAGCTCTTGACTTTCTTGTTAAGAATGTAGCATTTACACCCAAAAACTCTAAAGTAATCAACCTTAGGTTTGTTACCGGTGAGAAGTTCGTAGGCAGTCTTCGTGTAAATCTTGTGAAGATAAAGGCGGTTGACTGCATGACAGGCGGTGTTGACCGCCTCTGCCCAAAAATTGTCAGGTGTTTTGTACTCATCCAACATGGTTCTAGCGGCTTCGATTAGTGTTTGGTTCTTCCTTTCCACAACACCATTTTGTTGAGGAGTGTAGGGGACCGAGAACTCATGCTTAATTCCTTCTTCGCCTAAGAATTCTTCAACACCTGTATTCTTGAACTCTGTCCCATTATCACTTCTCACCTTTTTTATTTTTAACTCAAACTCATTTTGAGCTCTTCTCATAAATTTCTTCAAAGTCTCTTGTGTTTCACCTTTGTCACTCAAAAAGAAAACCCAGGTGAAGCGAGAAAAATCATCAATAATAACTAAACCATACTTACTGCCACCAATACTAATGTACGCCACAGGTCCAAAGAGGACCATATGAAGAAGCTCCAAAGGCCTCTTGGTTGTGACCACGTTCTTTGATTGATGTGGAACGCCATTGTCGGCGTTCCGAGACCGGGGGGTCCCTGAGCCGACGAGTGAATGTCGTCGCGTGCCCCAGCCCAGATGGGTCGAGCGCGGGGGCGAGCGCGAAGGGGGGAGAGCGAGGCGGCCGGAGACCGGCATGAGAGAGGTGGGAATCCCGCGGCCTTCGTGTTCGTCCCGCGCCCAGGTCAGGTTTGCTTGCAGTAGGGGGTTACAAGCGTCCACGCGGGAGAGGGAGCGAGCGGCTCCAAGCGAGCGCGTGTCTCGTCCTCGTCCCCGCGCGGCCAACCCTCTCTAAGAGGGCCCTGGTCCTCCCTTTTATAGGCGTAAGGAGAGGATCCAGGTGTACAATGGGGGGTGTAGCAGAGTGCTACGTGTCTAGCGGAGGTGAGCTAGCGCCCTAGGTACATGCTGTTGTGGCAACTGGAGAGATCTTGGCACCCAGCTGGTGTGATGTCGTGGCCGTCGGAGGAGCGATGGAGCTTGGCGGAGGGATAGCTGTCAGAGCGGTTGAGTCCTTGCTGACGTCCTCTTGCTTCCGTAAGGGGGCTGAGAGCCGCCGTCGTCATAGAGCATGCGGGGCGCCATCATTGCCTATCTGGCGGAGCGAGCCGGATGGGACGCCGGTCTTGTTCCCTACGGCCCGAGTCAGCTCGGGGTAGGGTGATGATGGCGCCTCCTGTTGACGTGGCTGGTCTGCGCCCTAGGTTGGGCGATGTGGAAGCTCCTCCGAAGCCGAGGTCGAGTCCGAGCCCCCGGGTCGGGCGAGGCGGAGATTGTCGGCTGGTGCTGGGGCGGAGTCCGAGCCCTGGGGTCGGGCGAAGCGGAGTTTGTCATCTTCTGGGGCCGAGCCCAAGTCCGAGCCCTGGGTTAGGCGAGGCGGAGATTGTCGTCTTCCGGGACTTAGCCCGAGTCCGAGCCCTGGGTCGGGCGGAGTTTGCCGTCTTCCGGGACATAGCCCGAGTCCGAGCCCTGGGTCGGGCGGAGTTCGCCGTCTTCCGGGACTTAGCCCAAGTCCGAGCCCTGGGTCGGGCGGAGCGGAGTTCGCCGTCTTTCGGGACTTAGCCCGAGTCCGAGCCCTGGGTCGGGCGGAGTTCGCCGTCTTCCGGGACTTAGCCCGAGTCCGAGCCCTAGGTCGGGCGGAGTTCGCTGTCTTCCGGGACTTAGCCCGAGTCCGAGCCCTAGGTCGGGCGGAGCGGAGCTTCCTATGGTGCCTTCGACAGGGCCTGACTGCCTGTCAGTCTTACTCTGTCAAGTGGCACCGCAGTCGGAGTGGCGCAGGCGGCGCTGTCCTTCTGTCAGGCCGGTCAGTGAAGCGGCGAAGTGACGGCGGTCACTTCGGCTCTGCCGGCTAGGGGGCGCGCGTCAGGATAAGGGTATCAGGCCACCTTTGCATTAAATGCTCCTGCGACTTGGTCGGTCGGTGCGGCGATTTGGTCAGGGTTGCTTCTTAGCGAAGGCAGGGCCTCGGGCAAGCCGGGAATATGTTCGCCACTAAAGGGGGGCCTCGGGCGAGGCGGAAATCCTTCGGGGTCGGCTGCCCTTGTCCGAGGCTAGGCTCGGGTGAGGCGTGATCGAGTCCCTTGAATGGACTGATCCCTGACTTAATCGCACCCATCAGGCCTTTGCAGGTTTGTGCTGATGGGGGTTACTAGCTGAGAATTAGGAGCCTTGAGGGTACCCCTAATTATGGTCCCCGACAGTAGCCCCCGAGCCTCGAAGGGAGTGTTTGCACTCGCTTGGAGGCTTTCGTTGCACTTTTTGCAAGGGGACCAGCCTTCCTCGGTTGTGCTTTTGTTCCAGTGGGTGCGCGCGAGCGCACCCGCCTGGTGTAGCCCCCGAGGCCTCGGAGGAGTGGTTTCACTCCTTCGAGGTCTTACTGCCTCACGTAGTGCTTCGGCTGGTCTGGTCGTTCCCTCATGCGAGCTGGCCGTAGCCCGGGTGTACGGTCGGGTCCCAAGTTCTCGGGCTGGTATGTTGATGCTGTCAACGATTTGGCCGGGGCCGGGTTTGCGAGACCAGCCCCCGAGCCTCTGCACAGAGCGAGAGGGCGGTCAGGGGTAGACTCGGCTTTTTTGCATACGCCCCTGCGTCGCCTTTCCGCAAGGAGGAGGGGGGAAAGCGCCATGTTGCCCTCGATGGGCGCCGAACATGGTGTCTCCGATGAGCTGCAAGCGGGTAATCCGAGTGGACGTCCGTGCCCCGTTTGTTAGGGGTCGGCTAGGGGCCCAGAGGCACGCACAAAAGTACCTGCGGGTGATTTGCCAGACCCGGTCCCCTGGTGACGGGGTCCGAGGGCTTGATGCCTCCCTCTGATGGGATTCTGTTACAAGATCATTCCTGCTGGTCTCGGAAATGTCCTAGGGTACCTCGAGAGCGCAGCCCGAGCCTCGGTTATGTATTGAACGTACCCATGGTCATCCCTCGCTCGGCGTCTGAGGCGTCTGTGAACTCTTCGGGGGCCAGCCTTCGAACCCCTGATCAGTAATGGGCACGGAGCCTGAGTAGCCTGAGGCGACCGTGGAACCCTTTCGAGGGGCCGGCCTTCGAACCTCTGACCAGTAGTGGGTGTAGGGCCCACGCGATCTGAGGCGGCTGTTGAACCCTTCCGGGGGGCAGCCTTCGAACCTCTGATCAGTAGGGGGGCTCGGAGCCTAGTTCCTTCTCGGGGAAGGATCCTTTTCGGGGTATCCCCCTTTCCTGGTCCCTGTTGCAAGAGAGAGAAAGAGGAAAAACAGAAAAGGATACGAAATCGAACGACGCGGCGTACCTTTTTCGATGCGGTCATTATGGCAAAGCATCGCCCGCTTCTCCTGCCAGAGGCGCCGCGTGTCCCGCCGCGGAGTTAATGCGACGGGGCGAGTGGTTGGAGGGGCGACCGTTGCGCGTGCGCGAGCCGTTCGAGGGACGGCTGTTTCGCTTTGCGTTTTTGAATCCCACGTCCGGTCCGGGCGGAACGTTTGAACCGGTCGCGCCTTGGTCTTCATATACTCGGGAGAGGGCCTGGCGATGGTTCTTTGCTCCGCTTCCTGTCTCCCTCTTAGGCTTTTCGCAGCCTGAGAGACTTAGCCAGAGAAAAGGGAACCGCCCTTTCTGTCCTTTGCGCCGCCACCCCTTGCGCTCGGCGATGGCTGACTGGGTGACCATCATCTCGCCGCGCGACCCATGGCCCTTCTCCACGGTGACGGCGAGTGATCTGGAGGATCTCGTTGGCGAGGGTCTACTTCGCCCTCTCACCGATGAGCAGCGACCGGAATGGATTCCCCCCGTGGGCGGAGCCGCTCCATCCCCACCGCCGGGGTACATCGTGAGCTTCGTCTCCTTCCACGAGCGGGGCTTTGGTGTGCCGGCAAGCCGCTTCATGCGGGCGATCCTGCACCACTACGGGGTGGAGTTGCACAACCTCAGCCCCAACTCCATCTCGTAGGCCGCCATCTTCGTAGCGGTGTGCGAGGGGTACTTGGGGATTGCCTCCCATTGGGATCTGTGGACCCATCTCTTTTTCGCGGAGCTTTTTGCCTCGCCGACGGGGGAGAGGAAGGTCCGCGCAGCGGTGCGGGCCGACGGTTGCACCCTCTTGCTGAGGCAGTCGCGGGCGTCGCTGTATATTCCCGCCATCCTCGCGTCCTCGAATAAGGGGTGGCAGCGCCGGTGGTTCTACCTCCGGAATGACGGCGAGTTGCTCCCGCTGTTCTCTCAGCGAGTAGTCACCGTCGCCGCTGATGCTTGGCACCACGGGACCCCTCACGAAAGACAGAAGAACCTCGAACCCCTCCTCAAGGCCTTAGAGGCGTTGCGGAAGGGGGGACTCACCGCTGCAGGGGTGATTGCCGCCATCCACCGCCAGAGGGTGCTTCCTTTGGCAGAGCGACGGCTGCCGCTTTGGGAAATGACACCGGAGGCGGACTTGGAGGGCTCGCGGATGTCCTCTGATCCTCTTCCCCTCGACGTCCTCCACGGGCGGGTGTCCATTGCGTTGGGGAAGCCGGACCCCAGCGCCTTCTCCTAGCCTTTGATGTGCCCTGACCAAGGGTGCATGACTCTGGTGAGTGTCCACTTCTTCCTTCTTGCGTCAGATTGCCCCTGGTTTCTAAGGTCGGGATTTCCACCCGTCTTCAGGAGGTAGGGTGGCACAAGTCTTCCCTGCCACGGGTCCCGCAAGATGCGACGGACCGAGCAGCGCGGCGGGTCACCGTGGAGGAGAAGAAGAAAAAGAAGGATGCGGAGAAGGCCCGGGCCTGCGAGCGGAGGCGGGCTCGAGACGCCTTGGAGAAGCTTCGTCGCCGGCAGGAGAGGGAGGGGCTCCCGAGGGAGCCGTCGCCGGAAACGCCCGACGACGACGATGATGATGAGGATGATGACGAGGAAGACGACATGGCTGCCCGCCTTGGCCTCAACCCCGGCTTGGGGTTAGGCCAGGGGCCGTCAAGCCAGCCCCCGAGCGGGCTGATGCCGTCAGTCCCCGGAGTCGGGACGCCGGGTTCCCGGCCCGAGGGGCGGGGGCAACCCAAGAGGGTACTTGACCCCTCGGCTGGAGGAGCTGAGGCGACCCCAGGGAGCCAGGCCGAGGCATCTGCTCCCCGAGAGCCGCCGCCCGCGCCGGCAGCGCAGGGGAGCGACCCTCAGGTCGCCGTGGCAGCGCCTGGGCAGTCCGCCTCCCGGGCGTCCGGGGCGCCCAAAGCAAGGGTGGTGCCGAAGCTGCCGGCGAAGCGGACCTCGGCGGCGGTTCCGAGGGCCGAGATCCAAGATACCTCCCCCCAGGCATGGTTGATCATGGCCCGGAGCGGGTAGGTATCTTGGAATGTCTTCATCCTGCCATTTCATTCACATGTCCTGGCCATGATTTTTCTTTTTCCCTCAGCAAGCGAAGCCATGGCCTGACTGACCTAGCACCCCGGAAGGCCCTTAAGACGGCGCCGGCTTGCGTGGCCAGCGCCACTCTGGGCCTTGCCGTTCAGCTGACCTCCTCGCAAGGTGCTCCACAGCAGGGGGCTCAGGCGGCACCAGTCGCCGCGGAGCGGGTTCCCGAGGCTGGCTCTTCCGCTGAGGCAGCCACTATGATAGGGGAGACGGCTGACACGGGCGTGGCCCCGTGTCCACCAGACGTGCTGGCGATGCCGGCACCCGTCGCTACTGAAGTCGCCGCCGTCCCAGTCGGGGAGCGACCGGTCGCTGCCGACGCTGAGGCGGCTGAGACGTCGGCGCTTGGTGCCTCGGAAGAGAGGGGCGTGGAGACGCGATCCGTCCCGCCGGGCGGCAGCCTCGTCGCTGTGCGGCGGAGCTCCGAGGGCCGGCGCCAGTTGCTCCGGTTCCAGACCCGTGAGGCCTCGGATCCTTTCTTCGTTCTGGACGATGAACGGGAGGACCAGTCCTGGGAGGAGCTCCGCGAGTGTGCTGAAGCAACGGTGGGGTCGCTCCGGTCGTCGCTGGAGGTTTTCTGCAGGGACATCCCCAAAATCCTCCAGGTAATGGTTTCAGGCATACCTTTTTTCTCTTGTGACCAAGGCGTCTTTCGTGACGCCCTGCTTCCTTCCCTCAGGATCTGACGGATCGAAGCGCCGCCAAGTCGTCGTTCATCCGCCGCGAGGTCGACGTCTGGGGCTCGCTGCGATCCCTGAGGACCTCGCTCGCCGGGGCTACTGAGCGCCTCTCTCAGCAGGTTGCCGAGGTGGCAGACCTTCGGTTGCTCTGCACCGATCTAAGAGCCGAGGCGGCAGCGGCACGCGCGGAGGCGGCCGCAGTGCGTGCGGAAGCCCAACGACAGCAGTCGGAGTTTGATCGGGTCGTCGAGGAGCGGGACCAATCTCGGGGCCAGGCTGCCGAGGCCGAAAGCCAGGCCGAAACCCTTGCAGCCGACCTAGCCGTAGCCCAGGTCACAGCCTCGGAGCAGCGTGCCCGAGCCGGAGGTACGCCTTGGCCATCTTCGGCTTTCGTTCCTGCTTGTTTCCTCTGCTTGTGTTTGAGACCTTCCCTTTGGTTGTTCGCAGAGCTCGAGTCCGCCCTTGATGAGTCCGCCCAGGCGCTTGCCGAGGCGTTGCCGAAGCGGCCGAGCAGAGGGAGACCGACCACGCGGCCATATTCGAGGCTGTCTCGGACGTTTACCGGGTCCTTGGCTCCGGCGACGTCCCCTCAGGAAGCTCCCCTCAAAGTCGCCTTCAAGTCTTGGGCGATCATGTGCGCGGCAGACTCCGCGAGGCGCTACACCACGGCGTCAGGCGGGCCTTCGCCGTGCTCGCTTCCCACTATGTTGTGGACCTAGAGCGGGTTAGCGAGGGGTATTGCCTTCCCGACGAAGATGAAGCCGCCCTGGCAGAAGTCCAGAGGCTCGATGCGGCCGCCGTGGGTCCGAGCGCGGTGCTGGCGACCACCTTTGAGGCAGAGATCCTCCCACCTACGCCATCGCCGGAAGTCGGGATGGACTTTGCCGATGGTGGGGACGAAGCCGAAGGCGCGGCTCCTTCCCAAGGCGACGCCTAACTCTGTTGGAACAGTTCCTGTTGGATGCACGTGTGTCTTTCTGTGGCCGCTGAGGCCTGAACACTTTGTTACCGTTGCATGAAGTCGTACTCCTTTCCCTTTTATTTTGCGTGTTCGGATTCGCCTGCTAGTAACAGGGTGGCTTCCCCAAGTAGGGGTCACTTTTCGCGGCGGGTGACGAGCGAGGTGTCCCTAACCCGGAGGCATGGGGTCCCTCGGCTCAGTCGGCCTTGCCACTTACATGCACCTGCGTTCGCTCTTTGGGGTCTTGCTTCCGACATAGCCGGGGAACGCAAAAGCCTTTCTGATTGAAAATTTTGGAACGCAGAGAGGTTCCCCAATCTTGATGACGCAGAGGGGTTCCCTCGCTTCTAGCCCCCGAGGGAGGGTCGGGCTCTGCCGAGGTGAGGCTGACCCTTCCTTCACGACTAAGACTTGCGTGGGAGCGAGGTATACGAACAACTTGAAATCATCTTAAGGGTAGAAGCGACGTAGCTGTCGGATGTTCAAGGCGTTGTCGTAGACCTTGCCTTGACTGTTGGCCAGCTTGTATGTTCCGGGCTTCAGAACCTTGGCGACGACGAATGGCCCCTCCCAGGGAGGTGTGAGCTTGTGTCGCCCTCGGGCGTCTTGTCGCAGCCGAAGCACCAGGTCGCCCACCTGGAGGTCTCGGGACCGGACCCCTCGGGCGTGGTAGTGTCGCAGGGACTGCTGGTACCGCGCCGAGTGTAGCAAGGCCTAGTCCCGAGCCTCCTCTAGCTGGTCCAGCGAGTTTTCTCAGCTGACTTGGTTGCTTTGGTCGGTGTAGGCCCTCGTCCTCGGGGAACCGTATTCTAAGTCTGTGGGTAAGATGGCTTCGGCCCCATAGACTAGAAAGAACGGCGTGAAGCCCATGGCTCGGCTCGGCGTTGTCCTCAGACTCCAAACCACCGAGGGGAGTTCCCTCATCCATCGCTTGCCGAACTTGTTGAGGTCGTTGTAGATCCGAGGCTTGAGCCCTTGTAGAATCATGCCGTTGGCACGCTCCACCTGCCCATTCGTCATGGGATGAGCCACGGCGGCCAGTCCACCCGGATGTGGTGATCCTCGCAGAAGTCCAGGAACTTTCTGCCGGTGAACTGGGTGCCGTTGTCGGTGATGATGGAGTTCGGGACCCCAAAGCGATGGATGATGTTGGTGAAGAACGCCACCGCCTGCTCGGACCTGATGCTGTTCAGGGGTCGGACCTCGATCCACTTGGAGAATTTGTCGATGGCGACCAGCAGGTGCGTGTAGCCCCCGGGTGCCTTCTGCAAGGGGCTGACGAGGTCCAGACCCCACACCGCAAAAGGCCAGGTGATGGGTATCGTCTGTAGAGCCTGAGCGGGCAGGTGGGTCTGCCTCGCATAGAATTGACACCCTTCGCAGGTGCGGACGATTCTGGTAGCGTCGGCTACCGCCGTCGGCCAGTAGAAGCCTTGCCGGAAAGCGTTCCCGACAAGGGCTCGAGGCGCTGCGTGATGGCCGCAAGCCCCCGAGTGTATCTCTCGCAGGAGTTCTTGACCTTCGGCGATGGAGATGCATCGCTGGAGGATGCCTGAGGGGCTGCGGTGGTAGAGCTCCTTCTCATCTCCCAGCAAGACGAATGACTTGGCACGCTGCGCCACCCGCCGAGCCTCGACTCGGTCGAGGGGTAGCTCTCCTTGGTGGAGATATTGCAGGTACGGGGTCTGCCAGTTTCGATTAGGCGCGACCCCGCTTCGCTCCTCCTCGACGCGCAGTGCCTCACCCTCGGGGGCCGAGAGTACCTCGGACTGAACCGAGGGCGCCTCGGGCCGAGCTGAGGGTGCCTCGGACTGGGCCGAGGGTACCTCGGACTGAGCCGAGGGCGCCTCGGGTTGAGCCGTGGGTGCCTCGGACTGGGCCGAGGGTACCTCGGACTGAGCCGAGGGCGCCTCGGGTTGAGCCGTGGGTGCCTCGGACTGGGCCGAGGGTACCTCGGGCTCGGACATGTCGTCGATCTTGACGGAGGGTTGATGCAGGTCTCGGGAGAAGATGTCCGGGGGAACCGTCGTTCGCCCCGAGGCTATTTTAGCCAGCTCGTCCGCAGTCTCGTTGTAGCGCCGAGCGATGTGGTTGAGCTCGAGCCCGTAGAACTTGTCTTCCAGGCGCCGAACCTCATCGCAGTAGGCCTCCATCTTTGGGTCGCGGCAATGGGAGTTCTTCATGACTTGGTCAATGACGAGCTGCGAGTCACCACGAGCGTCGAGGCGTCAGACCCCTAGCTCGATGGCGATCCGCAACCCGTTGACCAGAGCCTCATATTCGGCCACATTGTTGGACGCCGGGAAGTGGAGGCATAGCACGTAGCGTAGATGCTTTCCGAGGGGTGAGATGAAGAGTAGGCCTGCGCCGGCTCCTGTCTTCATCAACGACCCGTCGAAGAACATGGTCCAGAGCTCCGGTTGGATCGGAGCCGTCGGTAGCTGAGTGTCGACCCATTCAGCTACGAAGTCCGCCAAGACCTGGGACTTGATGGCCTTCCGAGGAGCGAACGAGATCGTCTCGCCCATGATTTCCACCGCCCACTTTGCAATCCTACTCGAGGCCTCTCGGCACTGGATGATCTCTCCCAGGGGGAAGGATGACACCACAGTTACCGGATGAGACTCGAAGTAGTGTCGCAGCTTCCGCCGCGTTAGGATCACCGCGTACAGCAACTTCTGAACTTGTGGGTAGCGGATCTTGGTTTCGAACAGTACCTCGCTGACAAAGTAGACTGGCCTCTGAACGGGCAATGTATGCCCCTCTTCTTGCCTCTCGACCACAATCACGGCGCTAACCACCTGAGTGGTCGTGGCGACGTAGACCAGGAGGGCTTCTCCGGCAGCTGGGGGCACCAAGATAGGTGCCTTTGTGAGGAGCGCCTTCAGGTTCCCGAGGGCTTCCTCGGCCTCAGGGGTCCAAGTGAAGCACTCGGCCTTCCTTAAGAGGCGGTACAGAGGTAGACCTCTTTCGCCGAGGCGTGAGATGAAGCGGCTCAGAGCCGCGAGGCATCCCATGACCCTCTGTACGCCTTTCAAGTCCTTGATGGGCCCCATGCTGGTGATAGCTGCGATCTTCTCCGGGTTGGCTTTGATGCCCCGCTCGGAGACGATGAACCCCAAGAGCATGCCTCGGGGTACTCCGAAAACACACTTTTCGGGGTTGAGCTTGACGCCTTTCGCCTTGAGACATCGGAATGTCGTTTCAAGGTTGGAAAGGAGGTCAGAGGCTTTCCTCGTCTTGACTACGATGTCATCGACGTAGGCCTCGACCGTGCGGCCAATGTGTTCGCCGAACACATGGTTCATGCACCGCTGGTACATCGCGCCCGCATTCCTCAAGCCGAACGACATGGTGACATAGCAGTACATGCCGAAGGGTGTGATGAAAGAAGTCGCGAGCTGGTCGGACTCTTTCATCCTGATTTGATGATACCCTGAGTAGGCATCGAGGAAAGACAGGGTTTCACACCCAGCAGTGGAATCCACGATTTGGTCGATGCGAGGCAGAGGGTAGGGAACCTTCGGACATGCTTTGTTGAGACCAGTGTAGTCTACACACATCCGACATTTCCCCCCTTTCTTTCTCACAAGCACAGGGTTGGCAAGCCATTCGGGATGGAATACCTCTTTGATGAACCCTGCCGCCATTAGCTTGTGGATCTCCTCGCCTATGGCTCTGCGCTTCTCCTCGTCGAATCGGCGCAGCGGCTGCTTGACGGGTCGAGCTTCGGCTCGGATGTCCAGCGAGTGCTCGACGACACCCCTCGGTATGCCGGGCATGTCCGAGGGACTCCACGCGAAGACGTCGGCGTTCGCGCGGAGAAAGTCGATGAGCACTGCTTCCTATTTGGGATCGAGCCCAGAGCCGATCCGGATCTGCTTGGAGGCGTCGCCGCTGGGGTCGAGGGGGACAGACTTAACCGTCTCCGCTGGCTCAAAGTTGCCGGCATGACGCTTCACGTCTGGCACCTCCTTAGAGAGGCTCTCCAGGTCGGTGATGAGGGCCTCGGACTCGGCGAGGGCCTCGACGTACTCCACGCACTCCACGTCGCATTCGAATGCGTGTTTGTACGTGGGGCCGACGGTGATGACCCCGTTGGGGCCCGGCATCTTGAGCTTCAGGTAGGTGTAGTTGGGGACGGCCATGAACTTCGCGTAGCATGGCCTCCCCAGTACCGCGTGGTAGGTTCCTCGGAACCCGACCACCTCGAACGTCAGGGTCTCCCTTCGGAAGTTGGAGGGTGTTCCGAAGCAGACGGGAAGGTCGAGCTGTCCGAGGGGTTGGACGCGCTTCCCGGGGATGATCCCATGGAAGGGCGCAGCGCCTGCCCGGACAGAGGACAGATCGGTACGCAGAAGCCCGAGGGTCTCGGCGTAGATGATGTTGAGGCTGCTGCCTCCGTCCATGAGGACCTTGGTGAGCCTGACGTCACCGATGACGGGGTCGACGACGAGCGGGTATTTCCCCGAGCTCGGCACATGGTCGGGGTGATCGTCTCGGTCGAAGGTGATGGGCTTGTCGGACCAGTCTAGATAGACTGGCGCCGCCACCTTGACCGAGCAGACCTCCCGGCGTTCTTGCTTGCGGTGCCGAGCCGAGACGTTCGCCGCTTGTCCACCATAGATCATGAAGCAGTCGCGGACCTCGGGTGTAACACCCGGATTTTAGGGGTCCAAAACCCGGGGTTAACATAAACACCAGGTATGCTGGGACCTAGTCTCATACATATGATGTATAGTGGCACAGGATCGAATGTCACAACTTTATATATAACAGGAGTTCTATACAAAATAAATAATTACATTATAAGGAGACAACGGTCCAGCAACCCAAAAGTTGACTGGGAGACGACGACCTAGACCTCTCACGAACTCATCACAGCATCCTCCATGAGCATCATCCTGCAGTACCTGTTCTTGACCTGTGGTGTATGTGAGACAGCAAGAGTGAGCTCACATACGTTCATCGCTCAACAAGTTGTGGGGAATAATGTGCATGAACTCGCCAAAGGTGGGAGCTCACGTGAAGTGTGAGGCTTACCAAAGAAGATGGTTAGAGCTGAGCATTGCTTTTAAAGTTGGTCAAAATTTTATTAGCAGTTACTAAGTATAAGTAAATACCAAACCCAATTAAGTAATAGAACAAAGGTAACAACATCACCTGCCATGCAATGCATATGACAAATTGAATTTAGTTCCATAATTTACTCATGTGAGGGTCCGAGCTGCTCATAACCGTGAGCACGGCTAGTATACCAGTTTTACACTCTGCAGAGGTTGCGCATCTTTACCCACAAGTCGTGTTACCCATCTGCCAAGGGGTCATGAATCCCATACACCTCTACCAAGGAAGTGAGGCAGGGTAGCACTACGAGGCCTTTACAAAGTTCCACTAGCTTCCGAAAACCCGCTACAGTTTATAGGAAGATCCAGTGCAGGAATCCCTTGCAGGACCGCCATCGCAGCAAAATCCTCCCGAGGGCCTCCCTACACTGACCTCTCCCCTACTGCCCTTGCCCCTTTCGGGTAAGGTAGTCTTCCACTAGCTTTCCTAATTAATCAGCCAAGGGCATCCCATACTACCCTTGTGGTAGCACTGTTTTCCCGGGTGGTCGCTCCATGTTCCAATTAACATAATGATCTCATCATGAACAATAAATAACAACTGATAACAAAAGTGTAACCATGAATAGTGTATCTCCATACCCAAAACCACATATAGCACTAGCAAGTACTACCCAGAAAGTTCAGTGGTAAACAAGGTATAAAGATAGACAAACTAGGGTAACCTATTGGGTCCCATCAAAATTAACCTATGCAGATCATTATGATTAATCAGGACATGAGTGGGTAAAAAGAAGTGATCAAGGGCACAACTTGCCTGGGCCTTGAGATCCAGGTACCAGGATGATTTCTTCAGATCCTCGTGACCTCACTGCTAGTCGTAGCAATACAAACATACATGGTATAGGCAAAATTAACATTACACCAAACATATATGCAAAATACATATTAATAATCTACATATTAAAATAAGATCACAGGAAAAAGAATTATTAATTTTAGAGTTGTAGAATTCAAGTTATGAATTTCCTAAGATTCAAGGTGATTATAATATGATTAATTGATAAATAAATTTTCTGACAGAGTTCATGTCAAAACAGTGGTTCTAAATGGTAGAGAATATTATTACAAAATTTTAGGAATTGGAATGACTCAATTTGGAGCTAAAATGAATTAGTTATGAATTAATTAAGTTTCTGGATTTATTTTAACACTAAAAATCATTTTCTAAATCATTTTCTATGATTTTATAACTCTCTGGACTCGGCCTCATTTAATGGAAAACGCAGGGGGCTTGGTGTAAGTCGTCCCAGACTCAGTGCACAGCGACAAGGGATGGCGGGTTGATTCAACAGAACCCGAGGGGTTTATACGCAAAACATGCAAGCCGAAAGGGCACGATTCAATGTGGGCCGTTGGATTGTCTTCGCACGGCGCAGATTAGACCGGAACTTGGCCGAACCGGTACGCGACGACAGCCGTTCGATCAGCGAGCAACGGCCCAGATTTAATGAAGCCGAGATCACGCCACAGCCCTCCGATTGAGTCCTACGGTCCAGATCGGCCCAGCGAAGGGGTATCGATAGATCTGAGCCGTTGGATCACACACAGACGACTGTGATTAGATCTGATCTCCCGCGAAGCGGTATGCGATCCCAGCCGCCAGATCTTGCATCTACGGCCCAGGTTTAATGAGATGAGTGATACACGCTGACCGCCCGATGGGAGATCAACGGTCCAGACCGGACGACGAGCCATTACGCCCGAGATCTAATCCCGAGCGCCCAGCAGGGATCCAACGGCCCAGGTGTTTCCCCCCAAAACGACCCCGACGGCGGCGGCGCCGCCCACCCCACACGGCGGAGCACGACGGCGAGCGCGCAATCCGGTGATACAGTGCACGGAAACTCAATTAAAGCCTGCTACACCTTGCCCTAAGTGCACTGAATACGATAGACGTGGACTTACCCCGCGATACGAAGCAGAAGACCCTGGCCACGGCGATCGGCGGATCCGCGGCGGATGACGAAGTGCGACGAGCGATTGCGCTGTGCTCAGTGGCCTACTTCGCCCGCGAACGACTCGACAACCTTCGAATGGACTTGGAGACGCTCCAAGGCCGATCACCGGGGCCCCGACGTCGACGACGACGCACTTCGGTCACGGCGGCGAACCTGGCCCGCGAGAATCGCGACGATGGCTGGCGAAAGGTTGCGGACGAAGGTGAGGATGGGAAAGGGGGTCGCGGAGCTTCGGCTTTATACCCCAAAGCCATGGAAAGCGGAGTCCGAGCGAGGAACGAGATTCCCGGCGAGCCTTGCGGAGTCCGCGCGGCGCGATCGGCGTAGCTGTTGAAGACGGACCCGACAAGCGGGCCCCGCGAACCAGAGACAGAGAGCAGACGAGCGCGGGACGAGAGAAACTGAGCAGAGGACCCCGCATGTCAGTGAAGCAACGAGAGCGCGCGTGCGTGCTGAGCGAAAGACCCCGCGCGGTGAGAGGCTGCCCGATGGGGCCCACATGTCGGCGCCGGTTCCAGGTTGGGCTGCGCGCGGATGAGAGAATGGGCCGGCCACGAAGAATTCGGCCCAGGTACGTTTTTCCTTTTTACTTTCTTTTTCTTTTATGTTTTCTGCTTTTGTTTTCAAATTCAAATTCAATTTTAACTATTCCAAAATCAAATTCACATTTTACTTTGAATTTCAGATTCCTAAAATCAAATATAATCCTGAAGGAAATTTAAACTTTACTGTTTGGATTACTTATTTATTTTTAATAAGTATATAGCCTTTCCTTTTCTTTTCTATTTCTAGTTCAAATCCAAATTTATACTTTTATTTTAGTTTTCAGATTTTTCAAATGTATCAATTGAAACCCAAAGGTGAATATAAACCATACTTATTTTAATATTACTAACTTAAGTTTTTATTCTCCTTTTTATTTATTTCATGAGATGTATAAATGGTTTCTCTTAAAAGAAAAAGAAAAATTCTTTTCCCATCTTTTTCTTATTTCCTAATTTCCAAAACATTATGATATTTTGTTCAAATTTCTTCTACTAATTCCCAATCCAGAATTTGGGTGTTACAAATCCTACCCCCCTTAAAAATAATCTCGTCCTCGAGATTTGTAAGAAAAGGATATATGTTCATATGGTTTCAACACATATGCATAAACAAAATCTCGGCATGATGCATATCTTATTAGCAAAACACAGGGTCCAATGAACCTTATTATTATTACTAAAATAGGAAAATACTACTAATAGCTAAACTAATATTTAGGTCTTACAAATAGTAATATATATATATATATATGTATTTATATTTATGTTTATCTCTCTATTCTTGTTGCTCGTTGACTTCTTCACCGACTACTTCATCTTCAACCGGCTCTTCTTCTTGAATTTCAAGTTCACTGGGTTCAGCTTCTACTTCTGTATGATGGGCATATCCCCGGTTGATGGATAGGGGCTGACTCTTTCCTGCCGAGGCTTGTCCTTGCTTCATTGGTGCCGGTGTAGTGTAGGCAGCTCTGTTGGGACAGTAGTTGGCGTAGTGTCCCGGTTGTCCACACTTGAAGCATGTCCTGATGGCGGTTGTGCTGGGAGCAACGGTTCCTCCTGGAGTGCTTGCCTTTGGAGGAGCAGTTGGTGTCTGTTGGGTTTGTTGTCCGGAACTGCCACTAGCTGGTGTATTAGGAGTGGTAGTATAGCGAGGACGGGAACTGCTTCCAGCCTGTCCTTGGATGATAGCCTTTCTTTTCTCTCCAAATATACTCCTCTTGTTTTCTACAGCAATAGCTTTGTCAAGTAGTCTTTGGAAGGATGGGAAGGTGTGCGATACCAGCTGGTATTGCAAGGGTCCAATCAAACCATCCAGAAAGAGCTCCTGCTTTTGCTCATCATCTTCAACATCTCTGGGAGCATAACGAGATAACTGAATGAATTTGTCCCTATATTCACTCACGGACATATTTCCTTGCTTGAGGGATAGGAACTCCTTCCTCTTAATCTTCATGAGTCCAGCAGGAATATGGTAATTCCTGAATTGTGTGGAGAATTCTTCCCAGGTAATTGTATCGGCAGCAGCATGAGCTGCACAGTACGCATCCCACCAATCCGCAGCGGGACCAGCAAGACGACCCGATGCATAGAGTACTTTCTCTCGGTCCGAGCACTGGGCTATGTTGAGCATCTTCTCTATGGACTTTAACCAGTCATCTGCTTGCAGTGGATCTGCGGAGTTGGAGAAGGTTGGTGGTTTGTGGCTCATGAATTCCCGGTGCTTGTCCCGGGGTGGAACTGGTGGTGGAGGCAATGGCATTTGTTGTTGTTGCTGCTGTTGTTGAAGTTGTTGCTGCAGCTGTTGTTGTTGTACCCTCCTCTCCTGGCGTATCTCCTCCCGTTCTTGGCGCATTTCCCGGCGTGCATCCTCTCTTTCCTGGTGCATTTCTTGGCGTTCTTGCCGCATTTGGGTGCGCATATCTGCCATAGTGTCAGCCATTTGCTGCATCATTCTCATTTGAGCTGCGACTAGTGGATCAACTCCGCCTTGTGGAGGATTAGGAGGATTCATCTCTGCTGACTGTGGTTGAGGTTGTCGATTAGCAGGCAAATCAATTCCACCACCCCGCCTGGTATTGACCATCTAAGTTAGAAGCATATGGTAAGATAGCTTTGCAAGGGAATCATTTAGTAGACAGAATGAATAAGCTAATAGTTGGTTATGTACTGGAATTTCTTTGGCAGGGCTGGGCCAGATATTCTATGTCAAGACTAGGGTAATTAGTTGTACGAGGTGAATGTCCAAAGGTAAGATAGAATATGTTAAGATGAGACAGATACAGAATACTACATATATTTTCTACGGGAATAATCTAGTTTGTCTAGTTATCTTACAAATGCTATCCTTTATACCTAGATGTATATGCAGATGTAATTGTGGACGTTACTCCACAACCCATCACACTCAATCAAAGATCCAAATCAAACAAGTATCATAAGAACAAACACTCAAGCATAGATATCTAGATAAAAATAGTTTTGTTTTTTTTTATTCCTAGGAGTAGGTCTCTTATTCCTAAAGGTCAATTTAGGCACAGGATTTCAAAGTGTGAAATCCACATTTGTCTTTAGAATGAAAAAGGTAAGAATAATCAGAGTAAAGCGGAATTAGATGGGGAGAAGATTAAGATAAGTTTAGAAAAGAATCAGAGTAGCAAAGGTAAGTAAGTATTGGTTGTTCAGTTCTACCTAGGCTTCGTCCTACAGTCAACATTCCTCTGATACCACTTCTGTAACACCCGGATTTTAGGGGTCCAAAACCCGGGGTTAACATAAACACCAGGTATGCTGGGACCTAGTCTCATACATATGATGTATAGTGGCACAGGATCGAATGTCACAACTTTATATATAACAGGAGTTCTATACAAAATAAATAATTACATTATAAGGAGACAACGGTCCAGCAACCCAAAAGTTGACTGGGAGACGACGACCTAGACCTCTCACGAACTCATCACAGCATCCTCCATGAGCATCATCCTGCAGTACCTGTTCTTGACCTGTGGTGTATGTGAGACAGCAAGAGTGAGCTCACATACGTTCATCGCTCAACAAGTTGTGGGGAATAATGTGCATGAACTCGCCAAAGGTGGGAGCTCACGTGAAGTGTGAGGCTTACCAAAGAAGATGGTTAGAGCTGAGCATTGCTTTTAAAGTTGGTCAAAATTTTATTAGCAGTTACTAAGTATAAGTAAATACCAAACCCAATTAAGTAATAGAACAAAGGTAACAACATCACCTGCCATGCAATGCATATGACAAATTGAATTTAGTTCCATAATTTACTCATGTGAGGGTCCGAGCTGCTCATAACCGTGAGCACGGCTAGTATACCAGTTTTACACTCTGCAGAGGTTGCGCATCTTTACCCACAAGTCGTGTTACCCATCTGCCAAGGGGTCATGAATCCCATACACCTCTACCAAGGAAGTGAGGCAGGGTAGCACTACGAGGCCTTTACAAAGTTCCACTAGCTTCCGAAAACCCGCTACAGTTTATAGGAAGATCCAGTGCAGGAATCCCTTGCAGGACCGCCATCGCAGCAAAATCCTCCCGAGGGCCTCCCTACACTGACCTCTCCCCTACTGCCCTTGCCCCTTTCGGGTAAGGTAGTCTTCCACTAGCTTTCCTAATTAATCAGCCAAGGGCATCCCATACTACCCTTGTGGTAGCACTGTTTTCCCGGGTGGTCGCTCCATGTTCCAATTAACATAATGATCTCATCATGAACAATAAATAACAACTGATAACAAAAGTGTAACCATGAATAGTGTATCTCCATACCCAAAACCACATATAGCACTAGCAAGTACTACCCAGAAAGTTCAGTGGTAAACAAGGTATAAAGATAGACAAACTAGGGTAACCTATTGGGTCCCATCAAAATTAACCTATGCAGATCATTATGATTAATCAGGACATGAGTGGGTAAAAAGAAGTGATCAAGGGCACAACTTGCCTGGGCCTTGAGATCCAGGTACCAGGATGATTTCTTCAGATCCTCGTGACCTCACTGCTAGTCGTAGCAATACAAACATACATGGTATAGGCAAAATTAACATTACACCAAACATATATGCAAAATACATATTAATAATCTACATATTAAAATAAGATCACAGGAAAAAGAATTATTAATTTTAGAGTTGTAGAATTCAAGTTATGAATTTCCTAAGATTCAAGGTGATTATAATATGATTAATTGATAAATAAATTTTCTGACAGAGTTCATGTCAAAACAGTGGTTCTAAATGGTAGAGAATATTATTACAAAATTTTAGGAATTGGAATGACTCAATTTGGAGCTAAAATGAATTAGTTATGAATTAATTAAGTTTCTGGATTTATTTTAACACTAAAAATCATTTTCTAAATCATTTTCTATGATTTTATAACTCTCTGGACTCGGCCTCATTTAATGGAAAACGCAGGGGGCTTGGTGTAAGTCGTCCCAGACTCAGTGCACAGCGACAAGGGATGGCGGGTTGATTCAACAGAACCCGAGGGGTTTATACGCAAAACATGCAAGCCGAAAGGGCACGATTCAATGTGGGCCGTTGGATTGTCTTCGCACGGCGCAGATTAGACCGGAACTTGGCCGAACCGGTACGCGACGACAGCCGTTCGATCAGCGAGCAACGGCCCAGATTTAATGAAGCCGAGATCACGCCACAGCCCTCCGATTGAGTCCTACGGTCCAGATCGGCCCAGCGAAGGGGTATCGATAGATCTGAGCCGTTGGATCACACACAGACGACTGTGATTAGATCTGATCTCCCGCGAAGCGGTATGCGATCCCAGCCGCCAGATCTTGCATCTACGGCCCAGGTTTAATGAGATGAGTGATACACGCTGACCGCCCGATGGGAGATCAACGGTCCAGACCGGACGACGAGCCATTACGCCCGAGATCTAATCCCGAGCGCCCAGCAGGGATCCAACGGCCCAGGTGTTTCCCCCCAAAACGACCCCGACGGCGGCGGCGCCGCCCACCCCACACGGCGGAGCACGACGGCGAGCGCGCAATCCGGTGATACAGTGCACGGAAACTCAATTAAAGCCTGCTACACCTTGCCCTAAGTGCACTGAATACGATAGACGTGGACTTACCCCGCGATACGAAGCAGAAGACCCTGGCCACGGCGATCGGCGGATCCGCGGCGGATGACGAAGTGCGACGAGCGATTGCGCTGTGCTCAGTGGCCTACTTCGCCCGCGAACGACTCGACAACCTTCGAATGGACTTGGAGACGCTCCAAGGCCGATCACCGGGGCCCCGACGTCGACGACGACGCACTTCGGTCACGGCGGCGAACCTGGCCCGCGAGAATCGCGACGATGGCTGGCGAAAGGTTGCGGACGAAGGTGAGGATGGGAAAGGGGGTCGCGGAGCTTCGGCTTTATACCCCAAAGCCATGGAAAGCGGAGTCCGAGCGAGGAACGAGATTCCCGGCGAGCCTTGCGGAGTCCGCGCGGCGCGATCGGCGTAGCTGTTGAAGACGGACCCGACAAGCGGGCCCCGCGAACCAGAGACAGAGAGCAGACGAGCGCGGGACGAGAGAAACTGAGCAGAGGACCCCGCATGTCAGTGAAGCAACGAGAGCGCGCGTGCGTGCTGAGCGAAAGACCCCGCGCGGTGAGAGGCTGCCCGATGGGGCCCACATGTCGGCGCCGGTTCCAGGTTGGGCTGCGCGCGGATGAGAGAATGGGCCGGCCACGAAGAATTCGGCCCAGGTACGTTTTTCCTTTTTACTTTCTTTTTCTTTTATGTTTTCTGCTTTTGTTTTCAAATTCAAATTCAATTTTAACTATTCCAAAATCAAATTCACATTTTACTTTGAATTTCAGATTCCTAAAATCAAATATAATCCTGAAGGAAATTTAAACTTTACTGTTTGGATTACTTATTTATTTTTAATAAGTATATAGCCTTTCCTTTTCTTTTCTATTTCTAGTTCAAATCCAAATTTATACTTTTATTTTAGTTTTCAGATTTTTCAAATGTATCAATTGAAACCCAAAGGTGAATATAAACCATACTTATTTTAATATTACTAACTTAAGTTTTTATTCTCCTTTTTATTTATTTCATGAGATGTATAAATGGTTTCTCTTAAAAGAAAAAGAAAAATTCTTTTCCCATCTTTTTCTTATTTCCTAATTTCCAAAACATTATGATATTTTGTTCAAATTTCTTCTACTAATTCCCAATCCAGAATTTGGGTGTTACATCGGGGAACCCTCCTGCCTGGTGATCTTCCTTCTTGTCGTCGTCGCGGACCTTGCCACCCTCCGCGGGTGGCCCGGCCCTGTGGAAGTGGCGCCGAAGCATGACGCATTCCTCAAGGGTGTGCTTGACGGGTCCCTGGTGATAGGGGCACGGCTCCTTGAGCATCTTGTCGAAGAGGTTGGCACCTCCGGGGGGCTTCCGAGGGTTCTTGTACTCGGCGGCGGCGACAAGGTCCGCGTCGGCGGCGTCGCGTTTTGCTTGCGACTTCTTCTTGCCCTTATTCTTGGCGCCGCGCTGAGTTGACGCCTCGGGAGTACCTTCCGATGGGCAGCCCTGGGGCTGCTTGTCCTTTCGGAAGATAGCCTCGACCGCCTCTTGGCCGGAAGCGAACTTGGTGGCGATGTCCATCAGCTCGCTTGCCCTGGTGGGGGTCTTGCGGCCCAGCTTGCTCACCAGGTCGCGGCAGGTGGTGCCAGCGAGGAACGCGCCGATGACATCCGAGTCGGTGATGTTGGGCAGCTCAGTGCGCTGCTTTGAGAATCGCCGGATGTAGTCTCGGAGAGACTCTCCCGGCTGCTGTCGGTAGCTTCGGAGGTCCCAGGAATTCTCGGGGCGCACATACGTGCCCTAGAAATTGCCGGCGAAAGCTTGGACTAGATCGTCCCAGTTGGAGATCTGCCCCGGAGGCAGGTGCTCCAACCAGGCGCGAGCGGAGTCGGAGAGGAACAGGGGGAGGTTGCGGATGATGAGGTCATCATCGTCCGTTCCACCCAGTTGGCAGGCCAGACGGTAGTCCGCGAGCCATAGTTCCGGTCTCGTCTCCCCCAAGTACTTTGTGATAGTAGTCGGGGGTCGGAACCGGGTCGGGAACGGCGCCCGTCGGATGGCTCGGCTGAAGGCTTGTGGACTGGGTGGTTCAGGCGAGGGACTCCGATCCTCCCCGCTATCGTAGCGTCCCCCACGCCTGGGGTGGTAGCCTCGGCGCACCCTCTCGTCGAGGTGGGCCCGTCGGTCGCGGTGACGGTGCTCGTTGCCGAGGCGACCCGGGGCCGCAGGCGCTGTGTTGTGCGTGCGCCCGGTGTAGACCGAGGCTTCCCGCATGAATCGGGAAGTCGCAGCATGAGGTTCCGAGGGGTACCCCTGCCTTCGGAAGGCGGAGCTCTCGGCCCATCGGACCGCGGCGCCTTCCAGGAGATTCTTGAGCTCTCCCTGGATTCGCCGCCCCTCGGTGGTTGATGGCTCCGGCATCGCGCGAAGAAGCATTGCTGCTGCCGCCAGGTTCTGGCCGACCCCACTGGAAGCGGGTGGTGGCCTGACCCTGACGTCGTCGGCGATGCGGTGCTGGAAGCCCTGGGGTAGATGACGTATCTCTCCGGCCGGAGGTTGGCCCGCCCATGCCTGCCCGACGTCCCGACGGATCGGCTCAAGCGCTCCTGCTCCCTCGTCGAGCCTGGCCTGCACCCCGTGGATTTGCTCGAGCTGTGGGTCATGACCCCCCGCCTGAACGGGGACCACAGCTAGCTCCCGTGGGATGTCAACGCGAGGCACCGGCCTAGGGAGGTCACCGTCCTCCGGCATGCCGAGATGGTTGCCTTCGGGGGGACCCCCTAGATCGACGTGGAAGCATTCGCGACTTGGGCCGCGGTCCTCGTCGCCGAGGCTACGGCTACCGTCGGAACAGTCGGAAAGGCAGTAGTCGCATGCGGTCATGAAGTCCCGCATGGCACTAGGGTTGCCAAGTCCAGAGAAATCCCAACAGATGCTGGGCTCGTCGTCTTCCTCGGACCCAGAGGGCCCGTAGGTCGAGACGTCCGTCAGCCGGTCCCAAGGTGACCGCATACGAAACCCCAGAGGGTCTGGACTTGCCTCTACGAGAGCGCCCGCCAAAGCGAAGTCGCTAGGCGGGTTGAGGCTGGATCCGAAAAACGTGGGATGGGAATCGATCGGTACCTTTTGGTCGACGGGCGGCGATAAGGTCACGTCGGGGACTGACTGCGCCGTCGTCTCAGGTACGAGGGCGACGTCCAGCAAGCTTTTCGCGAGTGTGCTGGCGTCGTCCGCTTGCTCGGGATTGGCGTGTCGCGGGGAGACGGCGCTTGCCTTCGTCTCAAACGCGAGGTCGACGCCCGGTGCGCCCCCCGTTGGGGCGCTGGGGCCATCGACTCGCTCGACAGCCAACGAGGCGCTGTCTCCTGCTTGGCCTTGGTTGCCCCGCCTCCTCCTCCGTCGGCGGGGGAGAGGACGGGGTGAGCTCGAAGATTGTTCTTCCACCATGCGGGGAAGACGTCGCCGATTCCGCCGCCGGCAGGCGGGCTGCTGGCCGCCACTGTCGTTGTCGCACGGCGGTGGAAGGAGTATCATGTCGTAGCTGCCGTCGAGGGACATGAACTCAAGACTCCCGAAACGGAGCACCGTCCCGGGTTGGAGAGGTTGCTGGAGACTGCCCATCTGGAGCTTGATGGGAAGCTGTTCGTCAACACGCAGCAGGCCCCTACCTGGCGCGCCAACTGTCGGCGTTCCGAGACCGGGGGGTCCCTGAGCCGACGAGTGAATGTCGCCGCGTGCCCCAGCCCAGGTGGGTCGAGCGCGGGGGCGAGCGCGAAGGGGGGAGAGCGAGGCGGCCGGAGACCAGCGTGAGAGAGGTGGGAATCCTGCGGCCTTCGTGTTCGTCCCGCGCCCAAGTCGGGTGCGCTTGCATTAGGGGGTTACAAGCGTCCACGCGGGAGAGGGAGCGAGCGGCTCCAAGCGAGCGCGTGTCTCGTCCTCGTCCCCGCGCGGCCAACCCTCTCTAAGAGAGCCCTGGTCCTCCCTTTTATAGGCGTAAGGAGAGGATCCAGGTGTACAATGGGGGGTGTAGCAGAGTGCTACGTGTCTAGCGGAGGTGAGCTAGCGCCCTAGGTACATGCCGTTGTGGCAGCCGGAGAGATCTTGGCACCCAGCTGGTGTGATGTCGTGGCCGTCGGAGGAGCGATGGAGCTTGGTGGAGGGACAGCTGTCGGAGCGGTTGAGTCCTTGCTGACGTCCTCTTGCTTCCGTAAGGGGGCTGAGAGCCGCCGTCGTCATAGAGCATGCGGGGCGCCATCATTGCCTATCTGGCGGAGTGAGCCAGATGGGATGTCGGTCTTGTTCCCTGCGGCCCGAGTCAGCTCGGGGTAGGGTGATGATGGCGCCTCCTGTTGACGTGGCTGGTCTGCGCCCTAGGTTGGGCGATGTGGAAGCTCCTCCGAAGCCGAGGTCGAGTCCGAGCCCTCGGGTCGGGCGAGGCGGAGATTGTCGGCTGGTGCTGGGGCGGAGTCCGAGCCCTGGGGTCGGGCGAAGCGGAGTTCGTCGTCTTCTGGGGTCGAGCCCAAGTCCGAGCCCTGGGTCGGGCGAGGCGGAGATCGTCGTCTTCCGGGACTTAGCCCGAGTCCGAGCCCTGGGTCGGGCGGAGTTCGCCGTCTTCCGGGACTTAGCCCGAGTCCGAGCCCTGGGTCAGGCGGAGTTCGCCGTCTTCCGGGACTTAGCCTGAGTCCGAGCCCTGGGTCGGGCGGAGCGGAGTTCGCCGTCTTCCGGGACTTAGCCCGAGTCTGAGCCCTGGGTCGGGCGGAGTTCGCCGTCTTCCGGGACTTAGCCCGAGTCCGAGCCCTGGGTCGGGCGGAGTTCGCCGTCTTTCGGGACTTAGCCCGAGTCCGAGCCCTGGGTCGGGCGGAGCGGAGCTTCCTATGGTGCCTTCGGCAGGGCCTGACTGCTTGTCAGTCTTACTCTGTCAAGTGGCACCGCAGTCGGAGTGGCGCAGGCGGCGCTGTCCTTCTGTCAGGCCGGTCAGTGGAGCGGCGAAGTGACGGCGGTCACTTCGGCTCTGCCGGCTGGGGGGCGCGCATCAGGATAAGGGTGTCAGGCCACCTTTGCATTAAATGCTCCTGCGACTTGGTCGGTCGGTGCGGCGATTTGGTCAGGGTTGCTTCTTAGCGAAGGCAGGGCCTCAGGCGAGCCGGGAATATGTTCGCCGCTGAAGGGGGGCCTCGGGCGAGGCAGAAATCCTCCGGGGTCGGCTGCCCTTGTCCGAGGCTAGGCTCGGGTGAGGCGTGATCGAGTCCCTTGAATGGACTGATCCCTGACTTAATCGCACCCATCAGGCCTTTGCAGCTTTGTGCTGATGGGGGTTACCAGCTGAGAATTAGGAGCCTTGAGGGTACCCCTAATTATGGTCCCCGACAGCCATGTTGCTTCCCTGCTTGACATGCGCTGCATACCTTATTTTTCTCAAACATAACATTTGTTAGTCCAATAATGTGATTATCCTTTTGAAGTTTGGCCAAGTTCCTCATGCCAACATGAGCTAGCCGGTGATGCCAAAGCCAACCCTTGTCAGATTTTGCCACTAAACAAGTCTCAGGCGTCTCTCTACTAGTTGTGAAATCAACAAGATAGAGTTTGCCCTTCAAGCGACCTGTAAAAGCAACAGAGGAATCCTCCCTTCTAAGAATTTTCACATCAACATCGGTAAATAGGCAATTATATCCCATTCCACAAAGTTGTGAAACGGACATCAAGTTATAGCTTAACGAATCAACTAACAAAACATTTGAAAGTGATTGGTGGTCAGAGATAGGAATGTTACCAACACAAATCACTTCACTCTTGCCACTATCTCCAATCACAATTTCTTGTGCTTCTTGAGTTAGTTGCAAGGAGTGAAACATGTCTTTCTCCCCGGTCATGTGATTTGTACATCCATTGTCAAGCACCCAGCTTGACCCACCAGAGGAGTAGACTTGCAAAACAAATTTAGGCTGTGCTCTTAGGTACCCAAATTGAATTGGGTCCTACAGTGTTAGTTATAGCCTTGGGTACCCACACACTTCTTTTCATGACCTTTCTCTTAGTGTAGGCACCCACATATTTAACAACCAATTTTCCTGAATCCCAAGTCAACATAGAATAACAAAGATAAGAATGAGAAATGGGAGCTCTAAACTTTTCTCCATTTGTGGAGACCGCATCCTTCATCTTGTCCTTTGTGTAACTCAAGTTTACCTTTGCTTGAGTTGACTTGTCATTTGAGGAGTGAATCCTCCCCAAGGCATCATATAGGGTGGTTCCCTCTATGAACTTGGGGGATCTCCACCCCTTATGCTCTATGCTAGGGTTTACCTTATATGAGTTGTACCCAAGCCCCTTTCTCCCATTGTTGGGTTTCAAGGACTTGTACTTGGGTTCAACTTTCTTTAACCCATCATTGCTAGAGCACTTCTTAAATATTTCTTTGACCTTAACCTATGGGCTTTTCTTCCTTGCATGGTTAGTCAAACAACAAGAAGCATGATATTTTGTACAATGTTTACAAATATCATTATTTGAGGAGCTAGCCTTAGACTTTTCAACTAAAGATGAAGTGTTGAAGTTCTTACAGTTGTCAAGTTGCACTTGGAGTTCTTGATTTTGAACTGTTAAGCATGACAAGCATGATTCAAGTGCATCCCTTTCATTTGCAAGACTAACTATAGAGGTTTTTACATTAGTCATTTCCTTTTCTTTATCCTCTATAGTTACTTTGGCTAAAGATATTTCCTTAGTCAAAACCTCAAGCATCTCATCTTTATTTGAAAGCAATTCTTGAAGCTCTAGGTTTCTCTCCTTTTCAAGGATGAGCAAGTCTTCTTGAGCATCAAGAGTTGCTTTTCTTTTATCTAGCTTCTCCATTAGTTTAGTGATTACATTGTATCCGTTTAAACCAAATTCTTTAATCATCTTATTTTTCATAGCAAGTTGTTCTTCATCATCATTAATAAAGTCATCATTAAACAAATGTACCTTGTCTCCTTTTGCCATGAGGCAAGTTGGAGTATAGGAATCGTCGTGAAGGTTGGTGAAGAGTTGCGAGCTTGAAGTAGATTGGATGGCGATGTTTGCCACCTCTTCCTCTTCTTCGGAGCTAGAACTTTCTTCATCGGAATTCCATTCTTCACCAATGTGGGCTTGACCATATTTCTTCTTCTTGAAATATCCCTTGTTCTTGCCCCCCTTTTTGAACTTATCCTTTTTGTATTCCTTCTTGGCTTCTTGTTCCTTTTGTTTGGACAATCCGCTATGAAATGACCGATTTGGCCACATTCATAACATGCCCTATTCTTTCCTTTTCTTTGATACTTATCATTTTTCCTCACAAACTTCTTGAAGGTTTTGATGAACATAGCCGTGTCTTCATCACTTGAACTATCTTCATCACTTGATGTTTCGACCATTTTCTTTGTCTTGTGATCTTTGTTCTTCTTGGAGGAATCTTGTTCATTTGAGATCAAGGCATGATTGTCTCTTGTCTTGATTGGGGCTTCTTCAGACTCATGTTGTTGAATCTTAGCAAATAGTTGCTGAGGTGTCATTTTCTCATAGTCATCACGGTCCCATATCATTCTTGCTAGACTTTTATCCTTTTCTTTGTATGCTCTCATAAATAGTCTAGTAACCTTGGAGTCACTCCAATCTTCACTTCCAAGCACTCTTATTTTGTTGACCAACACCATTAGCCGGTCAAAGAGTGATTGAAGTGACTCACCCTTAGTCCAATCATATCGTGCAAGCTCACTCTCTAAAGCTTCAATTCTATGTCTCTTAGCTTTAGGGTCTCCTTCATGTGACATTTTGAGAATGTTCCAAATGTCACGAGCATCCTCTCTTCCTTGGACTTTCCGGTACTCTTCCGGACAAAGACTTCCTTTTATTATGCTCACCGCTTGAGCATTGTGGTGCACTTCTTGCATCATTTCCGGAGTCATCTCTTCTCCTTGGGCGGGCTTATTGAAAGCTCTCTTGTGGGTTTTGGTGTTTGGATGACAACTCAATTAAAGGACTAACAGGTGTGCCAAGTGTTGAACAGGTGTTGAATGTAAAGCTAACAGGGTTCAACACAAGTGAACAAGTGTGGTGGTCCAAGGATTAGATGATGGATAGATAATGGGCATCACAAGTAAGATGGACATTGCATAATGTGAGACTCAGGTGCGTAGCTCAGAGACAACTGATCAAGCCAAGGATGGAGGCAAGAAGAGCTTCGAGGTACCAAGTGCACGGGAGAAGGTCAAAGAGGCTGAGGAACCCAAAAGCCAAGGGTGAAGAAGAAGGCTTGCAAAGTCAAGGGTGATCGAGTTGAGAACAGCTACGGCACATCAAGGATCACTACATAAGGATGTGACTTACAACCAATGAGGAAATGGCTATAGTTATGTGGTGTAAGTCATAAGGCTCAAGATCAAGCTCTAAGAAGTGCACAAGGTCACTAGAAGAAGAAGCAGTGTCAAAACCAGAACTAGAAGCAGCCCAAAAGAGCTAAGTTCACCTTGATCTTCAGTTTGGGTTGTTCCTGTGTTTGGATACATTCTATATGACCTTTGCAGGGTGTTGGAACTCCGACATATCAATCTAGATCAAGTCAAGCTGACTTGAGGTTTTGGAGTTCCGCATTAATATCAAAACGTGCAAAATGCTAATATGGGGTAAAGCGCAAATATAGGCACGAGGTATGTTTCCAGACCTAATACATTGTTTTTGTTTACTAACATGGTTTGTCTAAGTGCTGGAAACAGAAAGAAAAGAAGAAGAAAAGAAAAAGGAATGGTGTTGGCTATGAGCAGTCAATTTCAGCTTAGTCTGGCACACCGGACTGTCCGGTGGTGCACCGGACAGTGTCCGGTGCGCCAGGCTGAACTCTGGTGAACAGGCCGTTCTCAGGAGAAGTCAGCGGCGTACGGCTATAATTCACCGGACTATCCGGTGGTGCACCGGACTATCCGGTGAGCCAACAGTCAGCCAGGCCAACGGTCGGCCGAGGATTCGCGCGTGACGCGTGGCCGAGCCAACGGTCAGATGGGGGCACCGGACTGTCCGGTGTGCACCGGACAGTGTCCGGTGCGCCAACGGCTCCAAGACTGCAACGGTCGACTGCGCCAATTTCGGAAGGAAATCGGGCACCGGACTGTCCGGTGCGCCACCCGACAGAAAGCAAGATTTGCCTTCCTGGATTGCTTCCAACGGCTCCTAGGCCCCTTGTGCCAATAAAAGGGACCTCTAGGCACCTCAAGCAATGTACAAGAGCAGCCAACAAGTGTAGACATCACTCGAATCAATTCTCACTCTCCCTCTTGTGTGTACTCTCTAGTTTGTGTAGAAGGCAAAGCTATAAGCCTTTAGAGAGTGGAGAAGAGCTGCTAAGAACTAGAGCAAGGTCGTGAGCATATTGTTACTCTGCCGGAGTGCTGTCAAAAAGATTGTAAACAGCCGCGGCACTGTTGTAACTACCTCAACATAGTGAAAGGCTCTATCTGTCATACTGGCAGATCTAAGCAAACGGAGGAAGGAGTTGAAAAAGACTCCAAGCCCAGGTGTGGCTAACTCCAACGAGGACTAGGCAAGCATTTCAGGCTTGGCCGAACCTCGGGATAAATCCTTGCGTCTGTGTGCTCTGTTCCATATTGTATTCTGACTCTCTGTCTTACTCGCTTTTATATCTACACTTCACTGCTTACTTGTGGTACTAGCTTTCATTGAAGTGCAGGATATTCTTAAGACAGAAACTTCAATTCCACTGCAACCTACTCGAAGGGTTCTTCACTCCACTGCGATCCTTCTTCGAGTAGAGTAAGATTTAAGTTTTAAAGTGATAATTTTTATTCGCCTATTCACCCCCCCTCTAGGCGACATCCAGATCCTGTTCCCGGGTCAAAGGGAACTTTCAATTGGTATCAGAGCTAGGCCTCTCCAGTGTGGGCTTAGCCGTCCGGAGATGACGATGTCGTCACAAGAGGTAACTGTAGAACTTCTTTTAGGCGATGGTTCTAATTACAAGTCTTGGTCTGTCTCTATTTATAATGCTTTCATGAGTGTTGATCCTGATTTGAGACAGGTCTTTAGTAGAAGTATTTTTCCCTCTAATGTTAGTAAAAATCCTTCCATAGATGATCTAAGATGTCTATCTCTAAATCACCATGCTTGCAACATCTTAGTTGATTCTCTTTCTAGAGGTGCCTATTTTGCCATCATGAGTAGTGATAGTGATTTATTTGTTGATGCTCATGATCCATGGACTAAACTTAAGTTGAAATTTTTTAAGTCCATATGCACTTCCTCTGCTCCCTCTATTACTGGTGATACTAACTTGTCGAAGGGAGAAGAACAAGAACGATGGCAACCAAACGATGAATCCACCTCATCAACAGGTTTGTCTTCCACTAATAATAAATGTTTTATTGCTAACAATGATGATGGAGACAAAAGCAATAATGAGGGAGAGGATGAAGAGTCTACATCATCACAAGGTACATTTTCCTGTTTTGCTTCCACTAATAGTAATGACAGGGAAAATGAGGGAGATTCGCCGTTTCTACACCCATCTCAACAAAGAAGACAAAGCGCTCTTGATTAAGCTGTTGAGAAGGAACAAGGAACAAGGCGAGACGCTTCTCAGGCTAGAGGAAACTCTCATCAAAACAAACAACAGCCTGGAGAAGATGACCAAAGAACATGAGGAGCTAAGGTGCTCTCATGATGTCTTGGTCCAACGGTATGATTCAATTTTAATTGAGCAAAGTAGTAATGATGATGCTTTATCTTGTGTTGCTCAACTTAGAATAAAAAATGCCATGCTTGAGAGGCAAGTAGAATTGCTAAGTCATGATAAACTAGCTCTCACTGAAAAATATGATTCATTGTCTTATTCTCATGATAATCTCTTGGATAGACATATCATGCTTAATGTTGCTCATGAGGTTATAATTGCGAACTTAAATTCATGTGAACCTCATTCTCGCACGTGTGCACATTTGAATTGTATATCACCATGTGCTAACCCCTGTTGCTCAAAAGAAAGCCAATCATTGATTGAGCAACAAGTTTTAGGGTCATAAAAGAAATTGTGTGGGAACAAGAAGCAAAGACAACTAAGGAAAAGACACATTGCTTAACTTTTTCAAGATATCCACGGGCGCGTGGTGAAGAAGCTTGAGAAAGGAAAAACTGCAACAAGTGTTAAGCTCCATAAAAAGGATGTTCCTAAAGATGAAGAAATCAACATGAGCTTGGAAAAAGGTAAAGATTTAATTAATCATGTTGTTTGCACTGATCAAGTCTCTATGTCATCTAAAAGTAACAAGAGAAGAGGAAAACGGAGATGCTTCAAGTGCAAGGCATTAGGCCACCTCATCGCATCTTGTCCATACAAAGACAAGGACGAAGGGATAAGGAGATGTTTTGGATGCAACAACAAGGACCACATGATCACTTCATGTCCGCTATTGATGAACCAAGCATGTGCATTCTCCAAGATGACTCTCACCAAGGAAAATGACAAACAGCAAGCGTCATGTCAGGTTGAGCGACGCTTCTGCTACAAATGTGGTGAGCAGGGTCATCTATCCAAGGTATGTAATAAAGGTGAGGTTCCTAAGCAAGTGAATTTGTCTCAATCTTATTCTCTTAGGAGACCCAAATCATACTCTTGTGCTAGATCAATCATGAGATCACCTAGGACTAGCACACATGCTATTTGGGTACCAAAGCCTTTTTTGGATGATCAATATGGACCCATCGCGAGATGGGTACCAAACTATGCTAACTAGACCATGCAGGTGCCTTGAGATGAACTGGAGACCATGGGAGAGCTTAAGACGGTTATCTCAAACTCTATGCTTAAGCTGTTAATTGTCTTGGTGTTTATTCATTGACCCAAGGTTGAATTATTATGAGACACTAATCCCATGTTCATCTCAAGTGAAAAGTTGAATAGGTCCTTAATCATTATTGGTGATTCAAGCAGAGGACCTTAATGAGATTTTGCAACTTGCGCTCCATAGGATGGTACCCTTGTATCTTAAGTACCTTGTTGATAATCAGTACTGCTCTTAAGTCTGATTGATGTGCTACCTGTCCTTGGAGCAGTTATGCTATATGGTTTTAATGATTAACCTGTGTGCAAACATGACATATTGTTTAGTTTATGTTCACATGATTACTCTAGTCTGGTATTGTGTGAATACCAACTCCATGTTATGCCTCTAATGCACCCTTTTGAGCTAAGGCGCATGAGCAAAAGGAGCCCTCAATTAGTGACAACTGGTGCTCTCATGGCAATTCAGGAAAAGGCAAAGGTATGGAGAATGGAACTATGCAATTTCATTGAATATCTTGAAGTTCCATTGGTTGTGATCACAGCTATGGTCTTGCCTCTGAATTGGTAGTATCTTGACTTAGGTGCTCCTTACTTTAAAATGTTGTTTCTTCTGGTGTACCTAAAGAACCTTCTTAATTATGATGTGCTTAGACATTACGCTTTACAAACATGATCGTGTTGTTTTTCAATTGGTATATGTGGTGCAATGATAGTCAAGTATGAAGCATGTCTAGGTTGCGTGTAAATGTTATACTTCTTGAGGCATGCATTGTTGTATTAAATCAACCCTTAATTTGGTATTCAATTGTTATCTCTTTGTGATGAAATTGAGAGTATTCCTTGACCAAGATATGTTGTGATCCCCTCTAGTTCTAAGAAAGCTAGAATGTGCAAAGTGCAAGTTATTCAAATACTTGATGCACAAGTGTAGGGGGAGCACACATAACTTGCGTCTTTTGAGACTAATTGTATCTTGAGCGATCTTGTGTAGTCTCAAGGTGGAAAAGGGAAGATGAGCAAGAAATGGAGCAATCAGGACTGGGGTGCCTCTGTAAGTCAAGGAATTGGTATCTTAAGTCGTGAGTAATTGCATATTTTTAGATTGCTCATGCTCTATAAAATTTGGTGATACTAGATGCTTATCCTTAAATATCATGGAGCTATGATAATAAATAATCTTGCAATTGGTATCTTTCAATTGGTAGCTGTGATAGTTTGCTTCAATTGACATCTTTTGGTAATCACTAGAATAGAAGCTTCATCTTGTGCCACAATACTATAACCTGCTCTAAGCTTGGTGTCTTAGCAACAAGAAAAGGTTAGGATAAAGGATCATGGCACAAGTGTGGAGAAGCTCCCAAGAGACTAATACTTTCAAGAGAGGAAGTACACCACATCCGGGCCAAAGGTACAAAGGAAGTATTGATCTTTTGCGTACATGTACCTTAACTTTCCTCCAAATGCTTGTGGTGCATTTGTTGAATGAGTAAGGGGGAGTATTTTTAGTGTGTGTTTACCTACTCATACCCTACTGTCCCTTGACATCATTCTATGTTCTTGCTTGAATATGTTTTTGGTGTTTGATGTAAAAGGGGGAGAATTTGTGCATTAAAGCTTATCTCAACCTGAGAGGAAAGCTTATCCTAAGGGATAATGTGTTGTGTTATTGTGTTATTGATAATTCTTACCATATGCCTTTTGCAGTATTATATGTGTTGCATCATATGGACTAGTGTTTCCACTGCTATGAATTTATTGACATCTATAGTGTTTATTCTTTAATAGATATTCATGTGGTTAATGGTGCCTTAAGAGTAATGGTGCTTTAAGATTGCTTTAAAATTGGTATCTTAGTTTAAATTGGTATCTTAATAGTGGTAGGTTGATATTCCTGTGATATATCCACTCAAGTGAATGGTGTTTAACTCTGATTCTGTGCATTTGTGTGTTATACGCATCATGGTTTGATCCTTGACACAATGCATCCCACAGGTGCTAAGGTGTAGCAATGCTTTGATTTAGCCTAAGTATGTGCATTTTGGTATTTAAGGCCAAAGCTAAGATTTTAATGTAAGCACATATTTAGGGGGAGCATTCTACAATCTTAGAACTCAAAATTTGTGCTTTAAGTTTCACTCTTATGTAAGCTTTAATTGTGTTGCCATCAATCACCAAAAAGGGGGAGATTGAAAGCTCTCTTGTGGGTTTTGGTGTTTGGATGACAACTCAATTAAAGGACTAACATGTGTGCCAAGTGTTGAATAGGTGCTGAATGTAAAGCTAACAGGGTTCAACACAAGTGAACAAGTGTGGTGGTCCAAGGACTAGATGATGGATAGATAATGGGCATCACAAGTAAGATGGACATTGCATAATGTGAGACTCGGGTGCGTAGCTCAGAGACAACTGATCAAGCCAAGGACGGAGGCAAGAAGAGCTTCGAGGTACCAAGTGCACGGGAGAAGGTCAAAGAGGCTGAGGAACCCAAAAGCCAATGGTGAAGAAGAAGGCTTGCAAAGTCAAGGGTGATCGAGTTGAGAACAGCTACGGCACATCAAGGATCACTACATAAGGACGTGACTTACAACCAATGAGGAAATGGCTATAGTTATGTGGTGTAAGTCATAAGGCTCAAGATCAAGCTCTAAGAAGTGCACAAGGTCACTAGAAGAAGAAGCAGTGTCAAAACCAGAACTGGAAGCAGCCCAAAAGAGCTAAGTTCACCTTGATCTTCAGTTTGGGTTGTTCCTGTGTTTGGATACATTCTATATGACCTTTGCAGGGTGTTGGAACTCTGACATATCAATCTAGATCAAGTCAAGCTGACTTGAGGTTTTGGAGTTCCGCATTAATATCAAAACGTGCAAAATGCTAATATGGGGTAAAGCGCAAATATAGGCACAAGGTATGTTTCCAGACCTAATACATTGTTTTTGTGTACTAACATGGTTTGTCTAAGTGCTGGAAATAGAAAGAAAAGAATAAGAAAAGAAAAGGAATGGTGTTGGCTATGAGCAGTCAATTTCAGCTTAGTCTGGCACACCAGACTGTCCGGTGGTGCACCGGACAGTGTCCGGTGCGCCAGGCTGAACTCTGGTGAACAGGCCGTTCTCGGGAGAAGTCAGCGGCGTACGGCTATAATTCACCGGACTGTCCGGTGGTGCACCGGACTGTCCGGTGAGCCAACAGTCAGCCGGGCCAACGGTCGGCCGAGGATTCCGCGCGTGATGCATGGCCGAGCCAACGGTCAGATGGGGGCACCGGACTGTCCGGTGTGCACCGGACAAACGGCTCCAAGACTGCAACGGTCGACTGCGCCAATTTTGGAAGGAAATCGGGCACCGGACAGTGTCCGGTGGTGCACCGGACTGTCCGGTGCGCCACCCGACAGAAAGCAAGATTTGCCTTCCTGGATTGCTTCCAACGACTCCTAGGCCCCTTGTGCCTATAAAAGGGACCCCTAGGCGCCTCAAGCAATGTACAAGAGCAGCCAACAAGTGTAGACATCACTCGAATCAATTCTCACTCTCCCTCTTGTGTGTATCTCTCTAGTTTGTGTAGAAGGCAAAGCTATAAGCCTTTAGAGAGTGGAGAAGAGCTGCTAAGAACTAGAGCAAGGTCGTGAGCATATTGTTACTCTGCCGGAGTGCTGTCAAGAAGATTGTAAACAGCCGCGGCACTGTTGTAACTACCTCAACATAATGAAAGGCTCTATCTGTCATACTGGCAGATCTGAGCAAACGGAGGAAGGAGTTAAAAAGACTCCAAGCCCAGGTGTGGCTAACTCCAACGAGGACTAGGCAAGCATTTCAGGCTTGGCCGAACCTCGGGATAAATCCTTGCGTCTGTGTGCTCTGTTCCGTATTGTATTCTGACTCTCTGTCTTACTCGCTTTTATATCTGCACTTCACTGCTTACTTGTGGTACTAGCTTTCATTGAAGTGCAGGATATTCTTAAGACAGAAACTTCAATTCCACTGCAACCTACTCGAAGGGTTCTTCACTCCACTGCGATCCTTCTTCGAGTAGAGTAAGATTTAAGTTTTAAAGTGATAATTTTTATTCGCCTATTCACCCCCCTTTCTAGGCAACATCCAGATCCTGTTCCCGGGTCAAAGGGAACTTTCACTTATGCATACCTATATTGACAATCTCCCAAAGACTAGGATGCACACCGATTAAATGCGACTTCATCTTATCGGCCCACTCGTCATAGTTCAACTCACTAAGAGTTGGTAACTTTCCAAGTGGGGCGAAAGAGAAGTTGGGAATAAAATTTCTAGAATAATCAAATTGAACTTTATTGAACTCGTTACCTTTACTTTTGGTGGATGATCCTTCGGTGGTGAGACTTACCTTGCTCATCACCTTTGACACCAAAAGTTCTACCAAATCATCATTGTATTCAAATTTTCCCTTTCCTTTGTCTTCTTCGGCCTTTCTTCTTGATTCTTCTTCTTCGGCCCTTCTTCTTGATTCTTCTTCTTCGGCCCTTTTCTTAGCATCTTCCTCTTTCATTTTGAGGAACATCTTCTCGACAATCTTCATGGCGAGGTCGAGGACCTTGGGGTCCACTTCCTCACCAAAAGATTTGACGGGGATTTCCTCGAGGAGAGGATCCACATGGTCCCTTTGAGTAGACATGATTTTTTCCTCACGCGGTTAAGCGTAAAACGAGGTATGTAGCTCCGATACCAATTGAAAGTAGCCTAGAGGGGGGTGAATAGGCTAATCTGAAAATTTTCACAACAAACTTCGAAAGATTGTTAAATACACGGTGAAAACTGGTGCAGACCGGTTCAACAGCTACGTGCGCAAGTTGAACCACTCTGAACCAATCCAACTATTTTATAAACTTTAGACTATAATCTACTCGAAAAAGTATTTCACAAGTCCTTTTGAGAAATAAAGTATAACTAAGTTAGAATGAGAAGATGAATATGTAAAGGCTATTTCACTTCTAGATCTACTCTACGGAAAAATCTAAATGTCAATCTTGCAAGTAAAAATATCTTAAGTTAAAGACAAGCAAGAACACAAGACACAAGATTTAATCCGAGGTTTGGCCACACCACAAAGGTGTCCTACTCCCCGTTGAGGAGCCCACAAAGGGCCAGGTCTTTTTCAACCCTAATCCTCCAAAGCCGACCACAAAGGTCAAGGCAATCTCTTCTTATCTTAGCTCAAAGAGCGGGTGATACAAACTTCTTGGGGTCGTCCACAAATTTGGAGACTCCCAAGCAACCTCAAACGGTCTTGAAACCTAGGGTTTCAAGAACACCAAGAATGCACAAGAGGTGTTTGCACAAGCTCAAGATTTTAAAAGAGATGGGAGATGAGAAACCAAATCGTGAGCACAAGCACAAACCTCACACCCAAAAGCTCCTCCAACAAGGTTGAATCTTGAGGAAGATTTAAGTGTGAGAGAGAAAGGAGAAAGGAGTGCTTTGTCTCAAGTTAGGTGAGCAATAAATGTATAAGTGTGCAGCAGCATTAAAGAAGGGGGTAGAGGGTTCTATTTATAGTCAAGGCTCAAAAACTAGTCGTTTGACCAGAAACCCGGCTGAAGACCGGTTGAACCGCCCCCTAGGGGCTTATTCGGTTATTTTCAATCCATATGGATTGAAGGGGATTGATACGAATTGGAGTGGATTTTGACTTACTAGGGATTAAAACCCCCTCAATCCCCCTCAACCATATGGATTGGGGTAGAACCGAACAAGCCCTAGGGCAGTTGAACTGCCCCTGGCAGATCAGCAGACTGTCTGCCAATCTGACTGCCAGACTGCTCACGTTATTATCATATCCACATGTAATGCCCCACAGTCGAGTATATAAGGCCTAGGGGGCACCCCTTCAAGACGATCGATCAAGAGAGACATCACTCGTCGCTTAGCCATCCACCCCGCTTTCTACGTTTTCTGACACTAGAGAGCTCCTTTGTAACCCGCCGCATAAAGCATTCCAGCCAGGACGTAGGGTGTTACGCATCTCAAAGCGGCACGAACATGTACACAATTGTCCACAATCTCTCATGCATTTAGCATGAACCGTCGAGCTACAGTCGATAACACCGTCCTACTCCAAAAAGCACCTCGAGGGGCAACCCCGGGTGCACGGTCGGACCCGAAACACCGACAGCTGGCGCGCCAGGTAGGGGGTGTGTCATCGATCCAAGCTAGCTCAATGGCCGTCACTTTCTAGCACAAGATCATCCTCCGCCCCGGATCCACATTCTGCTTCGGTACTATCTCATCTATAGCGGATGAGAAGGGAACTCTGCATTGCCTCGCGGATCCGCCGAAAAGAGAGCCTTCCTCAGAAGTCTCCAGGAAAATCGGGGCGAAGCAGGAAAAGTGCAACCTCCGGCGCTCCTAAAAAACATCACCTCCGGCAAGATAGGGGCTGAGGGTTCCTCGGTCTGGAGAACTCCGCTGTCCACCTCTCCGACGAAAAAATGGACACGAATCACAAGGAAAAGGAAAGTAGAGGACCATCAAGCTAATCTTTCTGCACCTCCGCCCTCAAAGGAGAACAGAAAGAAGTTCGCCGTGACAGCTACTCCATTCTACCCCGACGTCCTCTTCATTGGGAGAGCGGAGTCGCCCCCCGTCTCCGACGACGAGCCGACCGCACCCGGAGAGGAACCTCCTCAGCGGGAATCCCGCCGACGAAGGAACCGACGTCGAAATATCCGGCGACATCACGAGGCCGGAGAGCGGGACCCGGCGCAGCCTATATCGCGAGACGAGGTCTTAGAGGTAGGAGAAACTCTGGAGGAACGTGTCTTCAGGGAACGAAGGAATTCCCGACGGCGTGATCGTCGACGGGCTCAAGAACAAGCCGAGCAGGAGGCAAGGCAACGTCGGGGAAATCCACTCTTCGGGCGCAACCTGAACCCCGACTTCGCCCGAGCCATGAATACGCCGAGTGAAGTCGGAGGGGTGCTGGCTCGAATAGCTGATGGCCTCCCTCGGACTCCCGACGCCGAGGGCTATCAGCGACTGTTCACTCAGGCAGCCAATCACCTTCTACCTCTCGCTCACCCGCCGAATGATCTACGACACGCCATCAACAATCGTCGGGACGCGCGAAGCTCCATCAATGCTTCGCGTGAACGACGACACGAGAATGAAATCCGTCGACGGGAAGAATACGACCAGGACCATGGCATCCCAGCATGGAGTTAGGCTACCAGGACCGAGTCGGCCACGGCTTCAACTGGAGGCACCACCCGGGGACGGTCGAGGCATCACGGCGATCACTCCCCTCCCCGGGACAGACAACATCATCGACGCCAGGAGGACACGTATGGAGTATCGGCGCTTACTCCACGCCTCAGGGCCATTCAATGGCCCCCTAACTTCAAGGTATCCAACGTCGACAAATATGAACCTAAGCAGGATCCAGGAGGCTAGTTGGCCGTCTACACCACCGCTGCTCGAGCTGCTGGGGCGACCGAGGACGTAATGACCGCATACTTACCTATTGTCCTCGGGCAAGACGCGCTGCAATGGCTGTGACACCTACCCCGACATTGCATCGACGACTGGAGCGACTTCAGTCGGCGCTTCACCACCAACTTTCAGTCCCTCTCCGACAAACCGGCTCAACCATGGGACCTCAAATCCATCAAGCGCCGGGGGGACGAAACTCTCCGATCGTACCTCAAAAGGTTCCAGACCATGAGAAATCGTATCCCCGAGGTCACCGAGGCGGCAGTGATCAAGGACTTCTACAGAGGATCCAATGACTCGGCCTTCATCCGAACCATATTAAAGAAGGCGCCGACTACCTCCGAGCAACTGTTCTGGGAAGCCGACCTCTACATCACCGCCGACGAGCGAACTCAGGACCTCATCGGAGGAGTAAAACCAGCACCAGTGGCACCACAACGCGACACGAATCAGCAGCCCGACAAGCGTTGGGAGAAGAGACCTCGCGAAGAAGTCCACGCCGCCGGACCACCTGCCTCTCACGCCCGGGGAGGACCTCGTGGAGGCGAACGCATGCTGGACGACATCCTCGACGCCCAGTGCCCGTACCATAAGGACATGCGCCACACCCTTCGGAACTGTAGAGACTTCAAGCACTCCGTCGGGCACGGCCGACCTTTCCAACCTCTCCTCCTCCGCCGCGGGGAGGACCAGGAGAACCGCGACAACCCCAGCAACAGGAGGAGGGAGGAGGTAGAGCCTTCCCACGTGTCGACAGAGAGGTCAACGTCATCTTCGGCGGACACGGATCGCAGGAGAACATGAGACAACAAAAGCTCAACGATCGCCAAATACTGGTGGCGACCACCGGTCCTCCCGCCCCATACCGATGGTCGGAGCACCCGATCACCTTCACTCGGGCAGATCAGTGGCTCAACTTCGACCACCCAGGCAAATACCCGCTCCTCGTCGATCCGGTGATCCGAGAGAGCAGGGTGAAGAAGGTATTAGTGGACAGGGGGAGCAGCATCAACGTCACCTTCCCCCGGACGCTACAAGGCTTGGGAGTTCACCTCAAGGAGCTCCATGAGTCAGATACTCCTTTCTTCGGCATCGTGCCGACTGAAGGAGAATACCTGTTGGGCCACATCTACATGCCAGTCACCTTCGGAACTCCGGAGAACTACATAACCGAGTTCCTAAGGTTCGAAGTGGCGAACTTCGACTGCGGGTACAACGCCATCATCGGGAGGCCTAGATTGGCGAAATTTATGGCCATTCCGCATTACACATACATGATATTGAAGATGCTAGGGCCGCAAGGGATCATAACTGTGCGTGCTGACTTCCAAGGTGCCGTAGAATGTTTCCGAGTGGCCATCCAGGCGGCCCTCACCACCAAACCATCGGCGACTTCTTCCACGCAGGCAAACTCTAAGCCTGAGGAAGACCTCGCAGTACCCGCGAACGAGGCTCAAGCTGCGACCTCTATACGGCCGACTGAAGAAACCAAAAGAGTCAACCTTGGGTTCACCGATGAACGCAAAACCGCCATCATCAGCTCCAGCCTGGATGACAAATAGGAAGGCGTGCTCGTCCAGTTCGTGTAAGATAACCGAGACGTGTTCGCATTGCAACCTGCGGATATGCTGGGAGTCCCAAGAGAACTGACCGAGCACAAATTAAAAGTCTACCCCCAGGCGAGGCCGATCTGGCAAAAGTTGCGTCGTTTCACGCCTGACAAGAGAGAGGCCATTCGCGCTGAGCTGGCTCGCTTGGTCGTGGCTGGATTTATTAGAGAGGTGTTACATCCCGAGTGGTTAGCCAACCCTGTTCTTGTACTCAAAAAAATAAGGTGGATTGGCGCATGTGCGTCGACTATACGGATCTCAACAAACATTGTCCAAAGGATTCCTTCTGGCTCCCTAGGATAGATCAGGTGGTAGATTCCACCGCTGGATGTTCTATGCTGTCCTTCTTGGATTGCTACTCTGGGTATCATCAGATTAGCCTGGCGAAAGAAGACGAGGAAAAAACAGCGTTCATCACTCCATTCGGTGCTTTCTGCTATACCTCCATGTCGTTCGGCCTCAAAAACGCTAGAGCGACTTATCAGAGAGCTATTCAAACATGCTTAGCCGATCACTAGGGCAAGCGTGTGGAAGCTTATGTGGACGACGTGGTAATCAAAACAGAAAATTCAGAAAATTTCATTGAAGATTTACAGCTAGTTTTCAACAGTCTACGGCGATATCGATGGAAGCTTAATCCCAAAAAATGTGTTTTCGGGGTACCAGCAGGGAAGTTACTCAGGTTTATTGTCAGCCACCGGGGAATTGAAGCTAATCCAGAAAAGATCGAAGCTATCATGAGGATGGAGGCACTGCGATCACAGAAGAAAGTTCAAAGACTTACCGGATGTATGGCAGCCCTGAGCAGATTCATATCCAGGCTGGGAGAAAAAGGCTTACCGTTTTATAAGTTACTCAAGAAGGTGGACAAGTTTCAGTGGACTTCAGAAGCATAGGAAGCCCTAGACGCATTGAAAAAGTTTTTGACAACACCACCAGTGCTGAAACCACCGCGTCGAGCCACGTCGACTCAACCAGCTGAAGAGCTGCTGCTATATATCTCTTGCATGACTCACGTGGTGAGCACCGCGTTGGTAGTCGAGCGAGCAGAAGAAGGGCATGCATACCCAGTACAGCATCCTATTTATTTCATCAGTGAAGTTCTAGGTCCCTCAAAGAAGAAATACCCTCAAGTTCAGAAGCTATTATATGCAGTACTTCTAACTGCACGCAAGCTTCGTCACTACTTCGACGACCACAAAGTCATAGTAGTCACGGGATTTCCGATAGGAGATATTCTTCACAACAAAGAAGCCATCGAGAGAATAGCCAAGTGGGCCTGCGAGCTGGGATCTCATGACATCGAATTTCGACCTTGCACTACCATTAAAACTCAAGCATTGGTTGACTTCGTATCAGAGTGGACTGAACAACAAGTACCAGATAACTGTAACACCCGGTTTTAAAGGACAAAGCCGGGTGCATCTCATACATGCGCCAAGAAGACAACATATATAATAACAGAGTGTATAGAGATAAATGTCATAAAACATCAGAGTATTTATTACATAGCGGAAGACTTAATACAAAATAAAAGAATAAACATAAAACGAACTAAGGATCGTCGGCGCCAATGTCAACTAAGAAACGCCACCTAGATCAGATCATACTCCTCGCCTTGTGGCTCCTCCTGAACCACCTGCTCTTCTCCTGTGGGGGGGGGGTGTGAGACAGCAAGAGTGAGCTCACATACGTTCATAGCTCAACAAGTCGTGGGGAATAATGTGGCATGAACTCTCCAAAGGTGGGAGTCCATGAAGTGTAAGGCTGATCAATGAAATAAAGGCTGAAGCTAAGCATTGCTTTTATAAGTTGGTCAAAATTTTATTAGCAATTACTAAGTATAAGTAAATACCAAACCTTAGAAATAATAAATAAAAGTAATAATGAAATAATCCCAGTTGCAATGAAATGACAGATTGAGTTTAAGTTCCATAATTTAATCATGTGAGTGTCCGAGCCGCTCATGACCGTGAGCACGGCTAGTATACCAGTTTTACACTCTGCAGAGGTTGCACATCTTTACCCACAAGTCGTGTTACCCATTTGCCACGGAGTTGATCAGACTCCATACACCTCTACCAAGGAAGCGAGGCAGGGTACCACTACGAGGCCTTTACAAAGTTCCACTAGCTTCAGACTACCCGCTACAGTTTATAGGAAGCTCCAGTGCAGGGTTCTTGTCTGACCGCCATCGCAGCAAAATCAACCCAAGGACCTCCCTACACTGACCACTCCCCTACTGCCCTTGCCCCTTTCGGGTAAGGTAGCCCTCCACTAGCTTTCCTAGTTAATCAGCCAAGGGCGTCCCATTAAACCCTTGTGGTAGCACTGTTTTTCCGGGTGGTTCTCCATGTTCCCATTAACATAATGATCTTAACATGAACAAGGAAGAATAAAACAGATAACAATAAATAGTATAACAATGAGTGATGAATATCTCTATACCCAAATCTACATAAAGCAATAGCATGTACTACCCAAAACTTTAGTAGTAAAACCAGTGGTGAAGCAAGGTATAAAGATAGTCAAAATCTAGGGCATCCTATTGGGTCCCAGCAAAATTATCCTATGCAGATCATTATGAATAATAAGAACATGAATGGGTAAAAGAAGTGATCAAGGGCACAACTTGCCTTCAACGAGCTCCTGCTCAGCTATCTCTACTTGCTGAACCTCAGAATCCTGTGTAGCCTGCCCGTCTACTCGCATCAACACAATACATACATAGTATAGCAAAAATTAATATCACATCAAACATGCAAATATAATATACAGTAATAAACTAGACATTAAAATATGATCATAGGAACTGGAATCATTAAATTTGGAGTTATATATTTTAAGTTATGGATTTTCTAATGTTTTATGTGCTTAATACAAGATTATGTGATAGATAAATTTTAAATTGACTTTCATGTTAAAACAGAGGCACTAATGGGTAGACAATATTATTACAAAAATTTAGGAACCAGAATGGACCAATTTGGAGTTCATATGCATTTTCTATGAATTATACAAATTATATGAATTGTTTTTATATTAAAAACTCATTTTTCAATTCATTTTCTTGATTTTATAACTCTCTGGACGGGGCCTCATTTTCTGGAAAACGCAAGGGCTTTCGTGAAAGAATTTCTAAGACTCAGTGCACTATACAAGGTGGACTGCGGGTTGGTTTCTATAAAACACAGGGTCTTTTTAACAAATGCGACACGGCGAAGGGGTATCCTGTGTTTTCAGCCGCTGGATCACGAACCGAGCGCCTGGATTAGATCGGCAGCCACATGAACCAGTAAGCAACACGGCCACACGATTTGAAAGGAACGGTTCAGATTTTATTAAGCCAGAGTCACTGAGATCCACCCGATCGAATCCGACGGCTACGGTTTACTCATGCGAAAGGGGATTCGGGGTTCTAATCCTAGCCGTTACTGCCCAAATCAACGGCGCACGGGGACCTGCCTTACTCAGAACCCTCACCGGCGACGAGAACCCACCAAATTTCCCCCGCCCCCACGGCAGCGCCATTACTGGACTCTGGGAGACCAGCCACCCCGGCACAAGGCCTTAATTCAAAGGGCGCAACACGACGCTTGAGTAAAGGTAAATCGATAGAGGGAGTCCTTACCACAGATGGTGACACAGAGAACCACGCCCACGACGATGCGCGGCGCGGCACACCCTGTAGACCACGGCGAAAAATTCCGAGCGCCTCCAGTGATCCCACCCAGCCCGCTTGCACAGATACGATCCGAGAACGACTGGGAAGGCTACTGGACTCAGGGCGAAGCTCAGGTGCTAGCGCACGGCTGTTGACGGTGAAGGCCTTTTCCACCTGCGATAATGGCGCACCAGGAAGCCTCAACGCGCTCCGAATTCACCAGACTCGACGAATTAGCTGGTCGAGGAAGGGCTACGAGGGATTGGAGGAACCGGTCCAAGGCCTACTACTTTATAGTCATGGAGGAACGGTCCATGGCGCCCGCAACGAACTCCACGATTGGCGCAGACGCTCCGAGCTCCACGGAAGCCGCGGCCGAGAAGAAGGAGTCCGACCGCGCGATGCCTGCTCACAGGGCCCCGCTGATCGGTGAGTCCGCGCGCCAGACTCACGGACCTCGCGTTGTTGGCACAGCCCGCGCGGAATCCGGCAGTCGTTGGCGCGGATACGAAACAGGCACAGCGAAGAAGGGGGAAGGGATAGAGATGACAGGCAGGTCCCACCTGTAAGCCATGCGGGGAAAAGAAGAGTGAGGCGCCCTGGCTATCGTACGGGCCCGGCTTGACAGTGACTCACGGAGAAACGTCCAGCGCGCAGGAGCCGGCTGCCAGGCGGGCCCCACAGGTCAGCGAAAGGATGAGAGGGGCGCATGATAGAGTTGGGCTGCACAGCCAGGGGAGGGAGTGGAAATGGGCCGAGTACTAAGAATTAGGCCCATTCGTGGTTTTCCCTTTTTTATTCTTTTCTTTTCTGTTTACAAATTCGAAATTCAAATTTCCATTTAAATTCAAACTTCATGGTAATTTGTCTTTAGAATAAATATTTAATTTACCCATACTCATATGGAAAGAATTTATTTATTTATTATATTATGTAGCATTTTCTCTTTCCTTTTCTAGGTTATTTTCAATTTCCCTATATTGTGACTTAGGTTAACTTTCCAATTTGGACTTTAATATTTCTCTAAATGCGCAACCAAATAAATCCACATGATGCATAGTTTATTTTAGGTGTTATTAATTATTTGTTCCCTTTATATATGGTTATTACCATGTTACAATGAGTATGGGGCAAACACATAATGAGATCTACTCTCTTCCGATTGTTTACAAATTAGGTATTACAAATCCTACCCCCCTTAAAAAAATCTCGTCCTCGAGATTTAAGAAGATCTAGGGAAAAGATGGGGGAAGTCTATGCGAAGCTCTTCTTCTCTTTCCCAAGTAGCTTCATCTTCACCAAGGTGACTCCATTGTACCTTGCACATCTTTATCACCTTATTTCTTGTAACTCGAGTCAAAGTGTCCAAAATCTTGATGGGATACTCTGCATAAGTCAGGTCATCTTGAACACTAAGGTCCTCCAGTGGTAGCTGCTCCTTAGGTACCCTGAGGCACTTCTTTAGCTGGGACACATGGAATACATCATGTACATCTGACAGATGATCGGGTAACTTCAGTTGATATGCAACTTCTCCCACTCGCTTTAAGATCAAGAAAGGTCCAATGAAGCGAGGGGACAACTTTCCTTTAACTTTAAATCTCCTCATACCCCGAAGTGGTGACACCTTCAAATAGACATGATCACCCTCCTTAAACTCCAGTAGTCTTCTCCTATTATCAGCATAGCTCTTTTGCCTGGATTGTGCAATTCTCAAATTTTCTCTTATCATTCGAACTTGTTCTTCTGCCTCTTGAATAAGCTCAGGCCCAAAGAACTGTCTTTCTCCAGTCTGATCCCAATATAGAGGAGTCCTACACTTTCTGCCATATAGAGCCTCAAATGGTGACATCTTCAAACTGGCCTGGTAGCTATTATTATAAGAAAACTCAGCATAGGGTAAGCTCTTCTCCCAACTGCCACCATGCTTGAGAGCACAAGCTCTTAACATATCTTCCAGCACTTGATTAGTCCTCTCTGTCTGTCCATCAGTCTGGGGATGGTAGGCTGAACTAAAATTCAACTTTGTATCCAAGCTCTCATGCAACTTCTTCCAAAATCGAGAAGTAAACTGCGATCCTCGATCAGACACGATCTTCTTAGGTACTCCATGTAGGCAAACTATCCGAGTCATATACAATTCTGCTAGCTTGGCTCCCGTATAATTAGTCCTCACAGGTATGAAATGAGCCACTTTTGTCAATCTGTCTACAATTACCCAAATAGAGTCATACCCAGCAGGGGTGCGGGATAGTCCAACAATAAAATCCATACCAATTTCTTCCCATTTCCACTCGGGTATCTTCAATGGGTGCAATAGTCCAGCGGGTCTTTGATGTTCGGCCTTGACTCTTTGACACACATCACACTTAGCCACATGAGCAGCAACATCTCTTTTCAGTCCATACCACCAATACTTTTGCTTCAAATCTTGATACATCTTAGTGCTACCAGGGTGGATAGAATAATCAGAATCATGGGCTTCCTTCAATATAGTCTCCTGGAGGCTATCAATCTCTGGAACACATATCCGATCTTTGAACCATATGGTACCTTGCTCATCCTCCGTGAATTCTGGAACTCGACCTTCAGTAATAAGATCCTTAATCTCTTGAATTTTAGCATCACCAACCTGACCTTTACGAATCTCTTGCTCCAAGGTAGGTTCCAACTCAATGGTAACTCCTTCAGTGTGAGTAACAATTCCCAGGTTGAGTCTCTCAAAGTCTTTTGCTAATTCATCAAGTAGCTGGACAACGAAAGCGGAGTGAACATGTTCTTTCCGACTCAAGGCATCTGCGACCAAATTCGCCTTGCCCGGGTGATAGTGAATCTCCAAATCATAATCCTTAATGAGCTCCAACCAACGGCGTTGCCTAAGGTTGAGGTCCTTCTGAGTGAATATATACTTCAAACTCTTATGATCCGTGTATACTTGGCACTTAGTTCCCATAATGTAGTGTCTCCAAATCTTAAGTGCATGCACAACGGCAGCTAGTTCCAAGTCATGAGTAGGGTAGTTCAGTTCATGCTTCCGCAACTGACGAGATGCATAGGCAATCACATGTCCTTCTTGCATAAGCACACATCCAAGTCCTTGGCCACATGCATCACAGTAAATGTCAAATCCCTTCTGCAGATCTGGCATAATCAATACTGGAGGTGACATCAATCTCTCCTTCAACTGATCAAAGCTTTCTTGGCACTTCTCATCCCACTTAAATTCTCTTCCTTTTTCCAAAAGCGATGTCATAGGCTTAGCAATTTTAGAGAACCCTTCAATAAATCTCCGATAATATCCTGCGAGTCCCAAGAAACTCCGAATCTCAGTAACTGTAGTGGGCACTCTCCACTCCATTATCTCCTTCACTTTAGCAGGATCCACTGCTATTCCTCCATTAGAAATAATATGACCAAGGAATGGCACCTTGTCAATCCAAAACTCGCACTTGCTGAACTTAGCGTAGAGTTGATTATCTCGCAACTTCTGTAGCACCAACCTCAGATGTTCCTCATGATCGCTATCACTCTGAGAATAAATAAGAATATCGTCGATGAATACCACAACGAATCTATCCAAATACTCCATAAACACCTTATTCATCAAGTTCATAAAATAAGCTGGTGCATTGGTTAATCCAAATGACATAACAGTGAACTCATATAATCCATATCGAGTCAAGAAAGCTGTCTTGGGAATATCCGATGGTCTAATCCTCATCTGATGGTAACCCGATCGAAGATCAATCTTCGAGAATACTCTAGCACCTCTCATCTGATCAAATAAATCCTCAATACGGGGTAATGGATACTTGTTCTTCACCGTGACATCATTAAGTGATCTATAGTCCACACACATCCTCTGGGATCCATCCTTCTTCTGTACAAATAGAACCGGTGCTCCCCAAGGTGAGGAACTCGGACGAATGTAACCAGCCTCTTGTAACTCCATCAACTGCTTCTTCAGTTCCTTCAACTCCTCTACGGACATTCTATATGGCCGTTTAGAAATAGGGGCGGTTCCAGGTAAGAGATCAATAACAAACTCAACTTCTCTATCAGGTGGCATCCTTGGTAACTCCTCTGGAAAGACATCCGGAAAATCTCTAACCACCCGGATGTTGTCACCAACAAACTCCTCAGGCATAAAGAACATTGCACGCATGGATGAGGAGGTTACTGCAATATTAACTTGAAATCTTTCTCCTTTAGTGGTAGTGAGTTCTACGGTACCTCTACCACATGCTATAACGGCCTTTGCCTTTCTTAGCCATGACATACCAAGGATCAGATCTATATTGCTTGACTCTAATATTATAGCAGTAACTCCAAATTCTCTGCCCATAATGGTCAATGTCAATCTACGTGTCATTTGATTCGCCTCAACAGGCCCTTTAGGTGTAATTACTATCGTGGGTTTTCTCATATTTAGCAGTGGTATTTCATTTGTGGTGGCATAACGAGCAGACATGAATGAATGTGTAGCACCAGAATCAAATAATATGGTTGCAGGAATTGCATTAACATAAAACATACCAAGTACGAGGTCACCACCATCAGGAGTATCATCAACGCTGACTTGATTCACCCTGGCTATAGGATATCCCTTGCCAGGGGTCTGTTGCTTGTTCTGAACTGGAGTAGTAGCAATCCTCTGTGGGCAGACATTTGCATAATGACCAGCCTTCCCACACTTGAAACAAGTAGTGCCTGAACTCTGTCCTGTAAACTTCGTCGGGGTGCCAGTGGGGGTAGCCTGTCGAGTAGGTGTCCTCAGTGGTGATTGCTGAACTGGGCGCTGTCCTCCTGGTCGAGTCGGTGTACCCTGTGGTGAACTGTAGCGAGGACGAACACTGCTGCTACCCTGTCCTTGTGAGATAGCCTTCCTCTTCAAATCACCCAGTTGAACACGCTTGTGTTCAATAGCAAGAGCCTTATCCAGTAGCCTCTGAAAGGATGGAAAGGTGTGTGCAACCAGTGCATACTGCAAGGGTCCATTAAGTCCTTCAATGAAGTGCTCCTGCTTCCTCTCATCCTCAGCAACTTCCTCCGGAGCATACCTCGACAGCTGAATAAATTTGTCTGTGTACTCGCTGACCGACATATTGCCTTGCTTCAACGACAGAAACTCCTTCTTCTTGATCTTTATCATACCAGCTGGAATATGGTAGTTCCTGAATTGTGTACTGAACTCCGCCCAAGTGATAGTATCAGCAGCATCGTGGGCAGCAGTATAAGAATCCCACCAGTCAGCAGCAGGACATGTCAGACGTCCAGAAGCATAAAGAACTTTCTCCCGGTCCGTGCACTGTGCAATATTCAGCATCTTCTCAACGGACTTCAGCCAATCATCTGCGTCCAGTGGATCAGGTGAGCTAGCGAATGTAGGTGGCTTATGACTCATGAACTCTCTATGCTTGTCTCGGGGAGGAACTGGTGGTGGTGGTGGAGGCAATGGCACTTGCTGCTGTTGCTGCTGTTGTTGAAGTTGTTGTTGCAGCTGCTGTTGTTGCGCCCTCCTTTCTTGGCGTATCTCATCTCTCTCCTGGCGCAACTCCTGGCGTATATCTTCTCTTTCCTGACGCATTTCCTGGCGTTCTTGCTGCATCTGGGCACGCATATCAGCCATAGTGTCCGCCATTTGCTGCATCACCACCATCTGAGCAGCAACCAGTGGGTCAACTCCGCCTGGTGGAGGATTAGGAGGATTCATCTCTGCTGGCTGTGGCTGAGGTTGTCTGTATATTCTCCGAGTGTGTCGATTAGGAGGCAAATCAATTCCACCACCCCGCCTGGTATTGACCATCTGAGTTAGATACATAAGGTAAGAGAATAGTAGACAAGGCAGTAATTACAAATCATGTTACTTTGGGGGATTTATTAGTTAAGCAGTTTAATATTTTACCCACCATAGCTAATTTATTACCTTATGCTGGCACATGCTAAGATGTCCATATAATATTACTTCAATCAATCAAAGAAGCAAATCAGACATTTTTCATCAGAACAATCAACCAACATTTTTAATAGAGAAAATATTTTTTTTGTCTTAGGTCTCCTATCTCTTAAAAATGTCATAGGGGTAGGGATTCCAAGGTGTGAAATCCATCTTGTCTTAGAATAAAAAGGTAAGAATGATCAGAGTAGAACAGTAGAAGGTGAGACAGGATCAAGATAAGTGTAGAAAGAATCAGAGTAAGATAAGTAGGTAATGGTATGTCCATTTCTATCTAGGTTTCGTCCTACAGTCAACATTTCCTCTGATACCACTTCTGTAACACCCGGTTTTAAAGGACAAAGCCGGGTGCATCTCATACATGCGCCAAGAAGACAACATATATAATAACAGAGTGTATAGAGATAAATGTCATAAAACATCAGAGTATTTATTACATAGCGGAAGACTTAATACAAAATAAAAGAATAAACATAAAACGAACTAAGGATCGTCGGCGCCAATGTCAACTGAGAAACGCCACCTAGATCAGATCATACTCCTCGCCTTGTGGCTCCTCCTGAACCACCTGCTCTTCTCCTGTGGGGGGGTGTGAGACAGCAAGAGTGAGCTCACATACGTTCATAGCTCAACAAGTTGTGGGGAATAATGTGGCATGAACTCTCCAAAGGTGGGAGTCCATGAAGTGTAAGGCTGATCAATGAAATAAAGGCTGAAGCTGAGCATTGCTTTTATAAGTTGGTCAAAATTTTATTAGCAATTACTAAGTATAAGTAAATACCAAACCTTAGAAATAATAAATAAAAGTAATAATGAAATAATCCCAGTTGCAATGAAATGACAGATTGAGTTTAAGTTCCATAATTTAATCATGTGAGTGTCCGAGCCGCTCATGACCGTGAGCACGGCTAGTATACCAGTTTTACACTCTGCAGAGGTTGCGCATCTTTACCCACAAGTCGTGTTACCCATTTGCCACGGAGTTGATCAGACTCCATACACCTCTACCAAGGAAGCGAGGCAGGGTACCACTACGAGGCCTTTACAAAGTTCCACTAGCTTCAGACTACCCGCTACAGTTTATAGGAAGCTCCAGTGCAGGGTTCTTGTCTGACCGCCATCGCAGCAAAATCAACCCAAGGACCTCCCTACACTGACCACTCCCCTACTGCCCTTGCCCCTTTCGGGTAAGGTAGCCCTCCACTAGCTTTCCTAGTTAATCAGCCAAGGGTGTCCCATTAAACCCTTGTGGTAGCACTGTTTTCCCGGGTGGTTCTCCATGTTCCCATTAACATAATGATCTTAACATGAACAAGGAAGAATAAAATAGATAACAATAAATAGTATAACAATGAGTGATGAATATCTCTATACCCAAATCCACATAAAGCAATAGCATGTACTACCCAAAACTTTAGTAGTAAAACCAGTGGTGAAGCAAGGTATAAAGATAGTCAAAATCTAGGGCATCCTATTGGGTCCCAGCAAAATTATCCTATGCAGATCATTATGAATAATAAGAACATGAATGGGTAAAAGAAGTGATCAAGGGCACAACTTGCCTTCAACGAGCTCCTGCTCAGCTATCTCTACTTGCTGAACCTCAGAATCCTGTGTAGCCTGCCCGTCTACTCGCATCAATACAATACATACATAGTATAGCAAAAATTAACATCACATCAAACATGCAAATATAATATACAGTAATAAACTAGACATTAAAATATGATCACAGGAACTAGAATCATTAAATTTGGAGTTATATATTTTAAGTTATGGATTTTCTAATGTTTTATGTGCTTAATACAAGATTATGTGATAGATAAATTTTAAATTGACTTTCATGTTAAAACAGAGGCACTAATGGGTAGACAATATTATTACAAAAATTTAGGAACCGGAATGGACCAATTTGGAGTTCATATGCATTTTCTATGAATTATACAAATTATATGAATTGTTTTTATATTAAAAACTCATTTTTCAATTCATTTTCTTGATTTTATAACTCTCTGGACGGGGCCTCCTTTTCTGGAAAACGCAAGGGCTTTCGTGAAAGAATTTCTAAGACTCAGTGCACTATACAAGGTGGACTGCGGGTTGGTTTCTATAAAACACAGGGTCTTTTTAACAAATGCGACACGGCGAAGGGGTATCCTGTGTTTTCAGCCGCTGGATCACGAACCGAGCGCCTGGATTAGATCGGCAGCCACATGAACCGGTAAGCAACACGGCCACACGATTTGAAAGGAATGGTTCAGATTTTATTAAGCCAGAGTCACTGAGATCCACCCGATCGAATCCGACGGCTACGGTTTACTCACGCGAAAGGGGATTCGGGGTTCTAATCCTAGCCGTTACTGCCCAAATCAACGGCGCACGGGGACCTGCCTTACTCAGAACCCTCACCGGCGACGAGAACCCACCAAATTTCCCCCCCCCCCCACGGCGGCGCCATTACTGGACTCTGGGAGACCGGCCACCCCGGCACAAGGCCTTAATTCAAAGGGCGCAACACGACGCTTGAGTAAAGGTAAATCGATAGAGGGAGTCCTTACCACAGATGGTGACACAGAGAACCACGCCCACGGCGATGCGCGGCGAGGCACACCCTGCAGACCACGGCGAGAAATTCCGAGCGCCTCCAGTGATCCCACCCAGCCCGCTTGCACAGATACGATCCGAGAACGACTGGGAAGGCTACTGGACTCAGGGCGAAGCTCAGGTGCTAGCGCACGGCTGTTGACGTTGAAGGCCTTTTCCCCCTGCGATAATGGCGCACCAGGAAGCCTCAACGCGCTCCGAATTCACCAGACTGGACGAATTAGCTGGTCGAGGAAGGGCTACGAGGGATTGGAGGAACCGGTCTAAGGCCTACTACTTTATAGTCATGGAGGAACGGTCCATGGTGCCCGCAACGAACTCCACGATTGGCGCAGACGCTCTGAGCTCCGCGGAAGCCGCGGCCGAGAAGAAGGAGTCCGACCGCGCGATGCCTGCTCACAGGGCCCCGCTGATCGGTGAGTCCGCGCGCCAGACTCGCGGACCTCGCGTTGTTGGCACAGCCCACGCGGAATCCGGCAGTCGTTGGCGCAGATACGAAACAGGCACAGCGAAGAAGGGGGAAGGGATAGAGATGACAGGCAGGTCCCACCTGTAAGCCATGCGGGGAAAAGAAGAGTGAGGCGCCCTGGCTGTCGTACGGGCCCGGCTTGACAGTGACTCACGGAGAAACGTCCAGCGCGCAGGAGCCGGCTGCCAGGCGGGCCCCACAGGTAAGCGAAAGGATGAGAGGGGCGCGTGATAGAGTTGGGCTGCACAGCCAGGGGAGGGAGTGGAAATGGGCCGAGTACTAAGAATTAGGCCCATTCGTGGTTTTCCCTTTTTTTATTCTTTTCTTTTCTGTTTACAAATTCGAAATTCAAATTTCCATTTAAATTCAAACTTCATGGTAATTTGTCTTCAGAATAAATATTTAATTTACCCATACTCATATGGAAAGAATTTATTTATTTATTATATTATGTAGCATTTTCTCTTTCCTTTTCTAGGTTATTTTCAATTTCCCTATATTGTGACTTAGGTTAACTTTCCAATTTGGACTTTAATATTTCTCTAAATGCGCAACCAAATAAATCCACATGATGCATAGTTTATTTTAGGTGTTATTAATTATTTGTTCCCTTTATATATGGTTATTACCATGTTACAATGAGTATGGGGCAAACACATAATGAGATCTACTCTCTTCCGATTGTTTACAAATTAGGTATTACAATAACCCAGAAACTGCAGAAGTATGGCGAATGTATTTTGATGGCTCGTTAAAACTGCAGGGAGCAGGCGCAGGGATCCTCTTTACCACACCTGGAGGCGAGCACCTCAGATATGCCCTTCAGTTGTTATTTCCAGCCTCTAACAATGCAGCAGAATATGAACCTCTGATTCATGGACTGAACATTGCTATATCACTGGGCATCAAGAGACTGATGGTATACGGAGATTCTCTGGTAGTCGTAAGTCAGATAAATAAAGAATGGGATTGTTCAAGCGATTCAATGGGAAAATACTGCACTGTCGTCCGGAAACTAGAAGATAAATTCGAAGGTCTGGAATTTCACCATGTAGAAAGAGATCAAAACATGGCAGCTGATGTATTGTCCAAGCTAGGATCCAGTCGAACTCAGGTCCCACCTAGAGTCTTTGTTCAAGAAATACCACACCCAAGCATCTCACTGGATCAAGCAGAAGAATGTAATACCTTGAGCCAACCAGAGTCAGATTCTGATGACTGGAGGAAGCCGATCATCAAATATATAAAAAATGAGGAGGAGCCAGATGACAAGAATACAGCCGAGCGCATCGCAAGACAATCAGCTCACTATACACTCATTGGGGAAACACTATACAGAAGGGGTGCATCAGGAGTCCTCATGAAATGCATTCTCTTAGCCACTGGAAAGCAACTTCTGGATGAAGTCCATGCTCGGCAATGTGGAGTACACGTAGCATCCAGGACCCTAGTTGGGATGGTTTTCAAGTCAGGTTTCTATTGGCCAACAGCGAAGAGTGACGCAGCCGAGTTAGTCCAGAGGTGTGAAGCTTGCCAGTACCTGTCAAAACAGCAGCATCTACCAGCACATCAGCTGCAGACTATACCCATAACTTGGCCGTTCGCGTGCTGGGGATTGGATATGATTGGACCTTTCAAAAAATCTCAAGGAGGATACACTCATGTGCTGGTGGCTGTCGACAAATTCACTAAATGTATAGAGTTCAAACCTATTGCTTCTCTAACTTCAGCTAAGGCAGTAGAATTCATACAAGATATAATATTTAGGTTCGAGATACCGAATAGCATCATAACTGACCTAGGATCCAACTTCACTAGTTCGGAATTCTTCGATTTCTGTGAGCAAAAGAGCATTCAGATCAAATATGCCTCGGTAGCACATCCAAGGGCCAACGGGCAAGCAGAAAGAGCTAACGGGATGATATTAGAAGCACTCAGAAAGAAAGTCTTCGACAAGAACGAGAAATTCGCAGGAAAATGGATCAGAGAACTGCCATATGTAGTCTGGAGCCTAAGAACTCAACCCAGCCAAGCTCTGCATGGAAACACACCCTTCTTTATGGTTTACAGTTCGGAGGCAGTGCTACCTGCCGATCTCAAGTTCGGGGCACCAAGGTTAATCTTTGATGACATAGCAGAAGCTGAAGCCACTAGGCTAGAAGACGTTGACGTACTCGAAGAAGAGCTACTAAATACGGTGATTCAATCAGCGCGATACCAGCAAACTCTGAGGTGCTATCATGATAAGGCCATACGGCGTCAGTCCTTCGCAGTGGGAGATCTCGTCCTCCGCCGAATTCTAACGGGGGAGGGACGGCATAAATTATCACCTCTATGGGAAGGACCATTCATAGTAGCAGAAGTCACTCGGCCGGGATCATATCGCCTTACTCAGATGGACGGAACAGAGATTGGGAAGTCATGGAACATAGAGCATCTCAGGAAACTCTACCCGTAACTACATCACGGAGGCTCTTGGAACGACGATGTATATCATCAATAAAAAGGTTTCAAAGGCGCTCAGATTGTTCACTGTCAATTGACACGCATACTCAACTCGGGGTGACCACTATGCCCTGCTAACGGAGCAATCGACTTAAGTCGGCAACGACTTAAGGCGGTGCGACATGCTCACGCATACTTAACTCAGGGTGACCACTATGCCCTGCTAACGGAGCAATCGACTTAAGTCGGCAACGACTTAAGGCGGTGCGACATGCTCACGCATACTTAACTCAGGGTGACCACTATGCCCTGCTAACGGAGCAATCGACTTAAGTCGGCAACGACTTAAGGCGGTGCGACATGCTCACGCTTACTTAACTCAGGGTGACCACTATGCCCTACTAACGGAGCAATCGACTTAAGTCGGCAGCGACTTAAGGCGGTGCGACATGCTCACGCATACTTAACTCAGGGTGACCACTATGCCCTACTAACAGAGCAATCGGTTTGAGTCGGCAATGACTTAAGGCGGTGCGACATGCTTACACTTATCTAAAACTCGGGGTGACCACTACGCCCCACTAGCGGAGCAGTCGGTTTAAATTGATGCTAATTTAAATCGGCGCTGCGCGCTTGGCATGTTCGCAATCACCCGACTTAAGGCAACTTCTGTGCCCCATGATGAAATTTCGAAATCACCACACTGCATTTACTTCTACAAATACAAATACTATTGGATTCTAAGCAATCGGAAAATAATAGTAGCATTCAGCACTAAAAGGTGTCCTCTAACAAAACATCCAAGCACGTCAACCACGCGTTCAAAACATGCAATGTTTTTCTATTTTGCAATGTTCTTCTCAGGAGCAACCGATGAAGAGGGGCGACTTGAGGAATCAGGAGCAGTGTTCACGTCAGCCCTTATGTCGTCAGGAACAACCACACCAGGTCTCCTCATCAGAATCCGCCCCGCGCGAATGGCTTTATCCATAGCTTTATCGCGCTGGGCCCTCAGAGTAGCGGAAGTCTCTTCAGCAACCTTGACAGCCGACCGAGCAGTCTCTAGCTCCTGAGCGACGGCTTTCTTGGAAGCACGCAGATCCTTAATGACAGCATCTTTGGTCGATACCAACTGCCTGAGGCGAATCACATCATCCAAGGATTCCTACAGCTTATAACAATGATTGTCTAACTCCTCCCTGGTGAAGCGATGACTCCTCTCCAAGATGGTCAACGAGTTGCTGGAGTCATGGTATAGCTTGTCAAGATTGTCATGAGAAGTAACGAGGGCACATTTTTCTTCCTGCAAACAAGAATCAGCTTCTTCAAACATCAAGCAAGCAATAAGAACACAGCAAAACAAAGCCCGGATTCACAGGTCACCTTTTCAGAGTCGAGCTGAGCACGGAGAGTAGAGTTCAGCGTGTTAGCATCATTTAGAGAAGCAGAAACCCGGGCCATTTTAGTCTGACCTTGAGAATACTTTTCCTCGAGATCAGAGCACCGCCGGGCCAGTTCAGCTTGACCTCGAGAATGATTTTCTTCAAGATCAGAAAGTTGTTGAGCCATATCTGGCAAGAAACAGTCAAGCAAAGGTGTTAAAATAAGAAGCAGTTTAATCAGGTAGCCGAAAAGAAGCAAAAAGCACTGACCAGCATTTGCTACCTCTAAGTCAGAAACACGCCGCTGGAGCAGCACCGGATTCCAACGCGCCAGAGACAAAGCTCCTTCTGGGACAGAAGCACCCTGCAACTTCAGTCGACTAGACATCTCATCGACCAACGCCTGGCATTAAAAAGCATACAAGCGTCAGAACAATCATCTGCCTAAGTAAAAGTCAGGCCAGAAGAAACCAAAATACCCGGAGGTTGGAGAAGAATGAGGGAACCCCCAAGTCGTGAGAGGTCAATTGATGGCTTGGCGAAGGGTCACCAACCGGAACAACTTGCAACGAATCAGCAGCAACTAATTCAGTGTTATCAGCAGAAGTTAGAACTCTGGCATCAGGTGCGCTGGCCTCTAAAGCGACTCCTCGATCCAAGGCTGGAGCTATCGCCATGCAACCAGAGTGTGGAGGAGAAGACCCTATGTGAACATCCATGGAAGTATGGGAGGGAGAACCCACTCGGACACCCTCGGGGGCTGGGTCACAGCTTGCGCTACACATCCGAGCCGGATCATCCCCGGCAACACCCTCGGGGACTGGGTAAGCACCAGCACCATCCTTGAGGGCCGAGTCCTCTACAGCAGCCACCTCTAAGGATGAAGGTCCCTCAGTCACTTCCATGGGAGCAGGGCAATCTAAACCAGCTTCCCGACCCTCAAGACCGCGCTCCAAGGTCGATGAGGCGCGGGACGCTGCCCGGGATGACCCCAACCCGGCATCGAGCACACCAGCACAAACATCCATCGCACCACCATCCACCGGTTCTGATAACAGATCTTCCGGAACCATGTCTTCAAGAGTTTGATCAAAGTTCGCCAGAGATAATTCTTGCAGACCAATGAGGGCAGACAAGGCAGGAGAAGGAACACCACTACTTTCCCCACTAGCTACGTAACACCGGTTGTTCTTCCGAATCAGAGGGATCTCGTCCTCTTCTTCATCATCCTCATCAACAACATGGACAGCACACCCATTGGGGTCAGCGTCAGATGGGTCACACCCATTGGAATCAGCTTCAGTACATTCAGGCACTGGCGCTTCCTCAGCAACAGGAATAGAAGGACCGGCATCCTGATCCAAGCTAGACACCCGACGAAGACGTCTCTTCTTCTTTTTCTCCCCCTCAACAGGAAAAGAGGCTTGATCGGCTCGGCGAGAACGTCTCGGACGAACATTGACAGACTTCTGAGCGTCCAAAGCTTTGTCGGCCTCAGGGATGGGCGCCACCACCAATGTTTCAGCAGGAGCGGCATCAGAGGAATCCTCGGCCAACATATCAAGCATGGCACTTATCTCTGCATCACTTGGATTCAAAGGCACCTCAAAATGAACCTGCCTCTCGTCGTCAGGAATTTCTCCGAGCGAGGCAACCAAAGCACTAACTTCTTCAGGAGAGGGTCGCACTCTAAGACCCAAACCGCTATCACCAGCAGGAGGATTTGACACGAAACTATTAAAAGCCTGGGAAGGAGGCAGATTCTAGGCCGAGTATGCAACAGGGGCGCCGATGTTCGATACCTTGCCTCTAAGTATCATCTCAAGCCGGCTCACTAAATCCACAGCAGGAATTCTTCTGTTGGTTACCCGGGTTGAGTCAGCCAAGCCTCCGTACAGATAAGCCGGATATGCTCTGTCTTTCAGTGGCTGAATGTTCTTGAAAACAAAGTCAGCGACCACAGCTTTTGCAGTCAGACCCCTTTCTTTCAGCAACCCAACTTCTGCTAACAAAACCCCTGCTTCAGCCACTTCCTGGTCCGTGGGGGACTCGGTCCAGCTCGTAGTGCGAACATCCGGCTGTCTCCCTAACCGTGGGGGGAGGGAATTCCCATGATTCTCCACGATAAACCATTCCAGGCGCCATCCCTTGATGCTGTCCTTGAGGAGGATGTCAAGGTAATCAGTTTTCCTTCCGTGGCGCATCTCCAAGCTCGTGCCCCCCACGAGCTAGTGCTGCCCCCCGGCCATCCCAGGCCGACAGTGGTACAGATACTTCCAAAGGCCAAAGTGGGGAAAAACTCCAAGAAAGGCTTCGCATAAATGAACGAAAACAAAAACTTGTAGAATGGAATTTGGATTCAGATGGGTCAGATTTAGGCGATAGAAATCAAGGAGACCGCGGAAGAAAGGAGAAATGGGCAGAGCGAGCCCGCGGATGAGAAAAGGAACGTAAATGACAGATTCGTGGGTGTCCTCTGTCGGAATAGTGACCCCACGACAAATCCGCCACGAGCAGAGCTCCTTCGGAGGAAGAACCCCGATGGAAACGAGATGAAGAAGGTCAGATTCGGAGACAACAGACATATGGTTACCTGTGAAGGGCAACTGACTGTTGGGATCAATGGGGGGAATGACTGCGACGGACAAACTCGAAGCTTTCCGCTTAGGCGCCATTTCAACCTCGCCGGTGAACGGAGCAGAAGCGATATTGCAGAGAAAGCCTGGATGCAAAAAGCTAAGAAAAAACTAGGGCACAGAGCGTGGAGGCGTGCAGCAGTATAGTACATATGGGGTTTTCCTGGGCCAGATGCTGTTTCCAAAAAGTGCCCAGTCATCACCCATCGGTTATTTCTAAAACGCTGGCATGCCATGTCATCACTCAGCTGCTATTTCTAAAAAAGCTGGCGCGCCATGTCATCACTCGGCCGTTATTTCCAAAACGGCCGACGCGGCTCAAATTGACTCAGCTGTTGTTTCTAAAAACGCCGACATTATCTGACTCCACTCGGCTATCACCTTCAAAGTAGCCGACGCGGTCTAATTATCACTCGGCTGCTACCTCTAAAGCACCGACGTCGCCAGTAATCGTTCGGTTGTTACCTCTAAAACGCCGACATCGCCAGTAACCGCTCGGTCGTTATTTCTAAAACACTGACGCGGCCTGTTATCACTTGGCCATCACCTTTAAATTGCCCCGAGATCGCTGATAATCACTCGGCCACCACTACTAAAGCGCTGGCATCGGGAGGAAGGCAGTCTGAGGCACGGCTCAACGATTCTAAGTTGCTACTTAAGCGTTACGTTCAGAAACAACCTCTACAGAAGGCATCAAAACAAACAATGATCAACAAGAAGGCAGAATGACATGCACAAGAGGGATCAAAACCATTCTTCATTATATGGGAAGTATCACTGAACTTACAAATCAACTCATTATGAGCTGATGCTTTCCCTTCTACTACATTACATTTAACTAACTATACTACTAGCTACTACTACATTATTTCGCTAATAATATTTCTACTACTAATCTAAACTAACATCTAAAACCATTGGCATCTAGCCACTGGCCTTGCTGCTGCCCTTGTTGCCGCTGCCGCCGTCGCCATCGCTGCCCTTGCCGCTGCCGTCACCGCCCTTGCCGCTGTCGCTGCCACCGTCACCGTCGCCTCCGTCGCCGTCGCCGCCGTCGCCATCGCCGCCGCTGCCCTCCTCGGACGAGTCGGAGGAGTCCTCCTCGTCTGAGGAGTACTCCGACTCATCCGAGCCCTCGAGCCCGGCACGCTCGACGGGCCGGATGTAGGTCCATACCTCTGCGGCGATCCCCTGGGAGTCGTCTGAATCATCAGACGACGCCGGGGGAGAGGCAGGAGCCGGAGAGCCCTCGGACTCGGAGGAGAACTCCTCCTCCGAGTATTCCGAGTCGCCGAAGTCCTCCGAGGGAGGAGTCGGCTCGCGCTTGCGCTTGTCACCTGAGTGATGTGAAGAGCTGCCACCTTTCTTGCTCTTGCCCATGGTGGAAGTGGAAGGAAGGAGAGGAGAGGAAGCAGAAAGCAGTAGCAAGAAGCGTGAAAACGCTAGAGAAGCAAGAGCACTATTTATAGAAGAAGGCAACTGCTCACCTCCTACCACGGCCACCGAACAGTCACAAAAATTCAATATGCAATTCAAACCGTCTGAAGACACGTCAGGCGGCTGACGCCGTTTCACGTAACACGGCACCCATTGGGACTCCAGTCAACTGCGCGGGTGATATGATTACACCTGCGGTCACATCAAGTTACTACTCAGAAGCAGTTTGCTAAACGCTCAGCGTACCAAGCCGTCCCTTGCCTACACCCATTGGGGGGGACGCCCAGAAATTATCAGTATATTTTCCAAAACTGTCACATCCGTGCAGTATACGCAATGAATACTCCAAGACAGAAAAGAGATACCAGCAAGGATCAAAGGAAAGCCAAATATAGCTGATAAGGTACAAGTCTAATCAACAGAAGCATCAAAGCACGAAGCGATATGAAGACTAGTCAAGACCCATCTATCGAACGTCCAATCAGTTGCAGATCAAATAAATTGCCAGACCTAGCAAGATATGGGTAGATCATGTACTCGGCTTCAAAAATAAAAATGTATGCTGACCTCTGAAGCATAACATTGATGACATAATGCTGACCTCTAAGGCATTCGACAAAAGAAAAGGATGATTCCCAGAAAAAAGCAAGAAATGAAGACCTTCGAGTGGTTTATTTTCAAAAATCCACTCGAAGCTCGGGGGCTACACCCATTGGGTGCACCTTCGATGCACCCAATGAATCATCATTCCCGAAGAAGCAAAATGCTGACCTCTAAAGCACAAGGCAAGGCTGGCCTCTGAAAAAACACGAGTGGAAGATGAAAATGATTTCTGATAATACCCGAAGTAAAGATCTTCGAGTGGATTGTCTGCAAAAATCTACTCGAAGCTCGGGGGCTACACCCATTGGGAGCACCTTCGGTGCACCCAATGGACTTCACAGGTCGACAGTGCAAAATGCTGACCTTCGAGGCACAAACCCGAGACAGAACACCAAAATTTTGAGGAATGATAGCAGGAGAAGACAATAAAAAGAAGACATGTTAACCGGATCGCTCAGATTTCTGAAGCAGTGGCCCGGCAGACTTATTTCCAAAAGCATTCCCTAGCAAAATCAAATACCGCAAGCTGGACCTGGGATCTTTGGGCCGTTTATTTCAAAAGCAGCCCAAAGACCGGGGGCTTATGGGGGATAGATATCCCCTGAGTCCACTAGAAGGATAAAAGATCTCACGAAAGGCCTAAAGGCCTCATAATTTGTAAGGTCATCCCCCTCGTGGGCCTGGGAGGAACGGATGGTGAGACAGATCAGCACAAGGCTGGGTCGGTGCAAGTCTAGACGGCCCAACAACGTCTGAGCAATAATTGCAAGCAGTGACCCGACCTTCCCGCACAGGAGCCCCGTACGTCGGAATTGGGCAAGGATGAGTCGGCTGAACTATAGAAAGATAGACTCAGTTAGTTCACTACAATTCTGGCTCATGTTATTATCATATCTATATATAATGCCCCATGGTCGAGTATATAAGGCCTAGGGGGCACCCCTTCAAGGCGATCGATCAAGAGAGACATCACTCGTCGCTTAGCCATCCACCCCGCTTTCTACGTTTTCTGACACTAGAGAGCTCCTTTGTAACCCGCCGCATAAAGCATTCCAGCCAGGACGTAGGGTGTCACGCATCTCAAAGTGGCTCGAACCTGTACACAATTGTCCACAATCTCTCGTGCATTTAGCATGAACCGTCGAGCTACAGTCGATAACACCGTCCTACTCCAAAAAGCACCTCGAGGGGCAACCCCGGGTGCGCGGTCGGACCCGAAACATCGACAGAGCTATAGCAACACCATTACCTGTGCGAAAAAGAATAAGGAAGAATTACATCATGCAACTCAAGAATTACATAAAATTTTATACGTCCGTTGCATGAAGTCCTTGTTGCTTCCTTAAGTTCCTATTGCTTTCCAATCATACACTGGGAACAAAAAATGTTAGTACCCTTATTTTTTTGTCATTAAATCACCAAAACCTTCACTAGGGGTTGATTGCACTTACAGACGACATAATATTTGGTTCTACTAATCAAAAGTCTTGTGAGGAGTTTAGCAGGGTGATGACACAAAAGTTTGAGATGTCGATGATGGGTGAGTTGACCTACTTCCTTGGGTTCCAAGTGAAGCAACTCAAGGACGACACCTTCATCTCCCAAATGAAGTACACACAGGATCTTCTCAAAAGGTTTGGGATGAAGGACGCCAAGCCCGCGAAGACACCGATAGGAACTGACGGACATGTTGATCTTTCAACAAAGGAGGTAAGTCAGTTGATCAAAAGGCATACCGGTCCATGATAGGTTCCTTACTCTATTTATGTGCTAGTAGACCGGACATTATGCTTAGTGTATGCATGTGTGCAAGATATCAATTTGACCCCAAGGAATGTCACCTTGTGGTCGTTAAGCGAATTCTTAGGTATTTAGTTTCTACGCCTTGCTTCAGGATCTGGTATCCAAAGGGGTCTACCTTTGACTTGATTGGATACTCAGACTCCGATTATGCCAGGTGCAAGGTTGATAGAAAGAGCACATCTGGGATGAGGCAAACCCTCCGGGACATTGGCTACAATCTGAGCAAAGTCCCACTCCTATGTGACAATGAGAGTGCAATCCGCATGGCGGATAATCCTATTGAACACAGCCGCACTAAGCACATAGACATCCAGCATCACTTCCTGAGAGACCACCAGCAAAAGGGAGATATCGAGGTGTACCATATTAACACCGAGAACCAGCTAGCCGATATCTTCACTAAGCCTTTAGATGAGAAAAGGTTTTGCAGGTGGCGTAATGAGCTAAATGTCTTAGATTCACGTAACTTGGATTGATCTATAGCATACATGTGTTCTATGCCTTTGATCATGTTACATTGTGTTTTTACATTATTTGTTATCGATTTATGGCGCTCAAGTTGTACAAGCCTCCCCGGACCTCACAAGTCCATATGCAAATGGAGCACATATTTAGGGAGAGTGTGCTACAACTTGATCCCTTTGAGACTAATTTGTTTGGTTGAGAACACTTGTTGTAGTCTCAAAGGTGCATTGAAAGGGAAAGGACTTGGACGACACAAAGATTTCCACTGCACTCTGGTATTAGTGTACTTACTTCCAAGTTCATACTTGCAATTTCATTGCCTTTTTGCTCTTAATTGACATTTTTGGTGAGGCAATGGGGATAAAAGGGCAAAAAATGATCCCGTTTTGGTGCTTAATGCCAAAGGGGGAGAAATTAAGGCCAAAGCAAATGGATCAGCTACCACTTGTGAATTTCAAAAATAATAGAGTTAGAATTTTTGAATTGTCCAAGATGCTCTTATTGCAATTTGGTCTCTTATGGAGGAGAATTTTGATTGTGGAAAAAGGGGGAGTTTTTAACACTTGATCAATTTCACTCTTGGAATATCTCTCTTTGTGCCCAAACAAGTATGTTTGACTTAGAGATAGGAAAAAGAATTTGATTTGCAAAAACAAACCAAGTGGTGGCAAAGAGCGATCCAAATATGCCAAATTAAAGGCAAAAACAATTTGGTCTTCAATTGCATCGGTTTTGTACTTCTCTTTGTTGCTTTTTGATGTGTTGGCATAAATCACCAAAAAGGGGGAGATTGAAAGGGAAATGTGCCCTTGAGCCATTTCTATAAGTGTTTTGGTGATTAAGTGCCCAACACAATTGACTAAGTGTTTATGTGCCAATTGAAGAAGGAAATGCAAATCAAAGAAAAAGGTACATTTCCAGACTTAGTCAATTGTTTTTTAGTACTAATGTGTTTTGTCTAAGTGCTAGAAATAGTGACAAAAGAAAAGGAAAACAAATAGAAAAGACTTGGCTGTGTGCAGCCAAATTGCAGCTCAGCCTGGCACACCGGACAGTGTCTGGTGGTGCAGGCTGGTCTCCGGTGAAAGTGCTGCTCTCGGGAATCGACGGCGGTGTACCGCTATAATTCACCGGACTGTCCGGTGGTGCACTGGACTGTCCGGTGAGCATCCACGGTGAACTCGTCGCTCTCGGGAAAAGGATCAGCGGCGTATGGCTAAAATTCACCGGACTGTCCGGTGGTGCACTGGACTGTCCGGTGAGCCAACGGTCGCCTGCGCCAACGGTCGGCCGCGCAATCTTCACGCGACACGTGGACTACTCTAACGGTCAGCTGGTGCACCAGACAGTGTCCGGTGCGCCAATCAGCCCAGAGGAGCAACGGTCGGATATGCCAAATTTGGAAGGAGATCATGCACTGGACAGTCTACAGGACCTATCCAGTGGCGCATCGGACTGTCCGGTGCGCCAATCGACATAAGGCAAGATTGGCCTTCCAAGTTGGTCTCCAACGGCTCCTAGCTGCCTTGGGGCTATAAAAGGGACCCCTAGGCGCATGGAGGAGTACCCCAAGCATTCACTAAGCATCTTAAGACTCCAATTCCATGCATTTGATTCTCTATGTTAGTGATTTGAGCTCCATTTGAGTTGTGAACTCCGTGCGTTGTGTTTCGAGCTTAAGTCGTGACTTGTGTGCATGGTTGTGTTGCGTATTTGAGTCTTGTGTGTGTTGCTCTTCCCAACCTTACTCTTGTGCGTTCTTTGTGATCAATATTGTAAGGGAGAGAGGCTCCAACTTGTGGAGATTCCTCGCAAACGGGAAGAAGACAACAAGGAAGAAAGTCGTGGTATTCAAGTTGATCATTGGATCACTTGAAAGGGGTTGAGTGCAACCCTCGTCCATTGGGATGCCACAACGTGGAAGTAGGCAAGTGTTACTTGGCCGAACCATAGGATAAAAATCACGTGTCTCTTGTGTTGTCTTCTCTGTGATTGTTTTGTTCACAAGAACTCACCTCAAGCTATTTAGTGGCACTAACTCTTTCATAACTAAGTTTTGTGGCTATTTAGTGTTTGATTTTACAGGATCACCTATTCACCCCCTCTAGGTGCTCTCAGCATCGAACCTCGAAAGATCAGTTTTCATAGAGTATTGGAAGATTAGGCTTCATAAAAACCAGATCCTTCCAACATCTGTACAGGCCAGAAAGTTTCAATGACCAAAGACTCGGAAGAAAATAAGGAGCGATGGGGGATAGGAGGGTTCTGCTTGTTGCATCTCCTGAGGTAGCAGTCCTTGGTTATGATGGGGTCGTCTCATGCGCAAGCGTTCAGGACACTGTGGATGCTATTCCGCCGAACAACCAAGTGTGCACCGTCATCAGGATCGGTCCTAGTGTGCACAGGCAGCAGGTGCGCATTCCCAGGACCAAGAACTTCATCACCTTGTGTGGATCTTCGATAAAGGACACTATGATCTGTTGGAACAATAGGACTACGACTTGCATCAAACACACTCAGGTAGCTTTTCTGAATACCCTTCACATAATCGGATGTGATCATGTAAAGTTCTTGTACCAGGATTTTCTCCTCTTGTATTTTTTTCTGAATACCCCTCACATATTCCGCATCTGTTCTCTCATCAGCCATCAGGAGCGATTGGCATAGGGACACTGAGCAGTGCAACAGTTATCGTGGAAGGTGGTGAATTCATCGCAGAGAATGATGTTTTTAAGAACTCAGCTCCCGAGGTACTATATATCCTAGTAGGCTTGTGTTTATGTGGTACCTGTGGTGGAGGATCTGGTTAGTCAGTGATGCTGGTGTGCTGTGTTATATAGGTGTCTGGACAAGCAACAACAGTTCATGTGACGGCTGACAGGTGTGCCTTTTACGGCTGCAGATTCCTTGGCTGGCAGGTACTTTCCTTTCTTTTACCCTATTGGCTGTATGAGTTTATTGTTTTTTTGTTATTTCTCTTTTTATTAGTTCATTTCCATGCTAGCTATAGGTGCCTCATCACATTGTGATATTTATTTGATGTTTGCTTCTTCGAAAAATGCCCTAGCTTACCTGAGCTTCCAAGTCGTATGGAGATATAAACATAGCTACCATTATTTAGTTCTATCGTTCTGTTACTTGCAGGTATTCTAATTTGCTATGCAAACGATTTAGGAAACCTTACATTTGCATGGGGGAAAGCAGCTCCTAAAGAACTGTTACATTGAAGGTAGTTGTGACTTCATCTTTGGAGATTCCGCTGCCCTTCTGGAGCATTGCCATATTCACTACAAATCAACGGGGTATATTACTGCTCATGGCCAGAAATCCTCTTTAGAACCAACTGGATTCGTGTTCTTCAAGTGAGTCGTTCGCCACTCACTAGTGTTCTTACACATAATGTGTAAATCTACCTGCTACATGATTATCTAGAGATTAGGCTAGATAATCTTCCAAGCTATGTGTTTACCATTTCCTTCTTACTAACAAACTTACCTGCCCAATGACATGACACTATCCAAGTGTATTATTACTGGTAACGGAGAAGCTGCCTACATGTACCTAGGCCGGCCCTGGGAGCCCTTCGGGAGGGTTGTTCTTGGAGAAACTTTCATGGATCGCTGCATATAGCCTGCTGGGTGGCATAATTGGGACAAGCCTGAGAATGAGCAAATCGCCTGCTTCTACGAGTACAGGTCTCAGCCTTGTGTCTTTCTGTTTCTCGTTGTTCCTGAACATGGGTGTTACTTGAACCTCAAAAGGGCGATGTCTTTGCTGGTTGATCATTCCTTTTCTCTTGTACTTTCTAGCTCTTATTAGCATTCTTTGCAGGTGCTCTGGTCTAGGATCAAGCGTATCAGGATGGGTACCTTGGTGCAAAGAACTGTTCGGTGATGAAGCTATGTCGTTCCTTTTACAGACCTCCATTGATTCAGATATCGAGAATCCATGGTTGGTCCACAGGTTGGGAACTCTGGTCCTAGTTTCAGCGTCTTCGCTTCAGTGACTTTATGTAGATGAATAAATTATAAACGGGATTGTAATGAGAGGTGAGCAGTAGGTACTGCGATCATGTGTACAAAGAAACTATGTTTCTTAGCAATGTGGACTTGTTTTGTGATTGCTAGGAAATGTGAACTATACATCCTGTTCAAGGACTTCTCGATCATATAAATAATACAGAATCCGCATGGAAAACTTCTTCCTTCGGGCCTCTTCGGTTGTCCAGGATTAGACCCAGAATTATTCCACCTGATGAAATCTCTATCTCCAATAGTAGTCTGCCTCTGACATGTTCTGCCACCGGCTGTTCTGCCTCTGAACCGTGGGACCTGTGTTCTGCCATCTATCTGCCCCCACCGGCTGTACACCCTCCAAAATCACCCAAGCAGCCCCGTGCAAAAAGACGCACCTCAGTGTGGCACTAGAGCTGGAGGAGTTAGAGTGAGCAACACATGATCCACGACAACGCTTATATGCCACGTTCCGTCTCTCTTAGTGGTCGGTATGGCACTAATCAAACAAATCATCTAGCCGACTGAAGACGACTTCTACGGAGACAGCATAGCCGGTTACATCGACACACTAAAGAAAAACATAATGTTATAGAACTATGATAAGTGTTTTCTATAGATAGGGAGAAAGAGAGAAGCTAAATGTTAATTATTCAGAACTTTATTCGCTCGGTAGCACAGAGAATGGTCGGAGAAGTGTCTAGCTGGGAAGCATGCGGCAAGAACCAGACTATATGTCTAGATATGTATATATGCTTTGCTTCACATTTAGATTTTTTGTGCTTAGGCATTTAATTGATTTTTGTATGTTGTTGCATCGAGTGTTTTTTCATTGATTAATACAGTAATTTTCATAATTTTATTTATGTTTCAAATCCTTCATAAAGTAAGATTACTCTCTGAGTTTTTGACTGCTTATAAATAAATATCGCAAGATATGCGTCTAAGAACATCATTGCATCATGCCACTGGGCATACAAGGGTGTTGAGGAAGACTCAACCCTAGAAGGTACTACTAATACTAGCACATTACTTTTTTAATTAAGGTAATGCCTGCATTCCTGTTCCGTAGTATGCACATCGGATTTGTATTGTTGTCGTACTATTGATGCATGATTTTAACTTGAGGGGGCAAGAATATGCTAATTAATTTGTGTTTATGTTCTTGGTGCAGATCTCTATTTCTTATATATCTTATCCCTACTATTCCATTCACCTCTCTCTCCTCTCCCACATTTAAATGATAAAAAATCTAAAATTATGCAAAAATAAAGATTAATAATTTGTGAGTCGTGGCAACGCACAAGCACCTGACTATGTTTGGTTAATGCATGTCTGATTTCTGTTGACAAGTGTTTCAAACAACAGTTGTAGGTTTGGGGCAGTCAACTTGTGTAGACATTGGTGGTGACCCATTCAATATCACAGATACACATTTTGAGATTAAGGCCTCATATTTTAAGCAAAAGCCTTCCTTTTTTAAATCTATTATGAAATATCTCGTCATGGGTTTTGTACTTTGCTCTGTGGCATTAATCCCTTGTCTGGCATTATCTGGTACTTGAATACTTAAAGTGTATTTTTTTATTCCAAATGCTACATACATATGTTTTTCAATCAACACAACTACATCTTATTTTGTATTTTTCTTAGTGTTCAATACTATTTGGATTCTATTAAGTCAGAAATAGCAAAGATAACATAGAAAGGTGGACTTCCAAATGCAGAAGCAGTTGGAAAAATTGTACATCTTATGCAACTTGATCGAACTGTTATATTTTAGATCTTTTGTTTAGCATTTTTTAATCCACATGTATTTCTCTATCATATAAAACTCTATATTGACTCTTTAAAATAATTTATGTGAATTTGATAATGTCTGTCACATGGATTCTGTATACCATAGTGAATTGATGGTTGAGAGACTATGCACAAGGCATGCAAATTAACAAGACTCATACAAGCGTCGAACAGTGTGCTGATGATGATTAGAGACACAAGGGCAGCACATGATCAGGTCTTAACATGTTTGGCTTCCGAACAGGCTTTTCTCCAGATCCCTAAGGAAGAAGAAGATCCGGTCAGATTTGTGTCGATGCTCCAACTGCGCGCAGATCCCTCCATGGAAGCCGCCGCTAACCTTGACCCAACTGCGCGCAGATCCCTCCATGGAAGCCGTCGCTAACCTCGACCCAACTCGCGCGATGCTCGGGCCACGATAGCCACTACGCTGGCACCGCCGGTCGAGACAACTCCACCCCCCTCGCGCGATGCCCATCCGCCTCTTGCACGCTGCCTTGCCCGCCACGTGATCCTCCTCAGTCACCACCCTGCTTGCTCCCGTGGGATTCAGATCCAGTGTGGGGGAGCGGCTCGAAGTGGCAACGACGACCTCGCCGGAGCCAATGTATCTCCGGGGGCCTCGGCACGGCCAGCCTGGAAAAACAGGCCGAGCGACAAGCATGGCCCACGGCTTCGCCCGGCCTCGACGCCCGCGGGGACCAGATAGCGGTCCACCGCGTCCTCCACGACGGCCAAGAAGAAGGCGGAGAAGTTCTTGACTCCTCGAGCTAGGCCCTCTTTGGCTCCAAGTACGAGGACACCACCGACCTCTTCAATAAGACTATGAACTCCTTCAAACTCGCCAAGAACCGTGAGTGCTCCTAGCTGCCTAGATTCCCCTTGCCTCCCCATTTATTCTAATGATTATCTTGTTCTAATGATTATCATAATCACCTCTTATTCTGATGATTATTTTGTGTTTGATTGCCTGGTAAATTCTCAAGTCGTCTGTGTAGTTTTTGTTTTGTTTACAAGAATGCTCCCTTTTTCATATGCATATGAGGTGGATGAATCCGCAGATAGATGTTCAAATGAATCATCAGAATAAGAGGGGATTGTTCTTGCTTAGGAAATTTGTGATGAAACTGAAGTTTGGGACTCCATAGACATAATCTACTATATGTTTGAGTTTTCTATTGAATAGGTCACTACATCTTCAGGGACTTCATGCGACATCCAAATATGGTTTCCGTCATGCTGAAGTTATTTCTTTTGCTCCAATTTGGCAAGCAAGTGTGCAAAACTAGCTTAGGAACTTATTCACCTCTGCATGCATGCCTCTCTTGCAGTTGCATAACACATCATCGTTTCCCTTTCAATTAAAGTTTTTGTGTCCTATCATAATCTGCAGCTGAAGCTTTTGCTGATTTGAGCTCTTTCCTTCTGAGCTTGAAACATGAGAATTTCAAGCTCTTCGGTATGATCTTGAAATGCAAAATGGGAGTATAGTTCAATGAGTACGCATACACTTTTGCTTTATTTTATACAAAATTGCATTATGGTAGGGCTTCTATTTCATTTCCCTTTCAATATTTGGTTTTATGTCATTTTTCCATGATGAACAAATTTCATAAAGTTTTGGTTACTGAGTCTGTTAGTCGTTTTTCTAGCGTTTGTTTTCATATTGTTTATGCAGGTTGTGCATGATGGTTACAACGTCTTTTTGTTTGAGGTTGATGGGGCTTACACTTACACTAAACGGTACTTTTGCCTTATTTCTGTATTACTACATCTGCAAAAGTGCAGATAGAACGATAGTATAGTGAAGATAGTAATGCTCTTTATGACCACTCTTTTAGTTCAGAGACTTTGGATAACCAATCAGCTACTCCTATACTGCTTTGATGCACAAATCCATCACAACCTGTTTGTCCTTTAATTTTGACATTGTTAGTTTATGGGAGGCCTATAGGTTTATACATGGTTCTTGATTGCTCGAGTACATGAAGAAAAAACTTAGCATGGTTAACCCATATACGACTATTAGTGTATTACGTTTTTGGATTTGTTAATTGTTGCATATCATGTAAAATATGATCGCACCTAGAAGCCTTCCACCTGAATCCTACCTTATAGTTCTGTGTTTGTTGTACACATGTATGGAATACTTTTTTTATTATGTTCTCTACTCAGAAGTAGCTTTATTGGAAACAAGCCATTATGTTCTGTAATCTATTTGGAATCCAAAACAAATAATAGAAGTATAGAACTATGCATCAAATTATCAGTTATTATGAAATACAATGATCATCAACTTTCTTTCAAAACACATCTATTCTTTCTTCTTTTTCTTTTTTGCATTTAGATTACCCCTTGTTTTGTGGTCTGTAGATACTACATGAGCATGAGCACATGGGCTTTATAGGCTGATGGACACACACACCGCACACAGGCAAGACCCCATACAAAGAGGGCCAGTCCATCGGCGTCATCGCCAACGACGTTGACAAGAACGGCAAGCCACACAAGATCAGGCTCTACTCCATCGCCAGCAGTGCTAACGGCGACTTTGGCAACTCCAGACAGTCAGTAGCCAATCTCCTCTGCTTTCTTTTCTCTCTCTCTCTCAAGTCTGAACCAACCATTCGCCATCACAGAGTCGCTGCCTGCCCTCGTGCGGTGGAAAGACTCAGAGCTGTTGCTAGGGTGCCATGTTTTCATTAGAGGAAAGGGTTCCATCAAAGATCCAGGGAAGGTAAAAGAAGTTTCTCTTCTTTTTTTTTGAACTAAAAGTTCATGTTCTTTTTCACATCCATCAAATCAAAGTCATGTTGCTTATTTAACTCTCATGCAAATATGTTTTTTTATCCTTTGAATCCCAATTTGTTTTCTTGAACTGGTAATGTTGTGATCGAAGTTTCTCTAAACAGTATCTTTCTTAGAAATGTTCATGGTTTCTCAGCAATATAATTGATTACTTTTACAATATTTTACAATTTACTTCTAGCATAGCTTACCTATCATACTCTTGCCACTACATCACATAGCGCACTAACATAAATACAAATGCTACAATCTGCAACTTTGTAGCTTTGATAACCTCAAGATTGATTGGGTCTATTTTTTCCAAGTTATGCAACTTATTTAGAAAATAGAATTAAGGGATACAACTATTGGCTACAATTTAATGTCGTCCACAACCTTATACAACCTTTGTAAAATTTTAGTTAGCTTATATGTTCTAGATTCTTGGGTACAGTCTCAATGAAGCACATCAGCTGCTGCAGGTAATTCATTACAGTTTATACAACCTTTGTGAAATGTTCAACAGTTCTATTTGTTGGAAGATAAGATAATATGCTGATTATCTGTATACCGATAATTTAATGCTCCAACGAATTCTCTTGTTTAGTATCATTTATTTATGGAAAAACGATGTGTATGTAGTACTATCTGCTCCCGGTTTGCACAACTTGTGCCTCAATCTGCTTTAGATAGATGTATGCCAAAATCAAGTTTACAAGTATGGTTGCCCCTCACCCACAACCTGTTACATATTTTTATTAGATATAATCCCGGCATCCCGCGCAAAAGTCTCTAACCAGTTGCTATTTATCCTATCAGAGAATTCCTTGACACATGATAAGGATAAAGGAGCTTGGTTTCTGGAGAAAGAGTTGACTGTGATTGTTTATGTTAGGAACCATCTCAAGGTTCATCAATATCCATGATTGCACTATTGGACGTATGTAGTCAGCTGTTAACCATACACGATATGGCATGACCATTTATATTATTATGTTTGAATAGCCACTTAGGAAATGGAGGTTGGTCTGACTTGTGAAAGTTTATAAACCTGATGACTGCAGTGTTCCTCACAACATATTATGAAGAACAAAATATAGGAGGTAAAAGAGTTTATACTGGCCATATGGCTCTATATCTTACACCTTTGGGATGTCTATTTCCTCAATGAAGGACGGTACGAATACAAATACATTAGTGGATGGCATGTGGCTATGCAACAAGCATGAGAGGCTAACGAGACCGAATACTGATGGGCTCTCGTCGATCTATTGTTGCTATTGTGAATGAAGCATTGGTTACATGTCACAGCTGAGGACATCTTGGGCATGCGACGTCATAGAAAAATGAGCATGGAGACGAGTTACTTTTTGTTAGCAATAAGATGCTATTTTTTTCCTTTGTAATGTTATAATAGTATATTAACTACAGTGAAGGTTTTTTGGGATCTGATTGGTTGAACTTTTTTGGATTTGATTGGTTGAACTGTTAGAATTGAAGTATCATCTCTGCATAAGTGTATATGTCCTTTATTTGCTTGAATTGATTCAGTCTACGGTCTGTCTTTTGCCTAAAATTATGGCTCTGGGCTGTCCTGTTCCATCCAAAAGCAGTACAATATCTTCCCTATATGTAAACATATTGTGTATTAACATTTTATCAAATGATAATCTATGTGCTGTTGCAACGCACGGGCAACTAACTATTATTATATATATTCTCTTGTCTGTATCGCAGCCTTGGGAGGGGCCATGGCCCCTGCTGGCCCCCCTTGGCTCCACCCCTGCTCGAATCCCTCACTCTGGTGAGATTTGATATTGCGGATTCCAGAATGCCTCGAGTGCGAATGCTGAATAAACGATTCTAGAGGCACCCTAATAGGTGGTGTCGAGTCTTTAGTCAACTGATCAAATACCTTGAGTACAGGTTGGAATGCTAGACGAAAGACCACCAGATTATCCACTTTCTCTGATAATCGCGCCATATCCTCACGGATGGATCTGACCTCAATATCCATTTGTGAACTCCTTAGGCCTAACGCTGAGGTCCCACCACCAATCAGGCAAGGGCGGTCCAACATGAATATCTCTAAGGCCTTGTTCGTTTGTGTCGGATTGCATCCGGAATCGTTCTAGCTAATCAAAGTTTATATAAATTAGAGAAGCAATCCGGTTAGGAATCGTTCCGACCCACCAATCTGGCACAAACAAACAAGGCCTAAGGAGGGTAGAATGTTTGGTATAGATAGGACGATAGAGTTATTCTGAAAATGTAGTAGGTAAGAGAAAAACTGGGATAGAAGAGAGACAAACGAGTTAATCCATTCTCGTCCTTGTTTCCATCCGGTGCACTGGGTTTAAAATATCCCTGCAACTTTTGGTCTAGGAATACAACAAATCACATAAGCATATATATACAGACACACATACATATACTTGTATGTGAGCATACATATATCGTGTGATGGGATACATGTGTCTGTATACACTACCGGAATCGCCGGCTTTGCTGAGTGCCTGAAGCACTCGGCAAAGCCTTAAAAACACTCGGCAAAGGCTTTGCCGAGTGTCGCACTCGGCAAAGGCTTTGTCGAGTGTCGCACTCGACAAAGAGGGCTCGGTACACAGTGCATTGGCAAAGCCTTCTTTGTCGAGTACTTTTTCACGGGCACTCGGCAAAGAGGTTTGAAAAATAGCCGTTACGGCATTGGGTTGACGGAGACGGTGTCTTTGCCAAGTGTCCTAGGTGACACTCGGCAAAGAAGGTTTCTTTACCGAGTGCTGTCAGGCCGACACTCGGCAAAGGTAACTTCTTTGCCGAGTGTCACCTGGGACACTCGACAAAGAAACCGCCAGAGGGGGGGTCCCCATGTCAGGTACTTTGCCGAGTGCTTGGTATGGCACTCGGCAAAGCATGCTTCTTTGCCGAGTGTCATAGACATTACACTCGGCAAAGAACCTATACCGGTGCTCAGGTCTTGGTTCTTTGCCGAGTGTTATGACTCTGACACTCGGCAAAGTGACCAGTATACACCTTTTTTATTTGTTTTTTATATTCCATCCAAACAGACAGAAGATACCACACATACATCACATATATACATCACAGATATCATCACAAACATAATCATCCAGAAGCAGGCTCCCAATAACTGTCAACAAGCCATCGAATGCGTCTCTACTCATGTTGTACTGCGACTTGAACGCCATTACACGCCCAATGGCATCCAGTTGAGAAACCTTTGTCTAGCCGTGAAGGGGCTTCTGTGTCACGTAGAACATGTCGTAGAACGCCTTTGCAGTCGGCTCTGGCTCATCATCCATACATCCTCCCGTGTACTGTGCCTCCTGATAGTCGTTCAACATATCCGCTACCCCCGCATCCGCGTCATAATCCTCGACACGTTGTCTCAGCACCTCCTCTCTTGTACGATGCGCTTCACCATGAAATATCCACCGAGTATAGCCCGACGTAAATCCATTCTTCCAAATATGTTCTACCATGGCCTTCTTTGGTTTTCGTTTCTGGTTGGCACATTAGTTGCACGGGCATGGGACTAGACTCGCTCCTTTAGCAGCTTCGCCATATGCCTGTTCCATGAAATCATCGGTCTTTCTAATCCATTCAGTGGTGACATCGTTCCTTCCTCTACGGCCCATGTACATCCACTCACGGTCCTCCATCCTCTAACAGAAGCCTAGCAACAGAAAATTTCGGCAGCACCTCCCCTGCATGGGGAGGTTTCGAAATCCTGCAAATAAAACTCTCAGCACGATGGCTGACATCCACACATATTTCAACGGCACGATGGCCAGCAATCAACAATGCTACATATTAACCTAATCATACACGCACATAAATTTAACACAACAAGACTACATATTAACCTAATCATACACGTATATAATTAACTCAATATTAAACCTAATCATATAAATCATACACGTAGAACATAAAGCTTTTTAATTACAATATCACAAAACGAAAGCAAGCAATCACCTTGGAGGTTTGGTCACGGGTGAGACGGCAGGTCGTGGGCGAGACGACGGGCCATGGGCGAGACGACGAGTCGTGGGCAAGGCGGCGGGCGGGCGAGGACACGGCGGCCGGGCGGGCGAGGGCGCGGTGGGGGCACGGCAGGGGCGCGGCGGGGGCACGACGAGGGCACGGTGGGGGCACGGCGCAGGCACGACTTGGGCGCAGCGAGGGCACAGCGAGGGTGCGGTGGGGGCGCGGCGCGGGGCACGGCTTGGGCGCAGCGAGGGCACGGCGGCGGCGCGGCGAGGGCGTGGGCACGGCGGCCGCAAGGCGAGGGCGTGGGCACGGCGGCGAGGCGAGGGCGTGGCAACGGCGAGTGAGAGAGTGAGGAAGAAGAAGAACTGACCAGCGCTATGTATGAGTGCTTTGTCGAGTGCCCGTGATCTGGCACTCGGCAAATTTTTTTTTAATTTTAAAATACGCTTTGCCGAGTGCCAGATCAGGGCACTCGGCAAAGACGACTTTGCCGAGTGTCTCCTGGGCGACACTCGGCAAAGATTATTTTACAATTCTTTACCGAGCGTCGCCCAGGGGACACTCGGCAAAGGCTACTTTGCCGAGTGTCATTTCTGGACACTCGGCAAAGTACATTTTTATTTTTTTATTTTCCCAACCAAAATTTTTGTGGTGTGTTCCTACACTATATAGACCTACATGTACCATTTTGAGACAATTAGAAAAGTATTTTCTATAGCTAGTAGATTTAGTTCGTTTATTTGAATTTCTTCGGAAAATTCAGATTTGAACTGCAGGTCACTCGAAACTTGGAAAACCGTGCATGCAAAAATGATATACATGCTAGTTAGCACAAGTTACGACCGATTTTAGGAGCGGAGCGGAAACTTCGAGCACCATGCTCACTCAACATGGCCGTGAACTTGTCATCCAGCTGTTTAAAAATTTTATAAAACATAAACAAACTCAGAAAATCATGAAACTTGTCCACGTGTCATGATATCATATGTAGAGGCTGTGATAAAAAAATTTAGAATGTTTGGAGAAAGTTGTGAGACATTATGTGTAGAAACCTAAGAGAACTATACATGAAATCATAGAGTTTCAGTGTGGATCTCTTAGGTTTGTACACATAGTGCGTCACAGCTTTCTCGAAACTTTTTCAAAATTTTATCACAGCCTCTACATATGATATCATGACACGTGGACAGATTTCATGATTTTCTGACTTTGTTTGTGTTTTATACAATTTTAAACACCTGGATGGCAAGTTCACGGCCATGTTGAGTGAGCATGATGCTCGAAGTTTCTGGTCCGCTCCTAAAATCGATCGTAACTTGTGCTAAGTAGCATGTATATCATTTTTGCATGCACGGTTTTCCAAGTTTCGAGTGACCTGCAGTTCAAATCTGAATTTTCCGAAGAAATTCAAATAAACGAACTAAATCTACTAACTATTGAAAATACTGTTATAATTGTCCCAAAATGATACATGTAGGTCTACATAGTGTAGGAACATACCACAAAAAGTTTGGTGGCCAAAATAAAAAATAAAAATATGCTTTGCCGAGTGTCCATAGAAGACACTCGGTAAAGACTCTCTTTGCCGAGTGCCAGATATTTGACACTCGGCATCTGGCACTCGACAAAGAATCTGCTTTGCCGAGTGCCGGCTTTCGGCCCTCGGCAAAGACTGACGGTCGTCAGCTGTAGACGGCCGCTAATGGCCCTTTGCCGAGAGCCATCTTTGCCGAGTGTTTGACGCTCGGCAAAGCAGTCTTTGCCGAGTGCTTCGCTGTGCCGAGTGTCCTGCACTCGGTAAACAAGCACTTTACCGAGCGCAGGACTTTGCTGAGTGCGGCGCTCGGCAAAGTCTTTTTTGTCGAGTGCCCGATAAAAAGCACTCGACAAAGCCGCCGATACTCGGCAAAGGCCCGGATTCCGGTAGTGATAGGCGGGCTCGCTTGAGCCTGACCCAGCGGATACACAACTTTCTCCCGTATCCACGCATGCAGCCGCAAATAAGCCAGTTGCACATGTGCATGCAGGCTGAACCAACTGCATGCAGGTAACCGAACGCATGCACAGAGCAAGTCAACGCATGGGAGGAGCCATGCTACGGAGGTACACACAACCAATCACATAGATATAGTCTACAGTCTGTTTGGATGGTTGCGCGTCCATGCACAGGCTAGCGTCATGCTGGTTAGCCAGATATGATAATTTTGAGCGTATAGATGGATGCAGGTTAATAGTATTAAAATGACTTATTTTGCATCCACGCATACAGGCTGTGATTCTCACATACAAGCAATTAAACATAATCTCAAATAAAGTCAACTCATGCGATAATCCAATATAAGATGGTGCGGGTAACCAATCAGACGGATACAGACACTGCATAACACAATTCAGACAGTTACATCCGTCTGCACTCTGCAGATGGAGAGAAAACCAGTCATCTACCTTTTCTTCTGTCTTTCTAGAATCACAACACCTCAATAACGAGGGCTCAAATGATATGAGTTCATCCCTCGGCAGTAATCATGTTGCTACTACTAGTTGTGTTCATCACCCAATCCCTAGAAATGTTTCTGTTGCGGGTGGTAAGTTCATCACTAACGACTGAATGCTTCAGGTCAAACATATTTAGACAAGAGACAACAGATCGAAGCCACTACAACTAGTTCCCACCCACCCTAAAAAACTGAGTAACTCTAGTGAAGCGTCCCCAATCCTCTGGGACTCAAATGTGATACAATTACTAGTCCCAGGAGGCTAGTAAACACATTTATACATCAGATGATACCAAATCTGCTCAAATGAGACAAACCTACAAAGGTGGCGAACAACTTTAAGAGTTGGTCCACAACTCGGGACATATCATCAGAGTGGGGCTCAAGCAGCCCGATATACGCAGCGAAGCAAATCAGCGGTCCAACAGCCACAGGCAAGGTTGGGAACAGTCGTAACTCTTACCCGATCTCCTTTTTCTGAAAAACAACAAATAAGCAAGGGTGAGTACAAACGTACTCAGCAACCCACCTTCACCCGCGGAATGGGGAAATCAGATATAATGCATGGAATATGTGGAGCTCAGAATATTTTGCAGAAACAGCAATATTTTATGCAGGGTTGTTTTGAAAAACATTTTGTACTTTTGCAAAGCGCATCCTCTCCAAAAGGAGCAGGAAGTTTTTCAATATTAGAACAAAATCCCCTGGACTAAACCATCCAGGTATCTCAGCAGTTTCCCACTGGTTTTCATTTTCAAAAACAACTATTGGACTTCCTGTCCACCATAGCTCACGGCTCAACCGCTGAACCTTTTAAAACCACTTTTCTCAAAAGCACCTCTTTTTTTAAAACAAAACACTAATTGCCATACCACACTAGACTCGTCCATTCCTGTGGACACAGACTATTCGAATAGGTTTTCAAACTCTGCGCAGAGGTGTACACTTTATCCACTAGTCTGGCTCTGCGATCTCATGGCCGATGAGATCCAAATCCGAATCTCTTTCTTTCCTCGCACGTCCTAACCTTAACGGTTATACCGGAAGGAGTCAGGCCACCGCCATGTCCAAACCGGACAAAACATTCTCCCTCCTTATCCTCCTAGTGCTCCTCAGCCTTCATAACCCTGGGGTTGGACCGTACGAGTTCAGATTGAGTGACTGCCCACACAGTCTCGAGTGGTTGTACTTATCATGAGTACAGGTAGTGAAAGATGACAAACCGGTCCTTATAAGAGGGGACAATCCTTCTGCTCACGCCTAAACCAGCTGAGCCATCACCTTAGGCCCTCCCCTAAACCAGGGAGTCCTTGATCATCCCTACTCAAAGGTGATAAGGGTGAAAACCCTTCATCAAACACATTTTGAAAAGCATTTTCTTTTGAAAACTCACACCTTTCCTCAAATCATTTGTAACAATTATATCAGGGATTGATTGCGGCAAGCGGCTAGGTGGCCATAATAACTTGTCTCAAAATCATATTATGCATAAAATAACAGGCTGAGGGTTGTGGTTGTAAAACATAGGTAATTTATGCATCAAAGGGATCCAGTGAGCTTGCCGTGCTTATCCGGCGAAGGGGGAAGGGGAGCTCACGGAACTAGCTTCTGGCTCCACCGCCTGGTGTAGACTTGTAGATCTGGCCTCCACGAGATGGCACGAACGCTCCGATAACTATGCAACATGAACAAGCAAACATACAAACAAGCAAGTATGCCAACAAATATTTAGTATAGTGGTCAGAATAGCGATATATGGATGGGTAGAGTCTTGAGTAGAATCTGTGTCATGTGGTGTTGTGATATTACTAGTGGTGGAGCGGAGGTGCTTACCAGGAGGGTGGACTGGAGGCGAAGCGACACTATGCGTGTAGCCGGCAGAGCAGAGTAACTGAGTGGGTGGGGTGTTTGCCTTGGCTAAGGGTGTTGAGTGTGTGTGGAGAGGGAGAAGGTAGCTGGGTGTATTTATAGCTGGGTGTATGTGGTGTAGCACAGTGAAGTTCACTGTTGGTGAGAATAGTGACGAATGAATCGTCTGACTTAGTATGAACAGGAGAGTTATAGGTAGAATATGGGACAAGAGTATTTTGGGAGTCTTCTGAAATATGAACCATGTTTAAGGGATGACATGGTTGGATAGGGAATAATTCGATAAGAATTTAGAAACAAGAATTATTGGAATCTGAGTTTGGAAGCCTGGTTCAAAGGAATCTCAAAGTTAAGCATGCTCAACTTGGAGAAACCTGAGATGGGTGGCCAGATGGGAAGTTCCCACTGAAAGGAAAATCACAGTCACCAGAGTTTGTATGACTGGAACATGGGTCTGGCTGGTCTTAGGTGGACTGGACAGCATGATGGATGAGTAGTTGAAATTTGGGATAACTAGATGCTTGATGAATAGTAATGATGATTAGTAACGATGAATAGTGGTGACGGAGAAGTAATTATAGATATCATCGATGAATAGTAACGATGATGAATAGTAATGGTAAATAGTAACGATGATGAATAGTGTATGTGAATAGTAACGATGAATAGTAACGGTGAATAGTGATAGTGAATAGTTCGTATGAATGAACGATGAATGATGAATAGGAACTATGAACGAACGGACGAACGATCGAACGATCGGACGAACGAACGATCGGAATTTCGGCAGCATAACGGCAGGAAAAGATTATTTGGACGAACGAACGGACGAACAATCGAATGATCGGACGAACGAACGATCCGGCAGCATAACGGCAGGACAAAGATTATCTAGAAGAACGATGAATAGGGACTATGAACGAACGATGAATGATGAATAGGGACTATGAACGAACGATGAACGATGAATAGGGAACTATGAACGAACGATGAACGATCGAATGATCGAACGAACGAACGATCGGAATTTCGGCAGCATAACGACAGGACAAAGATTATCTGGAAGAACGATGAATAGGGACTATGAACGAACGATGAACGATGAATAGGGACTATGAACGATCGAATGATTGAACAAATGAACGATCAGAATTTCGGCAGCATAACGGCAGGAAAAAGATTATTTGGACGAACGAACGGACGAACGATCGAACGATCGGACGAACGGATGAACGAACCATGAACGATCGGACGAACGATTGAACGATCGGACGAACGGATGAACGAACCATGAACGATCGGACGAACGATTGAACGATCCTTGTGCTAGTGTGTGCTTGTGTGGAACATGGAGTGGGTGTGTGGGGGGGGAAGAGAGTTGCCATGAAATGGCTTGGGGTGGGATGAGAGGAGGCCCTTTGTGGCAGAACCTCCAAGTTATTGGGCCCACATGCACCTGTCCTTGTCCCAAAGACCTCAGACGGCCGTGCATGTGCACCAGATAACTCAATAGGATCTGTCCGATTGCCCCAAGGACATCGGATAAACCACTTTCAACCAGAACCGCGGGATTAAGTAACACAAATCACACACACCAACATTTTTGCAGCGGAAATACTATTACCAAATTTTACGGGTTACAAAAATTTTACATTATTTTATCGGAGTAATTACAAAAGTATAAGTTTGAAATATATATGCTAGCTCAAGGGATCATCCTCAATAAGAAGTATAGAAGGGTTACTTAGACTTATAAGAAGGCCGAGCCCACCGGCACTTAACACCATCAACAACAGCACAAAGTTAGAACCTGAAAAACAACAGGGAATAAAACCCTGAGTATGGAATTACTCAGCAAGTCTTACCCGACTAAGGAAAAGACTCTCAAGGGTATGCTGGATAAATAGGAGTCAAGGAGAGGCTTTAGCAAAAATCAACTTATATTTTTGCAGAAGTAGCTTACTAAAGTGAGTCCTTACTTTCAATCTTTTAACGCCATATTAGGTATTAATAGACTCTATTTGCATCTAGTCTAATTTCAACATCTCATCAATACAACATCATTTTTATCCATAGTGTTCACGTCCTGACTTTAGGTTGTAGAAAAGTGACCAAGTCTTCATAACCGCGAAGGTACGGCGATCCAAATCGATTATACTCAGCTGAGGATCTCCAATCACACGACATATGTAGCACTTAACCCTTGCATATGTCAACCCGCTACCGGGGTTCTTAAGACCGGATCAGGTTCACGCAAACCGAGAGCACAGATACACCACCGTCCAGCCTCTTGCCACGGAGGGTACACGCTACTCTCGCCACCGCTCCACTCCCATTTCGTGTTATCTTATTCCGGCCTTAGTCTGCCCGAGGCAAGGCTTACCCATGACGAGGCATGTGACCAGTTAAAGGGTCCTCGGTCAGCACGCCTACATACGCGTTAATCCTTAACCAACCTGGGTAGAACATCACCTGTTCCTACCCCCAAGTCTCAATTTACGTATTTCCATCCTTAGGATTGTGTCTGTTCCTTAGGATGAAAGAGCATCACAGGGAACTTTGCAGTAAGATCCCACCATTGCTCCAAATGAAAATATTCTTGCAGGTAGAAGCCGTCCTTTCTCGAGTTAAATTAAGGACAACCTCTATCTACAAGATCTAAGCAAGGCTAAGCATTTTTGTAAATCATAATTTTGATACTTCACAGAAGTATCTATAAAGGTATGGATATCAAGGAAAGCAATGCATCAAAGGGTTTCAAGTAACTCCTATGAACCTAATGCACATTTCACTAGACTTAAGTGTGCGAAAAGTATTTAAAAACACAAGGAAAAGGGTTGCATGCATCGGGGATTGCCTGAGTAACACTAGGTTAGTGTTGTTAGACGACGTTCGCTTGACGAGTAGCCTTTGTCTTGGTACTTGATCGGGTTATCCATCTGCATCATCCTGCGGATTAGCTCGTGCTTGGGGTCGACTTGGCTTGTCTTCCGCATCGCGCGATTATTTAACGTCCTGAATGAAATGCATTATGCACATGAATGCATATCGACGGAAATATTACAAACCTAAATAGTGTTACACGATAGCGGATTTAAACACCTAGCGGCGAGGCGTTGAACTATTTTATACGAAAATACTAATTATCGACGTACGACTGAGCATAATAATTACGCTTTTCCAGTATATTCGGAGCTAGCTCATACATCATAAAGCAATAGACTAAACATACCAAGTACAACAATCGCGTTCTTACAGTCTAGTTAGATCTAGCTGCCACCTCACGGAATCGATGAACTATGCACACGCTCTACCCTCCTAAGCTAGAGCTCAACACCCTAAGACTAACAAACTTAGACTTATTAGTTTTAGACATCTAAGTGCAAAACAAAGATAGAGGCACAATAACTACCTTTGAAAATTCTCATCCGGACTAATGTGCACAATACGCTAATTATATGAACATTACACTATTCTATAGTCTCGTAGGTAGAGCATTATCAAGGACTATAGACCTTTATACGATCACAACTTAAATCCTAAAGACTTAAAACACTAATAGAAAATGTCCATTAAGTAGCTTTCATATTTTAAATGAAGCGGACCAAACGATGTTGCTCACCTCCAAATAATTTGGACCACGATAAACAGGATAACGATAAACATTTATTCGAGACTATTAATCTAAACGATCAATGTCCAACTTCGACATTTGCCAATCAACAAACATGGATTATAATAACAACTAACGCAGGACACCGATCCCATCATATAAACATATTCAACAGCGAGGAAAACACGCCGTATGATGAGACGACGGAGCGCGAACAACGGTTCTCACCGGTGTGAGAGGCGGAACGGCGACGCGCGAACACGGCGAGATGGAGCCCTGCGACGACGGCTTGGTGTACTGCGCAAGGAAGCTTGGGCGAGATGACTGCTGCGACGAGGACAGAGAAGGCGAGGCCGCAGAGCTCCGTGCGAGTGAACCCTGTGGACAGAGACGAGGCGGATGACCACCCGGCGGCATGCGCACGGCACCATGGGGCGAGGTCTGGCGAGCAACGACCATGGATCGGCAAGCAGCACGGCGGCTGGCGATGCTCTGCGCACATGCACAGAGGGAAGCCGAGCAGGGTCGCGCGACGAGTAGGGAGCTCCGGCAACGCGCGTCCATGGATAAGAGAGAGAGACAAAGAGAAAGCAGGGACTGGGGGTGCGCCATGGGCATTCGCGGCCAGCGAATTTTCAGCGACGAGCAGAGGAAGGAGACGACTGGGGGAAGAACGCCAAGGGAAGCAGGGGCAGACGACGCCGGAGATCCGGCCGGCGAGCAGGATTTTTAATCGCCCAGAGCGGCGGCTGGGAAAGAATCAGGCGAGGGCGGCTGCAGGATAAGGTTGTGCGCTGGAGAACATATCCAGGTGCTAATCGGCGCAGCGTGGAAGAATATCAGGGGAAACCGGCTGCTGAAAAAAAATCAGAGCAGAGGGAAGGAGATAGGGACGCTCTGAACTTCTGAAGAACGAAAAAAAATAGGATAAGGCCTCCACGGCGATAAAGTCGGACTCCAGGAAGAATGTGTGTACCACGGGAGCGGAAGAAATATCCCAGCTGGAGATATAGCGACAGAAAAATCCACTAGGACGGCGGTTGATGGATAAGTAATAAGAAGAGGAGATTACGTGGAGTCAAAAGCTTGCATGAGAATTCTAAAGGCATCGTGCGACATGATAAGAATTGGCTAGGATTTTTCCAGTGAGAAAAACGACGTGGAGAACATATCCAGCAGCAAGCTAGTGACTTCAGATATTTTAAGGGGAAAACGGTGGGAAAAATCAACTAGGAAAAATTGAAATTTCTTTCTTTTTTTTTAACCGGAAATTACAGATATTTTGATCACGATTTTTAGAGATATACACTGGATTGTCATGCTATACAGCTACGCATTTTATTCTAATGATTTAGCGAACTAAATTATCTACTAATTACTTGCTATCAGTACTAATTACGGTGGTTTGGATTGCTTCGGACAGGATGCAAATAGATCGAATTAGACGGATTTCGGCTTCGGTATTTAGTCGGCGCTTAACTCGTCTAACCTGATAATCTCATTCACTAATCAAGCACCCGATTTCTCTGTCGAAGATAACATACTGGAAAAAAAAACCCAATTATTACTCTTGTGCTCGCCAAAACAGCGTGCCGAAGGATAAATTGGGTCATAACCTCGCGCGCACGATTTCGTTCAGACGACGCGCGATACATATTATTTTGCCCCGAACATTTTAGTCGATGTTCGATTTAGTTGAATTTAGACGAATTTCGTTCGCTACTCGAACACTCGACTAAACAATTCAATTGAAATCCATAGACGCGATGTCATGGATAACAAAAAGGGGATTAAATTATTTTATACTGAAAGTTTAGTCGACGAGTTCTTCTTAATCTGTTTAAGATAAAATCATCCAAGTTAGTCGGGCTTCCGAATTCGTATTCGCGCGAGCGATGAATTTTAAATATTCACCGGATGCACCGATTCTTAGAACAAATATGTTCCGAACAGCACGAAAATTTAGGACGAGCCCCAATAGATGAAAATAAAAACGACGTCGCACTCGCGACAGACGGCACAGATGCGATATTAAAATCGCGATAGACGAGGATGATTAAAATTTAGCATATGTTTTATCCACTGATTATGTGCTTAAATTCGTACTCGTTGTCGAGCGGAATATAAACACCAGGGGTGTTACAGCCCTCCCCCCTTAAAAGAATCTCGTCCCGAGATTCGGAAGCGAAAGACTTTTAAGAGTAGAGAAGCATGTAACCCAAACAGAATCGAGATGCACCATCTTGGGTAAAACACAAAGAAGGAGGTTTACCAACAAGTGGTCGCGATAAGTTTATAGCACACGAGACGGGTGTGGATGTCGAATAACATCACATTTAACTCGTGGCTAGTCAGAAAATCCAAGTCCCTGAAAATGATAAAGACTCGAAAAAAATCACTGGCAGAGGGACCTGTAGATGCGGACTTTGCAACCAATCCATTTTATCAAGCACTAGACATGATTCGACATGATCACATACACTGGAAGAGCATATGTGAGGCAATTGAGGCATGACTAGAGCGATAATTAGGCGGTTACTGGCCGACTTTATCTCGATTCTTGAAAATACTTTCTTCAGAGTGGGTTAAACCAGAGTGAGTTTAGACAACTCGACAAACGATCTCTAAACTCAACCTTTGTTCATTGGGTAGTTGCAAGTTAGCAAAACCAACTTGTTGAACTATGGTTGACATTGAGTAAGTCCTCTCAGTACCATCGGTAAGTCAACGGTCGAGAGTTCACATTTGCTAAAAAGAGGTCATGCACTTGGGTAGAAATCCATTTGGTCATGTTGTTCACCCGTTTCTCCCATGTGATATGAATTATTCACTTGGTTAGGAAATACTTGGATTAAATAAGGGAGCGAATGAACAAACTCCTGCATTTTAGCAGCAGGGGAAACAGATCCCCAATTTGAGAGCTAATCAGTTGTCTCTCGACACTAAAGAACTCCAAGGCTTTACCTTTACACAAAGGATGTAAAGGGAACTTGTATAAGTAGTCACTACCAAGATCAAAAGAAAAGAGACCACATATGGAAGTGGTATGCCCGTTTGATCCAACAGAGATGATAGATGTTGCTTGGTCACTCGACAAACAACACAGAAATTGTTTCAAGGAAGAGATCTACGGAAGATAACATATCAGTGTAGTTCCATAATGGATCATGACCAGAGACCTTGATACCAGCATCTGACGAGTAGCACAGTCCTGTGTGCGCATTCACAGGAGGCTCTCAGTTTCGCTGCGGCACCATAAGTCATTAACCATGACACCATTACCGAATTGGCACCAATAACAACTCACGTAGCAAAAGAAACATATTGTGCCAAGATAACGCATTGACATAGTCTCATAATGGATTACAACTACTAACTGTGATACCAGCGCGTGCCGAGTAGCACAACCATGTGTGCGCACCCACAGAAGGCCCTCGGTTTCGTCACGGCACCATCAGTTTTAGTCATAGCACCATTACCAGACATAACCAATAAGAAACTTCGCGCGACACCAATGGATTAGGCAAGGGTGACAATATACAAAGAGACTCTACCTGTCAAAACGGTTACAAGTAGAGAGCCAAATAGATTATGGCCCGATGAAATGAACAAGGCATGGCCATAACCTAAACTTGATAAAAGGAGTATGATGGGAGACTGTTACTGATACCCACTGTAGCGATTACAAGGTCAAGGATTAATTTGGTATGCCTTCGATAGATATGGAGAAACCAAAGGCATCAAATTCCAGAAAATACTCGGACATGTCTTTCCTGGGTTAGGTTGATAAGCGACATGACGATCCTTAAAAACAGGCAAACTGGATAAGGTACATCAGCTTGTACCAATTGTCAAGGGCATGGTCTAAGATGGAAATATGAGTCCAGATTCTTATTTTAAGCTTAAGTACCCTTTTTGTCTAACGAAGAAATTATCTAAGCATTTATTTGAATGTGTTTGGTCATGGAGTGATAACGGAAAAATTTAAGTTTTGGGTCATGGTTCACTAAATAAGAACATGGCCTAGTTTTGGGTTTAGGCAATCAATTACCAACTTTCTATCGGCACATCAAGCACAAGAGCAAGCACATAAAACACCCTAAGAGGTCACCTAAGGAATGGAGGACACCTATTTCATCGAAGTTCATAATTCAGCATTACACCATATTATCTACAATCAATGGTTACTAGAATAAAGATGAGAGAAGCATTTTGGGTGTATAGGTGACAAACATGATGCAACAATCAGGATGCATGCTCGTCTTATTCGTCCTCACTGATTTTGCCAACATAATGTGGCGATAGCGTTCTATATCGGTGGCATACTTGCGACTCTCACGGTATTTTGCTAGTCGTCAACTACACATACGTTTTCGAGGTTAGTGTACCTGCAGAAAATTCCATCACAGCCCAGTTTCCCAATGATGCAATTCACACAAGACAATTTATCACAGTTTATACTCCATATATTGCTATATGGAGGCCAGCTCATCATTAAGCGCCGAGCCACGCATAGGCGCCGTTGCCACACTTTAACCATAGGGCAACTCATTATGGTAACTCACCTTCTTACCTGAGCGTAGGTGCGTCGTTACAAGTACATTACACTTCTCAGTATTCCCATGTCTGTATACCTATACACACACATGGGGTACTGAATCCCGGAAAAGTAAATACTCCACATCGCAGTCTTCATATATACATATGTAGAACATGTATATAATCGGACGCCACATTTAAACACTCCCCTAGACCGACGATGGTTCGGTCATGCTCTCACATCTCACCTTACCTGAGCGTCGATCCATTCAGAATTGAATGGCCTAAAAAATAACAATACACATGTATGCAATACCCACCCGGTTGTGGGTTGTGGTTTTCAACTAAGCCACCTGATAGTCCTTAACTTAGGGCTTAATAGAGGATGTCGCTAGCATTATAGTTTTTCAAAGCTGTTTTTCAAAACCAAACAATGTTTTTAGTCGAAAATAGGCTTTTCAAAACCAAAACTTTTGTTTTGAAAATATGTATGTGACCGTATATACTTAATCCAGCTCCGATACCAGCCTGTGGCAGAACCTCCAAGTTATTGGGCCCACATGCACCTGTCCTTGTCCCAAAGACCTCAGACGGCCGTGCATGTGCACCAGATAACTCAATAGGATCTGTCCGATTGCCCCAAGGACATCGGATAAACCACTTTCAACCAGAACCGCGGGATTAAGTAACACAAATCACACACACCAACATTTTTGCAGCGGAAATACTATTACCAAATTTTACGGGTTACAAAAATTTTACATTATTTTATCGGAGTAATTACAAAAGTATAAGTTTGAAATATATATGCTAGCTCAAGGGATCATCCTCAATAAGAAGTATAGAAGGGTTACTTAGACTTATAAGAAGGCCGAGCCCACCGGCACTTAACACCATCAACAACAGCACAAAGTTAGAACCTGAAAAACAACAGGGAATAAAACCCTGAGTATGGAATTACTCAGCAAGTCTTACCCGACTAAGGAAAAGACTCTCAAGGGTATGCTGGATAAATAGGAGTCAAGGAGAGGCTTTAGCAAAAATCAACTTATATTTTTGCAGAAGTAGCTTACTAAAGTGAGTCCTTACTTTCAATCTTTTAACGCCATATTAGGTATTAATAGACTCTATTTGCATCTAGTCTAATTTCAACATCTCATCAATACAACATCATTTTTATCCATAGTGTTCACGTCCTGACTTTAGGTTGTAGAAAAGTGACCAAGTCTTCATAACCGCGAAGGTACGGCGATCCGAATCGATTATACTCAGCTGAGGATCTCCAATCACACGACATATGTAGCACTTAACCCTTGCATATGTCAACCCGCTACCGGGGTTCTTAAGACCGGATCAGGTTCACGCAAACCGAGAGCACAGATACACCACCGTCCAGCCTCTTGCCACGGAGGGTACACGCTACTCTCGCCACCGCTCCACTCCCATTTCGTGTTATCTTATTCCGGCCTTAGTCTGCCCGAGGCAAGGCTTACCCATGACGAGGCATGTGACCAGTTAAAGGGTCCTCGGTCAGCACGCCTACATACGCGTTAATCCTTAACCAACCTGGGTAGAACATCACCTGTTCCTACCCCCAAGTCTCAATTTACGTATTTCCATCCTTAGGATTGTGTCTGTTCCTTAGGATGAAAGAGCATCACAGGGAACTTTGCAGTAAGATCCCACCATTGCTCCAAATGAAAATATTCTTGCAGGTAGAAGTCGTCCTTTCTCGAGTTAAATTAAGGACAACCTCTATCTACAAGATCTAAGCAAGGCTAAGCATTTTTGTAAATCATAATTTTGATACTTCACAGAAGTATCTATAAAGGTATGGATATCAAGGAAAGCAATGCATCAAAGGGTTTCAAGTAACTCCTATGAACCTAATGCACATTTCACTAGACTTAAGTGTGCGAAAAGTATTTAAAAACACAAGGAAAAGGGTTGCATGCACCGGGGCTTGCCTGAGTAACACTAGGTTAGTGTTGTTAGACGACGTTCGCTTGACGAGTAGCCTTTGTCTTGGTACTTGATCGGGTTATCCATCTGCATCATCCTGCGGATTAGCTCGTGCTTGGGGTCGACTTGGCTTGTCTTCCGCATCGCGCGATTATTTAACGTCCTGAATGAAATGCATTATGCACATGAATGCATATCGACGGAAATATTACAAACCTAAATAGTGTTACACGATAGCGGATTTAAACACCTAGCGGCGAGGCGTTGAACTATTTTATACGAAAATACTAATTATCGACGTACGACTGAGCATAATAATTACGCTTTTCCAGTATATTCGGAGCTAGCTCATACATCATAAAGCAATAGACTAAACATACCAAGTACAACAATCGCGTTCTTACAGTCTAATTAGATCTAGCTGCCACCTCACGGAATCGATGAACTATGCACACGCTCTACCCTCCTAAGCTAGAGCTCAACACCCTAAGACTAACAAACTTAGACTTATTAGTTTTAGACATCTAAGTGCAAAACAAAGATAGAGGCACAATAACTACCTTTGAAAATTCTCATCCGGACTAATGTGCACAATACGCTAATTATATGAACATTACACTATTCTATAGTCTCGTAGGTAGAGCATTATCAAGGACTATAGACCTTTATACGATCACAACTTAAATCCTAAAGACTTAAAACACTAATAGAAAATGTCCATTAAGTAGCTTTCATATTTTAAATGAAGCGGACCAAACGATGTTGCTCACCTCCAAATAATTTGGACCACGATAAACAGGATAACGATAAACATTTATTCGAGACTATTAATCTAAACGATCAATGTCCAACTTCGACATTTGCCAATCAACAAACATGGATTATAATAACAACTAACGCAGGACACCGATCCCATCATATAAACATATTCAACAGCGAGGAAAACACGCCGTATGATGAGACGACGGAGCGCGAACAACGGTTCTCACCGGTGTGAGAGGCGGAACGGCGACGCGCGAACACGGCGAGATGGAGCCCTGCGACGACGGCTTGGTGTACTGCGCAAGGAAGCTCGGGCGAGATGACTGCTGCGACGAGGACAGAGAAGGCGAGGCCGCAGAGCTCCGTGCGAGTGAACCCTGTGGACAGAGACGAGGCGGATGACCACCCGGCGGCATGCGCACGGCACCATGGGGCGAGGTCTGGCGAGCAACGACCATGGATCGGCAAGCAGCACGGCGGCTGGCGATGCTCTGCGCACATGCACAGAGGGAAGCCGAGCAGGGTCGCGCGACGAGTAGGGAGCTCCGGCAACGCGCGTCCATGGATAAGAGAGAGAGACAAAGAGAAAGCAGGGACTGGGGGTGCGCCATGGGCATTCGCGGCCAGCGAATTTTCAGCGACGAGCAGAGGAAGGAGACGACTGGGGGAAGAACGCCAAGGGAAGCAGGGGCAGACGACGCCGGAGATCCGGCCGGCGAGCAGGATTTTTAATCGCCCAGAGCGGCGGCTGGGAAAGAATCAGGCGAGGGCGGCTGCAGGATAAGGTTGTGCGCTGGAGAACATATCCAGGTGCTAATCGGCGCAGCGTGGAAGAATATCAGGGGAAACCGGCTGCTGAAAAAAAATCAGAGCAGAGGGAAGGAGATAGGGACGCTCTGAACTTCTGAAGAACGAAAAAAAATAGGATGAGGCCTCCACGGCGATAAAGTCGGACTCCAGGAAGAATGTGTGTACCACGGGAGCGGAAGAAATATCCCAGCTGGAGATATAGCGACAGAAAAATCCACTAGGACGGCGGTTGATGGATAAGTAATAAGAAGAGGAGATTACGTGGAGTCAAAAGCTTGCATGAGAATTCTAAAGGCATCGTGCGACATGATAAGAATTGGCTAGGATTTTTCCAGTGAGAAAAACGACGTGGAGAACATATCCAGCAGCAAGCTAGTGACTTCAGATATTTTAAGGGGAAAACGGTGGGAAAAATCAACTAGGAAAAATTGAAATTTCTTTCTTTTTTTTAACCGGAAATTACAGATATTTTGATCACGATTTTTAGAGATATACACTGGGTTGTCATGCTATACAGCTACGCATTTTATTCTAATGATTTAGCGAACTAAATTATCTACTAATTACTTGCTATCAGTACTAATTACGGTGGTTTGGATTGCTTCGGACAGGATGCAAATAGATCGAATTAGACGGATTTCGGCTTCGGTATTTAGTCGGCGCTTAACTCGTCTAACCTGATAATCTCATTCACTAATCAAGCACCCGATTTCTCTGTCGAAGATAACATACTGGAAAAAAAAACCCAATTATTACTCTTGTGCTCGCCAAAACAGCGTGCCGAAGGATAAATTGGGTCATAACCTCGCGCGCACGATTTCGTTCAGACGACGCGCGATACATATTATTTTGCCCCGAACATTTTAGTCGATGTTCGATTTAGTTGAATTTAGACGAATTTCGTTCGCTACTCGAACACTCGACTAAACAATTCAATTGAAATCCATAGACGCGATGTCATGGATAACAAAAAGGGGATTAAATTATTTTATACTGAAAGTTTAGTCGACGAGTTCTTCTTAATCTGTTTAAGATAAAATCATCCAAGTTAGTCGGGCTTCCGAATTCGTATTCGCGCGAGCGATGAATTTTAAATATTCACCGGATGCACCGATTCTTAGAACAAATATGTTCCGAACAGCACGAAAATTTAGGACGAGCCCCAATAGATGAAAATAAAAACGACGTCGCACTCGCGACAGACGGCACAGATGCGATATTAAAATCGCGATAGACGAGGATGATTAAAATTTAGCATATGTTTTATCCACTGATTTTGTGCTTAAATTCGTACTCGTTGTCGAGCGGAATATAAACACCAGGGGTGTTACACCCTTGCCCCTCTATTTATAGCCATGGTGGGGGGATTAGGGGGAGGGATGACAGGATTAGTGGGAGGATGAGATGATTAGTGGGAGATTAGCATGGATTTGTCTTGTATAAGTGTAATTAGCTTGTAGAGCTCACCGTATGACACCGAAGGCATACGTATACGTATGAGCATGAGGAAAGTTATGAAGAAAATATTTGTAGGGACTTCAAAAATGATTCTGAAGGTATTTCTTAGGAGGAAAATACTTGAAGATATATCGGTGGGATATTTGGACAGTATTTCTGGAAAGAACTTGAAGGGGTTACTAGGGAAATATCTGGGCAGTATTTCTGGAAAGAATTTGAGGGGGATCACTCGGGAGATATTTGTAGGATATTTTGAGGAGGATTTTGGAGATAATATAGACCACTATATTTTATTTGTTGATATCAACTCACAAACAAACATTTTGAAATGAAACTTGAAATTCATTTTGAATTTAGGGCGAGTTTGAGAAAATTTCAGGATTTGAATTTTTGGGATGCTACATCTAGTCTTCGGAAAGAAGACGGAAAGTTTCAGCATCCGGCCATAAGAACATTTCTCAGCTGTGCTAACACAGAAATTTGCCACTGCATTACTCTGATAGAGGATTCGGTGTAAAACAAAACGTCGAAACCTATGGATGAAATATAGCCAGTCTAGAATTGGCCACATCACATGTTTCAAATGCACACCTACCATCCTACCCAAATAGTCAAGACCCAAGACTCAAACGCCACAGGGAAGTTTACCTCCAGTTACTACTATACTACTTCAGTTTTTTTCATGAACCACTAGCAAATGTTGCTAATGCTAGTGAGATGATCACTAAAGAGTGGCTATCCCCGATCATGCATCTGCAATTCACACAAGAGACGAGCATATTGATAAGATGCTACTATCCAACTAATTCTCATCATCCTCTTCTTCCAAACTGAACAACTCAAAGCATTCAGAAACAGTGACAAAGATATCAACATCCAGCCAAAAGAACTCGCGCTATTATTATTTAGGCATGCCGCTGCACGTGCCGAAACCGCATGGAGTATTTGAAAGAGTATTTAAGGTTCTTAGGTTCAACACGCAGGTAGAAACTTAAACTAGGACAACTAACAGCCACGATAGAAACGTTTAGACGAGTCGATTCAACTGATACATGATGCACACCAGAATGTCGCTTTCCAAACCTCACATGGCAAACTTGGAGATGAACTTCTTCTTTGACCTCAGCTGAAAAGTAATATCAGGGGGAAATCAGAGAATGAACAAAAAAGCCACTACAATGCTATTGATAAAACGTGAATATGGTGATGACACTTTATATCCACTCTTACACCAGCATCACATGATGACTGAGAACATAGCATAGCATGAACGGTGCAACAAAACGAAGAAAAACTCTTAGGGGTCGTTTGTTTCATTGGAAATGAAACTCATTCCATGAATAACATTTTAGATATTAGATTCCTAAAGAAAGTAATTCTTTAGAATTTGATTCAATTCAATTTTTTGTTTGGATGCTAATGGAATTCTTTTCCATGAATCAAATTCAATATCCTGTTTGGATAGTTATATATGGAATTTACATATTTAGAGGGAAGTAACCACATCAACTTGTACACGACAAAATACACCTGTTTCTTGTGTGCACATGTGCCTTGATGAGTCATATACATGTGCAATAGATTAGAGACAAGTTTTCACCCTATAATTTATCAAGCAGCATGCATCACGAGAATAGTAATAATAATGCAGATTTGTCTCAAATGTCTACATATCATTAGAACACATTACTTGCTACTCAATGTGATGTTCAATTCACCCAACATAAACTAAGACAGCAACATCAACACACCTAGCAACAGTTGAATTCACCCAACCACAACTCGATTCACTTTTTAAGTTGCTTCAACAGTCATCTCTTCCTTTGGGTCACGGGAAGGGCCAATAAGGACTCGTACTTGCGCGCATCACCTGTTAAGATATCAAACAAGTCTAAAAATGTGTCTTCATCTAACCCATCTATCTCCTTCAATGTGCTAAAAATTTCTTTTGATGTTGGCCCTTTTGGTGCTTCATCCCTAATAGCTTCAGTGAACTTGTCTAATTTCTCCGCCATCATTGAGGTGAAGGAATCACTAGACCGCTGCCTCTTCAAGCTTCCTGAGGTTGTTGATGAAGTAAGATCTTTATCGGTTCCCTCTTCCTTACTCATATCTCTCGCACCATCAGCTGGGGTCTTTTCCGCTTCACCATTTGCATGATATTTTCCAAACACCAAGCTGATCAAGTCCTAATATAAGATTGTCTTGTGTCTGTATCCATTAGCTTCTTTATTTTTCTGTAGAAAACTATTTGAGGTGAGCTTTAGATGATACCATGCATTACTGTCTAGTTTTACTGTAAGCAGCAAACAAAATCTAAAATAGCAGCAATCGACAATAGCCCATAGGTTATTTACTGTCCAGAGTTCCATTGCTGACATGTCCGAAGGAACGAAGGGCTAGCTGAGTGGGGAGGGGATCCCACACAGTACACAGCAGTGCGAGCTAATAAACAAGACCGTGACAAAGTGGTCACCAGCAGCTCACCACATACATGCTCGGTCTCTGGAGGGGAAAAATGGTTGTCATGGGGGGACACGAGTGTCACCTCACCACACCACACAGTTTTTAGGGATGCTTCAACGGATGGGTGGTGCAACAACAGCACTAATGCAATGCATTAACTTGCACAAAAAAACAGAAAACCATCCTCATACCATTGATGATAGTGTAACAATAGAAAACTGAAACTTACCGCCACATAAGCCTCCCATACAGAATCACTATCGATGGATATCTTGTTCTTGTTCCAATCCCAACCAAAGCCACTTGTTTCTAGCATACCATTGATAATAGTGTGGTGCTTGTCAAATGCCTTGTTCCTTGACATGATGTTGTCTTTTGTGATTTCCACATTGCACTTTTCTCGGACATTCTTGATAGCAGTCGTGTAGACATGAGACTTCCACCCATTTTGGCATCGATCACCCTTGTTGTAATACTCCACAAATGTGTCAAGAAGTGCCTTGTCCATATCATCATTCCAAGAAATGTACCCCCTGCCCGAGCCTGACTTCTTACCCTTCTCCATATCCTACAAATAAAAAATTACAAAGGTTAGTAGAGTTATTGAGGAGCAACACAATATTTGCAAAAAAGAAATCTTTTAAAAAATATCATACATTATCCACGTCTCGCTTGGTAATCATCAAACATTTGGTTAGCTTTGGTGTCCCTGAAGTTACTCCATTGATTTGATGATTGCACATTGGTAATCATACTCACTTCACTTTGAACATCATGAGATTCAACAAATATTACTTGATCAACTTGGCCTAAAAGTAAATCATTCGTATCTCTTTGCCTATCTCTTACAAAGTTGTGCAATATGCAACAAGCATTGATGATCCTAATCTGATTTTGTAAGTCAAAATATGAGTTTTTCCTTAATATAGCCCACCTCATCTTCAATAGCCCAAACGTTCTCTCTATCACATTTCTAGCTGTTGAATGGCGCAAATTGAACAATTCCTTGGCATTGGATGGGTTATTCCCTTGGGCAGCCCACTCATTCAAGTGGTAGCGGGTGGATCGATATGGAGCAAGAAAGCCTGGTCCATTGGTGTATCCAGCATCTACTAGGTAATATTTTCCACTTGGAATAGCAAATGCATCGTCCCGAGACATGGCATCATGTAGCACACGTGAATCTGAAGCTGACCCTTCCCATCTAGCTAGAACATAAACAAACTTCATGTGTCGATCACAAACACCCAAAACATTGGTGGTGATTTGTTGCTTCCTATTCCTATACCTCCCTTGATCAGCCAAAGGTACAAAAACATCAACGTGTGTACCATCTAGTGCTCCAAGGCAATCTTCAAACCACCTCCACTTAGAATCTTCAGGTTGTATAGCTAAAGGGTTAGGAAGCTTGATAAATTCATGACATAATGGTAGAACACCTCTCAACACCTCATTGAAATAGCGGCTAATTGGTTCAAGTGACCACCCGTATGACCTACGAATCATCCTCATCTTAGTGTCATGACCCACTACAAGCAAAAAGATAGCAACCTTTTCTTCTACCGACACATTCAAGGTGTCACACATACCACACCTCTCACGTAAGATGGTGCATAGGTCCGAAAAGGATCTCTTAGTTAGACGCAAACTATCATAGCAATAAACATTTGATCCTTGATACAGATTCCTTAGCATTTGTTTCCGACCAGCTACATCTCTCTCTATCATCTCAGAGGGATCCATAAGATGTCTAGGTCTTTTTCGATAATAATAGTCCACAATTATACCCATGACAGTTGCAACAAATAATGATGCTACTCTTTGCCTCTTCTTCCTACGCCTCTCTCTCATTTCCCCTAAATTTGTTCTAATCAATTCTAAGTTGTTGTGAGGCATCTACAACAGATAAACCATACATCATAAGCACACTTGAACAAACATGCATATACGGTTTGTACGATTGAATGCACAACTGTTTGAAAAAAGGACATGCTCTTAGCTATTTTTTAGTGATCATCAATCAGCATATATAATGAACAACTACACGTACTGCTGCGGAATTAGAAACACATTCCAAGCACAACAACTAAAAAATTGGAAGAATTTCATCTGCTACCTCATCTCATTAACTAGATGACAAATAATAAAATCATTCTATACACATATAGCATTGCCAATGCACATTCTCATGAGACATTGTATCAAACTTAAACACCTAGAGCACCTACGCCTGCTCTCCAAATCCCATATTCAAAACCTACCAAGTCAACTCGCACAATAGGATGTCGCGGGAGAATGGTTAGATCCATTTACTAATTTATCAGGCAGTTCAGCATTCGGATTTTGGTACGACTGCACATCAACGCAGTGCTGTTTAACAAACGAAACTGAAGGAAACAAAATAACGGACATGGATCTACGATGGCATAACAAGACTGAGGAGTGAGCAGGCCAAGGAGCTAAGTACCTGAGGCGTGCGGCGCGGCGCTCGGGGAGGAGACTAATCGAGGAGGCGCGGGCGTGCAGCGCGGTGCTCGGGGAGGAGGCAAGTCTGAGGAGACGCGGGCGTGCAGCGCGGTGCTCGGGGAGGAGGCAAGTCCGAGGAGACGCGGGCGTGCTCGGGGAGGAGGAGGCGGCGCAGGCACGGGCGTGCTCGGGGAGGAGGAGGCGGCGCGGACGCTCGGGAGGACGCACGTTCGTGTGGCGCTCGGGGCTAAGGAATCTGTTTCCTCGTTTTAGGGTAGGAATGTTTTGCAGGCTTCTAATTCCAGTCCAAAAAATGGATGGAAAGTTAATCTCCAATTCTATAACTTGCCAAACAGATCAGCCAAGAATTAAATTCCAATTCAATCCAATTCCAATCAAACAAACGGGCCCTATATTTTTTGGTTGTCGAGCATGCAAACGATGTATGCACTAAGGTAGAAGAGCAAATCTAAGAACATTAATAATATTGGCGTGCTTACAGAACACTTGGATGGCAGATGAAAACAAAGCTTAATTACCTCGTTGCTGTGGCCTGTGGCCACACTTCTTCTTGCGGCAGTTTTTGGATCTAGGGTGAAGGCGCGCATAGCACCTGCGAAGACATTACCGGCACAGTTTTAAGCTAAAGATAGAGACTGAAGAGGCACACACCCTTAATTCTGATGAAAACATAGCCATAATAACGCCAGAGTAAACAGCACAAAACTTAGTAAAATGAAGAAACATGTATAAATTGTAATAAAACAGTGGGTAGATAAATTTGCTGTGTTTAACTAGAGGCAGCTGTGCATATCTTATGATCTGTCACTAGATTCGACAACAACTATACAAACAAGGCGCGGTTGCATAATGAGATCGACAATCTAACAGAAACAAATAGGCAGGAATCAAAGCGCATGTATTGAGATCCATCTTGCACTCATCATATCATACAATCATACATGTACTTCGTTTGGGTGCAGAACGGGAAGTTCTCCTCTCACTCGATGTATGCAGCCTTGATTGAGAGGGGAATACACCGTCAAGAGTCTCTCATCTGGAAACTTAAAGTACCACTAAAAATTAAGATATTCTGCTGGTTCCTAACACGGGGGGTGATCTTGACAAAAGACAACCTAATCAAAAGAAACTGGGTAGGATCAAAAAAGTGTATGTTTTGTTCTCATGATGAGACCATCCAACATCTTTTCTTCGATTGTCACTATGCTAGATTTCTTTGGCGAACGATTTTCTTTACCTTTGGTATTAGAGAACCAACTAGCATACAGGATATAGGATCCTCCTGGTTGCAGGAGTTCGATAAAGAAACAAAGGCAAAGATTTATGTTGGTGCCATAGCAATCTGCTGGGCGTTGTGGCTAAGTCGAAATGATGTGGTTTTTGATAAGAAGCCTATTATAACTTACGTGCAGGTACTCTTTCGAGGGACTTATTGGTGTCGGTTCTGGGGGCTTCTCCAAAGGCGTGAAGAGGACATCGTAAGGATCAAAGTTGCCTGCAGGACCCTGGAAGTCTCAATGATGCAAATCTTCGCCAAGCACGGTTGGAGCTTTAGAAATAGAATAACTAGTGGCTAGTTATTCCAATCCCAACTGCGCTTGGGTCTTTTTGCCGCTTGTGGCTTCTTTTATTCTCTGGCAGTACTACTGTTTTTTGGACGGCCGTCATCTTTGATGTAGGCCGGAAACCTTTTTCCCATTATCTAAAAAAAAACTTCGTTTGGGTGCAGTCAACGACCATATACACGAAAACAGAGAGCGACCTCTTAGGTGACGTTCAGTTACCCGAATCTTAAACAAGACAACGCACCACACATACTGTACCAAATCATATCATTTTCAGAAGAGATCAATAGAATTAGGAGAATTAGGGACTCGATACGAACTTGCGGCAGATCATCTTGCTCTCGTTGTGCTTGCGGGCAAGGTTGATGAGGTCCCACGGGACGCTGGTGAAGTGGTGAGCGGGTAGCCACCCCTGCCGCCGCGGCGGAGGCGGGGCAGCAGGTGCAGCGTGGACTCCTTCTGGATGCAGTAGTCGGCCAGGGTGCGGTCATCCTCCAGCTGCATCCCTGCGAAGATGAGCCGCTGCCAGTCCAGCGGGATGCCTGAAAATAAATTGGTTAAGCAACAGTTTTCATGGCCGGTTAGATCGCTACATAGATTAAAATCCGAGTTGGGAAACAGGGGTCAGATCAGTTCAAATGAGCTGTGGAGTTGCCAAGAATCCGATCATGCCATCCCCGGCTATTAACCCCAATCCCAAGAAGCACAAAGATTAGTAGTAAAGTAATAAAGCAAGTACGTATAACCAAACCTTGTGCTTGACCGGATCAAAAAGAAAGTTTTGGTTTTTGAGTTTAATCAAACCAGATGGAAACATCAAAGTGCTGTCTTAGAATCCAAAGCCATCAGGATCGGACTCGGCGATATGGATGGCACGATCAATATCACACGTACGCATGGAACACTGAAGAGAGATAGGAGGAAGGCGCGATCAACCCAACTACATGCATGCTGACGCGCACATCGATGCATGATCAAGTAACTGGATACAATTGGACCATGGCCTTGATGTTGGCGATGGTGTCGCTGCTCTTGACATCCAGCGTGATGGTCCCCGTAATTGCGTTCACGAAGATCTGCATCTCCGCCGGTGGGTTGCTCTTGCTCGCCTCCTTCCTTCCGCTCTCTATCCCCTACGGCCGGGCGCGGGGTTTGTGTTCTGGGGGTGGCGGCGGTAGTGGGGAGTGGAGCGGTAAACTGGTGATGGCCACTCGTAGAGATGGCAATGGGTACCCGCTATCCGATACCCGGTGGGTTTTTGCTCTATTAGGGTATGGGTTTAGGTCAATTTTTCTACCCACGGGTTTATTAATGGGTTTAAATGGAAACCCAACGGGTACATGGACATGAGTTTGTTCTTCCACTACCCATACCCGCAAACCCATGGATTTTTAAAACCCGCCTTAAAATCAACATTCCTTATAAATATGTCTCATAATATTATTAATTGAATATGTTCTAATTAAAATAAACTTTATGTAACAAATTTTAGGCTAAAATTAGTTATCACTTGGTCCTTTTATGCTAGCTTATTAATGTATTGATTGTCATTCACATGATGAATTATTTTTTATGTTGATGTTAGTGGGTATGGGAAACCCGTTGGGTACCCGAAACCCGCGTGGGTATGGATTTGAGCAAAATTTTATACCCGTCATGGGTATGAGTTTTTTAGTGGACGTATTTTTTTTTCATGGATACGGGTTTGGGCAAGTAATACCCAGCGGATTTTTACCCATTGCCATCTCTAGCCACTGGCCACGGAGCACGGACACATACGGAGGGATGGGAAGAGGGTAACGCGGCCACTCCGGAACAGTAGCCAGTAGGCTACCCTCACGGTCACGGCCGGGGCCGGGGACTCGGGGACCGAATTTTTTGCATTTTGGTCCTTCATCAGAAAAAAATTCACGTTTAGACCTTAGAAAATTTTAATGTCATTTTTGGACCCTTTACTCGGCGCCGTAGCCCGTGGCGCCGAGGTAACACAGCTCGGCGCCATAGGCTATGGCGCCGAGGTACGTGCTGCGTTGGCACAAACGGACGTCGTGGCGCCGACGTGGTACCGAGCTCGGCGCCATAGATCTTGGCGCCGAGCTCTGTTCTGTATAGAAAACTTGTCTAGCTCAGTTGGTAAAATACAAGGCTCTTAACCTTGTGGTTGTGAGTTCGAGCCCCACGGTGGCCGTTTTTAATACTTTTTGTCTTTTTCACTTATTTGTTTTTTTTTTGTTGTCCATATTTTTCGTTTATGTCGCTGATTTGTCTGTCCTGATTTATTTTATTTTTGTGACTGATTTGTTTATTCGTCCAGTTTTTTTTATCCGGCGAGCACAGCAGCTGTGTGCTACGGTGCTCACAAGCCGTCAACTTATCCCCTTGTTTGCTAAGCTAATCACAATAAAAATCAAATGAGAACACTCTTACTTCAATCGTGATCAAATAAAAATATTATATTTTCATTGAGTTCTTTTGAACATAAATTTTAAATACATAATAACATATTCCCAGTAAAAAGAAGCACACATATTCATCTTTTTTTCTTCTGCACTAAATAAAAGTATACTCCATTATATACTTGTCTCATGGATGATATATTTTAGAATTTACTGGATATACAGCTGCTGTGCTCGCCGGATAAAAAAAAATATGGATGAATAAACAAATTAGTCATAAAAATAAAACTGGATGAGAAATAAATCAGGACGGACAAATCAGCGACATAAACGAAAAATATGGACAACAAAAAAATAAATAAGTGACAAAGACAAAAAATATTAAAAAATGCCAACAATGGGGCTTGAACCCACAACCACAAGATTAAGAGCCTTGTATTTTACCAACTGAGCTAGACAAGTTTTCTATACAGAACGGAGCTCGGCGCCAAGATCTATGGCGCCGAGCTCGGTACCACGTCGGCGCCACGACGTCCGTTTGTGCCAACGCAGCACGTACCTCGGCGCCATAGCCTATGGCGCCGAGCTGTGTTACCTCGGCGCCACGGGCTACGGCGCCGAGTAAAGGGTCCAAAAATGACATTAAAATTTTCTAAGGTCTAAACGTGAATTTTTTTCCGATGAAGGACCAAAATGCAAAAAATTCGGACTCGGGGAGTGGGTGGGTGACAGACAGGCTGACAGCGCCGCGCCGCAGTAGCGCGCTCGCAACGAAAACCCCCGGGACGGGACGGCCATGGTCGTCGGCCGTACGTAGGCAACGCAACGGCATAGACGAAGGCTGTTCGGGCTTTTCTGGGGCGGCCTGGAGTAGAGGGGCACGCCGCAGGAAAAACGTGCTGGCCCAATAGAGCACTGTAGTAGTAGTTTGTACACCTTGAATTGGCCTCCGTTTCAATGTTTCATGTCATTTATCCACTTGGGCTCGGCATATATTTTGCATTTTTGAGTTGCTAGCTCTGATTTAGAACTAGATTTGGCACCATTTCGGCACCAAAGGCAATAGCTATAGGTTAGATACTTAGGGCTCCTTTGGTAGAGCTTTTCTCCATCAGCTTCTAGTGCGGCTTGGCTATTTTTTTCCATGAGCTATACCAAACGACTTTTCCTGGAATGGCTTTAGACGGAGGCAACAACTAACATGTAATTAGATCTTATATGCAAGTGTGCAAACGAACCTTTTGGTCCATGATCTAATTGTAGATATAGTCATGGTTTGTTAGGGTTTTTTCTATAAATCTGCACAAGTAAGTGGTGAAAGAGTTTAAGTGTTAAATGTGATATATGGTTTGATCGTAATCTAACGGATCAGAAGCCTCGCTTGCACGCTTATATATAAGGTTTAATTGTATATTAGTTGTTGCCTTAGATGGAATGCGCTTTTCTATTTTGCAAAACCGCCCTTCCACCACTCTCATTCCATCCCATCCCATCCCCACTGCGCCTTGGCGCGTGCAAGTGATTCTGTCAACGGCTGGCCAGATCACCGGCGACATTGAAGACACGGCCAAGCGTTTATATATATCCCCGTACCTAGACTATCTCCAACATCTTATTCATACTCATACATATATTCAAACTATATTATACGAACAGAGCAGCCTACAATGTAAGACAATGTAAAATAATGTTTATGGTTAAACTTTGGGTGAACTGCTAGAGTCAGTCTTACGTGAGCAGGTAGACGTCCATATATACTAGTCCTTCATAAATATACTTTCACATCAAAATTAAAGGACGCTCCTTCTAACGAGACTTGAGATCCGTGGTGCCGCTGCTTACACACATTTGATCATTAAACATCGTTGTCATAATTACTGTGTTATTATGAGGTAAATAGGTGTGATCGCCTGAAGTGCATTTGATTGTCAAAATAAGGTTTGTTTTGTAAAACTGCCTAGAAGCTATGTTGCCAAATAATTCTTGTTAATGGCTTTATCTCCTCTAGAAAAGCTGCTTGTATGGAAAAGCTAGAGACAAATTTATTATTTTTAAAGCTAAAGCCCTGCCAGGCCCCTTAGATTTGGCGCGATTTCGAGCTCGACGTATATTTTATATTCAGTGAAATATCGAGCTATTTTAACAAAAACACACATATGTATAATTGTGCATCATGTTATAAACTACTAAATTAGTCCATAAGCACAATAGACATACTATCAGCCTAGGAAGTTACTAGAAACTGCATTCATCTTTACCCCCGTTCAGTGCTCGTAAAGATCCGGGGGATATCTATCTCTTACAATAAGGGCTATAGGTTGATTGGAACGAATCTGAAACTAACATTTGGCTTGATCAGGGGACGTAAACCTTCCTGTGGTTGTGGCCCCTAATCACAAGCGCTATAATAATGAGGTAGGTGCTGGCATGAAAACCAACACTTACGCGCTTTTGCCCAATCCTAGCTGTCACAAAACAGAAAGGAGAGAATCTCCTATGTAGCGCCCCTATGATAAAAAATCGCCCAATCAACCTATAGCCCTTGTTGTAGGAGATAGATATGCCTCGGTCCTTACGAGCATAAAAATGATGTTTGGTCTCGCCCCGAGGCTAGCTCTGGGCAGGAGACACAGTTCTGTCTTGCCCAAGGCCAACCTCAAACGGGAGATGTAGTTTCGTCTCGCCCGAGGCCAGCTCTAGACGGGAGACACTGTTCCGTCTAGGTTGAGGCCAAGCTCGGACGAGAGACATTGTTGCATCTCGCCCGAGGTCAACCTCGGACGGGAGACGCTATTCCATATCACACGAAACCAACCTCGGACGGGTGACGCTGTTCAGTCTCACCAGAGGCCAACCTCGGGCGGGAGATGCAATCATGGCTCGCTTAGAGCCAGCTCTGGGCGAGAGATGCAATCACGACTCGCCCGTAGCCAGCTCTGGGTGGGAGAAGCAGTCACGACACTACCGGAATCAGCTCCTTTGCCGTGTGTCTCAGACACACGGCAAAGGCAATCTTACACTCGGCAAATGCTTTGCCGAGTGTTACACTCGGCAAAGAATGCTCGGTGAACTGTACATCGGTAACAGCCTCTTTGCCGAGTACTATTTGTCGGGCACTCGGCAAAGACTTTGCCGAGTGCCAAATGGCACTCGGCAAAGAAAAGTCACCGTCACGGCGCCAAGTAACGGTGACGGATCCTTTGCCGAGTGCCGTCTGTGGCACTCGGCAAAGAGGTCAATGTTGCCGAGTGTTTGCTCGAGAGGCCCTCGGCAAAGACTGACCCAGTGGGCCCCACTGCCAGTCCTTGTGCCGAGAGCTCTAGTAGGCACTCGGCAAAGGAGGCTTCTTTGCCGAGTGTTTGTTGGACAGGTACTCGGCAAAGAACCCTCCAGTGGGCCCCTTTGCCAGTCCCTTTGCCGAGTGCCTTGGCAATGGCACTCGGCAAAGATGTCTTTGCCGGTTCCCAGGTTTCCTTCTTTGCCGAGTGCCATTGTCAGCACTCGGCAAAGATGGCTTTACCGGTTCCCAGGTTGCCTTCTTTGCCGAGTGTCGTGGTCATAGCACTCGGCAAAGCGCCCCTTTGCCGAGTGTTACACTCGGCAAAGTGACCAGAATGTCCCTTTTTTATTTGCTTTTGTTGTTCCATCCAAACAAACAAAAGATATATATGATTCACATCACATTATATATCAATCACATCACAGAATGAACACATTTATCATCAACACCATATATATCACAAAGTCTCACTAAAGTCTCACAAATATAAGTAAGGATCATCACAAAACAGATATAAGTCTGCGTCATCACTAACATCACCAAGTATCTCACAAGATAAAGTTTAACTAACATCACCAACACTCATAAAGGTAAGTCTGGATCATCACAAAACAGATCATCAACGAGGTGGGCATCTGGACTGGTTCGGCGAAGGGCTGGACGAAGCATGAGGGTTGTTCGACGCCGCCGATTGACCCTGCACAGAGAAGAGATTGTATGTGTGAGAACATATGAATAAATATCATGCAGTACTAAAATTTTGATACTCACAGGAGTAGTGAACTCTGTAGGGTCAGCTGTAGGGAACAACGGAGGTGGTGGAGCATGACCCTGTGCAGCGCCAAGGCTCTGCATGTACGCGAACATCTCCGCCATCCTCTTCTCCAGCTCCTCACGTTGCCTCCTCTCATCATCTAGCTGAGTCTGTAATATTTCGCCCTAATGTTACGATAATGCAAAGAGAAGATATATAAAAATCAATGAACGATGAATAGATAAGGAATAACCTGGAGTTGCTGGATACGATGCTGTGAGGTGTCCTGCCGAGGTCGTATGGCTGGGCTCGCGCTCGTGCTCCTTGCTCGCACCTGAGAGAGAGTGGGAGTGGAGGACGAGTCGATTGCCCCGTCGGCAATCCAGTACCGCCCATGCCTCTTGCCTCCTCCGACCCTCATGAGGACATCTCCGTCGATGTCCTCGGTCCTCGGATCGTAATCTGGCCCATGGACCTCCTTGGCCATGGCGGTGTACTCACTGAGTCGGCTGTGGATGGCGGGGTTGGTGTACGCCTCGGGCCCGTCATCCGGGTTGTAGGTGACGTCGGACGTTGCCTTCCCCTTGTGGGCCATGGCATATGCCGAGAACGTGGAGCAAGGCGCGCCACCATGTGCCGCCGACTGCGAGAAAACCAACGATATGGTTAGAAATCATGTCTAATCGAAAGTTATATACCTAAATAAAAAAGAGCGCGTACCCATGCTTCCGCGTATTTGCCCAGGCTACGGCTGCCTTGATGGTGGGAGGGACCTTGCATCAGCAAACGCCGTTCCCGGCTAGCGTTGTGCGCCTCGTCCCACTCAGCCGAGCACCACCTCTGCACCATCTTCTCCCAGCACTCAGGATGCGCGGCGCACCAATGAGGAATCATCTAAAAAAATATAAGTACACCGCATATCAGAAGATAAGAATAAGCATATTTAGTACCAATAATAAAGTTTTGTATTTACCTCCAAGTACTGGTCCGCAGTCAATGGCATGGTTCGGGCGTCCTTCTTGTTCACCTTCTCCCCAAGGACGGAGCCGTGGTAAGTGACGATGGCCTGGATGCGTGCCTCGTAGTGCATGTCCACGACGAGCTTCTTACAGCACGTCGTAGACACCACATCCGCCCTGGCCTCGTATCCAGCATCGCACCTGAAGAAATCCTACATACAAAGACGATGTATCCATACATTATTTCAAGAATATGCAACAAATGCGACTTATTAAACAATATAGTGCGAGGAAGACTTACCCACAGCTCTTGCTTCACCCGCTCCGCCTTATTGTTGAATTGTCTGCCGTCCCGATCTACTGCATCGGGGGCGAGGGCGCGGGCGCCGGCGAGGGAGGCTGTGGCGGGCGCGGGCGCGGGCGCTGGCGAGGGCGGCCGCGGCGGGCACGGCGGGCGGCGGTCGCGGCGGGCGCTGGCGTGGGCGGACGCGGCCGGCGACGGCACGGCGGGCAGCGAGCCGGCGATGGCGCGGAGCGGCGGCGGGCGCGCAGGGAGGCGGCGGTGGGCGCGATAGAGAGGAGACAGCGAGAGCAGAGAAAGGAGGAGGAAGAAAGCCGCGGGCGAGTATATTCGCCTTCTTTGCCGAGTGCCCGTGATCTGACACTCGGCAAAGTTTTTTTTAATTTTTAAAATAAACTTTGCCGAGTGCCAGATCGGTGGCACTCGGCAAAGGATCCTTTGCCGAGTGTCTATCATCTGACACTCGGCAAAGATTAACTTACACATCTTTGCCGAGTGCCACCCTGGGGGCACTCGGCAAAGAAGTCTTTGCCGAGTGTCTTCTTTGGACACTCGGCAAAGTACATTTTTATTTTTTTTATTTTGCCAACCAAAATTTTTGTGGTATGTTCCTACACTATATAGACCTACATGTACTATTTTGGGACAATTATAACAGTGTTTTCTATAGCTAGTACATTTAGTTTGTTTATTTGAATTTCTTCGGAAATTTCAGATTTGAACTGCAGGTCACTTGAAACTTGGAAAACCGTGCATGCAAAAATAATATCCATGCTACATAGCACAAGTTACGACCGATTTCAGGAGCGGACCGGAAACTTCGAGCACCATGCTCACTCAACATGGCCGTGAACTTGCCATACAGCTGTTTAAAAAATTTATAAAACACAAACAAACTTAGAAAATCATGAAACTTGTCCACATGTCATGATATCATATGTAGAGTCTGTGATAAAAAATTTAGAATGTTTGGAGAAAGTTGTGAGACACTATGTGTAGAAACCTAAGAGAACCACACATGAAATCATAGAGTTTCAATGTGGATCTCTTAGGTTTGTACACATAGTGCGTTACAGCTTTCTCGAAACTTTTTCAAATTTTTATCACAGCCTCTACATATGATATCATGACACGTGGACAGGGTTCATGATTTTCTGACTTTGTTTCTGTTTTATACAATTTTTAAACACCTGGATGGCAAGTTTACGGTCATGTTGAGTGAGCATGGTGCTCGAAGTTTCCGGTTCGCTTCTGAAATCGGTCGTAATTTGTGCTATGTAGCATGGATATCATTTTTGCATTCACGGTTTTCCAAGTTTCGAGTGACCTGCAGTTCAAATCTGAATTTTCCGAAGAAATTCAAATAAACAAACTAAATGTACTAGCTATAGAAAAAACTGTTATAATTGTCCCAAAATGGTACATGTAGGTCTACATAGTGTAGAAACATACCACAAAAAATTTGGTGATCAAAATAAAAAAAATAAAAATATGCTTTGCCGAGTGTCTATAGAGGACACTCGGCAAAAACTATGTTTGCCGAGTGCCAGATATTTGACACTCGGCAAAGACTGACGGCCGTCAGTTGTAGACGGCCGCTAACGGCCCTTTGCCGAGAGCCATGTTTGCCGAGTGCTTGACCCTCAGCAAAGAAGTCTTTGCCGAGTGCTCGGCTGTGCCGAGTGTCCTACACTCGGTAAACTAGCTCTTTACCGAGCGCAGGACGTTGCCGAGTGCGGCACTCGGCAAAGCCTGCTTTGCCGAGTGCCCGATAAAAAGCACTCGACAAAGCCACCGGCACTCGGCAAAGGCGCGAATTCCGGTAGTGCGACTCGCCCGAGGCTGACCTCGGGCGGGAGTTTAGGAACACTCCGTGATACACAGTCGGGTCATTAACATCGACACTTGTAGATCCTAATAGTTCTATTGTCTACCAATGATATTCCATCCTAATGTCCAAACGCACAAGGAGGAGAGATGAGTAGGTGCTCAGCTTCCAAACCCATTTGCGACCCTCGACAACCATTACGAGCGCCGTCCACAAGGTCCCAAAGGTATGGTCCTCATATTATGGGTCGGTTTGGCTCGGCTTTTTTCTGACCAATTTTTTTTGATAATCTGGCTGTAGAGAGAATCTAAGTATCGTGAGGGTTACATGTAAAGTAAGATGAAGTGGTTCATAGGGTTTAGAATTTAGAAATGGATAGATTTCTTCTATTGTGACAACTCGATCAATTTTGTGTTCACGTTGATTTTGAACGGTTTTTATCAAAGCGATTCTTGTAGAAGCGGGCTAAAAAGTTGAGGTGTTTGACAATACAGATCATCTTTTGGTGGGAATAAGCTGAAAAAGGCTGAAACAAACATGACATCTCTTCCTCCTCTACCTCACTAGCACACAAGTTATACGCCTAACCTATACAGATCGATAGTCGACTAATTCCTAAGGTCAAAAGACCTATGAGTAGGGGTGGTAATGGACTCTAGATTTTACACTATAAAATTTAATGATCGAATCTTGTTAGAATCGGATTCTATTCCTATTCATTTTTAAACTAAAATTAGTTAAGTGCCTAACTTATTACGAAGAGACATTTAGATCGTGATTCATTACCACCACTACATACGAGGAACCATGAGCGAAATATTTGACTCTAGTTTCAGGCCTACTATTGCAACATTGGTTCAAGAATTACAGTGGCAAAAAAAAATGCATCGTTGTCTTAACTTGTCGTCACTCTGTGAAATTACGGTACAGAAAAGAAATATGTTTTGCTTTTTTGATTTTTTCATCTACTTTGAGGGGAAAAAAGCAAAAGCGGTAAAAAAACAAAACGATATGTATATTTCTTCTAGTCGAATTTTGAATTGCCTATGTGCTTTTGATATGATTATTTTCTCCTTTGACTAAAGAGATCCAAAATTCATCATATGCCGCTTAACCAGTAAGCAAGTTCATTATCCGATTATCGATTTATGATTATGAAAATAATAAAATGGAAATGTTAAGAAAACACGGAAGTGAAACCGAAGATTGTGTTACCGTTTGCATCGTATCAAAAATTGCCATTCCTGAGATTAGCCACCCGCCAGGGGAGTTTATAAACAAAAATATATCGCTATTTCCATCTTCTATACTGAGATATACCATCAGACCTATAATATGATTTGTGATCTCGCAACGAATCTCTTGACCTAAAAAAGTGTCCTTTCTTGATACATAACATTGTATAAGTCAACCCAAGTCGCTTCTTCGTCTCCGGGAATCCGGTAAGGTACTTTTGGAACACCAATTGGCATATTAGATTAATATTATTAAATTTAAGTAAAAAAAACTACACTTTAATATGGAAACGTAAGAATGGAAGAGAAAGAAAGAATCCGCAGTTTATTATCTTCATTTTTCTTATTCTATAAGAATACTATAGATTCTATTAATACACGCAACAACTATGGTTGTTGCGGGGATTTTTCTTCTAGCTAGACTTCTTCCTCTTTTCATATCCCTACCCTGGATAATGAGTTTCATTTATTTAATAGGTACACTAACACTCTTCTTAGGAGCTACTTTAGCTCTTGCTAGAGATATTAAAAGAAGCTTAGCCTATTCTACAATGTCTCAATTGGGTTATATGATGTTAGCTCTTCCAACCATACTTCATCTAATCGTTTTTCACAATTGGGCTCATATTTTTCAGTTCATATTTATTTTCGCTGAAACACAACCCAACCCACCCACAAAGCCCAACTAGCGCGCCAACCGGTCAGACCAGCGGATCGGCGTCTGCGTCGCTAGCAGCTGCGGACTGCGGCTGCGGTGGCCTGCGGTTGATGGGCCAGTCGGCCCAACCACGCGTACCCCTTCGCCTTCCTCAGCGCGTCCTCGACTCCTCGTCCGGCTTCCTCCGCTCGATGCAGCAGCAGCGACTGCAGGCGGCGTTCGACAGAAAACAACACGGCTGCGACCGGATCTCACCGGAAAAGTTGAGGAGTGGAGGGTCTTAGTTGGCGGAGTTGGGTAACACCTCCCCTATTGGTAGGTCCGCCGCTGCTCCAACCTCCAGGTCCAGGCACCAGGTCGCTCCTCCCTTCTCTTCCCGTCGGGTTCTTGTCCATCGTAGATAGCCTCTCCTTCGCCGAGGTCACCAGTTCGTCCTCGTGTCCTTCTCGCTAGTCGCTACAGTCCTCCTACTCTGCTTGGCTCGAGTGGAATGGGGATCCATCCTGACCTGAGTGGTTTCTTCTTTGCTTGGTAAGGAACCCTTGCTTTCTTGGATGGATCTTTGTTCTGCGGATTGTCTAAATCTCAATCTTCTTCCTCCACGCAGGTAGTCGCGCATATTTGGTAGCCGCGTCCGCGTGACGTCGTCGGTGCTTGGGTCCATTCAGACATTGTTCTTATTTGATCAGTACCCCTATTTAGCGCCTGCAAGATCGAGATCGATCTTACTTGACTCCATAAGATGTATTGGGGATTTGGGGTGCCTTTTACTCCAACTTAAGACTGGGAGTGAACCCGCATGCCCCAAGCCTGCCCTTCCACCGAACTGAACTAGACATCCTCAGGCGTCATCAATTCTAATGGATGATGCAGCAGAAAATATTCTTGCATCACTTGGCCGTGTGCATCTTGTTGATCTAATGGCCTCTGAGGGCCTTCCTTCTGACAGCTATAAGATGTGTGTGTCGACTCTGATGCAGTCACTGGCTCAATATTCTTTTTTTTTTTTCTCGAATACGCAGGAGAACTGCGCATCATTATATTAAGTAGAGAGAAGGTCTAAAGAAGACCAAGAACAACAGCTATACAAAAGAAAATAAAGGAGAAAAAGGAAGAAAAAGAAAAAAGAAAGAACAAAAAAAAAACAAGTGAACCAAGCCCCTAAATTAAGGCCACAGCCTTCTCAGAGCCTTAGCACCTGCCATCTCCCAAAGCCTGGCATCCTCCTGGATCTGTTGCAGAACTGCATTCGAATTTGGGGAGACACCATCAAAAACACAAGCATTTCTGTGCTTCCAGATCCACCAAGCCACGAGAATAACCAATGTGTTGAACCCTTTCCTGTGCAAAGATGGCACAAGATCTTCAGCCATACTCCACCAATCCTGGAAAATTGACGTCTCCAGCCCTGGTGCCACAAGCTGCAGCCCCACTTTGCATAAGATCTGCCACCATAAATTCCTGGAGAAGACACAAGAGACCAAAATGTGCTGGATTGTCTCCTCCTGCTGATCACATAGAACGCATTTCACCGGGTGGTCAAGACCTCTACGAGCTAGACGGTCCGCTGTCCAGCATCTATTAAGGGAAGCAAGCCAAATGAAGAATTTGCACTTAGGGGGCGCCCAACTCTTCCATATCCTTTTACCTGGCTCAAATTCCATAGAACCAGCCAAAAAACGTTGGTAGGCTGTTTTAGCAGAGTACTCCCCTGAAGCACCTGGAAGCCAACGGAAAGCATCAGGTACTCCAGGTTGCAAATGAATATCCTGAGTTAAATCCCAAATTATTAAGAAATCAACAATCACTTCTGCCGGTAAGCTACCAGAGATGTCACCAACCCAACTGTTGTCCCTGAGAGCTTGCTGAACTGTTTTCCTTTTTCTCACTCGAATTGGAACTCTATTTAACAGGGAAGGGGCAAATTCTGAGATACATTGGCCATGCAACCAGCGGTCAGTCCAAAACAGTGTACCACCCCCATCCCCTACTATGGAGCAAACTGAGGCTGAGAACATGGCAGTAACATTAGGATGGACTTGCACATCAAACTCAGCCCAAGGCCTGTCTGGTTGAGTTTTCTTGAGCCACAGCCAAGCCACCTGAGAACTGGCTCAATATTCGGCAGCCATCATTCAGCTGTCACCAGCTGATGGTGCTTTGTTGAGGTCAGGTTTGGACTCGGCTCGCTTTTTCTTCCACCAGCGAGGGTATAATTCAAATGAGGCTGTCCACTCGGATGATACCCCTGAATGGTGCAAGACCTCTGGTTACTATGTTGATTCTCAGATGTGTCTGGAAATGTATGATTACAGGCCTGGTATTACGGCAACTGATCCCAGCGGTGAAATGGAATTGCCTCCATCAGGTTTGCCTGACATATTTTCGGTGCTGGGTAAAGTTTCTCGAGATATATTGGATGCAATCAGTTTCTCATTGAATTTACGTAGCTGTGCATTTACTGAGATACTCGACAACATACCCTTGAGAAGCCAGGAAGTATCATCTTCTGTTCTTTCAGCATGTTGTCATTCAAGGCCATCGCTTGAAGGAGGACATCAGCATACAATTGCTTCTCAAGATAATGGTCACTTGCTCATGTTTTCTGAGCAGGAGCAACAGATTGATAAGACTTTGCTTACCCTAGTTAAGTCAGATATGTCAGGTCTATATATTAAAGACTTACATGGACACTGGATTCTTGTTGATGGAGATATTGGTCCACATGATGTTATTCTCTATTCTGGCCTTGCACTTTATCAGGAAACTGCTGGCTATGTAAATCCAGCTGTACATAAAACAGAGGTTGGAATACATGGATGTATGTTTGGGCGATGCTCTTTGATGTTCAAGTTCATGCCTAGATCAGTTGCAAGGCTGAGTGGTTCAGAGATGAGAGCTGCTGGCCATGGTGTTGATGCTCAGTTTCAGGTTCCCATACAAGTTAATGATTTCATGCAGACAGATCGTTTTTCTGATCAACTGTTTCCTAAGACTGAACCATCATTACACACAGAACAAGATTCAGGTAAGTTAATGCCTCTGATTCGTTGCTATATGCAAATATACTTTTAATGTACTCCCTCCAGTCACAAGTAGGTGATGTTTGGGTTGTCCTAAGTAAGCAGTTCCAAAATTTTATTGTGTATTAGTCATTACATGTTGAGTTTGGATATTTTAAAACGGTATACAACTGTACATGCATTTTTATAACAAAAAAGTATACTCACTATGCTTTAAAAAAATATTACAAAAAGTAGTAGTCAAAGCTGCGTTTTGAAGACCATGTTGATGTCCAAAACATCACTTATTTGTGACTGGAAAGAGTACATGAAAAGGCTGTTGTTGTGCCTCATGTCATGGTATCTTCTCCCTCATTTAACTAGAGTGCCTGATACTATGTGTATGGCCATCTGTTGGTTACTTGATTCTGGAGAAAAAACTGCTTAGTGATACCAATTGTGCTGCCTGCCTTGTGTGTGACCATTTTTTATAATCAACGCTCGATATTTCCGGTACATTTTGTTGTGAATATGTTCCCAATATTACACAAATTTGTAATCGGATGTGGTCCAAAACAAGTGCAATTATTTGTTCGGTCCTAACCTGGGCAGTGAAAACATCCTAGTTCAACAAAGGAAAATTTTGCTGTGGGACGCTGTTCAAATGTGGAAATAGTGGAATTAGCCGAAACACGTCACCAACGGCGAAACATGCCTAGTACCATTATACAACTGTGTGAATTTGCCGTAACACAGCGCACCAATTATTTTATCCATTTCTCCTATTTCAAGAGAGGTGGGGAAATGCCTTTTCTACCCATTGTCTTCAGCCTCTTTACTGATAGGAACTTGCTGCTGTCTTGGTTGCCCCACCAGCCACCTCCCTCTTGAAATATGAGAAATGAATAAAATAATTGATGTGGTGTGTTATAGTAATATACGGTTTTGTAATGTTACTAGACATATTTCACCGTTGGTGGTGCGTTTCGGCCAATTCGGTGTCAGTCTATGGAAAGTTTCCTCTTGCATTGTGATAAAGTAAAGCTTCTATCTGACTTTGTACAACTATATTATATAAATCAACGTGACACCTCTTTTATACGAGCATGGTCTCATATCGTAACACAAATACACAATAATATATCAAATGTATTAAAGTTTGGCATGAATGAGTTAACCACATGGATAGGCAGCTTAATCAGTGTGTACTAGGTAAGGTTTTCTTTATTTGTACTCTTCACTGTTAATGATATTGTAAAACTGAAAGTGATTGATTGTGTTCATGATTTATTTAATATTAAACTTTTGGCCACTGGCCTTACCGACATGTATTCTTTTTATTTTTATTGGAATAACATGTATTGATTGCTTACTCAGTTGTTTGGTGTAGCATCATTCAACTCCGTGATGAATAAAAAGAAGGGAAATACAAGAACAAAGCCGCTCCCTCCTTCTAAAAGACTTCGCCAAGAAGCACAGAGGGTCCTGAAGGAGCGTGTTCAGGACATTGCAGATAAGAAAGGCGTCAAGCTGAGATTTTGCAATCTCAAGGAATGTGAAAGCCACATCCTGTCATTGGATAGTCCATGTGAGAACACGAGAACTGAAATTGGATGGCCGCAAGGGGTTCCGTTTGTCCATCCACATGACCTCCCAAACAAGGCAAAGCTTGGGTTTTTGGAAGCTTACGAACCTGGATGGACGGCCTCCCAACAAGAAATGGAGTTAAGTTCTATTGAAACATGATGAGTGCTTTCTCATTTTAACTTTCTAATTGGCAAAGGTATAATAGTGCTCCTTAGGTTTCAGAATTGTTTTTTTATGGTACAACATACAATCAGGAGATTTATTTTTCAAGTTCAATCTCTAACCTACTGATATGGCTTATGTGGGATCGGCTGGATTTAGGGGGAGTGCACCAGGAAGAATGCACGAGTAGAGATGATTGGGAGGATGAACGCAAGTGGTAGGGAGACCGGGGATGAACACAGCCGCTGTGGGCACCAGGGCGAGGGGAAGAACTCGCCAGGGTGACCCAAGAGCTGAGCCAGCCGGCATCAACTTCTTAGATGAGAAACCCTAGTTACAAACTAAGGCCCCTTTATAACTCAGGTGGCCTACAACTTATCTCCTAGACTTAAGGAACTTATCTGCTAGACTCCAGGACTAATCTGAACCGACTCCAACAATACTGAGATAAACTAGGGAATAAGGGATAAGCCCAGGGAGGGGATAAGCTCAGGGACCTTCCCTACTTCTTGTTGCGCCTAGTATACTGGCGCCCTAGGAAAGAGTCCACAACATTTCCCTCCTTCCCGACAAAAAGCTCGTCCTCGAGCTTGAAATCTGGGTAGTGTAGCTTGAAGTCTTCCATCTGTTCCCAGGCTGTATCTGTCTCTGAACGGCCCAGCCACTTCACCAATACTTCCCAAACGCCTCTGTTAATTCTTGCTCGCAGCACATGTTCAGGTGTTGGAATGACTCGGCCATGTAACAATGGTGGCAGAGGAACTATCTGGTCCGGGGCCGAGCCTTCAAACCTCTTCAGGAGCGACACATGAAAGACGTCATGAATCCGAGCATTCCTGGGTAACTGTAGTTTGTATGAAACTGTCCCAATCTTCTGCAGCACCTGATAAGGACCAAAGAACTTGGGGCTCAGCTTGGTAGGAGCTGCTGATGTTACCCCCACCGCTGTGCGCTGCTGTAGTCGTAGCCAAACCCAATCTCCCACATTGAACTCCACCTCCCGACGACGCTTGTCGTGGTATTGCTTCATGGTCACCTGAGCCTGTATGAGACGATCTTTAATGTCTGCCAAGAAGTCATCCCTGTCCCGGAGCTGTTTGTCTACTGCTGCCACATTTGAACCGCCCTGCTGATATTGGATCAAGGGTGGAGGATCCCTTCCATAGACCACTCTGAAGGGGGAACATTGGAGTGCAGTCTGATAGGATGAGTTATAGCAAAACTCTGCCCATGGGAGCCACTTTAGCCATGACTTGGGCCGATCACCCGCTAGGCAGCGAAGGTACATGGTTATGATTCTGTTAACCACCTCGGATTGGCCATCAGACTGGGGGTGGAAGGCTGAGCTCATGTGCAACTTGACTCCCGCTAACCGGAATAACTCTGTCCAAAACAAGCTAGTAAAGACTGTATCCCGGTCACTTACAATAGAGCATGGGATGCCATGTAGTTTCACAATATCATCAAAAAAAACTTTGGCCACTGAGGCTGCCGAATACGGATGTCCCAATGCAATGAAGTGACTATACTTTGAAAATCGGTCAACCACTGTGAGCACGACCGATTTCCCACCCACTTTTGGAAACCCGTCAATAAAATCCATTGAAATATCAGCCCATACCATAGAGGGGATTGGCAATGGCTGTAGCAGACCTGCCGGATGAAGATGGTCTGTTTTGTTGCGTTGGCATGTAGAACAGCCGCGTACAAATTCCTTCACACGTTGTAAAGCCATCCGGCTATAAAAAGAGGAACGCCATCGACACACTGTCTTCTGGACTCCTTCATGCCCCGCGTCATGTGCTTGAGCAAGCAGTGCCGGCCATAGGGATGAGGAATCAGGAATGAATACCTTGCCCTGGAACAGCAGAATACCATCAGTTTCAGCCCACCCTGGTGGGGCTGTTCCAGCTGCCAACTGTGCTCGAATTGCTGCTGCCTGAGAATCTGAACTGGATTCAGCTCTAAGAGTATCAAATAGGTCAAAAGTTGGTGATGAGATGTTGTAAACAGCCCCAGTATCTTCCTCCCGACGGGATAAGGCGTCGGCTGCTCCGTTGAGTTTACCTGGTCTATACTCCACTGTAATATCATAACCAAACAACTTGCTAACCCAAGTGTGCTGCGGAATTGTGGACAACCTTTGATCCAATAGGAATTTCAAACTGTAATGGTCTGTTCTGACAGTGAATGGGCGGCCCCATATGTATGGTCGCCAGTGACGGACAGCCTTCACCAACCCTATCAACTCTCTCTCATATGCTGGTAACTTCTGATGGTGAGGAGAGACTGGTCTGTTGAAATAAGCAATGGCGCCGTCTCCCTGGTGCAAGACAGCCCCGAAACCGGCCCCGGAAGCGTCACAATCAATGAAGAACCGCTGAGCAAAGTCTGGTAATTGAAGAAGAGGTGCTGTGATCAGAGCCTGTTTCAGCTGACAGAACGCCTCATTGGCTTCTACGGTCCATCTGAATGCCTCCTTTTTGAGCAGTGCCGTGAGAGGGGCAGCGATGGCACCATACCCTGCAATGAATTTCCGATAGTACCCGGTGAGGCCTAGGAACCCTCTGAGAGCCCGGAGTGTCTGGGGAGGTGGCCATGATTCCACTGCATCAACTTTGGAAGGATCCATGGCTACTCCTACTGCTGAAATAATGTGGCCAAGGTATGCAACTTCAGATTTGCCAAAGGAACATTTGGGTTGCTTGAGGGCGAGTTGGTTGGCACGGAGCAACTGAAACACCTGCTTCACATGCTGTAGGTGCTGTGTCCATGATGAGCTATAAATTAAAATGTCGTCAAAGAACACCAGGACAAACTTCCGGATGAATGGCTTGAGGATCTCATTCATTAGTGCCTGGAAAGTGGATGGTGCATTAGTTAGGCCGAATGGCATTACCAGGAATTCGAAGTGGCCACAATGTGTTCGAAAAGCTGTCTTGTGGATGTCCTCTGGATGCATTCGGACTTGGTGATACCCACTGCGAAGATCCAACTTGGTGAAGAAGCTGGCGCCACAGAGTTCATCCAGTAACTCATCCACGACGGGAATTGGGAATTTATCCTTCACTGTTTTTGCATTCAGCTCGCGGTAGTCAATGCAGAATCGCCAAGTATTGTCAGCCTTCTTGACTAGCAGAACAGGGGAGGAAAATCCGGACGTGCTCTGGCGAATGATTCCTTGCTGCATCATCTGATCACACTGGCGTTCGATCTCATCTTTGAGGAGTTGAGGATATCGGTATGGTCGTACTGCTACTGGTGCTGTTCCAGGTAACAGTCTTATGTGATGATCATGTCGGCGCGATGGTGGTAGTCCCTGTGGCTCCTCAAACAGATCAGAGAATGAGGTCAGAAGTGCCTCCAGACACTCCCGGCTCATATCCAGTGATGAGCAGCGAGGGGTAGCGCCACCAACGCCAGTCCACCGGATCATTCTTCCTTGCCTCCAGAATGTCATGGTATGCTTGTCGAAGTTGCAGACAATGGGCCCCAGTGATCGTAGCCATTGAACTCCTAACACCAGATCTAGTCCATCCAAGGGTAGGGAATAGCAGGATGTTGTAAACTGTTCTTGGCCAATGGTGAGGGTTGCGGTTACGCGGCCCTTGCTGGTTATGCGCTCACCGTTTGCCACCTTAACAGAGAGGCCGGCCAAGGGTGTCACCTGTAAGCCCAGGCGCGAGATAGCAGCATCACTCAGGAATGTATGGGTGGATCCAGAGTCAACGAGCGCTGTGAGGGTTATGCCGTTGATGGAGACCGGAAGCTTGAGTGTGTCTGTGACATCTATCCCAGTCATGGCGTGCAGAGAAATGCCCAGGTCCTCCGGTAGCTCACTCTCGGCTGGAATGCCTTCGTCGTCCATCTCGAGCAAAAACACGCCGCGGCCTGTGCACTTGTGATCTGGCGTGTACTTTTCCGGGCAATGGTAGCATTCCCCGCTGGCACGTTTGGCGGCGACCTCGTCAGGTGTGAGTCGACGGAGGCGAGGCCGGCTTGTCGCTGAAGTTGCTGGACGTGCCCCTGAACCTGCTGATGATCTGGATGAGGCTGTTGCAGGTGTGTATGACGTCTTGCCGGGGCTGGGTGTGGTACCCAAGCGCCGCTCATACGCTCTGGCCAAGTGGAGGGCATGCTGAAGGGTGGATGGCCTCTCCAACTCGACGTCAGTGCGGAGCGGCTCCCCTAGCCCGGCGGTGAACATGTTGGTCTGCTGCTTCTGAGACATGTCATCGCAGCGGCACAATAACCTTAGAAACTGACGCTGGTACTCCTCAACAGTGCCGGTCCTGTATAGTTCCTTGAGGTCAGCCATGCCATTGGTCCGCAGAGGAGGTCCAAATCTCATTTGGAGGAAGTCCGCGAAGCGCGACCATGTAAGAACACCGCCTGTGTCGCGTTCCAGTGTGTAAAACCATTCTGCCGCCACACCCTCAAGGTGCAGGGAGGCCTGCCATACTTTCTCGTCTTCCCATGTCCGCATTCCTCGAAAATATGTATCGCACTTGTTGAGCCAAGGCAGTGGATCAGACTCACCATCATACTGTGGGAAGTTGACTCTGGGACGGGGGGGTGGGTCGTCTTCAAATCGCTCCCGGTTGCTGGCACTCCTGGTATGATCAATGTTTGCACCGCGGCCATGGGGGGTTGATCCCGATCCCCCGATCTGGCCGGTGCCCAACTGGACGGACGTCGAGGGGTCTTGTGGTCCAGTCGGTGAAGAGCCTCCGGGTTGGCCTTCCAACCGTGCTAGCCGCTGGTCATGAGAATCCATCCTGGAGTTGAGCGTGGCGAGCTGCGCCAAAATTCTGTCCAGTTTGGCAGAATCGGTCAGAGTGGCAGGATCGTCGTCGACGCCGGACATGGTGGTCGATGCGTCTTTTGGTTCTGATACCAAATTGATATGGCTTATGTGGGATCGGCTGGATTTAGGGGGAGTGCACCAGGAAGAATGCACGAGTAGAGATGATTGGGAGGATGAACGCAAGTGGTAGGGAGACCGGGGATGAACACAGCCGCTGTGGGCACCAGGGCGAGGGGAAGAACTCGCCAGGGTGACCCAAGAGCTGAGCCAGCCGGCATCAACTTCTTAGATGAGAAACCCTAGTTACAAACTAAGGCCCCTTTATAACTCAGGTGGCCTACAACTTATCTCCTAGACTTAAGGAACTTATCTGCTAGACTCCAGGACTAATCTGAACCGACTCCAACAATACTGAGATAAACTAGGGAATAAGGGATAAGCCCAGGGAGGGGATAAGCTCAGGGACCTTCCCTACTTCTTGTTGCGCCTAGTATACTGGCGCCCTAGGAAAGAGTCCACAACACCTACCCAATCTTTATTGGGTTTTCCCTAAAAAATGATTTATTATTTGCTGTTTAACGTACAGGTTGGACAACTGCTTGCGACATTGTGAACCTCATCCTGATCATTCCAGCCTGTTCTCAAACCAAATTGTTCTACCAGTCCATTGCACCCTAGCAAAGTCTGAAATTTGTGTTGATTCAGCCTTGTGCTCTGCCCTGGAGTATCAGTCACTCCAAAAAAAAAAACTGACTTGGATGGCACCTAGCCTTCTAAATGTCATTCGTAAAAGTTTGCTGACCTAAGATTGTCTAATTCAGGGCTAGTTTTGGAGCCCCATTTTTCCAAGGGATTCCGATTTTTCCAAGGAAAATTAGTTCAAAAATGAAAATCTCTTGGGAAAATGGAGTTCCCAAACTAGTCCTCAAAGTGATTTTGTTCTGCGCTAATATATCACAGTGTGCAGTAGCCCTGAGCTTTCCCTTGAGTTCAATATTGTAGCAGCAGCTGTTTTAAAGTCACTCTCGCGGTTGTGTTTCATGTGGAGTGGCAGTTTGCCACGATTTCTTAAACAATCAAGCCATCGAGACTCGAGAGGTCCGGTTGCACTGCTGTGGTATTGCTGAGTCTGTATTTTAATAATCGTTGTGCATAGAATTCGTTGGGTTTTTATAAGTTACTAACACAGTCTACTTCAACTCTCTTCTGCAGGAGCCAGCCTCAGTAAATTTTGATGTATTGCCAACCTTGGATATGTTTTGAATTTCAGGGTTGGTCAACAATTCATTCCTTCAACATGTTGCAGAAGCAGTAATGTATACTGACGCCAAATAATTTGTATACATAGATGTATTTGAGAACGTGTAAATGCGACTGCCCGCTGCTTAGATTGAAAGTTAGATTATATAATTTGGGTAGATTATAATCCTAAACAAACAGGCCTTTAATCTACAATGCATTATGCGGAAATGTTTGTAATATATTTCGCAAGTTCGCATCAACAATGACAATGGTGATGTGGAGATGTTTAGAAGGAGATGGAGAAAGCACAATTAAAAGCCAAGCAACAAGAGCAATAAGAAAAGACACACTCTCTCATGTCACTAATCATTAATGATCACTAGTCTCAATTATGACACTTGAAAAGATTTGGAAGCTTGAATGTGTCTTGTGATGAAGTGAAATGCTTGCTCTTGTATTGAATGAAAGTGAACGAAAGGCTTGGATTCTATGAATGGAGGTGGTTTGGGTTGTATTTATAGCTACCAACAACTTTCTAGCCATTATCTCCTTTCTGGCGACCGCGGACGGTCCGCGCCCCTGGTCCAGACGGTCCGTCCCTGTAGATCAATGATTGAAATCGCAACGGTCAATAGTAACGGCTATATCAGCGGCTATAGTGCATTAAATGCGTCGTCAGATGTCAAGCAGTCACGGACGGTCCGCGAGGACGTTAAAAATGCATTTTACCGAACTCGTCACCTTCGAGTTTTTATGGTTTTTAACGAGCGGACGGTCCGCGCTTGAGGCCGGACGATCCGAGCTTAGTCCGGACAGTGCTCTCTTCTCCTTTGGACAGTACGCAGTGTAAATGCGTGTTTTGCATTGTTCCTGTCTGAGTCACACCTTGGTGTCGCGGATGGTCTACTAGAAGGGTTTGGCCAGTCCACACACAGGTGAATTTTCTAAAAAAAGCTTCTCCTGTCCGGAATAATATATGATAAATTCCGGACAGTCGACTTAGAATTGATATAGATGAGCTTATGTACCTGAGAAATAATCAACTAGGCAAACTAGTTAGTCCATAAGATTTGTGATGGTCATCAAGCATCAAAATCAATTATAGAAAATGGTTAATGTCATTTCTCTTTCACTTAGAATCTGACAGGCTATACCGGCTGCATATATCTTTCATGTCTGCCAGATTAATAGGGCTGGGCATTCAGTTTTTTTTGAAAGTTCGGTTCGGTTTTTCGGTTTTAAAAAACTTCGTTTTCTAGACATTAGAAACCGATCGGTTTTCTAGAAAATGAAAAACCGTGAAGTTCGGTTTCGGTTTTTTACTTCGGTTTTTCGGTAAAAACCGAATACCATACTTATACTCAAGACAACACACACAACAAGTTTACATGATAGATTAGACATAATTTTAAAAAGTAAAAATTATATAGGTACAAATATTTAGAGATACATCATACATCACATATAAATAAGTGAATAACAATTTAATTGCTTCACACATTTAGTTCACATAATCGAATAGTCAAATTTTAGAATTGATAAGTTTGGTAATTCGGTTTTTTTGGTATTTCGGTTCGGTATACGGTGAAAACCTATTACGATACCTGAAAGTCGCCTAGAGGGGGGTGAATAGGGCGAAACTGAAATTTACAAAGTTAATCACAACTACAAGCCGGGTTAGCGTTAGAAATATAATACGAGTCCGAGAGAGGGTGTAAAGACAAATCGCAAGCGAATAAATAAGTGAGACACAAGGATTTGTTTTACCGAGGTTCGATTCTCTCAAACCTACACCCCGTTGAGGTGATCACAAAGACCGGGTCTCTTTCAACCCTTTCCCTCTCTCAAACGGTCCCTCCGACCGAGTGAGCTTCTCTTCTCAATCAAACGGGAACCAAACTTCCCCGCAAGGACCACCACACAATTGGTGTCTCTTGCCTTGATTACAATTGAGATGATCGCAAGAAAGAATGAGAAAAAGAAGCAATCCAAGCGCAAGAGCTCAAATGAACACAACAATCACTCTCTCTAATCACTAAAGCTTTGAGTGGAATTTGGAGAGGATTTGATCTCTTTGGTGTGTCTAGAATTGAATGCTAGAGCTCTTGTAAGTAGTTGGAAGATGGAAAACTTGGATGACATGAATGTGGGGTGGTTGGGGGTATTTATAACCCCAACCACCAAAAGCGGTCGTTGGGACGCTATCTGTCGCATGGCGCACCGGACAGTCCGGTGTGCCACCAGACACTGTCCGGTGCGCCAGCCACGTCAGCCAGCCGTTGGGTTCCGACCGTTGGAGCTCTGTCTTATGGGCCCGCCTGGCTGTCCGGTGGTGCACCGGACAGGCCCTGTAGGCTGTCCGGTGTGCCACCCGCGCGTGCTCTGCTCCTCTACGCGCGCAGGCGCACATTTAATGCGTTGCAGTCGACGGTTGTGCGCGAAGTAGCCGTTGCTTCGCTGTCACACCGGACAGTCCGGTGTGCACCGGACATTGTCCGGTGACTCACCGAACAGTCCGGTGAATTATAGCGGAGCGGATTCCCGAAGTTGGCGAGTTCAGAGTCGCTCTCCCTTGGGGCACCGGACACTGTCCGGTGGTGCACCGGACAGTCCGGTGAATTATAGCAGAGCTCCTCTGAAATTTCCCGAAGGTGAAGATTTGGGCATCGGGTTCCCTGGTGCACCAGACACTGTCCGATGGGGCACCGGACACTGTCCGGTGGCACACCGGACAGTCCGGTGCGCCAGACCAGGGCACACTCCGATTGTTCCTTGCTCTCTTTGATTGAACTCATTCTTGGTCTTTTTATTGACTTATTGTGAACCTTTGGCACCTGTAGAACTTATAGACTAGAGCAAACTAGTTAGTCCAATTATTTGTGTTGGGCAATTCAACCACTAAAATTAATTAGGAAATAGGTGTAAGCCTAATTCCCTTTCAATCTCCCCCTTTTTGGTGATTGATGCCAACACAAACCAAAGCAAGTATAGAAGTGCATAATTGAACTAGTTTGCATAATTGTAAGTGCAAAGATTACTTAGAATTGAGTCAATAGAAATTTATAAGATATGCATGGATTGTTTCTTTCATTTTTAACATTTTGGACCACGCCTGCACCATATGTTTTGTTTTTGCAAATTCTTTTGTAAAATCTTTTCAAAGACATCTTGCAATTAGTCAAAGGTAAGTGAGTAAGATTTTTGAGAAGCATTTAAGAGATTTGAAAATTTCTCCCCTGTTTCAAATGTTTTTCCTTTGACTAAACAAAACTCCCCCTCAATAAAAATTTCCTCTTAGTGTTCAAGAGGGTTTTAAGATATCAATTTTGAAGAAACTACTTCCTCCCCCTTTTGAACACAATAAGATACCAATTTGAAAATCATGAGTTTTAAAATTAGGTGGTGGTGCGGTCCTTTTGCTTTGGGCTAATACTTTTGAAAGCATCTAGGCCCCTGGTTGGTTTTAGTGATTAATGACAACGTAATGTTATATGTGACTAACGTGTGTTTTGCAGAGACAAATGGTAAGTTAGGTCGCATGACCGGTAGAAGTACTACAACCGTGAAAACAATCCCGGAGATAAGAACTCGAAGCGACGGCCAAAACGACGAATCAAAAGGTGAAGGACTACGGAGTCCGAGTGTCAAGGAGATGTGGACACTCGTGATTTAGTTAGGTCTTTTATTCTCTTTTTAGCCGTACTATAAAGAGGGGTTGTCGATAAGTAGTTTGACCAAGAGAGTTCTAGTGTAGTGTTGGTGCACAATCACACTCACATACAGTGCTAGGTGTCACTCTAGAACTCACTCACAAGTTAGAACGAAAACCGATTTGAAAAACAGCTGAAAAACAAGAAGTAGGGTTTCTGGCCCTAGGGCACCGGACTGTCCGGTGCACCCTCTGCCAGGTGGGGCCAGGCTGGCCCGGGGAAGAGCCTTCCCCACGCAGGAACCCGAGAGCGCAGGTTTGGGAGTTGAATTATAGTGGAGCACCGGACAGTGCACCGGACAGTGCACCGGACTGTCCGGTGTGCACCGAACAGTGACGGTTCACTGTCCGGTGTGCCATGAGTCCAACGGCTAACTGTCAGAACTAGCCGTTGGAAACGACCGTTGGCGCACCGGTGGCGCACCGCTGGCGCACCGGACTGTCCGGTGCGCCAATGCGCAGAAAGTTGCTGGTAACGGCTAGTTGGTGGATGAGTGCTATTTATACCCCCTCCACCCACCATATTCAATGTCTTGCACCCCACATTTATTCCAGCACATTGCTAGAGCATTGCAAGCACCAAAATCCTAGTGAGGAGATTAGAGAATCTTAATCCCGCATTTGTTCCTCATTAGAGCTAGCGAGAGCCACCTAGAGCACACACCACTTGCATTAGACTTCTCTTGGTCAAGCGAAAGTCTACAGCTTGTTACTCTTGGTGTTCGGCATCACCTAGACGGCTTGGTGGCGTTGGGAGCTCGGTGATCACCGTGAAGATCTTGTTGGTGACCCGACTCAAGTTTGTAAGCGGTCTCGAGGGATCCACCGCGCCGGAGTGGCAAAGGATCATCTCGTAGTGAGCACTTGATTCTTGCGAGGACCAAGGGGGAGCGATACCCTTGCGCGGGTGCTCCAACGAGGACTAGTGGAGAGTACCGACTCTTCGATACCTCGGGAAAAATTGGAGGAGTCTTCTAAACCTTGCTTTACATTCCGCACTTAATTCAAGTACTTTACATTGTGTATTTGTTTAGCAAGTATTTGAAGTATTGTCTTAGCTCTATCGTATTTCTAGTATTATTATCTTAGTGCTAGTTGTTGGGGTGAAGTTGGGCTCTTGTTTATCTCTTGCTTAGGTTTTAATTAGTGTTGATTTTTAGAAAAGCCCAATTCACCCCCCTCTTGGGCATCGTGATCCTTTCAATTGGTATCAGAGCCTTGTTGCTCTTAGATTAGCTTAACCGCTAAGAGTTACGATGTCCGGTGGGGATGGACCTCCTCCCGTTTTTGATGGTGACGATTTTCCCTATTGGAAAATTCGTATGGAAGCATATTTAGAGGCTATAGACATTGTTGTCTATAAAGCCGCCACACAAGAATTCCCCGAACCTAGAGATCGCACAAATCTTGAAGGTGATGAGTTTAATTATGAAAAATGGAATGCCAAGGCCAAAAACACCCTTTTTAGAGGCCTTTGCAAAGATGTGTTCAATAGAGTAAGAAATCATAAAAATGCTCATGATTTGTGGATGGATATTTGTGCTCTACATGAAGGAACTAGAAGTGAGCGTGAGGAGAGATATCACATTGCTATGAGAAAGTTAAATTCTTTTGAAATGCTTGCTAATGAAAATGCCAATGCTATGTACTCACGTCTCAATATTCTTGTAGAGGAAGTAAATGGATTGGGGCTTACTCAAATCTCACAACCGGATGTTGTGAGGAAGATTCTCAGTGTCCTCCCAATAGACAAATATAGACACATTGTCACTGTGCTACATCAAATAGATCTTTCAGTTACCACACCTACACAGATATTGGGAAAGATCAATGCTCATGAGATGTACATGCACATTAATGACAAAGATGAGTCATCTTCCAAGAGAAAGGATTTGGCTCTCAAAGCAAATCAAGAAAGAAAAGGAAAATCCAAAGTACAAATTGAGGAAGAATCCTCAAGTGATGATGACCTTGATGCTAACATTGCCTTGATGGTGAGGAAGACCACCAAGATGTTAAAGAAGCTCAACAGAGAAGGCATCAAATTTGATTCAAGAAAGAAGAAATTCTTTTCCAGCAAAAGAAAGCCCATCTCTAAGATGGATTGCTATAACTGTGGAGAGCTTGGTCATCTTGCTCATCAATGTACCAAGCCCAAGAAGAACAAGTTTAAGGGCAAGAAAGAAGATGACAGCGACGATGAGAAAAAGGAAAAGAAATTCTTCAAGAGAAAGGATGGGAAGCAAAAGAGGTTCCACAAAAAGAAAAATGGAAAAGCATATATTGTTGGTGACTGGCTCACTGACATTGAGTCATCAAGTGGATCTTCTTCAAGTAAAGAGGAGAATGATGAAAAGGTTGTCGCCATCGCCGGGGACTTCTCTTCACCACCACCATCGCCATCATCGACTTCTCACCTATGCCTCATGGCTAGAGGTGAACGAAAGGTACAAAATGATATTGATATTACTGATGATAGTGATAGTGATAGTGATGAGGAATTTGCTTCACCTTCATATGATGAACTAGCTGACTTGCTTAAAGAATATACTCAAATCATTAGGAAGTCAAAAGCTAAATGTGATAGGTTGAAAAATGAAAATGAATCTTTAAATGCCAAATATGACATAGTTATGAAAGCTAGTGATGAACTGAAAGAAGAGAACACAACTATGTCATCAACTGTAAATGAGCTCACAACCTCCCTAAAAGATGCTATGAATAAATGTGACAAGTTAAATGAAGCCAATAGGGAGTTGCAAGATAGATTAGTAAAAATCAAGGAAGATTATACTAGGATTAAATTTGATCATGATAATCTTCTTGTTGAGAATGAACTTTTATCTTGCAAAACACATGAGGCTATTAACCCTGTTGTTAAGATTGATGTAGCAACCTCATGTGATGATTTGAGTCAAGGAGAGCAAACTAGTCTACATGATGAATTGACTGAAAAAGTTGAAGTCCTGACTTTAGACAACCAAAAATTGAAGAGATACCTGACTGATGCAACTACTAGAGGAAAGGTTGCCATTGAGAATAATGATTTCAACAAAGAGTTGGCAGTGGATAATGAAAGGCTTAAAAATGAGGTCAAGAAACTTAAGAGTGAAAATGAACATCTTGCAACAAGTGTGCAAAAGTTCAACAAGGGCCAATACCTCCAAAATGAGTTGCTTATGAACACTGTCATGAAAAACAACAAGAGTGGTATTGGATACAATGCTTTTGTGCAAAAGAAAGCTACCACTCAATACAAGCCAAAGCAGACTCACAAGCCCATCAAATGCTTTGAATGTGGAAAAGAAGGTCACTTTGCCCACAACTGCAAAGCCAAACCACCAACTCCCTTGCCTAAGCACTCAAGACCATTTGCTTTCAATGCTCATTATGTTCTAAGAAAAGTAGCAAATGGAAAGGTCAAAGTTACATTCCTAGGTCCACCAAGCAAGAGTAGACCTAGACAAATTTGGGTTGCGAAGTCCTTGATTGAGAGAGTCACAGGTCCTATGCAATATAGGGCCATCAAAACTCAAGCTTGATTTGTCTATGGATGTAGGTGAACTACAAGACCGGTGGGAGCCATTGGGTTATTGATAGTGGATGCACACAACATATGACAGGCAACCCACGGATGTTCACCTCACTTGATGAGAATGTTGATGGACAAGATAAAATCACATTTGGAGACAATTCAAAAGGGAAAGTGCAAGGACTTGGCAAGGTGGCAATTTCGAATGATTCATCAATTTCAAATGTTCTCTTGGTTGCACCTTTGAGCTTCAATTTGTTATCAGTGGGTCAACTCTGTGATCTTGGACTTCAATGCTTATTCACTCCAACATAGGTTATTGTATCAAAAATGGATGATGAATCATTGGTGTTCAAAGGATTTAGATACAACAATCTCTACTTAGTGGATTTCACTTCAGAAGATGCAGACTTAAGAACTTGCCTCTTCACCAAAGCTTCACTTGGATGTTATGCATCAAACAGGCTATTTCCTCACCGGCTACTTGCAAGAACACTGATTGATGAGTATAACACACCGGAGAGGTTTTTCACTTCAGAAGATCACTCTTGCAAGAACAATGATTGATGAGTATAACACATCGGAGAGGTTTTGGGCCGAAGCTGTCAACACTGCATGTTATGCATCAAACAGGCTATTTCCTCACCGACTGCTTGCAAAGACTCCCTATGAACTGCTAAATGGGAAAAGCCAGACGTCTCCTTCTTTCGGGTGTTTGGATGCAAATGCTACATCTTCAAGAAATGCCATCACTTAGGGAAGTTTCAAAGACGTTGTGATATTGGTTTTCTTTTGGGTTATTCATTAAAGTCCAAAGCATATCGAGTATTCAATCATGCCACTGGCGTGGTAGAAAAAACATATGATGTGGAATTTGATGAGACTAATGGCTTCCAAGGAGCACTTGAGAATTTTGATGATGTAGGTGATGAGCCACTTAGGGAAGCAATGAAGAACATGCCAATTGGAGCTATCAAACCAAAAGAAGATGAAGAAGAGGTGCAAAACATTGACAGGCCTTCTTCATCAAATGTACCACAAGATGATGAAAAAGATGAGAGACATGCAAATGAAGATACATTTGTCTCTCATGAACAAGCAAGGGTACAAGCCGAAGATGTTGATGCTCCAGGATCTTCTTCCCAAGTGGTTAACAGGAGAAATTCATCACTACTTCAAGCTCATCCTCAAAACCAAATCATCAGGAGTCCTTCACAAGGGGTTATTACTCGATCCCATAGACATGCTTCTTTTATTGAACATCACTCCTTTGTTTCTTGTGTTGAGCCATCTTGTATAGATGAGGCGCTACAGGATCCGGACTGGGTGAATGCCATGCATGAAGAACTTAACAACTTCACCCGTAACGAAGTTTGGACCCTGGAGAAGCCCCCACAAGATGCAAGAATCATTGGAACAAAGTGGGTGTTCAGAAACAAACAAGATGATCAAGGTGTGATTGTAAGGAACAAGGCAAGACTTGTTGCAAAAGGATTCTCTCAAGTTGAAGGCTTAGATTTTGGAGAGACCTTTGCACCGGTTGCCCGACTGGAAGCCATCCGTATCCTACTTGCATATGCATCATGCTATGATATAAAACTTTATCAAATGGATGTAAAAAGTGCATTTTTAAATGGCTTCATAAATGAACTTGTATATGTTGAGCAACCACCTGGATTTGAAGACCCTAGATATCCTAACCATGCTTACAGGTTGTCCAAGGCGCTATATGGGCTAAAGCAAGCTCTAAGGGCTTGGTATGAGCGCCTTCGCGACTTCCTCATCGAAAAGGGCTTCAAGATCGGGACCGTCGACACAACTCTATTCACAAAGAAACATAACGGTGATATTTTCATTTGTCAAGTATATGTTGATGATATAATCTTTGGCTCGACAAATGACTATGATTGCAAGGAATTTGGTGAGTTGATGTCGAAGGAGTTCGAGATGTCAATGATTGGTGAGCTGACGTACTTCCTCGACTTTCAAGTCAAGCAAATGAAAGATGGTAACTTTCTCTCACAAGAGAAGTATACCAAAGACTTGTTGAAAAGGTTCAACATGGAGAAGTGCAAACCAATCAAGACACCTATGCCAACAAATGGACATCTCGACCTAGATGAGGGAGGTAACCCGGTTAATCAAACTCTCTACCGTTCTATGATTGGTAGCTTATTGTACCTTACCGCATCTAGGCCCGATATCATGTTTAGTGTCTGCATGTGTGCTAGATTTCAATCTAATCCTAAGAAAGCTCATCTTCGCGCTGTTAAGAGAATTCTTAGGTATCTCAGGCACACCACAAACGTTGGTCTGTGGTATCCTAAAGGAGCTACTTTTGATTTAATTGGCTATTCCGATTCGGATTATACCGGTTGCAAAATTGATAGGAAAAGTACTTCTGGGGGATGCCATCTGCTTGGTAGATCACTAGTTTCATGGACATCCAAAAAGCATAATAGTGTTGCCTTGTCAACTGCCGAAGCGGAATACATTGCCGCAGGTGCGTGTTGCACACAGATTTTATATATGAAACAAACTCTTCTAGATTATGGCGTAGTTCTAGAAAAGGTACCTTTGTTGTGTGATAATGAGAGTGCTGTTAAAATTGCTAATAACCCTGTACAACACTCTCGCACCAAGCACATTGATATCCGTCATCACTTCCTTAGAGATCATGTTGCTAAAGGAGATATCATTTTAGAAGGAGTGAGGTCGGAAGATCAATTAGCGGATATTTTCACTAAGCCACTTGATAAGACCCGCTTTTGCATGTTGAGGAATAAACTAAATATTCTTGATCTCAGAAATTTTATGTAAAATGTCAAATGGTGTTGTCAAGCTTGCATTGCATGTTTAAATTTCTTGTATTGCATTTAGGGCTTGTCTAACCTAGTTGAGATAACCGCCAACAAAGCGAGTGAAAAAGCTTAACTCGGATCAAACTTGACAAGTCTTAGTTTTAAGCTTTTAGCACTTAAATTCTTACTTTTTACGCAATTGTTGGTTCTTGAAATATGCATGAGGTACTGCACTTAGGGGGAGTATTCAAAACTCAAATCACTCATGAAAACCCCTAGTGCAAGGCCGAAATGCAAATTTTACCATTTGCCTATTTTCTTTAAAAATTATCTAGCCTATGGCAAAATATTTTGAAAAATATGAGAAAATATATGAGGGCGCCAATACCTGTCCCAACAAGTGTTATTTTGTGTGGTTATAAGTTGGGATTTGGTTTGGTTGAAATTAGATAGAAAAATTCAAAATTTTCCAATCTTCCCTCTGTCTGGGCTCACCGGACAGTCCGGTGTGCACCGGACACTGCACTATGCAATGTCCGGTGCACCGGCAGCAGCGCGCTATATTTCCATTCTCCTGTGCGCTGTCCCGTGGTTCACCGAACAGCTACTGTGCGCTGTCCGGTGTGCACCGGACAGGCACTGTAGACTGTCCGGTGCGCCCATATCCGGTTTTTAAAAAAACTTTTCCCTCTCGCGCCCGAGGCCTGGCAGTCACTTCTCTCTGTTCTCTGCCTCTCTCTCTCGGTCTCTGGCGATCTCCACCCCTTGCCGGCGACCACCCCTCCTCTCCGGTGGTCTGTTCTCCGGCGACCTCGACCCAGTGCTCCTCTCCTGCCCTCGCTCGGTGAGCAGCCCCTTCTTCCTCTGTCTTCTCTCTCTCTCTGTTTCTCTAGGCTGTGCACCCCCTATTTCCACCCTTTGTGCCCAATTCAAAATCCTATGAATCCCAATGAATCCATGTGGTGCAATATGTTCCTATTTGGCCATCGAGTATCCTTGCAGGTTCCTAGCTCCTTCGGGAGGGTTTTCCCACCTCAAATTGCCATTTCTCTAAAACCCTAAATCCTCGCACACCACGTGTTCGATGAAATGCCCAAACCAGCCAAAATTGCTCCAATTGAACCCAAATTTTTCAGGCACTTTCACCACACCTCCAGTAACATATTCGACAAATTTCACGCTCATCCGATATTCCAGGCTTTAATTTCACCAAATTCCCTGTTTCGAGCGATCGTTTCCGAGCCGAGTGCCAAAATCTCATTTTCTTCGCCTAAATTCAAACCGAACACACACTTCACTCATATTCACCTATATAAACCTATTTGTGAAGTATCAGCTCAATTCCTCGTCATTTCATACCTCAATTCGAATTCCAAACCTCCTATGGCACTATTTCTCGCTCAAACGCCGTTTTTACGTCGTTTGACCTCTCGATCGCCATTTCTCTCATTTTCTGTGCCATATTTCTCTGTGTATGTATTTATTCACATTTCATATATTTATGACTATGTGACTAATACGTCCTCACCTCTTCTGTCATTTCAGTGACCTTGATTGCCAGTGTGCCGTCTCCTGTCCTGCCTGGATTGTCACCTCTCGTGTGAGTTTTCCAGGTAGTCATCTCATCCTCTGATTTTCTATCGGATATTATCAACCTGTGCTTAGCCTCTCTCTCTCTCTCTCTCATTCGCAGTCGTCAGGTCAGGATGCCGCGCACGAAGAATGTGTCGGCGCCAGGGGGAGGCGATGATGAGGATCCTCGTCACCCCTTCAGGCAGGTCAAGGGCAAGACAGTACACTTGGAGCAGCAGGAAGGCCGCAAGAAGCGGCGTATGGACAGAGCAGCCCGTGCAGCGGCAGCAGCAGCAGCAGCCGCTGCGCAGGCCGAGCTTGGAGATCAGCCACAGACTTCGTCAGACCAGATTGCGTACCGTGTTCGTCGCCTCACCTCCCGGCCTCGCTCCTCCACTCACACCACTGCTTCCACTCCACCACCCACTCTGCCTGCTCCCGTCACCCCTGTTGCGCCATCCACCACCACAGCCATACCCGCTACCTCCACTACACCCGCTTCCACTGCTCCTCCTTCCGCTCCCGCTTCCGCTCCTCCTATCCCTCCTCCTCGATTCCGAGAGCGCGATGAGACTGAGGTACAACCACTTGCTGCGGATCCCAGACTTTTTGACCTTCAGCGTGCTACAGCGGCACGGGTACGTAGGTTCAGATACGTACCCGTGGAGTCTTGGTTACCGGCTCAGAGGGACCCTGCTGCAGTTGACCGTTTCAGCACCCGTATTCAGGAGTCCTTTTTGAGAGCTCAGATGTCTGCACAGATTGCTCTGCGTGCGCACCGGCTTTTGGATCTTCTAGCTTTTCTGCTTGCCGCCGGTGCTGACTTTGAGGTGCACCTCACATATCTGCCTGGCCTTCTAACTCTTTTGACTACCAGCGGCAGGTATGTTGAGGAGTGGGTCCGAGTTTTCTACGCGACTGTATGGATAGACCCAGATCACCACTGGACGAGGTTTCGTTTTGAGCGAGAGGATGTCACTATTACTGCCAGCCAGATTCGCTAGCTCTTTGGATTTCATGAGTCATCGACTCGACTTCACAGCTTATGCTACGACACCTCTGACCCTCCTCGTCGCCCTCACGACGGTGTGGCTCCGGGTACAGCTCATGTCGTGGCTCTGTTCCGCCCGCCCTTCTCAGATAGGTCGCGACGCTCACCGGCAGACTTCACTACAGCAGCAAAGTTCCTATTTGAGCTTATGAGACGGACACTTCTGCCGCGGATGGGATACAGGGAGGCTACCACACATATCTAGCTCTGGCTCCTTGGTGCCCTGGTCTCTCACTCCGAGTTTGACGTCGTGGATTTCCTTATTTGTGAGATCGAGGACACCGTTTTGGATGGTCTGTGTGCTCGACGCCAGCTGCCATATGCTCACTACCTGTGCCACATTTTTGCGCAGCTGATTCAGCCTCCACAGTTTCAGGGCACACTTGAGGCCTCATGCCTCGGTTTTGGGTCCTACCGTCCGGCGCCTGAGGATCCTGTGCCAGCTTCTGCTCCAGTTTTTGACACTCAGGCCGAGGATGCTGCTCACCATCAGTTCGCAGCTCAGGATGCGACAATTGATGATGATGATGATGACGATGATTTTGGGATTCCACCTCTGCCTCCACCTCCGCCTCCTATGCCTCCACGCTCACATGATCATGAGGCTGGGAGTTCTAGTGCTACCCCTACTGCCCCTCCGGCTATTGACCCTGCTATTGCTTCGATTCTCCAGTCTCTCACTCAGCAGCAGGCTCACTTGGCCGCCGAGCAGACCCGGTTATCCGAGAGGATGCTCTCGATGTTTCAGACCATGCAGGACAGGCAGGATTCTCTTCAGCAGCAGCTTCTTCAGGATCGGGCTGAGAGCAGGGCATTCATGGCTCTTATGCTACAGCATTCTGGTGTCTTGGTTCCCCCGGTTCAGTCTGCACCACCTCCTCCGCTTTAGGCTCCTGTTGTGCCAGCACTTCAGTCAGGACCCCCTCTTACTTCTGTTGGTCCTTCTTCCTCTCCGCTCCGGCCGGTCACCCTGGCCTTCACGTCACCGGTTCTCAGCTCTGTCTGCCCTCAGCCGCCAGTGCCACCAGCTTCTGCTGTTACCACTACTGCTGTGGCAGTATCTGTGACCACTTCAGTTCCGGCAGCTTCTGCAGCGTGGCCTCAGTCAGAGTCAGTACCAGCTCTAGCTTCTACAGCAGATCCTGGATCCGAGACTGACTCTGACCACCAGCCGGCGTTCGCTCTGCTACCTCGACCGCGACCGGATGCGACCCCGCCGCCTCCTCCCACTTCTGATGTTTAGGTTTGGGTGCCCTTTTGGCGTTTGACGCCAAAGGGGGAGAGATATGAGTTGTGAGAGCTAGAGGGAGTTAAAAAGTTAGTAGAGAGTCATTTTGATGTAATATATGTGCTTGTTACTCTCTGTACTAGCTTGGTGCTTTTGGCTCACAAACTCTATATATACTCTCGATGCTTATGATTGACTGTGTGTATTATGTTTTCACCTTATACTTTATCACCAGTCTTCTAGTTCTTGATTCATTGATTTAATTTCACTTTTATATGAACAAGAATCTTACAATGTGTATGCGCTCACTCTTATTATTATGGTACACGTTCTTTCTGTCAAAGATTACTGAGTATAACTAACCATCCTTTCTATTGACAGAAACTTCAAAACAAACTACTCTCACAAATCTTGTAGGGTTGTCATCAATCACCAAAAAGGGGGAGATTGAAAGCATCTAGGCCCCTGGTTGGTTTTAGTGATTAATGACAACGTAATGTTATATGTGACTAACGTGTGTTTTGCAGAGACAAATGGTAAGTTAGGTCGCATGACAGGTAGAAGTACTACAACCGTGAAAACAATCCTGGAGATAAGAACTCGAAGCGACGGGCAAAACGACGAATCAAAAGGTGAAGGACTACGGAGTCCGAGTGTCAAGGAGATGTGGATACTCGTGATTTAGTTAGGTCTTTTATTCTCTTTTTAGCCGTACTATAAAGAGGGGTTGTCGATAAGTAGTTTGACCAAGAGAGTTCTAGTGTAGTGTTGGTGCACAATCACACTCACATACAATGCTAGGTGTCACTCTAGAACTCACTCACAAGTTAGAACGAAAACCGATTTGAAAAACAGCTGAAAAACAAGAAGTAGGGTTTCTGGCCCTAGGGCACCGGACTGTCCGGTGTGCACCGGACTGTCCGGTGCACCCTCTGCCAGGTGGGGCCAGGCTGGCCCGGGGAAGAGCCTTCCCCACGCAGGAACCCGAGAGCGCAGGTTTAGGAGTTGAATTATAGTGGAGCACCGGACAGTGCACCGGACAGTGCACCGGACTGTGCGGTGTGCACCGGACAGTGACTGTTCACTGTCCGGTGTGCCATGAGTCCAACGGCTAACTGTCAGAACTAGCCGTTGGAAACGACCGTTGGCGCACTGGTGGCGCACCGGACTGTCCGGTGCGCTAATGCGCAGAAAGTTGCTGGTAATGGCTAGTTGGTGGGTGAGTGCTATTTATACCCCCTCCACCCACCATATTCAATGTCTTGCACCCCACATTTATTCCAGCATATTGCTAGAGCATTGCAAGCACCAAAAGCCTAGTGAGGAGATCAGAGAATCTTAATCCCGCATTTGTTCCTCATTAGAGCTAGCAAGAGCCACCTAGAGCACACACCATTTGCATTAGGCTTCTCTTGGTCAAGCGAAAGTCTACGGCTTGTTACTCTTGGTGTTCGACATCACCTAGACGGCTTGGTGGCGTTGGGAGCTCGGTGATCACCGTGAAGATCTTGTTGGTGACCCGACTCAAGTTTTTAAGCGGTCTCGAGGGATCCACCGCGCCAGAGTGGCAAAGGATCATCTCGTAGTGAGCACTTGGTTCTTGCGAGGACCAAGGGGGAGCGATACCCTTGCGCGGGTGCTCCAACGAGGACTAGTGGAGAGTGCCGACTCTTCGATACCTCGGGAAAAAATGGAGGAGTCTTCTAAACCTTGCTTTACATTCCACACTTAATTCAAGTACTTTACATTGTGTATTTGTTTAGCAAGTATTTGAAGTATTGTCTTAGCTCTATCGTATTTCTAGTATTATTATCTTAGTGCTAGTTGTTGGGGTGAAGTTGGGCTCTTGTTTAGCTCTTGCTTAGGTTTTAATTAGTGTTGATTTTTAGAAAAGCCCAATTCACCCCCCCTCTTGGGCATCGTGATCCTTTCAACTTTCTCCCCCTTTGGCATGAATCGCCAAAAACGGATACTTAGAGTGAAATATAGGCCCTTTGGAACTACTTTATCCCCCTTTGGCAAACAATAATATGAGTGAAGATTATACCAAAGTTGGAGAGTTGCTCGGTGCGACGGCGAAGGGTGAGTTAATGGAGTGGAGTGGAAGCCTTTGTCTTCACCGAAGACTCCAATTCCCTTTCAATACACCTATGACTTGGTTTGAAATATACTTGAAAATACATTAGTCATAGTATAAATAAAAGAGATGATCAAAGGTATAAATCTGAGCTATGTATGCAAGACATCAATAAAAATTCCTAGAATCAAGAATATTTAGCTCATGCCTAAGTCTGGTAAAAGTTTGTTCATCTAATGGCTTGGTAAAGATATCGGCTAATTGATCTTTAGTATTAATGTATGCAATCTCGATATCTCCCTTTTGTTGGTGATCCCTTAAGAAGTGATACCGAATGTCTATGTGTTTAGTGCGGCTATGCTCAACGGGATTATCCGCCATGCGGATTGCACTCTCATTATCACATAGAAGAGGAACTTTGGTTAATTTATAACCATAGTCCCTAAGGGTTTGCCTCATCCAAAGTAGTTGCGCGCAACAATGGCCTGCGGCAATGTACTCGGCTTCGGCGGTAGAAAGAGCTACTGAATTTTCCTTCTTTGAAGCCCAAGACACCAAGGATCTTCCCAAGAACTGGCAAGTCCCCGATGTGCTCTTTCTATTAATTTTACACCCTGCCCAATCGGCATCCGAATAACCAATTAAATCAAATGTGGATCCCCTAGGATACCAAAGCCCAAACTTAGGAGTATAAGCCAAATATCTCAAGATTCGTTTTACGGCCGTAAGGTGAGCTTCCTTAGGGTCGGCTTGGAATCTTGCACACATGCATACGGAAAGCATAATGTCCGGTCGAGATGCACATAAATAGAGTAATGAACCTATCATTGACCGGTATACCTTTTGATCTACGGATTTACCTTCCGTGTCGAGGTCGAGATGCCCATTAGTTCCCATGGGTGTCTTGATGGGCTTGGCATCCTTCATCCCAAACTTGTTTAGAATGTCTTGAGTATACTTTGTTTGGCTAATGAAGGTGCCCTCTTGGAGTTGCTTCACTTGAAATCCTAAGAAATACTTCAACTCCCCCATCATTGACATCTCGAATTTCTGTGTCATGATCCTACTAAATTCTTCACATGTAGATTCGTTAGTAGACCCAAATATAATATCATCAACATAAATTTGGCATACAAACAAATCATTGTCAAGAGTTTTAGTGAATAGAGTAGGATCGGCCTTGCCGACTTTGAAGCCATTAGCGATAAGGAAATCTCTTAGGCACTCATACCATGCTCTTGGGGCTTGCTTGAGCCCATAAAGCGCCTTAGAGAGCCTATAGACATGGTTAGGATACTCACTATCTTCAAAGCCGGGAGGTTGCTCAACATAGACCTCTTCCTTGATTGGTCCGTTGAGGAAGGCACTTTTTACGTCCATTTGATAAAGCTTGAAGCCATGGTAAGTAGCATAGGCTAATAATATACAAATGGACTCAAGCCTAGCTACGGGTGCATAGGTTTCACCAAAATCCAAACCTTCGACTTGTGAATACCCTTTGGCCACGAGTCGGGCTTTGTTCCTTGTCACCACACCATGCTCATCTTGCTTGTTGTGGAAGACCCATTTGGTTCCTACAACATTTTGATTAGGACGTGGAACTAAATGCCATACCTCGTTCCTAGTGAAGTTGTTGAGCTCCTCTTGCATCGCCATCACCCAATCCGAATCTTGAAGTGCTTCCTCTACCCTGTGTGGCTCAATAGAGGAAACAAAAGAGTAATGCTCACAAAAATGTGCAACACGAGATCTAGTGGTTATCCCCTTATGAATGTCGCCGAGGATGGTGTCGACGGGGTGATCTCGTTGAATTGCTTGGTGAACTCTTGGGTGTGGCGGCCTTGGTTCTTCATCCTCCTTGTCTTGATCATTTGCATCTCCCCCTTGATCATTGCCGTCACCTTGAGGTGGCTCATCTTTTTGATCTTCTCCTTCATCAACTTGAGCCCCATCCTCATTTGGAGTTGTTGGAGATGCTTGCGTGGAGGAGGATGGTTGATCTTGTTCATTTGGAGACTCTTCGGATTCCTTAGGACACACATCCCCAATGGACATGTTCCTTAGCGCGATACACGGAGCCTCTTCTTCACCTATCTCATCAAGATCAACTTGCTCTACTTGAGATTCGTTAGTCTCATCAAACACAACGTCACAAGAAACTTCAACTAGTCCTGAGGACTTGTTAAAGACTCTATATGCCCTTGTGTTTGAATCATATCCTAGTAAAAAGCCTTCTACGGTCTTAGGAGCAAATTTAGATTTTCTACCTCTTTTAACAAGAATAAAGCATTTGCTACCAAAGACTCTAAAATATGAAATATTGGGATTTTTACCGGTTAGGAGTTCATATGATGTCTTCTTGAGGATTCGGTGTAGATACAACCGGTTGATGGCGTAGCAGGCGGTGTTGACGGCCTCCGCCCAAAACCGATGCGAAGTCTTGTACTCATCAAGCTTGGTTCTTGCCATGTCCAGTAGAGTTCTATTCTTTCTCTCCACTACACCATTTTGTTGTGGCGTGTAGGGAGAAGAGAACTCATGCTTGATGCCCTCCTCCTTAAGGAAACCTTCAATTTGAGAGTTCTTGAACTCCGTTCCGTTGTTGCTTCTTATTTTCTTGATCCTTAAGCCGAACTCATTTTGAGCCTGTCTCAAGAATCCCTTTAAGGTCTCTTGGGTTTGAGATTTTTCCTGCAAAAAGAACACCCAAGTGAAGCGAGAATAATCATCCACAATAACTAGACAATACTTACTCTCGCCGATGCTTATGTAAGCGATCGGGCCGAATAGGTCCATGTGTAGGAGCTCCAGTGGCCTGTCAGTCATCATGATGTTCTTATGCGGATGATGAACACCAACTTGCTTCCCTACTGGCATGCGCTACAGATCCTGTCTTTCTCAAAATGAACATTTGTTAATCCTAAAATGTGCTCTCCCTTTAGAAGCTTATGAAGATTCTTCATTACAACATAGGCTAGTCGGCGGTGCCAGAGCCAACCCATGTTAGTCTTAACAACTAAGCAAGTGTCGAGTTCAGCTCTATCAAAATCTACCAAGTATAGCTGACCCTCTAACACTCCCTTAAATGCTATTGAATCATCACTTCTTCTAAAGACAGTGACACCTACATCAGTAAATAGATAGTTGTAGCCCATTTTGCATAATTGAGATACGGAAAGCAAATTGTAATATAATGAATCAACAAGAAAAACATTGGAAATGGAATGGTCAGGTGAAATAGCAATTTTACCCAAACCTTTGACCAAACCTTGATTTCCATCCCTGAATGTGATAGCTCGTTGGGGATCTTAGTTTTTCTCATAAGAGGAGAACATCTTCTTCTCCCCTGTCATGTGGTTTGTGCACCCGCTGTCGATTATCCAACTTGAGCCCCCGGATGCATAAACCTACAAAACAAGTTTAATTCTTGATTTTAGGTACCCAAACAGTTTTGAGTCCTTTAGCATTAGAGACAAGAACTTTGGGTACCCAAACACAAGTCTTTGATCCCTTGTGTTTGCTCCCAACAAACTTGGCAACTACCTTGCCGGATTTGTTAGTTAGCACATATGATGCATCAAAAGTTTTAAATGAAATGCTAGGTTCATTTGATGCAGTAGGAGTTTTCTTCTTAGGCAACTTAGCACGGGTTGGTTGCCTAGAGCTAGATGTCTCACCCTTATACATAAAAGCATGATTAGGGCTAGAGTGAGACTTCCTAGAATGAATTCTCCTAATTTTGCTCTCGGGATAACCGGCAGGGTACAAAATGTAACCCTCGTTATCTTGAGGCATGGGAGCCTTGCCCTTAACAAAGTTAGACAATTTTCTTAGGAGGGGCATTAAGTTTGACATTGTCTCCCTTATGGAAACCAATGCCATCCTTGATGCCAGGGCGTCTCCCACTATAAAGCATACTACGAGCAAATTTAAATTTTTCATTTTCAAGTTCATGCTCGGCAATTTTAGCATCTAATTTTGCTATATGATCATTTTGTTGTTTAATTAAAGCCATGTGATCATGAATAGCATTAATGTCAACATCTCTACATCTAGTGCAAATAGAAACATGCTCAATGGTAGATGTAGAGGGTTTGCAAGATTTTAATTCTACAACCTTAGCATGCAATATATCATTTTCACTTCTAAGGTTAGAAATAGTAACATTGCAAACATCAAAATCTTTAGCCTTAGTAATTAATTTTTCATTTTCATTTCTAAGGCTAGCAAGAGAATCATTCAATTTTCAATCTTAGCAAGCAAATTAGCATTATCATCTCTGAGATTGGAAATTGAATCATCACAAACATTAGAATCAACCTTATTAATTAATCTAGCATTTTCATTTCTAAGGCTGGCAATAGTATCATGGCAAGTGAGAGCACCTAGAGGGGGGTGAATAGGTGATCCTGTAAAACTTGAAAACTTAAGCCACAAAAACTTGGTTAAGCGTTAGCACAGTAAATGCCAAGTGGCTAGAGAGGAGTCAAAACACAATAACCACAAGACATCGATCACAGAGATGGCACGGTGGTTATCCCGTGGTTCGGCCAAGACCAATGCTTGCCTACTCCACGTTGTGGTGTCCCAACGGACGAGGGTTGCAATCAACCCCTCTCAAGCGGTCCAAAGACCCACTTGAATACCACGATGTTTTGCTTGCTTTTCTTAATCCCGTTCGCGAGGAATCTCCACAACTTGGAGCCTCTCGCCCTTACACTTGAAATTCACAAAGAAGCACGGAGCAAGGGAGGGATTAGCAACGCACACAAGACACAAGAATCAGAGTGTCAACACGCACACAAGTCGCAACAAGAGCTCGCAACAGAAACCAATGAGTTCACAACTCCACTAGAGCTCTATATGCTATCACAAAGAAACGAATGCGCGAAATTGATGTCTTGGTGCTTAGGAATGTTGTAGGAATGCTTGGTTTCCTCCTCCATGCGCCTAGGGGTCCCTTTTATAGCCCCAAGGCAGCTAGGAGCCGTTGAGAGCATTCTAGGAAGGCTGATATTGCCTTCTGTCGACTGGTGCACCGGACAGTCTGGTGCACACCAAACAATGTCCGGTGCCCGATTCACTTCCAAAAATGGCGCAGTCGACCGTTGGTAGCCTGAGAGCCGTTGGCGCACCGGACATGTCCGGTGCACAACGGACAGTCCGGTGCCTCCTTCTAGCCGTTGGCTCGGCCACGTGTCCCGCGCAGATCACGCGGCCGACCGTTGGCCCGGCCGACAGTCCGGTGCACACCGGACAGTCCGGTGAATTATAGCCGTACGTCGCTGATGAATTCCCGAGAGCGACGAGTTCGCCTGTGAACGGCCCACCGGACAGTCCGGTGCACCACCGGACAGTCCGGTGAATTATAGCCATACACCGCCGTCGAAGTCCCGAGAGCAGCCTGGCGCACCGGACACTGTCCGGTGCACCACCGGACAGTCCGGTGCTCCAGACTGAGCAGAGTCTTGGCTGCTCAAGCCAAGGCATTTTCAATTGGATTTTTCCTGTTTCCAGCACTTAGACACAATACATTAGTCCATAAAACAATGTACTAAGTCTGAGAAACATACCTTTATCCTTGATTTGTACTTTGTCCACCTTTTTACACTTAGGCACTTGTGTTGGACACTAAATCACCAAAATACTTAGAAATGGCCCAAGGGCACATTTCCCTTTCAATCTCCCCCTTTTTGGTGATTTATGCCAACACAATATAAAGCAAGTAGAACAAATACAAAATCAATTCAAATAAGAACTCAAATTGTTTTGATTCAAATTTGACATATATGGATCACTCTTTGCCACCATTTGGTTTGTTTTTGCAAATCAAACTCAAATTTCTATCTCTAAGTCAAACACACATGTTAAGACATAAAGAGAGTCATTCCAAGAGAAATTGATTCAAGATTTCAAAAACTCCCCTTTTTCCCATAATCAACACTTCTCCCCACAAGAAGCCAACTTTTGACAAGAGAGACAATAAAAGAGTTTTGACAAACCAAATGCTCTAATCTACTATTTTCAAAATTTCTCAAGTGGTAGCTGATCCATTTATCGCTTTGGCCTTTATTTTCTCCCCCTTTGGCATCAAGCACCAAAACGGGATTAATCTTGGCCCCAGAACCCCATTGCCTCACCAAAATCTTCAATAAGAATACAAAGGCAATAAGAGTACATGAGATGAACTTGGAATAAGTTACCCTCTCATCGGAGTGCAGTGGAAGTCTTTCATGGTCCAAGTCCACCTTTTCCCTTTCAAACCTCCTTTGAGACTAAAACAAGCAAACTCAAGCACATGGTTAGTCTCAAAGGGTCAAGTTGTAGCACAGCTCCCCCTAAATATGTGCATCACTTGCACAAGGACTTGTGAGGTCCGGGGAGTGATTGTACAACTTGAGCACCATGGTAAGCAACAAAATGCATAAGGAACATGATCAAAGGCATAAATACATGTATGCTATGAATCAATCCAAGTTCCGCGAATCTAGGACATTTAGCTCACTACGCAGCCTGCAAAAGGTCTTCTCATCTAGAGGCTTGGTAAAGATATCGGCTAGCTGGTTCTCGGTGCTAACATGAAACACCTCGATATCTCCCTTTTGCTGGTGGTCTCTCAAAAAGTGATGCCTGATGTCAATGTGCTTTGTGCGGCTGTGCTCAACAGGATTTTTCGCTATTCGGATAACACTCTCATTATCACATAGGAGTGGGACTTTGCTCAGATTGTAGCCAAAGTCCCGGAGGGTTTGCCTCATCCAAAGTAGTTGCGCGCAACACTGTCCTGCGGCAACATACTCGGCCTCAGCAGTGGATAGGGCAACGGAGGTTTGTTTCTTAGAGTTCCACGACACTAGGGACCTTCCTAAGAATTGGCACGTCCCCGATGTACTCTTCCTATCGACCTTACATCCAGCATAGTCGGAGTCTGAATATCCAATCAAGTCAAAGTTAGACCCCTTTGGATACCAGATCCCGAAGCAAGGCGTAGCGACTAAATATCTCAAAATTCGCTTCATAGCCACTAAGTGACACTCTCTTGGATCGGATTGAAATCTAGCACACATGCATACGCTAAGCATAATATCCGGTCTACTAGCACATAAATAAAGCAAAGAACCTATCATGGACCGGTATGCTTTTTGACCAACGGACTTACCACCTTTGTTGAGGTCGGTGTGTCCGTCGGTTCCCATCGGCGTCTTTGCGGGCTTGGCGTCCTTCATCCCAAACCACTTTAGCAAATCTTGCGTGTACTTCGTTTGGGAGATGAAGGTGCCGTCCTTGAGTTGCTTCACTTGGAACCCAAGGAAGTAGTTCAACTTGCCCATCATCAACATCTCGAATTTCTGCGTCATCACCCTGCTAAACTCTTCACAAGACTTTTGGTTAGTAGAACCAAATATTATGTCATCGACATAAATTTGGCACACAAAAAGATCACCATCGCAAGTCTTAGTGAAGAGAGTTGGATCGGCTTTCCCAACCTTGAAAGCATTAGCAATTAAAAAGTCTCTAAGGCATTCATACCATGCTCTTGGGGCTTGCTTAAGTCCATAGAGCGCCTTAGAGAGCTTACACACGTGGTCGAGGTACTGTTCATCCTCGAAGCCAGGGGGTTGCTCCACGTACACCTCCTCTTTGATCGGCCCGTTGAGGAAAGCGCTCTTCACATCCATTTGGTACAACCTGAAAGAATGGTGAGCGGCATATGCTAGCAAAATACGAATTGATTCTAGCCTAGCCACAGGAGCGAATGTCTCCTCAAAGTCCAAACCTGCGACTTGGGCATAACCTTTTGCCACAAGTCGAGCCTTGTTCCTTGTCACCACCCCGTGCTCGTCCTGTTTGTTGCGGAACACCCACTTGGTTCCCACAACATTTTGCTTGGGACGAGGCACCAGTGTCCAAACTTCATTGCGCTTGAAATTGTTGAGTTCCTCCTGCATGTTCAACACCCAGTCCGGATCTAGCAAGGCCTCTTCTACCCTGAAAGGCTCAATAGAAGAGACAAAGGAGTAATGCTCACAGAAATTAACTAATCTTGAACGAGTAGTTACTCCCTTGCTAATATCACCCAATATTTGGTCGACGGGATGATCCCTTTGGATCGTTGCTCGAACTTGGGTTGGAGGTGCCTGAGGTGCTTCTTCCTCTTCAACTTGATCATCCTGTCCTCCCCCTTGATCATGCGCCTCCACTTGAGGTACCTGTTCGTCATTTTGGGTTGGGGGATGCACCATAGTTGAGGAAGACGGTTGATCTTGCTCCAATTGTTCCTGAGGCCGCACATTTCCAATCGCCATGGTGCGTATCGCGGCCGTTGGAACATCTTCTTCATCTACATCATCAAGATCAACAACTTGCTCTCTTGGAGAGCCATTAGTCTCATCAAATACAACGTCGCTAGAGACTTCAACCAAACCCGATGATTTGTTGAAGACTCTATACGCCTTTGTATTTGAGTCATAACCTAATAAAACCCCTTCTATAGCTTTGGGAGCAAATTTAGAGGTTCTACCTTTCTTCACAAGAATATAACACTTGCTCCCAAATACACGAAAATAAGACACATTAGGTTTGTTACCAGTTAGCAGCTCATATGAAGTCTTCTTGAGGAGGTGGTGAAGATAGACCATGTTGATGGCGTGGCAAGCCCACGGCTTCCGACCAAAAACGCTCGGGGGTCTTGAACTCTCCAAGCATAGTCCTCGCCATATCAATGAGCGTCCTGTTCTTCCTCTCAACCACACCATTTTGCTGAGGTGTGTAAGGAGCGGAGAACTCGTGCTTGATCCCTTCCTCCTCAAGGAACTCCTCCACTTGAAGATTCTTTAATTCGGACCCGTTGTCGCTCCTTATCTTCTTCACCTTGAGCTCAAACTCATTTTGAGCTCTCCTGAGGAAGCGCTTGAGGGTCCCTTGGGTTTCAGACTTATCCTGCAAAAAGAACACCCAAGTGAAGCGGGAAAAGTCATCAACAATAACTAGACCATACTTACTTCCTCCTATGCTCAGATAGGCGACGGGTCCGAAGAGGTCCATATGCAGCAGCTCCAGAGGTCTTGAAGTGGTCATCACATTCTTGCTGTGATGTGCTCCTCCCACCTGTTTACCTGCTTGACAAGCTGCACAAGGTCTATCTTTTTCGAATTGCACGTTAGTCAAACCTATCACGTGTTCTCCCTTTAGAAGCTTGTGAAGGTTCTTCATCCCCACATGTGCTAAGCGGCGATGCCACAGCCAGCCCATGCTAGTCTTAGCAATTAAGCATGCATCTAGACTGGCCTCCTCTTTTGAAAAATCAACTAAATAAAGTTTGCCGTCTAATACACCCTTAAAAGCTAATGAACCATCACTTCTTCTAAAGACAGACACATCTATATTTGTAAATAGACAATTATATCCCATATTACATAGTTGACTAACAGATAGTAAATTATATCCAAGAGACTCAACTAAAAACACATTAGAGATAGAGTGCTCATTTGATATTGCAATCTTGCCTAAACCTTTCACCTTGCCTTGGTTCCTATTGCCGAATATGATTGAATCTTGGGAATCCTTATTCTTGACGTAGGAGGTGAACATCTTCTTTTTCCCCCGTCATATGGTTCGTGCATCCGCTGTCGATAATCCAGCTTGAACCCTCGGATGCATAAACCTGCAAGGCAAATTTAGGCTTGGGTCTTAGGTACCCAACTCTTGTTGGGTCCTACAAGGTTAGTCACAATTGTCTTAGGGACCCAAATGCAAGTTTTATCACCCTTGCATTTTGCCCCTAATTTCCTAGCAACTATCTTCCTATCCTTTCTACAAATAGCAAAGGAAGCATTTAAAGCATGATAAATTGTAGGGGGTCCATTCATAACTTTCCTAGGAACATGAACAATATTCTTTCTAGGCACATGATGAATATTTTTCCTAGGCATATCTCTACCATGCATATAGGAAGAACTGGGAGCAAACATAGCATAAGAATCATAGGCATGTGAATCAAAAGCATTACAACTTCTATGAGACTGTCTTCTATCATTGTACATAAAAGCATGGTTCTTTTTAGTACTACTTGCCATAGGGGCCTTCCCTTTCTCCTCGGCGGAGATGGGAGCCTTACGGCTTGTTAAGTTCTTGGCTTCCCTCTTGAAGCCAAGCCCATCCTTAATTGAGGGGTGTCTACCAATCGTGTAGGCATCCCTGGCAAATTTTAGTTTATCAAAATCACTTTTGCTAGCCTTAAGTTGGGCATTAAGACTAGCCATTTCATCATTTAACTTTGCAATAGAAGCTATGTGTTCACTACAAGCATCAATATCAAAATCTTTACATCTATTGCAAATAACAACATTTTCTACACAAGTTGTTGATTTACTAGCTATTTCTAACTTAGCATTCAAATCATCATTAATGCTCCTTAAGCTAGAAATCGTCTCATGACAAGAAGATAATTCACAAGAAAGAATTTCATTTCTCTTAACTTCTAAGGCATGAGATTTTTGTGCTTCTACAAATTTGTCATGTTCTTCATACAACAAGTCCTCTTGTTTTTCTAAAAGCCTATTCTTATCATTCAAGGCATCAATCAATTCATTAATTTTATCTACCTTGGTTCTATCTAGGCCCTTAAATAAACATGAATAATCTATTTCATCCTCATCACTAGATTCGTCCTCACTTGAAGAAGCATAAGTAGAGTTTCGAGTACATACCTTCTTCTCCCTTGCCATAAGGCATGTGTGACGCTCGTTGGGGAAGAGGGATGACTTGTTGAAGGCGGTGGCGGCGAGTCCTTCATTGTCGGAGTCGGACGAGGAGCAATCCGAATCCCACTCCTTGCCAAGATGTGCCTCGCCCTTTGCCTTCTTATAGTTCTTCTTCTTCTCCCTCTTGTTCCCTTGATCCTGATCACTATCATTGTCGGGACAGTTAGCAATAAAATAACCAAGCTTACCACATTTGAAGCATGAGCGCTTCCCCTTTGTCTTGGTCTTGCTTGACTGCCCCTTGCGACCCTTTAGCGCCATCTTGAATCTTTTGATGATGAGGGCCATCTCTTCATCATTAAGTCCGGCCGCCTCAATTTGTGCCACCTTGCTAGGTAGCGCCTCCTTGCTTCTTGTTGCCTTGAGAGCAAGGGGTTGAGGCTCGTTGATTGGACCATTTAATGCGTCGTCCACGTATCTTGCCTCCTTGATCATCATTCGCCCGCTTACGAATTTTCCAAGGACTTCTTCGGGCGACATTTTGGTGTACCTGGGATTCTCACGAATATTATTCACCAAATGAGGATCAAGAACGGTAAAGGACCTTAGCATCAATCGGACGACGTCGTGGTCCGTCCATCGCGTGCTTCCGTAGCTCCTTATTTTGTTGATAAGGGTCTTGAGCCGGTTGTATGTTTGGGTTGGCTCCTCGCCCCTTATCATCGCAAATCGTCCAAGCTCTCCCTCCACCAACTCCATCTTGGTGAGCAAGGTGACATCGTTCCCCTCATGAGAAATCTTGAGGGTGTCCCAGATCTGCTTGGCATTGTCCAAGCCGCTCACTTTATGGTATTCGTCCCTGCACAAGGATGCTAACAACACAGTAGTGGCTTGTGCATTTCTATGAATCTGTTTATTAATAAAAATAGGACTATCCGAGCTATCAAACTTCATTCCATTCTCAACAATCTCCCATATGCTTGGATGGAGAGAGAATAGGTGACTACGCATTTTGTGGCTCTAAAATCCGTAGTCCTCCCCATCAAAGTGTGGAGGCTTGCCGAGAGGAATGGAGAGCAAATGTGAATTTGAGCTTTAAGGAATACGCGAATAATCGAAAGAAAAGTTTGAGTTAACCGTCTTTCGTTTGTCGTAGTCATTGTCGTCGTTGTCCTTATGAGAAGAAGTGGATTCATCACTGTCGTCGTAGTAGACGATCTCCTTGATGCGTCTCGACTTCTTCTTCCTTCCATCTTTGCGTCTATGGCCCGAGCCCAAGTCGGTAGGCTTATCATCCTTAGGCTCGTTGACGAAGGACTCCTTCTCTTTGTCGTTGATCACGATTCCCTTCCCCTTAGGATCCATCTCTTTGGGCGGTTAGTCCCTTTGTGAAGAGAACGGCTCTGATACCAATTGAGAGCACCTAGAGGGGGGGTGAATAGGTGATCCTGTAAAACTTGAAAACTTAAGCCACAAAAACTTGGTTAAGCGTTAGCACAGTAAATGCCAAGTGGCTAGAGAGGAGTCAAAACACAATAACCATAAGAGATCGATCACAGAGATGGCACGGTGGTTATCCCGTGGTTCGGCCAAGACCAATGCTTGCCTACTCCACGTTGTGGCATCCCAACAGACGAGGGTTGCAATCAACCCCTCTCAAGCAGTCCAAAGACCCACTTGAATAACACGATGTTTTGCTTGCTTTTCTTAATCCCGTTCGCGAGGAATCTCCACAACTTGGAGCCTCTCGCCCTTACACTTGAAATTCACAAAGAAGCACGGAGCAAGGGAGGGATTAGCAACGCACACAAGACACAAGAATCAGAGTGTCAACACGCACACAAGTCGCAACAAGAGCTCGCAACACAAACCAATGAGTTCACAACTCCACTAGAGCTCTATATGCTATCACAAAGAAACGAATGCGCGAAATTGATGTCTTGGTGCTTAGGAATGTTGTAGGAATGCTTGGTTTCCTCCTCCATGCGCCTAGGGGTCCCTTTTATAGCCCCAAAGCAGCTAGGAACCGTTGAGAGCATTCTAGGAAGGCTGATATTGCCTTCTGTCGACTGGTGCACCGGACAGTGTGGTGCACACCGGACAATGTCCGATGCCCGATTCCCTTCCAAAAATGGCACAGTCGACCGTTGGTAGCCTGAGAGCCGTTGGCGCACCGAACATGTCCGGTGCACACCGGACAGTCCGGTGCCTCCTTCTAGCCGTTGGCTCGGCCACGTGTCCCACGCAGATCGCGCGGCCGACCGTTGGCCCGGCCGACCGTTGGCTCACCGGACAGTCCGGTGCACACCGGACAGTCCGGTGAATTATAGCCGTACGTCGCCGATGAATTCCCGAGAGCGACGAGTTCGCCTGTGAACGGCCCACCGGACAGTCCGGTGAATTATAGCCGTACACCGCCATCGAAGTCCCGAGAGCAGCCTGTTCGCCAAAGCCAGCCTGGCGCACCGGACACTGTCCGGTGCACCACCGGACAGTCCGGTGCTCCAGACTGAGCAGAGTCTTGGCTGCTCGAGCCAAGGCATTTTCAATTGGATTTTTCCTGTTTCCAGCACTTAGACACAATACATTAGTCCATAAAACAATGTACTAAGTCTGAGAAACATACCTTTATCCTTGATTTGTACTTTGTCCACCTTTTTACACTTAGGCACTTGTGTTGGACACTAAATCACCAAAATACTTAGAAATGGCCCAAGGGCACATTTCCCTTTCAGCAAGTGCTTAGCTCACTACATAATTTTTCACATTTTTCAACTTCTAGAGCGTAAGCATTTTTAACCTTAACATGCTTTTTGTTTTTCTTGATTAGAAAGTCCTCTTGGGAGTCCAAGAGTTCATCCTTTTCATGGATGGCACTAATTAATTCATTTAATTTTTCTTTTTGTTGCATGTTTAGGTTGGCAAAAACAGCACACAAATTTTCCTCCTCATCACTAGCATTATCATCACTAGAGGACTCATATTTAGTGGAGGATTTGGATTTAACATTCTTCTTTTTGTCGTCCTTTGCCATGAGGCACTTGTGGACGACGTTGGGGAAGAGAAGTCACTTGGTGACGACGATGTTGGCGGCGTCCTCGTCGGAGGAGGAGTCGGAGGAGCTCTCCTCGGAGTCCCACTCGCGGCACACATGGGCATCGCCGCCCCTCTTCTTGTGGTACCTCTTCTTTTCTCTTCTCTTGCCCTTCTTGTCGTCGCCCCTGTCACTGTCACTAGATAGTGGACATTTTGCTATAAAATGACCGGGCTTACCATATTTGTAGCACACTTTCTTGGAGCGGGGCTTGTAGTCCTTCCCCCTCCTTTGCTTGAGGATTTGGCGGAAGCTCTTGATGATGAGCGCCATCTCCTCATTGTCGAGCTTAGAGGCGTCGATTGGTTGTCTACTTGGTGTAGACTCTTCCTTCTTCTCCTCCGTTGCCTTGAATGCGACGGGTTGTTCCTCGGGCGTGGAGGAGGTGCCTTGCTCGATGATTTTCTTTGAGCCTTTAATCATTAGCTCAAAGCTCACAAATTTTCCTATAACCTCCTCGGGAGACATTAGCTTGTATCTAGGATCACCTCGAATTAATTGAACTTGGGTAGGGTTAAGAAAAACGAGGGATCTTAGAATAACCTTGACCATCTCATGGTCATCCTATTTTTTGCTCCCGAGGTTGCGCACTTGGTTCACCAAGGTCTTCAAGCGGTTGTACATGGCTTGCGGATCCTCCCCTTGGTGAAGCATGAAGCGACCGAGCTCCCCCTCGATCGTCTCCCGCTTGGTGATCTTTGTCACCTCGTCTCCTTCGTGCGTGGTCTTGAGTACGTCCCAAATTTCCTTCGCACTCTTTAACCCTTGCACCTTATTATACTCCTCTCGACTTAGAGAGGCGAGGAGTATAGTGGTGGCTTGGGAGTTAAAGTGGTGGATTTGGGCCACTTCGTCGGAGTCGTAGTCTTCATCCCCTACGGATGGCACCTGTACACCAAACTCAACAACATTCCAAATGCTTGTGTGGAGTGAGGTTAGATGATGCCTCATTTTGTCACTCCACATATTATAATCTTCACCATCAAAAACTGGTGGTTTGCCTAATGGAACGGAGAGTAAAGGAGTACGCTTTGAAATACGGGGGTAGCGTAGGGGGATCTTACTATACTTCTTGCGCTCATGGCGCTTAGAAGTTACCGATGGCGCGTCGGAGCCAGAGGTCGAAGGTGATGAAGAGTCGGTCTCGTAGTAGACCACTTTCCGCATCTTCTTGTGCTTGTCGCCTCTCCAATGCGACTTGTGGGAAGAAGATTTCTTCTCCTTCCCTTTCCCTTTGTTGCGGGACTCTTCCGATGAGGCCTTCCCGTGGCTTGTAGTGGGCTTGTCGCCGGTCTCCATCTCCCTCTTGGCATGATCTCCCGACATCACTTCGAGCGGTTAGGCTCTAATGAAGCACCGGGCTCTAATACCAATTGAAAGTCGCCTAGAGGGGGGGTGAATAGGGCGAAACTGAAATTTACAAAGTTAATCACAACTACAAGCCGGGTTAGCGTTAGAAATATAATACGAGTCCGAGAGAGGGCGTAAATACAAATCGCAAGCGAATAAATAAGTGAGACACAAGGATTTGTTTTACCGAGGTTCGATTCTCTCAAACCTACTCCCCGTTGAGGTGGTCACAAAGACCGAGTCTCTTTCAACCCTTTCCCTCTCTCAAACGGTCCCTCCGACCGAGTGAGCTTCTCTTCTCAATCAAACGGGAACCAAACTTCCCCGCAAGGACCACCACACAATTGGTGTCTCTTGCCTTGATTACAATTGAGATGATCGCAAGAAAGAATGAGAAAAAGAAGCAATCCAAGCGCAAGAGCTCAAATGAACACAACAATCACTCTCTCTAATCACTAAAGCTTTGAGTGGAATTTGGAGAGGATTTGATCTCTTTGGTGTGTCTAGAATTGAATGCTAGAGCTCTTGTAAGTAGTTGGAAGGTGGAAAATTTGGATGACTTGAATGTGGGGTGGTTGGGGGTATTTATAACCCCAACCACCAAAAGCGGCCGTTGGGAGGCTGTCTGTCGCATGGCGCACCGGACAGTCCGGTGCGCCACCGGACACTGTCCGGTGCGCCAGCCACGTCAGCCGGCCGTTGGGTTTCGACCGTTGGAGCTCTGTCTTGTGGGCCCGCCTGGCTGTCCGGTGGTGCACCGGACAGGCCCTGTAGGCTATCTGGTGTGCCACCCGTGCGTGCTCTGCTCCTCTGCGCGTGCAAGCGCGCATTTAATGCGTTGCAGTCGACCGTTGTGCGCGAAGTAGTCGTTGCTCCGCTGTCACACCGGACAGTCCGTTGAATTATAGCGGAGCGGATTCTCGAAGCTGGCGAGTTCAGAGTCGCTCTCCCTTGGGGCACCGGACAGTCCGGTGAATTATAGCAGAGCTCCTCTGAAATTTCCCGAAGGTGAAGATTTGGGCATCGGGTTCCCTGGTGCACCGGACACTGTCCGGTGGGGCACCGGACACTGTCCGGTGGCACACCGGACAGTCCGGTGCGCCAGACCAGGGCACACTCCGGTTGTTCCTTGCTCTCTTTGATTGAACCCATTCTTGGTCTTTTTATTGACTTATTGTGAACCTTTGGCACCTGTAGAACTTATAGACTAGACCAAACTAGTTAGTCCAATTATTTGTGTTGGGCAATTCAACCACTAAAATTAATTAGGAAATAGGTGTAAGCCTAATTCCCTTTGAATACCGAAAACCAAACTTTTGAGATACAAAAACCGAAACCGAACCGAACTACCGAAAAAACCGAAATTTCGGTTCAGTTCGGTACGGTTCGGTTCGGTTTTCGGTTTATGGTAAAAAAGTGCCCACCCCTACAGATTAACAACGTTTTCACCCAATATTCTTCTTCTAAACCTCAAATCATTGCCATTAGAGGACAACGTTATGCACAGTTATCTCTTTATTCAGAGATAACTCGTATAACCTGCTAAACTTTTCTGAAAGGGGACAATGATCATGCCAAGCCTTATTCTAAAAGCTTATTGAACGACCGTTGCCCAGCCTTTTCTATAATGTTTGTAGAAAATGTTTTTTTTGCTTCAAGAACCCCTTACCAGAAGTGTGTCCCCTAAGGCTATGTTCGGTTAGGGAGTTACCGGCCAGGATGAAGCCCAGAACCCCATGGATCGCTCCTGTCTGGAAATTATCCCTGTCCATCAGAAACGAGCGTTCGGTTAAGCTCGATATGGGCTACTTCCCGGCCTTTCCTTGTCACCCAGGCCTTGGAACCAGGCCCGGTCGCTGCGGGGTGGGAAATATCCCGGACGCACGCACGCAATAGGCCGCTCATGGATTAGGGCAACAACGCCGCATGCGCGCGGCAACTGTGGCACAGAGACTGGATTCCTCACGCCTGCTGGCGTCGATCTCCTCCAGAGGCTGCTTCTCACCGGTATTCTTCTTGCTCCCTGTCTCAACTAGGGCATTTAGGGTTCTTGCGTCTCTTCTTAGATCCAACTGCTCAGGCGGCGGTGAGTTCTTAGATCCAATCCCAGCAAGATTCGGTGCCAGCTCCCGAATCCATCGGTCCATCCCAGCGAGATTTGGTGCCAGCTCCCGAATCCATCGGTCCTAGCTGTCTGAGTTGATCGGCACCGTGCGAGCTGGCGGAAACCAAAGCTGCCATGCTAGCTGCCGCCGCCTTCTTGACAGAACACGCGTCAGGTTGGCCCGTGGACAATGACATGGAGACAGTGCGCAGAGCAGCGACGACGCACTTGCTGTGCTGCCTGCCTGCCGCGGCGTGCGACTGCTCCTTCCTGCGCCCAACTGCTTGTTGGAACTTGCACATGGGCGCAAGTTGATCCAACAGGGGGGAATGATAGCACAAACAGAGTTTAACGCGTGATGGCAAAAGCACTGTTCAACCAGCCTCTCAAGGGCACTGTGCGGGGGTATTTATAGGTGTCGGGTGCCCAGCGTCCCGTGTTAAGGACGCATGTGCCCTCAGACACCTAGGTTATCCCCGGAATATTCCCATAAAGCGGGGTTACAGACCGTAATTACAGGGACGCCTTTACAAATTAGGCCCGTAACACGCAGCGGCCACGCAGGGCCTGTCACAATGGGCCGGATCTCACATGGGCCTCCGCGCTGGACGAGGCCGCCCAGTGGGATGACCTCGCCACGGGTCTTCGTCTGATGCCGTATGGGACGAAGGGTGTCCCTGCCCATTGTCTTGTCTCCGTTGGGCCGGCGTAAACGGCGAAGGCCACGGGCGAAGGGTGTCCCTGCCTGTTGTCTTGTCTCCGTTGGGCCGGCGTTTACGGCAAAGGCCCCGAGCGAAGGGTGGCGTCTTTGCCTTCGCCCCAACATTTGCCCTCCGAGGGACCAGTTCGACTAAGTCATCTGGTGCCGAAGACGTCGCTAGATGGCGGAGACGCTGCCCTCGCTCGAAGTGGTTCCGCGGGGGTTTTTGACATGACCGTTGATTGACGCCGTACTGTGGGACTGCGGGTTTCCCGAAGCGCCGCGCCCTGTGTATAAAAGGGGGCGGGGGGCGGCGCGTTTTGAAATTTATTCTTCCACGCTCCGTGAAAACCCTAGCCGCTTTCTCCACCGTCTCTGCTGCTCGTCTGCTCTCCTTGCTCTTTGTTCGCCAGAGATCTGGCTCGAGTGAAGCAGACCGCCCGCCGCCGCCGACGGTATGTAGCGATGCCGACCTCTTCTTCTGCTGCCGCCTCACCGCCGGCCGACGCGTCGTCTGAGGAAACGCTGAGTTCTGTGGCGGCGGAGGAGTTGCGCGCCGGCGATACTGTGGATTTTGGTGTGTCGCGGATGTCATCGGCCCGCGTGCAGGATATGCAGCGGCTTGGTTACTTTGGCGGCGGGGTCGCCCGTGTCCCGGGGACGGAGGAAGTCCCCGAGCCGGAAGGCGAGTTGGTTGTGTTCGAGGCGTTCTTTGCCGTTGGTCTCCGCCTGCCTGCGCACCGATTTGTTGGAGAAGTCCTATGCAGATTCAATGTTCAGATCCATCAGCTGACACCGAACGCCGTGGTGGCTCTGTCGAAGTATGTCTGGGCGACGACTTCGTACGGCGGACAGCCATCAGTCGAAGTCTTCGCAAAGTATTATTGCCTGCACTGGCAGAAGAGGATGATTGGAAGTGAGGTTGCCCAGTTTGGGTTCTGTACATTTACGCCGAAGACCGGCAAGACCACGATGCAGGTAGTTGAGTTGGTTCCCTGCGCCCGCAACAAGTGGGGCAATTGGCAGGATTTTTGGTTCTACGTCGCGGAGGGTACAGCCGAAGACCATCCGGGGCTCCCCGTGTCCGAGATGTGCTCACATTTTTACTCAGCATACCCGCCTTTTGAAGTGGCGGATGAGGATGCGGACGAAGGGGCCCTTCGGTGCGCCGCCGGCTTGAGCAGCGGGCGCGATTTGGTTGAGGAGTTTGTGGCGTTCGGGGTATGGCCTTTGGCGCATGGCTGGGCGCTGGGCGAAGTGTGCCCTCGCCAGATGCCTCCCCACGGTGGGAAGCTGGTGCGAAGTCCTGCCTTCGCGCTGGATCTACAGGGTCGCGATCCGGCCGCCTTTGTGCGCGAGGCTGAGGATGGGGCGGTGCGGATCGTGGGTCGATATGTGCCTAGGACAGAGGGCCAGCGCAGCTGGGACATTCGAGGGTCAAATGACCACTTGAACAGGGTCTTTGAGTTGAATCGTCTGTCGTATGGCGGTTATCCAGGCCAAGACGATGTGGAACGTCGCGGGAAGAAACCGGTGGTGGAGTCTAGAGATGACCCCGCGCCGGCGGCCGCCCCATCCTCTAAGAAGAGGAAATTAGGTACTGCTGTGGGAGGACTTAGGGTTTCTGATGGTTTTGCTAGAGAATTGATGAGGACATGCGCGGCCCCGGGGGGAAGGATGTCTTCGCCCGAGCTCCGAGAGTCTTCGGCGCGGATGCTGAGGGTTACCGGGGGTTGGTGGCCTAAGAATGTTCCTGTCCCCCGCGCGGCCGGTGAAGACTTTTTTACATCTCGCATGGTTCGTGCTTGGAAAGTGTTTCCTTACGGGCGGAATATTGCTGCTGTTGTGTCGGCAGTGATGGACAAGGATCGCCAGGGAGCTGCACAGAAGCGCCAGGCGGTCGTCAGGCTGCATGAAGCCAGGCCGAAGAGGCAGCGGGGGGCTGCGAAGGCTACTGCCCCCGGCGGAGGCCAGCCACCGCTGGCGGCTAAGTCGGCCGTCCCTGCGTCCAGTAGGGCACCGGACGCTGCGAAGGCGGTTGCGACCGGTGGGCCCAAGTCAGCGAAGGCTGCCCCTTCGTCCGGCGGGTTGCCGGAGGCTGTGAAGGCGGCTCGAGGGTTGCCGCCCCCTGGCAAGCGCGTTGCTGACTTCGCCACCGACATTTGTGTGGAGGATTATCTTGTTGGTAAGTCGTTGGCTCAAGGGTTTTTTTAGATTTGTTGATGCGTCGCAGGGTCGGACGAAGACCAGCTTCTTGTTGTTCCGCCTGCCGCGGCGGCTGCCGTGGTGCCAAGGGCGAAGGGCAGTGCACTTTGAGCCGGTGGCGAGATACCGGCGCTCACTGCCGTCAGGGACGAGGCGGGTGCCGTGTCCCGCCGGCTGGAGGAGATGAAGGAGGCGCTAAGTCAGGTCCGTTGAGCTAGACCTCGGTTCGGTTTTTTTTAACGGCTTCGTCGGGGCTGTGGTCTTGTGTCTTGTAGGCGGCTGACTTCGCAAACCGCGCGGCGTCGGGGGCCCTAACGGTAGTTGTGTCTGCCGAAGTCGAGAGACTTCGGACGCAACATGCTGACGCCGTCCGGGAAAAGTCGGCCGCCGACAGTAAGTGACGCAAGCTGGTGGACAAGGTGGCTGTGCTGGAGGGGGAGAAGGCTGACCTCCGGTGCCAACTGGCGGCAGAGAGGGAGGAGGCTACTGAGGCCCTCGCCAAGGCGCAGGCTGCACAGGCGGAGGCCAACCTGGCGCGGGCAGAGGGCAGCCTCGCCAGGCAGCGCGCCGAGCAGCTGGAGGAGCGACTCAACGCGCTGCAGAGCCGTGTGGAAAGGGCCGAGGCCTCGGCGTGCTCGGAGGCTGAGCAGACGCGCAAGCAGCTCATGGATTCATACCGTGAACTGGGCGCGCGGACCGGTGAGTTTGAAGTGCCGGACCGAGAGCCCGGACTTCGCTGCCTTGAGTGGGTGCAGGAGGAGCTGCAGGCGCTCCCCACCATCGTGGAGGGGTTTATGTCTTATGCTTCTCTTGTCACCTGCGAGGGGGCGATGAACGCGCTCTCTCGCGAAGGGTGCCGGCACTACGAGGTTTTCGACCAAGCTGATGAGGATTTGGAGCGTGATATCTACAAGGTTGAGGACCCCGTAGTGAAGGAATCCGCCGGAGCCCTCTACGACCGGATGTGGGGCCCCCACGGTCGAGAGGTGGTCAGGGAGCGGGCTGAGACGGCGAGGAGTCAGGTAATGCTTGGCTTTTGTTTGGTGTTTGTTTAATTTGGGTTAAATGTGGGTTTGCTGAGTCTGTGTGCTGTGTCTCAGGCGGCGCGTGGCGAGAGGGTGGATGATTTCGGGGCTTTGAACAGCGCGCTGCCTGACCCGGAGCCGAACCCGGCGGCGGCTGTGCCCGAGGCCGCTCCGGAGCCGCCCCCGGAGACCGCCGAAGGCGTTCCCGATGCCCCCGTAGCCACTATGGCCGGCGGAGACCCGTCGTCAACTGCTGCGCCGAAGGCTGGGGATCCTGTGGCGGAGGCTGCGGAGGCGACGGCGGAGGCTCCTGCGACGGCTGGGTCTTCGCAGGTGGCCTAGTGGGTGTGGGTAGTTAGGAAATTTTGGATATTGTTGCTGAACCTTGGTTGCTGCGCAGGTTCAAGATTTTGGGCCTGCGCACGCAACCACTACTGCTAATTTTTGGGCGGCTTCGACCGTGGATGATGGGAATAAATCGGATGAGTCTGCGTCTAAATTTTCCGAGTTCGGTGACTCTGGGAGCTCTGTTGAATGGACCGAAGAGTCGTCGGATGAGGACTTGGACTACTTTGCGGCCTTGGATATAACAGTGGCGGAGGCTTCGTCGCAAGCTGCGGATGCTGACGTGTCTGGTCCGAGCACTAGGCGTAGGCGGCAAAGGGCGGTTGCGAAGCGTAGAGTGAGTGGAGTGGACGCCGGTCGGCTTCGCGTGAGTGGGGCTGGCAGGCAGGAACTGTTGTCCTTGCCGGCTGCTGTGAGTGCCGGTGAGGGGGAGTTGCGAAGCCTTTTTGCGGGTGAGGAGCTTAGGATAATGTTATTTAACTATAGGGAGATGGGAATTATTCCGAAGGTCGAACCGATGTAGAGTGCGATGCCCTCGCTTGTACATGAGTAATGGCTTGTATGATGAGGTTGTGTGCCTTCGCACACCTGGCTATGTTTGCGAAGGCGTTAAGTGCTTGGTCTGGCGTGTTTGTTATGTTGGTCTGGTGCGCATGTAGTCGGCCTTTGAGCGGATGGTTTGGTGTAGCCGTTTTTGCACTTGTTAGGCTTCGTGCGGCTGTACCATTGTAATTGGTTCGTTGGTCTTGACGCGCTGTCCCTGCTGCACCCTGAGGTGACTTCTACAGGGATAGTGTTCGCGGCAAATTAGAATTTTTCACGCTTATTGCGCTAGTCCGGCTGCACCCTTAGGCGACTTCTGCGCGGATAGTCTTCGCGGAAGACTTCGATTTTTCGCACTTGTTGTGCTAATCCGGCTGCACCCTTAGGCGACTTCAGCGCGGATAGTCTTCGCGGAAGGCTTCGATTTTTCGCACTTGTTGTGCTAATCCGGCTGCACCCTTAGGCGACTTCTGCGCGGATAGTCTTCGCGGAAGACTTCGATTTTTCGCACTTGTTGTGCTAGTCCGGCTGCACCCTTAGGCGACTTCTGCGCGGATAGTCTTCGCGGAAGGCTTCGATTTTTCACACTTGTTGTGCTAGTCCGGCTGCACCCTTAGGCGACTTCTGCGCGGATTTGTCGCACGCGAGGGCGGTTGCTGCCGGGCCTCGCGGTGACTTTGTATTAGTCGAATGTCGAAGACCGTTGATGCGGTCTTCTTTCGACGTGGATTTTGCGGGGGATTTTTCTCTTGTATATTACATGACTCCGCCTCGTTAAAAACCTCACCCCTCGGGAGGAAAAGAGTGCGGGCCAGAACAAAATTGTTTTTACAAATTACAAGGGCGGGTTGGCCCTGATGAGTCAAACAAAAAATTTGCGCAGATTATCAATGTTCCAGGAATGCTCTAAGTCTTCGTCGTTTGGTGTTGCAAGCCTGTATGCGCTGGGGGAGGCCTTCGACTTGACAATGTAAGGGCCCTCCCACATGGGCTCCAGCTTGCCTCTGGACTCCGTTCGAGCTGTTCGGATGAGGACGAGGTCCCCTTCGCAGAATTCCCTTGGGATGACTGCCTGGTCGCGCCATGCTTTGGTCTGGGCTTGGTATTTGTCCAGGGCCTGCAGGGCGAAGACGCGGTCTCCGTCGATGAGATCCTTCAAAGTTGGCTCATCTACGTCTGGGACGACCGATGCGGCTGTCCGAGGTGACCCATGCTTTATCTCTTGCGGGGTCATGGCCTCCGACCCGTATAATAGGCGAAAGGGGGTAAACCCAGTCGCCCTGCAATCGGTTGTATTCAGTGCCCAGACTACTTCGGGTAACAGGTCGGGCCACTTGCCTTTTTTGTCGTCAAGGAGCATTTTCTTGACGGCTGTGAAAATTTTTCCGTTGGCGCGCTCCACGACTCTGTTGGACTGGGGGTGGTACACGGAGGCGAAGGCAAGCTTGGTGCCGATGGAGAAACAGAAGTCTTTGAAATTGTCGAACTGCTTGCCGTTGTCGACGGTGAGTTCGGATGGTACTCCGAAACAGCAAACAATATTTTGCCAGAAGAATTTCTGGGCCGTCTTCAATGTGATGGTGGATACTGCCCTCGCTTCAATCCATTTAGTGAAGTATTCAATGGCTACGAAGGTGAACTTAAGGTTCCCCTGAGCTGTGGGCAGGGGCCCGACGATGTCTAGGCCCCAGCGCTGAAGGGGCCACGTGTGGGCGATCAGCTTCGTGAACTGCGAGGGGCGCCCCGAGCGTGGGGAAAATTTCTGACAGGCTTCGCAGGATCTGACAACCCGATTCGCGGCACAGATAATGGCGGGCCAGTAGAAGCCTTGCCGTATCACCTTTGCCGCCAGGGCCCTGGGGCCCGCGTGGGAGCCGCAGGTCCCCCTGTGGACTTCGCGCAGGATTTGAATGCCCTCGGTCTCGGTGACGCACTTAAGCATCGGCTGGCTGACCCCCTTTTTGTACAGTTGGCCCTCGATCAATGCGAAGTCCCGGCTTCTGTGGTGGAGGCGCTTAGCCTCGTTGCTATCGACTGGGTGATAGAACCCTTGCAGGTACAGGGTTATTGGCGCCTGCCAGTCTTCGGTCATGATAAGGTTGATCATGCGCTGCCCCTCGCTGTCGTTGGTTATTTGGAGCCCTTCGGGGCTGCGGACGGCTGGTGTGCCGATGACATGATAGAACACGTCGGAGGGGAGGGCTTCACCCCTGGCGGCCGCCTTGGCCAGTGCGTCGGCTTCTTCATTCTTGGCCCGGTCCACATACTGCACGGTGAATCCCTTGAATTGTTTCTCGAGGCTTCGGATGGCCGCGAGGTACTGCATAAGTGCGGGGTCCTTTGCTGCATAGTCCTATCCGACTTGGCCGGCGACTACCCTGGAGTCTGTTCGGATTCTGCAGGTGGTGACGCCGAGGGCTCTTAACTTGTGGAGGCCGAGGATGACGGCTTCGTATTCTGCGATGTTGTTTGTGCATCTGTCAGACTCCAGGGCGAAGCTTAAGCGTGCCGCGTATCTGTGCTTGATCCCGGCGGGTGAGGTGATGACTGCAGCAGCGCCTGCCCCCGCATGGCACCAAGCGCCGTCGCAGTGTATTGTCCAAACCTTCTCTGCGGACGGCTCTGGCTGTGTTATTGGCCCGGTCCAGTCGACAATAAAGTCTGCTAAACCTTGTGACTTGATCGCAGTCCTGGGCTCAAAAGTGATGTGGTAGCCGGAGAGTTCGGCCGCCCACTTGGCAATCCGTACCGATGCCTCCGAGTTTCTGAATAATTCGCTGAGTCCCCTATCTGAGGTGACGTGGACCTTGAATGCTTCAAAGTAGTGGCGCAATTTGCGCGAAGACATAACGACTGCATATGCAACCTTTTCGAGCTCCGTCATGTTACACTTTGATGGTGTGAGCACCTCGAAGACATAATATACTGGGCACTGCCTGATTACGCCCTCTACTGTCTGCTCCTGAACCAGTGCCACACTGACCGCGTGCAGCGAAGCCGCGACGTAGAGCAACAGTGGTAGCGAAGAGTCGGGGCTCGTAAGGACGGCCAATTCCATCATGTACTGCTTTAGTGAGGCGAAGGCCGCCGCCTGCTCTGGTCCCCAAGCGAAGTCTTTTGCGCCGCGGAGTGTTTTGAGGAAGGGAAGACTTCGCTCAGCAGACTTGGAAATGAATCTATTGAGGGCGGCCAATCTGCCCGTCAGACGCTGGACCTCTCTGGCTGACTGCGGGGGCGCCATGTTGATGATGGCCTGGATTTTGGTTGGGTTGGCCTCGATGCCGCGGTGCGATACCAGATAACCCAATATTTTCCCCTGGCGGACCCCGAAGACGCATTTATCGGGGTTAAGGCGAAGCCGTGCGTCCCGCATGTTCGCGAATGTCTCGGCGAGGTCTGCGAGATGGTCCTCTTTATTCCTGCTGGCGACGACGATGTCGTCCACGTATGTGAATACGTTTCTGCCGACTTGCCCTTCGAGCACTATTTTGGTGAGCCGGGAGAAGGTGGACCCGGCATTTTTGAGTCCCTCCGGCATTCTGATAAAGCAATATGTGCCGAAGGGTGTGATGAAGCTGGTGCTGGCCTTGTCCTCCTCCTTCATGTATATTTGATGATAACCAGAGAAGCAGTCGAGGAGTGACATGACCTCACACCCGGCCGCGCTATCGACTATTTTGTCGATCCGGGGCAAAGGGAAGTTGTCCTTTGGGCAGGCCTTTTCGCCACTTGCCGCTCTTTTTCTGCACCATTACCACATTGGAGAGCCACGTGGGGTAAGCCACTGGCTCGATAAATTTGGCTTCCAGGAGGCGGTGTACCTCTGCTTTTGCGGCTTCTGTCTTCTCGTCGGACATTTTGCGAAGACGTTGTTTTTTCGGTCTTACCGAGGGGTCGATGCCCAGGCTGTGCTCGATTATGGACCGGCTGACCCCGACCAGGTCGAGGGCTGACCAAGCGAAGACGTCCTTGTTTTTGGACAAGCAGCACAAGAGCTTTTCCTCGTCATGCGAGGTGAGGTCTTCGCTGATCGTGACTGTTTGCTTGGGTGTGGCCAGGTCGAGGGGGACAGTCTTGGTCCCGTCGTTGCTTTGCAGCTGCGCCTTGTGCTGTTTTTCAGTTGAGCCGGCGGGCGCTGGGACTTCGCGCTGGGCCGTGAGGCAGTGGACATTTCTTTGTCCGGGGACGAAGTCCCGCTCTATGTTGCGCGCGGTCTGCTGATTGCCGTAGACCGAGATGGCGCCCAACGGACCTGGTATCTTCATGCATAGGTACAATCCGTGAATGGCTGCCTCAAACTTGTTGATGGAGCCCCGACCCATGATAGCGTTGTACGGATACACCATGTTGATGATGTCGAAGGTTATCTGCTCACTTCGGGCATTGGGCGCTACACCGAAGGAGAGAGGCAACTCTATTTTGCTGATAGGAAAAGTGCCCTTGCCGCCGAAGCCGTATAGTGGATTGTCCGAAGGCTTGAGCAAGCTGTGGCTTATGCCAATGCGGTCGAAGGCATGGAGGAATATGATGTCTGCCTGGCTGCCATTATCAACGAGGACTTTGTGCAGGTCCCAGCCTGCCACGCTGCAGTTGATGACCATGGCGTCGACGTGGGGGGCGCTGCGGAGGTCGATGTCTCGGGCGTCGAAAGTTAGCGGTACATGGGACCACTTCGTCTGCACGACTGGACCGGTGATGGCGACGTGGTTGATGCTGCGGTAGTGGTCTCGCTTTTGTCGCTTGGTGTCGAAGTCGACATTGGACCCACCAGTGATCATATGAATGATTCCGCGATACGGCTGATCGGCGAAGTCTTCTTGCTTGGGGGCTGGGGGTGGGGGATGTTTTGTTGTTGCTGGTGTGGAGGCGGGGGTGGGGGAGGTACGATTTGTACTTCCTGATGGTGTTGGTAAGCGTGGTGCGGTGGATGTGGAGCGGGGGCGTGGATGTATGGTGGAGGGTGTTGCTGATAAGTGTGTGCGACGACCCTTGGGTTGTCGGCTGGTTGTGCCCGTGCCATCCTGTCTCTGGTGGCCTTCGTTTCTGGGCAGTCTTTTGTTTGGTGGGCGCAGTCTTCGCCGTGGAAGAGGCAGTAGAATCGGCGTGGCGGCTGCGCGCGTCCCTGGCCCCTACCGCGAGTTCCACCTCTGCGGCCCTGGGGGGGATACTCCTGGCGGCGAGGGGCATCACCAGCGGGGTGCTGGTTGGCGATGTTGTGCACCTGCTGCTGGTTACGGCCGTCTCGGCCGGAGTCTGGCTGCGGAGTCCTCGTCCACGTGCGGCTGGACTGTGGAGCATCTTTGGGCTTCCTCTGGGACTCAACCTTGCGCTGGTGGAGCTCTTCGGATTTGACGTATTTTTCAAATAGTTGATATAACTCCTGAAGGTTCTTGGGTGGGTCCCTGATGCAATGACTGTAAAGGACGCCGGCACGAAGGCCACTGATGGCGTAGTGAATGGCGATTTGGTCATCAACTGAGGGTAGCTGTGACTTGAGTGTTAGAAACTTTCGGTAATATTCCCGCAGAGTCTCTTTTTCCAGCTGCTTTCAAAGTGAGAGCTCGGCCAAGGCGTCTGTGTCTGGGCGGTACCTGTTGGGGACTTGTTCTCAAATGCTATGAATTAAGAACAAGGCAACACAAAATGTTAAATGTAAATATCCTTCGCCTTTCGAAGCATTATTTCCCTAAGGATATAATGATTCTCGGACGAAGGTTATGAAGGACATACCTTCATCAGTGTAAAATATAATAATGAAGAAGAAATCATATGAAACATATAAATTAACATGAACGGTTATGTATTATTGACAATTCATTTCTATTTTATGGAAAGATAAAAATGATATCAAATTATCAATGTACCTTCAACTTGTAAGAAGGTGAAAGTACAAGTATGACGCAATCGTCAATGCCAAATCAGCGTGAACAGTACAGGAATACTGTTCACCTATTTATAGGCACGGGTCGCAGCCCATGCAAAATTACATTAATACCCATTACATTTAACAATAACCCTATAGTAATTCTTCGAGGTCTAATTTGGCTTTTCATCTTTAAGTCGGTTCCCCTTTTCTGCCGTTATGCCGAAGCTTTTCTACATATAGCTTCGTGATCGTCTTATCCTTCGTCGTGATCACCTTTCGTCCCAGTCAAGCTTCGTCTTTAACCGTGCTTTTGTATACCCGCAATCTAACTTCGAAGGTACCTGTTTGCATATTTCTCTTGGAAAACATTGTTAAATCATGTTTTTGAGGACCTTCCAAAGCCGAAGGCCCCCAACAGTAGCCCCTCGCAATATTAATTTGTTAGAATGATAAATTCAGATTGCGAAATGGACGAAGGCTATAAGCCGAAGGTCCGAAAAAAACACCTTCCTTTTGCTAGAATAGCAACAGTCATTGGCAAATGGGGCCCTCCAGTCTCCGACATAATAGGTTTATAAATACGGGCTCGCCACAATTTATTGGGCACGCTCTCTTGCCATCTGTTTTTCTTGCTCAAATAGTTTTCTGCCTACAAATATTTGGTTGCCTCCCTAGTTTTAAGCTTCGGAAGCGGGAGGCAAGAATTCCGAAGGAATGTCTGAGGAGAAGAAGGTTGCTGCCGAAATGAAGCTGAGCCTTTCTGAAGAGATGCATCTAGGTTTTCTTGAGTCAATAGCGAAGACGAACACGGAAAAGATTACAAGGGAGATTTTAGAAGGTTTATCTGAAGATACTGGTTGTCGGTATTTCGAGACCGGGGGGGTCCCTGAGCCGACGAGTGAGTGTGCCGCGTGCCCCAGCCCAGATGGGTCGAGCGCGTGGGCGAGCGCGAAGGGGGGAAAGAGCGAGGTGGCCGGAGCCGGGTCGTGAGGGAGGCGGAGATCCCGCGGCCTTCGTGTTCGCCCCGCGCCCAGGTCGGGTGCGCTTGCAGTAGGGGGTTACAAGCGTCCGCGCGGGTGAGGGGAGCGAGCGGCCCCAAGAGAGCGCCTGCCCCTGCCCTCGTTCCCGCGAGGCCAACCTTCTCTAAGAAGGCCCTGGTCCTTCCTTTTATAGGCGCAAGGAGAGGATCCAGGTGTACAATGGGGGTGTAGCAGAGTGCTACGTGTCTAGCGGGGGAGAGCTAGCGCCCTAAGTACATGCCAAGGTGGCAGCCGGAGAGACCTTGGCGCCCAGCTGGTGTGGTGTCGTGGCTGTTGGTGGAGCAACGGAGCCTGGTGGAGGGACAGCTGTCGGAGCTGTTGGGTCTTTGCTGACGTCCCCCTGCTTCCGTAAGGGAGCTGAGAGCCGCCGTCGTCATAGGGCTAGCGGGGCGCCATCATTGCCTATCTGGCGGAGCTAGCCAGATGGGACGTCGGTCTTGTTCTCTGCGGCCCGAGTTGGCTCGGGGTAGGGTGATGATGGCGCTTCCTGTTGACGTGGCGGACTTGTGCCCTAGGTCGGGCGACGTGGAGGCTCCTCCGAAGCCGAAGTCGAGTCTGTCCTGCATGGCCGAGGCCGAGCCCGAGCTCCTGGGTCGGGCGAGGCGGAGGTCGTTCGGCAGAGGCCAGGGCGGAGTCCGACCCCTGGGGTCGGGCGGAGCGGAGTTCGCCGTCTTCCGGGGCCTTAGCCCGAGTCCGAGCCCTGGGTCGGGTGGAGCGGAGTTCGCCGTCTTCCGGGGCCTTAGCCCGAGTCCGAGCCCTGGGTCGGGCGGAGCGGAATTCGCCGTCTTCCGGGGCCTTAGCCCGAGTCCGAGCCCTGGGTCGGGCGGAGCAGAGTTCGCCGTCTTCCGGGGCCTTAGCCCGAGTCCGAGCCCTGGGTCGGGCGGAGCGGAGTTCGCCGTCTTCCGGGGCCTTGGCCCGAGTCCGAGCCCTGGGTCGAGCGGAGCGGAGTTCGCCGTCTTCCGGGGCCTTAGCCCGAGTCCGAGCCCTGGGTCGGGCAGAGCGGAGTTCGCCGTCTTCCGGGGCCTTGGCCCGAGTCCGAGCCCTGGGTCGGGCGGAGCGGAGTTCGCCGTCTTCCGGGGCCTTAGCCCGAGTCCGAGCCCTGGGTCGGGCGGAGCTTCCTATGGCGCCCTCGGCAAGGCCTGGCTGCCCGTCAGTCTCACTCTTTGCGTTAAATGCCCCTGTGACTTGGTCGGTTGGCGCGGCGATTTAGTCAGGGTTGCTTCTTATCGAAGACAAGGCCTTGGGCGAGCCGGAGATGCGTCTGCCGTAAAAAGGGGGGCTCGGGCGAGACGGAAAACACCTCAGGGTCGGCTGCCCCTTGCCCGAGGCTAGGCTCGGGCGAGGCGTGATCGAGTCGCTCGTATGGACTGATCCCTGACTTAATCGCACCCATCAGGCCTCTGCAGCTTTATGCTGATGGGGGTTACCAGCTGAGAATTAGGCGTCTTGAGGGTACCCCTAATTATGGTCCCCGACAGTAGCCCCCGAGCCTCGAAGGGAGTGTTAGCACTCGCTTGGAGGCTTTCGTCGCACTTTTTTGCAAGGGGACCAGCCTTTCTCGGTTGCATTTTGTTCCGGTGGGTGCGCGCGAGCGCACCCGCCGGGTGTAGCCCCCGAGGCCTCGGAGGAGTGGTTTCACTCCTTCGAGGTCTTAATGCCTCGCGTAATGCTTCGGCTGGTCTGGCGGTTCCCTCATGCGAACTGGCCGTAGCCCGGGTGCTCTGTCGGGGCCCAAGTTCTCGGGCTGGTATGTTGACGCTGTCAACGGTTTGGCCGGAGCCGGGTGTAACACCCTGAATTTGGGAGTATAAAATTTCTTTTCTAATATTCAACAAATCCTGGTGTTACCCTCTTCTTTACTTGTTTTTCTTCTTTTTTTTTCTTCTAAATAATGGATAGTAATTTTATTATATATATATATAAGTTTTTAGCGTAGTAAAATAAAATCCTGGAGAAGCTTTGATTGTTGCATTCATGTCGTTGCATAGTGTTTATAAGTGCAAAGGTTTTCAAACTATATCGAATTATCTTGTTTATGTTTCCGTAAAATTTTCAGGAACCTTCGAAACGTTTCTTCGAGTATTAAATATTAATTTCAGTTTTTCTAATATTGATTAAATACCTAAAATGTGGCAGTTGCGAAAACTATAAAATTTTGGAAACTCGATATTATATATATATATATATATATTTCTTCCGCTCGTCGAACCTGTTCCAGATCTCGTGCCCTTTTTCGCGAGATCACCGAACCGCGTCTTCTTGCGAACGGCACGCTGGTCGCGTCGGCGATCCTCGTTTATCCCCGCCTACCCCTTTGGCGTCCACCTCGTCATCTTGGACCTGCGGGCCAGCTCTGACCATCTTCGTCTAATTTTATCTAACCCTGTCTTCTACCCGTCTGACTCAGTCCCCGTCTTACACCGTCTCGCGCACTTCATCGCGCAACCGTCTCCTTCGCTTGGCCAGAACGCGGTCCGCGACGAATTTGACAATCCTCTCCCACGTCCGCTCTTTTTATATAAATCCATCCGGCCCTCGCATAACCTATCGTCCGTGCCCCACGCCGTGCTAGGTTGTTGCGCTTTGGGCTCCACTTATCAGCCGCACAAGAGCCTTCCTCGCTTCTACATCAGGCCGTGGGTCCCGCTTGCCTTTCCTCCCGTGGAAACCACCCATCCCGCATGAACCGGCCAGTGGCCATGGCGCACGATCCCAATAACCACCCACCCTGGTTGCCCGCTTATGAGACCTCGACATCCAAACGTCGGTGGTCGAGCGAGTAGCCCCAGCCTCTAGCGTCTACCTCCCCTCGTCAGCGTTGTAGCACCACCTGAAGCCGCACGCCCGTGTTGGTCCCTACCGCAAATTGTCGTCGGCCAGGCCATCGTTGAGCACCGCGTGCCGGAGCTTCACCAGGAGGCATCCACGAGCTCTCTCCGTCAGGCTGTGTCGTGAGGTGAGAAGTCTGGCACATCCTTCTTCATTTTCTTTACGGCGCGGCAGCCTGCGTTGCGGCCTGGCTCCCAGCCGTTGTGCCCCACATGCCCCGACTGCATCCCGCCTTGCGGTGCCATCTTCCTTGCGCGGCAGCGACACGGAGCAGGGTGGTCGTGCTCCAGCCATGGCGCAGCCCGCGTGGCCGCCCCCTCGCTCAGCCAGCCAGCCGCGGTGACATGGCCATGGCCCCTGCTCCCCTGCTTTGGCGAGCCCGCCCAGACCAGCGAGGCTATCTTCCCCATCCGAGCCCCCTGCCATGGTCGATCCCCCCTTCTCCCATTACGGCTCCACTGTGGAAGAAGAAAACTAGAGAAGGAAGGGAACCGTCTGTGCGTGCGTTTGGAGAAAAAATTGCTAGGCCATATTGGATCCCACCTCTGTTGATCTTTTTTCTGTGGCTATACACTACGTGACCATCCATGTGGCAAGTCTCCTGCCAATAAAAATGAGCCAGTGAGCCACATTGCCTATAATCCGCGACGTACTAAAAACCCAATATTTTTTACATCATAATTCCGTTCGAATCCGTTTCCATCGCGTTAATTTTATAATAACGTCGTGTACATGTTAGTAACATTATTTTGGTCATGATACACATTTTAGTTAATTAGTTGATTATTTATTTATCCGAGTTATTAAAGTAGTAATTTACTCAAACTAATTTATAATTTTAGTCGCGTTTTATGGATATCTGTTAATATGATTATATCTATACAAATGTTTTTGAATTAATACTTATTTAGTATAAACATGATATCTGTTAGCAATTCTCATGTGTCGTGTGCGTCGTCGCACTGCCTGCGCGTTGTCGCGTGCTGTTTGCGTGACGCGCACGTTGTTCCCACATGTGGCGCTCGTTATCGTCGGGTCGTATGTTTTAGTTGTATAATTAATTATTGGTTTATTCTAGGGTTAATAAAATAACAATTTATTTAGAACGAGTATATAGTTTTAACTCGTGCTTTTATAAATGTAAATATTAGTTAACTTGATTAACACCAGTTTAAATGCTTTTAACTAATTATTTATTTGTTCGTTGTTGGCGCACGACATCGTTTGCACGTCATCGTGCTGTTTGCGCGCATAGTCGCATTGACTCGTGCGTGTCGCGCACGGTCGTGCCCGTTGTTTTGCGGATGTCGCGCGTGCCATTCACACGCGTTGTCGCACGCCGTGTGCGTGCCGCAGTGTTGTTTCGTGTGTCGTGCGGCGTCTACGTGTGATAATAAATTATTTTCGCTTATAAACACTCATGTTAATAAGGTTAATTCGTCAGGTCATATATTTTAGATAATCAACCTAAGGTTTGCTCGACTAATATTTATCAGATCAATATTCTAATCAGATTAAATGTGTAGTGTTCAACTTGGGATTTTATAATAAATATTAACATGGATAATATTAATTTAACTACCTTCGATTTATGTAACATTCGTTTAGTATAAACATGTCACCTAATCAGTTATTCTCGTATGTCGCGGGTGCTGTTCCGCGCAATGGCGCGCTGCTTCGCGCGTCGTTCACGTGCTGTCTGCGCCTTGTTCGTGCGTGACGGACTCGTGGTCGCGTGCTGGTTCGTGCCGGTTCGCGCATCGTTCGCGCTTGTCGTGCGCACTATTTCGTGTGTCGTCAGCGTGCTGTGTCGCGCGTGTCCGCGTGTCGTTTGCACGCTGTCGTACTGTGTCGCTTGTCATAAATTCGTCTCACTTAGAATCTCTTGTGTTAATTAAATTACTTATTTATTTGACAGTTGTTAGTGTAGCAGATTAATCAAACTAAATAGTAGATATAATTTATAATTGATAAGGTCGAATTAATTGTTAGCATTAATACTTGTTTAGCGTAAACGCGATATTTTCCCGACCGTCGCTTCGAGTTCGACATTTCTTTCCCTCGCGTGACCATAGAATCGAGCTCTGTTTTATGTTGCATATCTTTATATCATTTTATCTTGTATGGTGTAATGTTATTATGTATTTATATATGTTTGTTTGTTTGTGCTTGTTCGTCTTTGCTTCGTGTTGCGATTAGATCGCGATTTGTTCCCGCGCTTTGAGGAATCGATGATCAAGCTTCGGCGATCAAGTGATCTAGCTCTTCGAGTTCCATGAGGCTGAAGACCCTGAGCATCTGTTTGGTAAAGGCAAGTGTCCTCTGTCCCATTATGTCCCATTTACTTTATAATACACTGCCCCGCATACCATGATCAACCTAAGGATTGACTAGTTTTACACTTTACTTTATCCTTGCTGACCCTATGGGCTGTTATGGTTAGCATTCTGCTATTGCCTTAACTTAATCAATGAACATGATGTGACTATTTATGATACTGTTATCCTGATGATGTTGATGATCTTGTGATACTCTAGGGGGCTCAGGCTGTTTCCTGAGTACCTCTCCGTAAGGACCTGTTCGTTGAGAGACCACCCGGGATAACAGTGCAACCATGAGGGTGGAATGGGGTGCCCTTAGCTAATTAATTAGAGGAACTAGAAGTGTAGTTGCTTCGCCGTCGTGCCGTCAATGGGGTCCAGGCACAGTGCTTGCTCTGCCGAGGCTGGGTGCCGAGGTTCTTTCGTTTTGCTTTTTAGTCACCCTCCTGCGGGGAGAGGTACTGTGTTTATCAAACTGGAGAAACCTAACGGGCAGCTATGACCTCTAGTGAATCTTTGTAAAGGCTTCGTAGTGAATCCCTGGCCATTCACCTTGGGAGTGAATAAGGGTCTTGCAAGCCCGGGCTAGAGAGGGAATCACGGCTCATGGGTAAAGTGTGCGACCTCTGCAGAGGGTAGTGAAACTGATATATCAGCCGTGCTCACGGTTAAGAGCAGCCTTGGGATCCTCTTTGATTAGAGATACTCCGGATACACTTCAGATGATGACTTTAATGATGATGGTTAACGATGGTAACTTTAATTATGTATTCTAGTATTTCCTCTCTGAGGAGGTACTTTTTGGGATTATAACTTGGGTTTTATGATAAAATCTGGCTTCTACTAACAATAAATACCTGACCAACTAAAAGCAACTGCTTGAGCCTAACCCCACATAAAGCTAGTCCACTTCAGCCAAACGGGACATTTGCTGAGTACGTTGATGTGTACTCATCCTTGCTTTACCACAAAACACCAGGTTGTCCGCATTGTAACCACTGCTCAGGAGAAGGTGAAGCCATGGAAGGAGACTTCCAGGAGTTTCAAGACTACGACGAGTTTTAGGTGTGGGTTGGCGGCAACCCCCAGTCAGCTGCCTGTGAAGGCCTTATCTTTACTGCGTATCGCTAGCACTTTGATTTATCAGTTAAGTTGATGACTATGTGGATGTCTATGACTCTGTGATGTAATAAGTTAATACTCTTTTATGTTATTATTCGAGCATTGTGCGGTGATGTTCATTTATGTAATCACTGTGTACGTGAGTTCTGATCCTGGCACGTACATAGTTCGCATTCGGTTTGCCTTCCAAAACCGGGTGTGACATAAGTGGTATCAAAGCCGTGCTGACTGTAGGACCGCTGACCTAGAGTAGCATTGGCCATTTTAAGGACTTATTGATTTTTACTTCACCTCATCCTTGTTGCTGTTTCAAAATATTAGTCACCTCGACTAATTCTATTTTGTGCTCCTATATGCCCCCTTGCCAAAAGTATTTTATTCTATTATGGTCTAACCTTTCTCAATCTACTAGATCTGATCTTACTCTTGTGCTTGCGACATCTTTGTAGATGCCCCTGACCATAACCTTTTTGTTTGTTGGGATTCTTCCCTCTTCCGTCATTGAATTTCTACCCTTTAACTATCTTTATTCCCTTAGTATTGACATGCTCGTACCATTGGACTCTTCAATACTCTTGTTTCAACTACTTACTTCTAAATTTATACTGCCTACTTAAACATTCCAGTTTATATGTCCATGACCTTTCTGTCCTTTGAGTCCTTTTCCTTTTCTGTTGTTAAGTCGCTATTTTCGGCAATTTCTTGTCTCTTGGTATTGGTATGCTCATCTCCTTGAGATCTTACATACTTTTATCTTTTTTATATGCTTACCTTTATATCCAATGTCTATTTAAAACGTTTTAGTTTACATGTCCTTGACTACCCTTGTTTCTTAATGATCCATGAGCGGTCATTTTATTTTGCACATCCTTGGTGACCTTGTTGTTCCTTGTAACTTCCTTGGGTAATGAATTTTTACTTCAAACCTTATGTTGGAACCATACCTATCTTACCCTTGATTATTTTCTCCACTTTGCCACTTCGCGAGTCTTGCCTTAACTCTATCCTTTGTCATGCCTTTTGTTATAGTCACCTTCACCTTAGACACCTCTATATCTTATTTGATGTTTGTCTCATACTTGCCCTTTAAAATCACCTCTCTTCCGTCTGATTCTGAGAGCTATACTTTACATATCTTTACCTTGGTCGTATCCTCTTCTTTGGCTTGCGAGTTTGTAACTTCGTCCTTTGACGTGCTTTTGTTTGTTATTGCCTCCACCTTTCTCATCTCTCGATCTTACCTTGGTGATTACCCTATGCCCGTTATCTGAAATCTCCAATCTCCTATCCCAATTTAAAAGCGGTGTTTTACTTATCTCACCCTTGACAACATCCTCTTCTTTACGACGTGCAAGCCTTGACTTAACTCCATTCCTTGTTGTACTTGTACCACTTGCTCTTCTATGCCTTCATCTTTTCTCTTACACCCTTGTCCGTTATCGCCTTTGGCTCTTGTGATATTTATGTCTTTACCTAAACGCTTACTTTGAACCTATCCTTTAAAAATCTCCTCTTTCTTTCAACCCAGTTTGAGGGCTGTGAGTTACCTATCTCTCCCTTGATTTCTTTTCCCTCCTTGTCACCTTACAAGTTTTGTCTTAATTCCATCCTTTGCTGTGTGTTTTATTTGCTATCATCATCTCCTTGTCATCCATCGATCTTGCCTTGATACTCATCATTATTCTGGCTCCTTAAAAATCTCATCTCTTCCACCTCAATTGGGAAGTGGCTGCTCACTTATTTAGTCCTTGGACGTACCCTCTCCTTTTCCATTTGCAGGTCCCATCTTAACTCCATCCTTTATGCTACTTATATCTTTGGTTCTTATGCGCATTTACCTCCTCTCTTACATTCTTGTCCGGTGTCACCTTTAACCCTTGCAATATTCATACCCTTACCTTCATGCTTACTTTGAACCTCCCATTTAAAGTCTTCTCTTTTCCATCCCTATTCGAGGATAATGCCTCGCCTACTTCACCATTGATTGCTCCCCCTTCTTTGACACCTTGCCAGTTTTGTCCAAAATACATCCGGTGTTGTGTGTTTGTCTGTTATCACCTTAACCCTTGTCATCCTTCGATCTTTACATTGATGCATATCATGTACTTGCATTTTAATGCTTCCCCTCCCATTTCAATTCAAGAGTGTTGTCTTACCCGTCCCGCTCTTGGTCGTTTCTTTTTCCTCTGTCGCATTGCAAGTCTTAGCTTTTGTTTGATTTCACCCTTACCTTCATAATCACTAGATCCTATCTGGATGCTTATCTTAGACCTGCTTTTTGAATCTCCCCTTGTCTATCTCAACTCGAGAGTAGTGTTCTGCCCATTATGCCCTTGGTCATATCCTTTTCCTGGTCGCCTACAATGCTTGCTTTAGCTATATCCCTTATGGTGCTCATGTCCCTATCATACACGTCTTGTTCTTCTCCTCGTCCTTCGACAACCTTAGAGATTAGTTATTCCCTTTTTATAGAAGATCACCATCTAGATAACATTAACGTGTAGCAACGAGATGTTTGTTGTTGTGTGCTCGTGATGTTTGTCTTTGTGTAATGACTGATTTGCTTCTTTGAAATGAGTGTTGATGTGTTGTGGCCCTTGGTCCGCAATGACATCAGTTTATTAGCTGAGTGACATATAGTTAGGTAGCTGGGTGCTCTCCCTTTTCTCTCTTTAATCCATCAACACTTACCTTTTCTATCTATACCCTTCCTTCTTGCACCTGTCCGGTTGGCATTGTCCAACCTCTCTAAATCAGTCAAGATCAGAATCGTCAGCATCTTCACCAAGCGCATATCAATGCTCCTGTTAAGGGGGTTAGCTGCTAACCCCACTGAAGACAATGCGATCAACATCAACCAATAAATTGAAGTGACACAGCGGAAGCGTGTGCGGGTCCTAACCCACAGGTCCTAGGATTCTCAAGAATCGTCTTAGTTGGTCATGAACGCCTGAAGGTCAAAGCAATCAGTCCACAAGTTAAAGTTGCCAGAGTCAAAGTTAAGTCAGAAGAAGCTTTGAAAAACCAATGAATCAATCTCATTTTCTTGCTAGCCTCTTCTTGAATCTCGAGGGCGAGATTCTGTTAAGGGGGTTAGATTTGTAACACCCTGAATTTGGGAGTATAAAATTTCTTTTCTAATATTCAACAAATTCTGGTGTTACCCTCTTCTTTACTTGTTTTTCTTCTTTTTTTTCTTCTAAATAATGGATAGTAATTTTATTATATATATATATATAAGTTTTTAGCGTAGTAAAATAAAATCCTGGAGAAGCTTTGATTGTTGCATTCATGTCGTTGCATAGTGTTTATAAGTGCAAAGGTTTTCAAACTATATCGAATTATCTTGTTTATGTTTCCATAAAATTTTCAGGAACCTTCGAAACGTTTCTTCGAGTATTAAATATTAATTTCAGTTTTTCTAATATTGATTAAATACCTAAAATGTGGCAGTTGCGAAAACTATAAAATTTTGGAAACTCGATATTATATATATATATATATATATATATATATATTTCTTCCGCTCGTCGAACCTGTTCCAGATCTCGTGCCCTTTTTCGCGAGATCACCGAACCGCGTCTTCTTGCGAACGGCACGCTGGTCGCGTCGGCGATCCTCGTTTATCCCCGCCTACCCCTTTGGCGTCCACCTCGTCATCTTGGACCTGCGGGCCAGCTCTGACCATCTTCGTCTAATTTTATCTAACCCTGTCTTCTACCCGTCTGACTCAGTCCCCGTCTTACACCGTCTCGCGCACTTCATCGCGCAACCGTCTCCTTCGCTTGGCCAGAACGCGGTCCGCGACGAATTTGACAATCCTCTCCCACGTCCGCTCTTTTTATATAAATCCATCCGGCCCTCGCATAACCTATCGTCCGTGCCCCACGCCGTGCTAGGTTGTTGCGCTTTGGGCTCCACTTATCAGCCGCACAAGAGCCTTCCTCGCTTCTACATCAGGCCGTGGGTCCCGCTTGCCTTTCCTCCCGTGGAAACCACCCATCCCGCATGAACCGGCCAGTGGCCACGGCGCACGATCCCAATAACCACCCACCCTGGTTGCCCGCTTATGAGACCTCGACATCCAAACGTCGGTGGTCGAGCGAGTAGCCCCAGCCTCTAGCGTCTACCTCCCCTCGTCAGCGTTGTAGCACCACCTGAAGCCGCACGCCCGTGTTGGTCCCTACCGCAAATTGTCGTCGGCCAGGCCGTCGTTGAGCACCGCGTGCCGGAGCTTCACCAGGAGGCATCCACGAGCTCTCTCCGTCAGGCTGTGTCGTGAGGTGAGAAGTCTGGCACATCCTTCTTCGTTTTCTTTACGGCGCGGCAGCCTGCGTTGCGGCCTGGCTCCCAGCCGTTGTGCCCCACATGCCCCGACTGCATCCCGCCTTGCGGTGCCATCTTCCTTGCGCGGCAGCGACACGGAGCAGGGTGGTCGTGCTCCAGCCATGGCGCAGCCCGCGTGGCCGCCCCCTCGCTCAGCCAGCCAGCCGCGGTGACATGGCCATGGCCCCTGCTCCCCTGCTTTGGCGAGCCCGCCCAGACCAGCGAGGCTATCTTCCCCATCCGAGCCCCCTGCCATGGTCGATCCCCCCTTCTCCCATTACGGCTCCACTGTGGAAGAAGAAAACTAGAGAAGGAAGGGAACCGTCTGTGCGTGCGTTTGGAGAAAAAATTGCTAGGCCACATTGGATCCCACCTCTGTTGATCTTTTTTCTGTGGCTATACACTACGTGACCATCCATGTGGCAAGTCTCCTGCCAATAAAAATGAGCCAGTGAGCCACATTGCCTATAATCCGCGACGTACTAAAAACCCAATATTTTTTACATCATAATTCCGTTCGAATCCGTTTCCATCGCGTTAATTTTATAATAACGTCGTGTACATGTTAGTAACATTATTTTGGTCATGATACACATTTTAGTTAATTAGTTGATTATTTATTTATCCGAGTTATTAAAGTAGTAATTTACTCAAACTAATTTATAATTTTAGTCGCGTTTTATGGATATCTGTTAATATGATTATATCTATACAAATGTTTTTGAATTAATACTTATTTAGTATAAACATGATATCTGTTAGCAATTCTCATGTGTCGTGTGCGTCGTCGCACTGCCTGCGCGTTGTCGCGTGCTGTTTGCGTGACGCGCACGTTGTTCCCACATGTGGCGCTCGTTATCGTCGGGTCGTATGTTTTAGTTGTATAATTAATTATTGGTTTATTCTAGGGTTAATAAAATAACAATTTATTTAGAACGAGTATATAGTTTTAACTCGTGCTTTTATAAATGTAAATATTAGTTAACTTGATTAACACCAGTTTAAATGCTTTTAACTAATTATTTATTTGTTCGTTGTTGGCGCACGACATCGTTTGCACGTCATCGTGCTGTTTGCGCGCATAGTCGCATTGACTCGTGCGTGTCGCGCACGGTCGTGCCCGTTGTTTTGCGGATGTCGCGCGTGCCATTCACACGCGTTGTCGCACGCCGTGTGCGTGCCGCAGTGTTGTTTCGTGTGTCGTGCGGCGTCTACGTGTGATAATAAATTATTTTCGCTTATAAACACTCATGTTAATAAGGTTAATTCGTCAGGTCATATATTTTAGATAATCAACCTAAGGTTTGCTCGACTAATATTTATCAGATCAATATTCTAATCAGATTAAATGTGTAGTGTTCAACTTGGGATTTTATAATAAATATTAACATGGATAATATTAATTTAACTACCTTCGATTTATGTAACATTCGTTTAGTATAAACATGTCACCTAATCAGTTATTCTCGTATGTCGCGGGTGCTGTTCCGCGCAATGGCGCGCTGCTTCGCGCGTCGTTCACGTGCTGTCTGCGCCTTGTTCGTGCGTGACGGACTCGTGGTCGCGTGCTGGTTCGTGCCGGTTCGCGCATCGTTCGCGCTTGTCGTGCGCACTATTTCGTGTGTCGTCAGCGTGCTGTGTCGCGCGTGTCCGCGTGTCGTTTGCACGCTGTCGTACTGTGTCGCTTGTCATAAATTCGTCTCACTTAGAATCTCTTGTGTTAATTAAATTACTTATTTATTTGACAGTTGTTAGTGTAGCAGATTAATCAAACTAAATAGTAGATATAATTTATAATTGATAAGGTCGAATTAATTGTTAGCATTAATACTTGTTTAGCGTAAACGCGATATTTTCCCGACCGTCGCTTCGAGTTCGACATTTCTTTCCCTCGCGTGACCATAGAATCGAGCTCTGTTTTATGTTGCATATCTTTATATCATTTTATCTTGTATGGTGTAATGTTATTATGTATTTATATATGTTTGTTTGTTTGTGCTTGTTCGTCTTTGCTTCGTGTTGCGATTAGATCGCGATTTGTTCCCGCGCTTTGAGGAATCGATGATCAAGCTTCGGCGATCAAGTGATCTAGCTCTTCGAGTTCCATGAGGCTGAAGACCCTGAGCATCTGTTTGGTAAAGGCAAGTGTCCTCTGTCCCATTATGTCCCATTTACTTTATAATACACTGCCCCGCATACCATGATCAACCTAAGGATTGACTAGTTTTACACTTTACTTTATCCTTGCTGACCCTATGGGCTGTTATGGTTAGCATTCTGCTATTGCCTTAACTTAATCAATGAACATGATGTGACTATTTATGATACTGTTATCCTGATGATGTTGATGATCTTGTGATACTCTAGGGGGCTCAGGCTGTTTCCTGAGTACCTCTCCGTAAGGACCTGTTCGTTGAGAGACCACCCGGGATAACAGTGCAACCATGAGGGTGGAATGGGGTGCCCTTAGCTAATTAATTAGAGGAACTAGAAGTGTAGTTGCTTCGCCGTCGTGCCGTCAATGGGGTCCAGGCACAGTGCTTGCTCTGCCGAGGCTGGGTGCCGAGGTTCTTTCGTTTTGCTTTTTAGTCACCCTCCTGCGGGAGAGGTACTGTGTTTATCAAACTGGAGAAACCTAACGGGCAGCTATGACCTCTAGTGAATCTTTGTAAAGGCTTCGTAGTGAATCCCTGGCCATTCACCTTGGGAGTGAATAAGGGTCTTGCAAGCCCGGGCTAGAGAGGGAATCACGGCTCATGGGTAAAGTGTGCGACCTCTGCAGAGGGTAGTGAAACTGATATATCAGCCGTGCTCACGGTTAAGAGCAGCCTTGGGATCCTCTTTGATTAGAGATACTCCAGATACACTTCAGATGATGACTTTAATGATGATGGTTAACGATGGTAACTTTAATTATGTATTCTAGTATTTCCTCTCTGAGGAGGTACTTTTTGGGATTATAACTTGGGTTTTATGATAAAATCTGGCTTCTACTAACAATAAATACCTGACCAACTAAAAGCAACTGCTTGAGCCTAACCCCACATAAAGCTAGTCCACTTCAGCCAAACGGGACATTTGCTGAGTACGTTGATGTGTACTCATCCTTGCTTTACCACAAAACACCAGGTTGTCCGCATTGTAACCACTGCTCAGGAGAAGGTGAAGCCATGGAAGGAGACTTCCAGGAGTTTCAAGACTACGACGAGTTTTAGGTGTGGGTTGGCGGCAACCCCCAGTCAGCTGCCTGTGAAGGCCTTATCTTTACTGCGTATCGCTAGCACTTTGATTTATCAGTTAAGTTGATGACTATGTGGATGTCTATGACTCTGTGATGTAATAAGTTAATACTCTTTTATGTTATTATTCGAGCATTGTGCGGTGATGTTCATTTATGTAATCACTGTGTACGTGAGTTCTGATCCTGGCACGTACATAGTTCGCATTCGGTTTGCCTTCCAAAACCGGGTGTGACACCGGGTTTGCGAGAGCAGCCCCCGAGCCTCCGCACAGGGCGAGAGGGCGATCAGGGACAGACTCGGCTTTTTTACATATGCCCCTACATCGCCTTTCCGCAAGGAGGAGGGGGGGAGAGCGCCATGTTACCCTCGATGGGCACCGAACATGGTGTCTCCGGTGAGCTGCAATCGGGTAATCCGAGTGGACGTCCGTGCCCCGTTCGTTGGGGGTCGGCTAGGGGCCCGGAGGCACGCCCAAAAGTACCTGCGGGTGATCTGCCGGACCCGGTCCCCTGGCGACGGGGTCCGAGGGCTCGTTGCCTCCCTTCGATGGGATTCCGTTATAGGATCGTTCCCGCTGGTCTCGGAAATGTCCTAGGGTACCTCGGGAGCGCAGCCCGAGCCTTGGTTATGTATCGAACGTACCCCTGGTCATCCCTCGCTCGGTGTCTGAGGCGACTGTGAACCCTTCGGGGGGCCAGCCTTCGAACCCCTGATCAGTAATGGGCGCGGAGCCCGAGTAGCCTGAGGCGGCCGTGGAACCTTTCGGGAGGCCGACCTTCGAACCTCTGACCAGTAGTGGGTGTCGGGCCCACGCGATCTGAGGCGGCTGTTGAACCCTTCGGGGGGCCAGCCTTCGAACCCCTGATCAGTAAGGAGGCTCGGAGCCTAGTTCCTTCACGGGGAAGGATCCCTTTGGGGGTATCCCCTTTCCCGGTCCCTTTTTTGGTGTGGTCGTTTTGGCGAAGGCGAAGCGTCGCCAGCTGCTCCTGCCAGAAGCGTCGCCTGTCTAGCCGCGGAGTTAATGCGCCGGGGCGAGTAGTTGGCGAGGCTGCCGTTGCGCGTGCGCGATCTGTTCGAGGAACGGGTCACGGGCGCGTCGTCTTCACACCGTGAGAGGGGGTTCTCTCGCTGCCTCCGGATGGGACGTGAGCTTGGCTGACGGCGTGACCGCTGCTCCCGTGCGCCTGCCACCGTCATTACTGCCGGCCCACTTTTGACCGCGTTTGACCGCTGCGTCCGGCTGGCGCTGCTGGGTCGCGCGCTGGGTCACCTCGGGTCGCGGTATCGGTTCCGCAATCGAGGAGGTGCGGCGGTGGCGCAAGTGGTACAGTGGCTTGCATGCAGCATCCGGCGCGCCGGTCGCGCGACGCGTGGGCTTGAGCCTCCGTGCTGGCCTGTCAGGAGTCGGAGAGGCGCGTCCACTTGGCGCGGTTGCATGCCGCCCGCATGGCTGCCCGCCCCTTTCGCCCGTTGGTCTGGGCAAAAGTGGAGGGTCCCTTGTAACCGCTGGGTGGTTGCGCGCGCTGTGCGCGGCGGTTTGGCTTCTTCTGCTCGGAGCCGGTCTTCATGACATGCGGGACCCAGCCCCCGCGCCACAGAGAAGGGCTTTGGAGGCGTGTTGGAGAAGACTCGGCCCGTGACGGTTGGGGGCGCAAGCAGGGAGAGTCGCCTTTAAAAGGAGGGCGACCCCTTTCGTAAGGCGCCCATGTCTCCTTCTTTCCTGATGCACCGTGTCTTTCCACCTTCCAAGCCCCCGGATGGGGGAAACCGCCGTCTTTTCGTCCCATCGTTGGAGGAACGCAACTCCATGGGAGTTGGTACCTTTCAGCCATCGTTCGGCTTCAAGGATTTTCATCATGCAGCCCGGCTGCACCCCTCCACCGGCGGTCACCCAAGATGGTGACCTCCGGCTTGATGGTGGGGGAGAGCGAGTCGGGCTGCGGCCTCCGCCCCTTCCTCAGCCTCAAGGATTTTCATCACCAGGGCTGAGGAGGGGAGCGTGCCGAGTTGGGGTCGGTCCCTGCGCGGGCGGTGGCCCGCTCCTTCCCTCAGTGATCGGGGGGAAGGGTGGGAGTCGTCCGTGGCGCTAACAGCTGCACCGTGCCCGGCTCTCTGAGCCGAGCAGTTTCGGAGCCGCTCCCGGTGCCGCCTCCCGTCACGGCAGCTGGAAGAGGTTCTTCCGCCGGCGCGACAGCCAAGGTTGGCCGTGGACCGACCTCCAACTCTACGGCCTTCTGCCCGTCCTTGCCTCTCGAGTATGGGCAAGGGCGGGGGCCTCCTAGCAGCAGCATCCGGCGTGAGGCCATCATTGCTGCTGTTCGGCCCCCCGGGGCAGAAGTCTTCATCGTCGCCGCTGTCGGGGCGGGCGATGACATGCCGTTCGTCGGTCTTCTGTTGCCCCGCAGGCCCACCCCTATCGAGTGGGGTTGTTCGTACCTGCGGAGGGGGAACCGGAGTTCCGTTTGTAATGGCACTTCGAGTGCCGGGTTTTTTGTTCATTTTTCGAGCACTAAGACTCGCCTGTTGTTTGTCTGAACCACTTCACCAAGCATGAGTCGCCCCATGTCAAGGTGACGAGTGAGGTATCCGTATCCCGGAGGCGTAGGAGTCCCTCGGCTCGGTCGGCCCTGCTGTCCGAGGCTCCTCTAGCTTAGTTAAAGAGACCCCTCGGCCGCTCTTCGACGAGCCGAGGCCAGGGGTAGCGATATCAATATGAACAGAGGCGGAGTTGGCTCAAAAATGAAACCTGGTTGGCCGGAGCCTAGCCGGGTTGTCCGTTGGCAGGATCGACGTCGGAGTTGATCAGCCGAGGCTTCGGACCGGGCCGGCGCCCTTGGAAGATGGTTGGCCGAGGCCCCGGAGGTGGCCGGCCGAGCCGCCTGCTCGGGCCGGATTCCCGGAGAAGTCCCTGACAGCGATTGCCCGGGCGTGGTGATGACGTCGTCCTTCGGAGCGGAGACACTCGGACCGCGTCGCCGTCCGAGGCTAGGTCGGGCCTCGCCGAAGGTGCCGTTGATGCCGAGGGCGTTGCTGTCTCCTTCCAGTGTCAAGACCCGAGCCTGCAGGTGTCACACCCGGTTTTTAGAAGGTAAACCGAATGCGAACCATGTACGTGCCAGGATCAGTTATTCACGTACACAGCAGTTACATAACATGGACATCATCACACAGTGCTCAAATAGTATTAAAAGGGAAATAATAGTCGATTACATCATACGTCCGAGACGTCCATATAGTTCTTACAATAAATCAAAGTGCGGAAAAGAAACGTAGATAACACGGCCTTCACAGGCAGCCGACTGGGGGTTGCCGCTAACCCACGCCTAGAACTCGTCGTAGTCTTGGAACTCCTGGAAGTCTCCTTCCACAGCTTCATCTTCTCCTGAGCAGTGGTTGCAATGCTGACAACCTGGGGGGGGGGTTTGGTGTGTAGAGCAAGGGTGAGTACACATCAACATACTCAGCAAGCATCCCGTTTGGCTGTAGTGGACTAGCTTTATGTGGGGATAAGTCAAGCAGTTGCTTTTAATTGGTCAGGTCATTACTTACTAGTAGAAAGCCAGGTTTTAACATTAACCCAAGTTATTAGCCCAATGTATCCTTTCCAAACGGAAAGAATACCACTTACCAGCACCATAATCATAATCAGAACCATCAATCTCATTGCCACCTGTACCAAAATGTCTCTGATCAAGTATCACTAATCTCTGGAGCTCCCTTGGCCGCTCATAACCGCGAGCACGGCTGATATATCAGTTTCATAACACTCTGCAGAGGTTGCGCACTTTACCCACAAGCCGTGATTCCCTCTTGCCTCGGGCCGATCAAACCCTTAAACACTACCAAGGTGAATAGGCAGGGTCTCACTACGTAGCCTTTACAAAGATTCCCCGGGGCTGTAGCCACCCGTTAGGTTTCCTAAATGTACCGCACTCCTCCCCAAGGGACAAATCAACCTTGGTAGAGCGAGCCGCATACACCGAGCCCCATTGACGGCACAACGGCTAAGCGAACTACACCCCGGTTCCTCTAATTATTCAGCTAAGGGCGTCCCATTCCACCCTCATGGTTGCACTGTTTTCCCGGGCGGTCATCCATTGAACAGGTCCTTACGGAGAGGCACTCGAGAAACCGCTCAAGTCCCCTTGAAGGTCACAAATATAATCATAAATAAGAAGGGAAAACAGCGTATCATGGATAACCACATCATGTTCATTGATTAGAGTTGAGCAATAGCATCAGACTAAGCAGTAATAATCCGACCCAAATAGGTAAACAAGGACATGAATAACAAAAACTAGTCAATCCTTAGGTATAAATGTGTAATGCGGGAGGTGAATTAAAGAATGATTAGGACAGAAATAGGTCAAAGGACACTTGCCTCCACCAACCGACTGCTGCTCAGGGGCTTCTCCTGCGAATTCATCGGGCTCTTCGACCGGATCGTTCTCTATGCGAGCGCAAACATACATACATCCACATATTTAATACAAAAGAACAGTACACTCTTTGCGTTAAATGCCCCTGTGATTTGGTCGGTTGGCGCGGCGATTTAGTCAGGGTTGCTTCTTATCGAAGACAAGGCCTTGGGCGAGCAGGAGATGCGTCTGCCGTAAAAAGGGGGGCTCGGGCGTGACGGAAAACACCTCAGGGTCGGCTGCCCCTTGCCCGAGGCTAGGCTCGGGCGAGGCGTGATCGAGTCGCTCGTATGGACTGATCCCTGACTTAATCGCACCCATCAGGCCTCTGCAGCTTTATGCTGATGGGGGTTACCAGCTGAGAATTAGGCGTCTTGAGGGTACCCCTAATTATGGTCCCCGACACTGGTGATAGTGACAGTTATGACGCAGATAGTGGGGGTGAAGATTCCAAAGACCGGCCATGGCGACCAAGCCATTCAGTCTTCGGGAAATCAACTATCGGGCAAAATCACCTTGAAAACATGAGGGGGAGATATTTTCGGGATATGTCTATTGTTAGAGCCGATGCCGGAGAAAAAACTGTGCCGAGCCCTGAAGATGATGAAGTCGTTATCTTCCGAAGCTTTTTAAAAGCTGGGCTACGATTCCCTTTAAGCAGATTCGTGGTAGAAGTTCTAAAAATATATCAGGTTTACCTTCATCAACTTACCCCTGAAGCAATAATAAGAATGGGAATCTTCGTTTGGGCTGTGAAGAGTCAAGGCCTAGAGCCAAGTGCAAAAAGTTTTTGCAATATTCATGAATTGTTGTACGAAACAAAACCCTGCGGTAAAGAACAATATCATAACAACTTTGGTTGCTACAACTTTGGTGCTCGCTCTGGATCAAGCTGTCTCGTGCCCACCTTTCGGAAGAGATGGCCCGGAGAATGGATGAAAGAATGGTTCTATGTAAAAAATGATTTGAAGGTTCGAGAAGATATTAAGGATATCATCATGCGTCCCATCTGGCAGCGCTTCGGATTCCGGAAACCGAAGGTAGAAATGGATAAAGTAGCCGAAGAATGCCAACAGACCTTCGGCGTAGTCTGTTCTTTTATCGGGACAAGGGATTTGATACAAGAACACATTGCCTTCAGAGTATGGCCTCTTGCAGATAATTGGGAAATGCCGAAAGAGACTGTTAAAGAAACTAACGAAGGTGGGTTAGTCAGGCTGAAGTATACATTCAAGTATGGAGACAAATTCGTTGAACTAGATGATGATTGGTTAAAGAGCATTGAAACTGTAAGTGATGAATTGCTTGGGGCACACTCGAAGGCCGAAGATATTGCAATGTCAGCAGCCTTCGGAGGCCGAAGAAAGAAAAGACTGAACCGAGTTTTTGATGCCATTGGGTTCGTGTACCCCGACTACCACTATCCAGTGCGAGGGCAAAAAAGGAAAGGTACTGCTTCAGCTGCTCCTAGCGAGCCAGCGCCGAAGAGAAAAAGGGTGAAAGTTCTCACACACCGGCCTCGTTACATTGAGCTAGCCACAGTGCCTGAATTCGGCAGTGGAACATCTTCGGCCCCCAAAGCTAAGGAACCAACTCCGTTGCCCGGAGTCAAAGAGCTGGCCGAAGCGCCATCGACAGAAAAGATGGAAGAAGCAAAAGCATCAACTGAGGAAGTGAAAATATCAGAAATTTTGAGTCCTTCAGAAGAAATTAAAGCAGCAAAAATTAAAAAGGGGCCAACAGCGACCCCAAAAAGAAAAAGAATGGTTAATGTGTTAGATGTTTTGGAAACAATTAAACTTCCAAACACAACCCCGAAGAAGACTGCTGAAACTTCTGAGGGGCTTGCTGAAGTATCCGTTGCTGAGGCTCCGAAGCAACAAACTGAAGTTGGAACCGGGCTTTTAGAACCAACCAAGGTAATACCTTTGGAAGCAGAAGAAGCAAAAATTGCAAGGGCAACTAAAGAAATGAAAATGTCAGAGTCTACTTTGGTCGAAGAAATTGATACTGCTGTCCCCAAAGCAACTTCCAAAATATACGATTATATTGTGCGTCATGCTTCGGGGAAAAAGTTATCGGAAGAAGAAGTTTTTGAAGCTAATCACTATGCCAAAGAATTGAAATATCCTAAGGGGGCACTAGTGTTCAATGGGACTGACGAAGAGGATTTCCTATACTGCCTCCCAGACAATAAAGAATTATCCGTCTGCCGGGAGATGTCTAGAAGTATGGGGTTTCCGAAGCTTGAGGCTGGATTATGTGCTATGACGAAGGAAGATCTTGCGGATAGTCTTGCGTACAATAGCCTGAAGGTATAGGAATTGGATGTTTACAAATTTTATAATTCGTAACTCATTCTTTTGTTCTTATACCAACCTTTTTACATATAGGGTTTAATTCTAAGCAACGCATTGAGAGCACAAAAGAGTGCCGAAGATGAGAGCTATGAAATTGCGTTCAACAACCTACGATCAGAAGTTATTAAACTGAGAAATGAAGCTCTAGAAAAGGATAAAATTCTGCTCTCATTGGTGGACAAGGTAAAGAAGGACGAAGCTACCTCAAAGGCCCAGGCCGAAGCCCAAAGACGTGAAATTAAAGATCTTCAGAAACAGCTACCTAGAGCTAAAGAAGAGCGTATACTTGAAGAAACAAAACGCGAGCTTAGTGATCAACTGGCGAATCATTTAGAGATGAGTATTAAAGAGCTTCGTGCATCCCAGAGGAAATGTTATGTTAAATCCATAGAGTGCGTCAAAAAGATAAAATCTAGCTTCGCCAGCGTTGGCGCATTCTCTAGTGAAGAGAATTTTTCAAGAGGCAATCCTGAAGGTCCAATGGAATGGATTAGTCACGAAGCAGAGGCCTTCGAGGAAATTCTGAATAGCCGTGGTGACATCTGCGCTTTTTCGGGTGCTAGAGGGATTGCTGCTGTTTTGGAGAGGAAAGGCTGCGAGCATGTAAAATCCCTAGCGCAGTCCGAAGCTACCTTGTCTTCTGAAGACATTAAAGACCCCTCACCCGAAGCAAGCATGGTTGGTGGGAAATTCTTCATTGATATCTGGGATAACGGAGGCCGAGAATCGGCGCAAGAAATTATTCAAAGGAGTGAAAAAGGCATCCACGATGCTAGAAAAATAGCGGAAGCTACCGAAAAAAGTACAGAGCCCGAAGGGCAAATAGGTATTAATTAGTGGTTTTTATTATACTGTAATTTTTAATTCCAGACTCTGCTCTCGGTTTGTAATAGTAATATAGCCGTATCTTTTCTTCCCCCAGAACCTGCTGAGACATTTCCGGGCCCCCACCCGAAGGGGGACGATGAAATTAGAAAAATGGCTGAAGCCATTATGGACAAGGTTGTCAACCAACTATTGAACGAAGCTGCAGAGATAATACTTAAAGAGGATTAAATGCTATCGTAGAAACATTTGAAGCATAAAGATGTGTAATATATTGTAACTTTAAATGTAATATATAATCTATTTATAGTTTAATTCTTTACGATGCATGAAACTTTGCATACATACCGCTTTTTGAGCCTTCGGCGAAAAAACACCTTCCCTTCTTTTCATGCTTCGTGAAGAAAATCCTTTCTATATCTCAGGAATGTCCAAGCTTCGTGAAATATTTTCCGAAGCTATAAAAAAGTTTTGTGTTGCGTTTCCGATGTGGCTACACTTCATCTCGATTTGTCTTGTGCCTTAGCACGATTTTCTCTTTTCCAAAATATGTTCCGAAAGTCAACACTGTATTCCCTTCTTGTTCCAGATGCATTATGCTGTATGATGCTTATGTTATGCAAAAATGATGTGATGATGTTATGCCATGCAAAATGATATTTGTGCCACAGATATATATCCCTGTAATAAAGCACACACACTTTTTATATCAGCGCTGACTTTTCGCTGTAAGCCTCCCTTAGGAGCTTCTTCGCCTTTTACTTTCAGCGGAATCAACGTTTATTTTTCGCTGTAAGCCTCCCTTAGGAGCTTCTTCGCCTTTTACTTTCAGCGGAATCAGCGTTTATTTTTCGCTGTAAGCCTCCCTTGGGAGCTTCTTCGCCTTTTACTTTCGGCGGAATCAGCGCTTATTTTTCGCTGTAGGTTTAGAAAACTTACACTGCGCTCCCTTAGGAACGACTTTTTACTGTTTCGAACAATTCGTACTGTGTGCGTTAGATCAAGTTTTTGGTAATTCAAAGGTCCTCCAAATCAGTATAAGTTCGTATGCTTCGGCAACTCAAGCCTATGGAAAAAACATATTTTTATTATAGTAGGAGACGAAAGTATTACAAGGAATTGAAATTCAATAAAAGACATTTAAACTCTTTGTTGGGGGCCTTCGTCCTCCGAAGGTCCTCAAAAACATGATTTGACAATATTTTCCAAGTGAATTATATGAACAGGTATCTTCGGACTCAGATTATGAACATGGAACGGTCAGAACGAAGTCCAAGCTGTACGAAGGATGGTGTACAGCCGAAGCTATGCGCAGAAAGCTTCGTCGCGATAGCAGAAAGGGGAACCGACTTAAAGATGAAAAGACTACTTAGGCCCTAATAGATTCCCATAAGTCATTAGCAAATGTAATGGGCATGAATGTAATTTTGCATGGGCTACGTCCCACGCCTATAAATAGATGAACAGTACTCCCGTACTGTTCACGCTGACTTGGCATTTGCTTTCCGTCATCCTTGTACTTTTGCCTTCCTGCAATCCGAAGGTACACTTGTAATCTAAAGTCATTTCTATTTTTATATGATAATAAAATAGAAATGACGTTGTGATAATATTTAAATGTTCATATTACTTTTTATGTTGCATGTAAGTTCTTCGTCATAATTTATTGTGCTTACGAAGATATGTTGTTTGTGACCTTCGTCCGGAACATATTATATCCCGAAGGGAAATAATGTTTCAAAGGACGAAGGGCCTTATCATTTAACACTTTTTATGTTGCCTTGTTCTTAATCCGAAGCATTTGAGAACAAGTCCCCAACATTGGCGCCCACCTCCGGTGAACTCACTTCCACTCTTTGAGTCTTTGAGCGCCCTCGGCGATCATCAACCTTCGCTATGGCGCCGAAGAAAGCTTCAGCGGCTGGCACTGCAGCTCTTCAACCGCTGGATCACAATCAGGAGACTGTCTCTCTTCGGGAGGCCCGAAGCCAGAAGAGGAAGGCTGTCAGCCCGACACCTCAAGAGGATGAGCTAGACCAAGAGATCAGAGATATGGAGATGCTTCATCAACAGGTGCAGAGGAAGAAGGAAAAGATGGCCAGGCTAGCTGAACTGCAAAGGCACATAGACGAAGCTTTTGAAGAAGTTCGCCATCTTACTCACGATGAGCAGAACCGAAGGCCTCAACAAAAAGACCTTCATCAGGAGGGTTTCTTCAACGAAGATGACTGGTATGACAATTTCCATCATGGAAATTTTGTTTTCGATGATGCTTCTCCCTTGTCCGCTGAGCTGCAGGCTACACCTTGGCCTCCGTCTTATAAGCCGCCCCAGCTTCCCATATTCGATGGACATTCAGACCCGAAGCAGTTTTTGATGAGCTACGAAGCAACAGTATCTTCGTATGGTGGCAATGCTGCAGTCATGGCAAAGTCTTTTGTTATGGCTGTCAGGAGTGTTGCTCAAACCTGGTATTCCTCCCTTCGACCAGGAACGATCACTTCATGGCAAAAACTGAAGGACATGTTGTTAACCAGCTTCCAAGGGTTTCAGACGAAGCCGGTCACTGCTCAGGCCCTGTTCCAATGCACTCAGGATCATGAAGAATACCTTCAGGCGTATGTCAGAAGGTTCTTGCGTTTGAGGGCGCAGGCACCAACGGTGCCCAACGAAATTGTCATTGAGGCCATGATCAAGGGACTTCGGCCTGGACCTTCAGCTCAATACTTTGCTAGGAAGCCTCCTCAAACTTTGGAGAAATTGCTCCAGAAGATGGACGAGTATATTCGTGCCGACAATGATTTTTGCCAAAGAAGGGAGGAGGCTTTCAGGTTTTCTGAAATGACCAGGGGCTTCGGAGGAAGATTCTATCCGAGGCATGTCAGGTCCATCCACAACTCTACTCAAAATGATGATAAGGGGAGTCAGCAGAACAGGCCGCAGTGCTCCTCACAGGCTTCAGGGCAGCAGCAAAGTTTCTTCCGGCCACCAGCTCCAAGAGGCAGAGGCGCCAGGGGCTTCGGCGGAAGATTTGGAGATCAACCAAGGAGAGTATTTTGCTTATTCTGTGGTGAAAACAAGGGCCATACCACCAGGATGTGCCATGTTACCATCCAGAAGCAAAAGGAGATAGCCGAAGCTGCAGCGCAACAAGCTCAGCCGAAGCAGGTCATGCATACTGCTTCGTACCATCCGCCTTACATCCCAGAATACATAGGCAACCACCCTGCAGTTTCTGTTGCTTCGGCAAGTCAACCTCAAGCTTCCTGGCAACAGCCTCCGCCTCCACCACCGTTGCAACAAGGCCAACAGCCAGAAGGGAGCCAATATGCTCCACACCAAAGGGATCTCAGAGAACAATCTGAAGCTCGCACAGTCAATAGCACTGTGCCAGAGTCGAAGCACATCTATTGACAAATATCCTACCAGTTTTTTCCATTCAGTTCTATTTTCTGTGTAATAAAGGACATTTTTTAGTTTTCATGTAAAAGTTTCTTTGCTTGCTCCAAGGAAAATGTATTTTCTCAGGCTTAAGTTGCTGAAGCTTAAAAATTTACGATAACAAGGAGGACCTTCGAATTATCGAAAATCCTTCGAAGCAACAAAAAGTCGTTCTAAGGAACACAGAGTAAGTTTGCTGAAATCACAAAAAGTCGTTCCAAAGGGAACGCAGTGTAAGTTTTCTGCTCCAAAGTCGTTCCTAAGGGAATGCAGAGCTTACAGCGAAAAGTCAACGCTGATACCGCCTAAGTAAAGGGCGAAGAAGCTCCAAAGTCGTTCCTAAGGGAATGCAGAGCTTACAGCGAAAAGTCAACGCTGATACCGCCTAAGTAAAAGGCGAAGAAGCTCCAAAGTCGTTCCTAAGGGAATGCAGAGCTTACAGCGAAAAGTCAGCGCTGGTACAAAAATATTTTGTGTTTTACAGGGATATGTGTGTATCTTCGGAACAAATGTCATCTACATAACATAACATCATCACATCATTTTGCATAGCATAAGCATCATACATCATGTTGCATATGGCAAAAGAAAGGGACACGGTATCAACCTTCGGAAGGATACTTTGAGACAGTAAAAATCGTGCTAAGTCACAAGGGGACACAATATTGATCTTCGGAATATAGCTTCGGAGAATATTTTCATGAAGCTTGGATATCCTTCATCAGAGCACTATGAACATTGTCGTGATGCATAAAAGTTTTTCTATCTTCACGAAGCATGAAAAGAAGGGAAGGTGTTTTTTCGCCGAAGCCTCAAAAACGGTACGTATGTAAAGTTTCATGCATCGTAAAGAATCGAGTCATTAAAAGCAAATATATCATAGGGTTACAAAATGTCACACATGTTTCATTTCAAGAATTCTTTACAAAAGTGCTTAATCTTCTCTCAAAACAACTTCGGCAGCTTCGTTCAGGAGTCGGTTAACAACTTCATCCATGATAGCTTCAGCCATCTTTTTAATTTCTTCGTCTCCTTTCGGGTGAGGGCCCGGAGACGCTCTAGTAGGATCTGAAGGAGAACATGATACGACCACAATGCTATTACAAATTGTGAACGAAGTTTAAAATCAAAAATTACAACGCAATAAAAACCATTAGCTAATACCTAATTGCCCTTCGGGCTCTGAGCTTTTGTCAGCGGCCTTAGTTACTTCTCTAGCGTCGTGAATGCCTTTCTCACTTTTCTGAATGATTTCTCGGGCCATTTCTCGGCCACCATTGTCCCAGATGTCGGTGAAAAATTTTCCACCAGCCTGGCTAGCTTCGGCCGAAGGGTCTTTAACATCTTCAGGGGATAAGCTGGCTTTGGATTGTGCAAGAGACTTAATGTGATCGCAGCCTTTTTTCTCCAGTATAGAAGCAACCCCCCTGGCACCCGAGAAGGCGCAAATGTCTCCCCGACTGTTTAGAATTTCTTCGAAGGCTTCAGCTTCGTGGCAGATCCATTCTATCGGCCCTTCTGGGTTACCTCTCACAAAATCTTCTTCACTCGAAAATGCGCCGACACTGGCGAAGCTGGTTTTTATTTTCTTTACACAATCCATGCATTTTTCGTAGCACCTTTTCTTAGAAGACCGAAGCTCTTCAACGGTTCCTTCCAAATGATTAGCCCATTGGTCGCTACATTCTCGCCTCGTTTCTTCAAGTATGCGTTCTTCTTTCGCCCGGGCCAATTGCTTCCGAAGATCGTCAATCTCGTGCTTTTGAGCTGCAATTTGGGCTTTGGACGTAGCTTCGTTCTCCTTTACTTTATCCACTAATGTAACTAGAATCTTGTCCTTTTCTAGGGCTTCGTTCCTTAGCTTGATAACCTCTGTTCGAAGGTTGTTGAAGGCAATTTCATAGCTTTCGTCTTCGGCACTCTTTTGCGCTCTTAGCGCGTTGCTTAGTATTAATCCCTATATGAAAAAAGTTAGTATAAGAATAAAACAATAGATTTCGAATCATAAAGTTTCCAAAATGCGCAATTCTCGCACCTTCAGACTATTATATGCAAGGCTATTCGCAAGATCCTCCTTCGTCATAGCGCATAATCCAGCTTCAAGCTTCGGAAACCCCATACTCCTAGCCATCTCCCGGCAGACAGATAATTCTTTGTTGTCAGGGAGACAGTATAGGAAGTCATCTTCGTTTGTCCCATTGAACACTAGTGCCCCCTTCGGATATTTTAATTCTTTGGCATAGTGGTTGGCTTCATAAATCTCTTCTTCAGATAATTTCTTCCCCGAAGCATGTCGCACAATGTAATCGCATATGGCGGAAGGAGCTTCGGGGGCAGCAGTGTCAATTTCTTCAACCAAAGTTGGCTCTGGCATTTTTAATTTTTCTTCGGTTTCCAAGGGTTGTTCCTTGGTGGGCTCTGAAGTCCCAGCTTCAACTTCAAGTTGTTGCTTCGAAGCTTCAGCAACTAAAGCTTCAGCAGACACTTCAGAAAGTTCAACAGTCTTCTTTGGAGTTATGCTTCAAGACTTAATTGTCTCCAAAACATCTAGCACGTTTACCATTCTTTTTCTTTTCGGGGTTACCGATGGCCCCTTTTGATTTTTTATTGTTTCAACACTTGTTGAAGGACTTAAGATTTCTAATATTTTTGGTCCTTCAATTTTCGGTCTTTCTGCTTTCTCTGCTGGAGGTACTTCAGTTTTTTCTTCGATCTCCGGCACTGGAGCTGGCTCTGTACTTTCAGTGGCCAAGGAGACTTTACCGATAAATTCAGGCACTGTGTCCGGCTCAATAAAACGTGTCCGGTGAGTGAGCACCTTCATCTTTTTCCTTTGCGGCGATGGCTCACTAGTAGCACTTGTGGCAACTTCTGTTGCAGGAGAAGTATTTTTTCTTTTGCGGCCCGGCACCGGATAATGATAGTCAGGGTAGACAAACCCGATTGCATCAAATACCCGGTTGAGCCTCTTTTTCTTTCGGCCTCCGAAGGCTGCCGATAATGCAGTGTTCTCGGCCTTCGAATATACCCCAAGCAGTTCATCACTTAATGTTTCAATACTTTTTAACCAGTCGTCATCAGGTTCAACAAACTTATCCCCGTATTTGAATGTGTATTTTAGTCTAACTAGACCACCTTCGTCAGACTCTTTGATGGTCTCCTTCGGCATTTCCCACTTTCCTGCAAGTGGCCACACCCTGAAGGCAATATGCTCTTGGACCAGATCCCTTGTCCCAATAAAAGAGCAGATTACGCCGAAGGCTCTTTGGCATTCTTCGGCCGCTTCATCCATTTCAACCTTCGGCTTTCGGAGTCCGAAGCGTTGCCAGATGGGGCGCATAATGATACTCTTAACATCTTCCTGCGCTGTCAAGTCATTCTTTACATAGAACCATTCTGTCATCCAGGCTCCGGGCCACCTCTTCCGAAAGGTTGGCACAGGGCAGCTTGACCCGGAGCGGGCACCGAAGCTGTAGCAACCAAAGTTGTTGTGGTATTGTTCTTTCCCCCAGGGCTTCGTCTCATATACCAACTCATGAATTTTGCAAAAGCTTTTAGCATTTGGTTCTAAACCTTGGCTTTTCACAGCCCAGACAAAGATTCCCATTCTTATGATAGCTTCGGGAGTAATTTGATGAAGGTAGATTTGAAATGTCTTCAAGACTTCGACAACAAAGCAGCTTAGGGGGAACCGAAGCCCAGCCTTGAGAAAGCTTCGGAAGATCACGACCTCATCTTCTTCGGGGGTAGGTGAAGTCTTCTCTCCAGCGTCAGCCCTCACAATAGATATATCTCGAAAATATCTCCCCCTCATATTGTCAATATGATTCTGCTTAATAGTAGTTTTCCCGAAAACCGAGTGACTTGGCCGCCATGGTCGATCTTCAGACTCTCCCCCACCGCTTTCTACATCATAACTGTCGCTGTCACCAGTATCTTCAGATAAACCTTCTAAAATCTCTTTGGTGATCTTTTCTGTATTGGTCTTCGACATTGCCTCAAGAAAGCCCAGGTTCTTCTCTTCAGAGAGACTTAGCTTCATCTCGACAACAGCCTTCTTCTCCTCAGACATCTCTTCGGAGATCCTACTTCTCGCTTCCGATGCTTAAAACTAGGAAAGAAAACAAATATTTTTGGGCAGAATGTTTTATAAGCAGGAAAAACAGATGGCAAAGAGAGCGTGCCAAATCAAATGTGGCGGGCTCCTATTTATACACTCGATATGACAGAAATTGTGTGGTCCCAGGTGTCAGTGACTTTTGCTATTCTAGCAAAGGGAAGGTGTTTTTTTCGGACCTTCGGCTTAAAGCCTTCGTCCATATCGCAATCTGAATTTATCACTAACAAATTAATATTGCGAGGGGCTACTGTTGGGGGCCTTCGTCCTCCGAAGGTCCTCAAAAACATGATTTGACAATATTTTCCAAGTGAATTATATGAACAGGTATCTTCGGACTCAGATTATGAACATGGAACGGTCAGAACGAAGTCCAAGCTGTACGAAGGATGGTGTACAGCCGAAGCTATGCGCAGAAAGCTTCGTCGCGATAGCAGAAAGGGGAACCGACTTAAAGATGAAAAGACTACTTAGGCCCTAATAGATTCCCATAAGTCATTAGCAAATGTAATGGGCATGAATGTAATTTTGCATGGGCTACGTCCCACGCCTATAAATAGATGAACAGTACTCCCGTACTGTTCACACTGACTTGGCATTTGCTTTCCGTCATCCTTGTACTTTTGCCTTCCTGCAATCCGAAGGTACACTTGTAATCTAAAGTCATTTCTATTTTTATATGATAATAAAATAGAAATGACGTTGTGATAATATTTAAATGTTCATATTACTTTTTATGTTGCATGTAAGTTCTTCGTCATAATTTATTGTGCTTACGAAGATATGTTGTTTGTGACCTTCGTCCGGAACATATTATATCCCGAAGGGAAATAATGTTTCAAAGGACGAAGGGCCTTATCATTTAACACTTTTTATGTTGCCTTGTTCTTAATCCGAAGCATTTGAGAACAAGTCCCCAACACTCTTCATAATTGTTTCTTATTGACCAAAGGGTAATAGTGAATGTAGAAAATGCAAAAGAACTGCTGTTGAGGTAGGATATTTGTCAATAAATGTGCTTCGACTCTGGCACAGTGCTGTTGACTGTGCGAGCTTCGGACTCCTCCCTGAAATCCCTCTGGAGATGATTGTGCTGGCTCCCCTCTGGCTGTTGTCCTCGCTGGGTCGGTGGTGGCGGTGGAGGTTGCTGCCAAGATGCTTGGGGTTGGCTCGCCGAAGCAACAGAAGCTGCAGGGTGGTTGCCTACATATTCTGGAATATAAGGTGAGTGATACGAAGCAGTATGCATGACCTGCTTCGGCTGACTCTGTTGTGCCGCTGCTTCCGCTATTTCCTTCTGCTTCTGGATGGTAACATGACACATCCTGGTAGTATGGCCCTTGTCTTCACCACAGAATAGGCAATATATTTTTCTTGGCTGGTCTCCAAACCTTCCCCCGAAGCCCCTGGCGCCTCTGCCCCTTGGCGCTGGCGGCCGAAAAGAACTCTGCTGATGGGCCGAAGTTTGTGAAGAGTGTTGTGGCCTTTGCTGCTGGCTCCCCCGATCATCAGTTTGAGCAGAGTTATGGATTGACCTAACATGCCTCGGGTGAAATCTTCCTCCGAAGCCCCTAGTCATTTCAGAGAACCTGAATGCTTCCTCCCTTCTTTGGCGGAAGTCATTGTCAGCTCGAATGTATTCGTCCATCTTCTGGAGCAGCTTCTCCAACGTTTGTGGTGGCTTCCTGGCAAAGTACTGCGCTGATGGTCCCGGCCGAAGCCCCTTAATCATGGCCTCAATGACAATTTCATTGGGCACTGTTGGCGCTTGTGCCCTCAGGCGCAGAAACCTCCGGACATACGCCTGAAGGTACTCTTCATGATCCTGGGTGCACTGGAAAAGAGCCTGAGCGGTGACTGGCTTCGTCTGAAACCCTTGGAAGCTAGTTATCAGCATATCCTTCAATTTCTGCCAAGAAGTGATTGTCCCTGGCCGAAGAGAAGAGTACCAAGTCTGAGCAACGCTCCTGACGGCCATGACAAAAGATTTTGCCATGACTGCCGTATTGCCACCATATGAAGATATGGTTGCTTCATAGCTCATTAGGAATTGCTTCGGGTTTGTGTGACCGTCATACATGGGGAGCTGGGGTGGCTTGTAAGACTGTGGCCATGGTGTAGCCTGCAACTCTGTTGAGAGAGGAGAAGCATCATCAAAAGCAAAGTTTCCATGATGGAAATCTTCATACCAGTCATCCTCATTGTGGAAGCCTTCCTGATGAAGCTCTCTGCGTGGAGGCCTTCGGCTTTGGTCATCTTGAACAAGAAGACGAACCTCCTCAGAAGCTTCGTCTATCTGTCTCTGAAGATCAGCTAGATGAGCCATCTTCTCCTTCTTGCGTTGCACCTGTTGCTGAAGGATCTCCAGGTTTTGGATCTCCTGATCCAGGTCATCCTCCGGAGGTGTTGGACTAACAGCCTTCCTCTTCTGGCTTTGGGCCTCTCTGAGAGAAAGGACATCCTGATTGGGATCCAGCGGCTGTAAAGTACCAGCCCCTGTCGCTGAAGCTTTTTTTGGCGGCATGACGAAGGTGATGCTTGCCGAAGTTGTTCAAAACTCAAGAAATGGAAGTGAGTTCACCGGAGGTGGGCGCCAATGTTGGGGACTTGTTCTCAAATGCTATGAATTAAGAACAAGGCAACACAAAATGTTAAATGTAAATATCCTTCGCCTTTTGAAGCATTATTTCCCTAAGGATATAATGATTCTCGGACGAAGGTTATGAAGGACATACCTTCATCAGTGTAAAATATAATAATGAAGAAGAAATCATATGAAACATATAAATTAACATGAACGGTTATGTATTATTGACAATTCATTTCTATTTTATGGAAAGATAAAAATGATATCAAATTATCAATGTACCTTCAACTTGTAAGAAGGTGAAAGTACAAGTATGACACAATCGTCAATGCCAAATCAGCGTGAACAGTACAGGAATACTGTTCACCTATTTATAGGCACGGGTCGCAGCCCATGCAAAATTACATTAATACCCATTACATTTAACAATAACCCTATAGTAATTCTTCGAGGTCTAATTTGGCTTTTCATCTTTAAGTCGGTTCCCCTTTTCTGCCGTTATGCCAAAGCTTTTCTGCATATAGCTTCGTGATCGTCTTATCCTTCGTCGTGATCACCTTTCGTCCCAGTCAAGCTTCGTCTTTAACCGTGCTTTTGTATACCCGCAATCTAACTTCGAAGGTACCTGTTTGCATATTTCTCTTGGAAAACATTGTTAAATCATGTTTTTGAGGACCTTCCAAAGCCGAAGGCCCCCAACAGTACCCTTAGAAGTTGAGCAGGAATTTGTCCCTTAGGCTTCTCTAGGAGTCAATGGACAGCGGGGGCAACCTGGTGAACCAGGTGAGAGCTGGGCCTTCGAGGGCGATGATGAAAGACTTGGCCATTGTGGCGTCGTCCCCTCCGGAAGATGCAACGGCGACCTGATAACTCATGATGTACTGTGCAGGGTCCATGCTGCCGTTGTACTTGGGATAGGTCCCTGCCCGGAAGTTGGCAGGCCAGGGTGTCACTTGCAGATGTGGTGCCAGGGGACTTCGCTCGTCGAGGTAGTTGACCCCTTGAAAACGCGCGACAGCTGGGAAGGCGTAGTCGCGCTGGGGGAAGTACGGGTCTTCCGCCTGCGCGCGCTGCTGCAGGGGTGCCCCATGCTGCAGGCCGCGGTGGCCTTCGCGTGTGTCTTCCACTTGTGCGCGGTGTGCAGGGGTGGCCCATGTTGCAGGCCGAGGTGGCCTTCGCGCTGCATCAGCGCGATCTCCCGCTCGAGGTCCTGGGCCTTCTGCTCTTCGTCGCGTATCATTTGCCGCACCTTGGCTAAAGCAGACACGCGCTGGCGCTTGGCCTCCAGTATCTCTTTTTGCCTCTGGAGATTGCGGTTCTTGAGGCGCAGTGTGCGCAACTGTAGCTATTCTTCCGCTGAAACGCCAAGGACTTCACCGTCCTCAGTGAGGTCCGCGCCTTCCGGTGGAGCGAAGCCGAGGACCTCACCGTCCTCGGTGAGGTCCGCGCCTTCCGGTGGGGCGAAGCCTGGGGGAGGCTGTGGTTGTCCTTCAGGGCCGCAGGTGCGGAGGGTGTCGTCTTCAGCAGCCTCTTGGTGAGTGGAGTGGGTGAGTGCGAGGGCCTTGCCCTTCCTTGCGGCCAGCAGTGCTGCCTTCGCAGCCTCGTCAGCCTTCGAGCTAGCTTTCTTGGGAGCCATCGCGGGTGGTTTTTTCGTAGCACGAACGGTGGGCGCCAAATGTTGGAACTTGCACACAGGCGCAAGTTGATCCAACAGGGGGGGAATGATAGCACAAACAGAGTTTAACGCGTGATGGCAAAAGCACTGTTCAACCAGCCTCTCAAGGGCACTGTGCGGGGGTATTTATAGGTGTCCGGGTGCCCAGCGTCCCGTGTTAAGGACGCATGTGCCCTCAGACACCTAGGTTATCCCCGGAATATTCCCATAAAGCGGGGTTACAGATCGTAATTACAAGGACGCCTTTACAAATTAGGCCCGTAACACGCAGCGGCCACGCAGGGCCTGTCACAATGGGCCGGATCTCACATGGGCCTCCGCGCTGGACGAGGCCGCCCGGTGGGATGACCTCGCCACGGGTCTTCGTCCGATGCCGTATGGGACGAAGGGTGTCCCTGCCCATTGTCTTGTCTCCGTTGGGCCGGCGTAAATGGCGAAGGCCCCGGGCGAAGGGTGTCCCTGCCTGTTGTCTTGTCTCCGTTGGGCCGACGTTTACGGCGAAGGCCCCGAGCGAAGGGTGGCGTCTTTGCCTTCGCCCCAACACTGCTACTACAGGTTGCTTCAGTAGATGCCTGGGTTTCTGGCTGGCCGCTACCTCTACTTCTAATGCTTCTCTTTTCTCTTCGTATCCCAACTAGTGCGTTACACGCGCGCTTGCGCGCTTGTTGTCCTTTTTTTACAAGCCTATTTTATTTCAAATAGCAAGTATCTAAGAACACCTGCTGAAAATTCAACAATATTTTCTGGTACCAATAGCAGTAGTAATACAAACTTAGATTACAATATATAGCAAGTTATATTAAAGTAGCATATTTGAGTCTCCAGCAATAGTGTATGTAAAGTTTGTATAGACAAACATAGTTCTAGAAAGGCTTCAACAGTAAAGTCATATGTACACAAAAGTCTATTGACCAAAAGTGATGAAGCTTTTCTTGCATAGACACACAGTTCAAGGAAGGCTTCAACATCAAGTTCATATGTACATAAAAGTCTCATGACCAAAAGTATGACCAAAAGTGATGGAGCCTCTTCTATGCTTGTAGAAAAAAACTAATACATGTATACAAATGAGAGGAGTATGTTAGCCTAGACAACATCAAAGAGCTCAATGCAATATCAGGATTATAAAAGAAATAATATTCTTTCAAAGGAAAGAAACAATAACACATAACATGTTAATTTTATCTTTCCATCTGATCACGGTTCACGACAAGCAGGTACTAAGTCTATTAACACAACAAGACATGTTCTCTCCAAGACCTTAAGTTACAAAAACTTAATTGAAAACTTAAAATGCTTATCAAATAAGGTACATCAAGAGGCTAACAGTCTAACACACTGTTATGACAATATCTAAGGAAATAGCAGTATACAAACAGGTTTATTAAAAACACTGGCAACTGCATCTAGGTAATGTTTGAAGAAAAGGTTCAAAACATTCAAATAAAAATCATTAATGACAGGATAACTTTAAAGAAATAAGTTGCTGGAGTGAGTAAGTTTGGTAAGCAAAAGAATTTAGCATTCCATAGATCAAATTGTAAAGCCAAAATAAAAGTAAGTTTGGTCCAAAAGCATTTAAATAGAAAGCATGTATTTTGTTTATGTATTTATTTTATATTCTTCTTTTTTCTGTGAAAGTGTAAAGTATATTTTTTTAATGAAACATGAGTATGGAACTGTTTCTTTTTGTGTGTGTGTGTGTATTTGTGTTGCACTTATTCTTTTTTTCCTAAGCTATTTTTGATAAGGAGATTAGAACACACAATGCAGACTATGGGTCCGGCCAGGCAAGTCCGCAAAATATGCATAAAGGTTTCTAGAGAAAGCTAGAAGTAGCAGCTTTAATTATTAGTAATACATTATTTTGGGTTATGGTTGTTGATTTGTGGAAACAAATTATCATGATACTTAAATATGGATTTTTTTTGTCACACACAATGTAGTTTTGTTTGCTGTAATGGGAAAAAAAGGGAAAATGAGGTTGCGAGGTTTGTGTACAAAGATCCTGAATGGTACCATACCTTGATGTATTTTAGGATGGTCTAACTGTCGTCATTCTTGGAACATGTACAATCTGGCATGGCTTTGCTAACCTGAGTATGCTTCATCCTGCATGTAGTGTATTATATTAATATGGAATAGAAGTTGTAGTTGTAAACTTAAAAAGCATGCTTTGTTTTCATTTTATAACTAATGTCTTTCCATACATACTTTTTTGGTGGTGATGACAATTCATTGTTGGTAAGCTGATCTGTATATTTGTCAATGTTCTGTGATTAAAAGAAAAAGGTGTTAGTTAACTTAGATGGTCCAAAGTGAGAGAGCATTTTTATACTAACAAATTTACACATGCTTAACTGGTTAAGCATTGTTCTTGTTACCATCCTTTTTGATAACTTAACAGTAGAGAAAATACCTATCTGTGTCTACGTACAGAAGTCAATATGATAAGTACATAGAAATTACCTCTAAACTCTTGGATGCATCGTAGTACTCTAAAATGCGTCGAACCTGTCAAATATGTTTCATTATGTTATGTATCTATAAGATGGTTTACAGAAACTTGAAGACATTATTATGTAAGAAGTTTTGTACCGTGTTTTCCTGTTTAGCTGAAGTGGATAGCTTAGCAAATGATGTTGCTGAAGAATCATGTGTGGTTGTATATTCGAACACATCGTCTTGTGTAAGTAGCTGCTATTGGGGGTAGTTGAGCATGATAGATGGTACCGAGGTTTATCTTCCATGATTTGTTAGCACATATAGGATAGAAAAGTTAAAATTTAAATATCTCAGAGATTGAGAACATCTAAGGTTAGATTAGACATGTGAAGTTGTTACAAAGTTATTGTAATAGATGATTGGAGAAACCATAACATATACACAGGAGTAACATAGTACATAGTGAATATTTCCAAAAATGAGAAAGTACAGTCTAGCTGATTGTATCTAACATTTGCGAAAAATTGTAAACCTATGTGAAATAAGAAAAAGGCAATAGGCAAACAGTAGCTGTCAATCCATGTAACAGATTGGCAGCCTGGTTGTTGTTAGTCACATAATTTTAACAAGAGTGTAAACGTATGTAAAAGCATGTGGAAAACAGGATTGGTGCCATGTGTGATACAATATGTATTTGCAAGTGGATATAGTATGTTGTATGCTATAAAGTGTATACATCTAAAACACATAACTAAGTAAACTCTATGGAATGGAAATAATAAAAAAGAGAGAGAAGGTATATGTACATTTTAATGTGCCTGTAAATAATTTGAGTACTGATAATCTTGAAGAAAATATATAAATAAGTTTTTTTGTACTTATTGATGATGTACAACACACACCAGTTAGAGTAGTACCTGCTCATCAGCTAAAATCAAATTGATATGGCGTAGAGGACCATCATTTGTTGCACCTCGGAACTCCCATTTTCTGATGACGCGGGCTCTTATCACAACATTCATGTTCTGAGGATCTAGCTCTGTGACATGTGTGAACAACATTGATAATCGTTATACCTGCAAATAGGGAGATGGGATTGTTCAGTAACTTGTTACTAATGTGCAACAATGGTTACAAATCTTCAGTATACAAGGTCAATGAAGAGATTGCTTATAATTAGCATGGAAGACATACCTGTTAAAGACATAATAGTTTATTTGTACATGTTTATATATACACATTCTTCTATATGTATACATATGCACGTACATATATGAGGGTAGAAAACACAACTTGCTATCCATCAATGCCTTGTACAGTAATACGTGTGAAGACCTCTTTGTACACTATGTTTTGAGTCTTAGTACCGCATTATGTAAGGGTAGTACAGAATTATAATCTATAGATAGTATACCTATTCACAAAATAATGTAAAAAAATGAGGCCAACGTACTGAAATCTCAAATATACATTTGAATAAGAGATGTAGTTATGTTAACATCCTGACGTGTAAAAGATATCTGATTTGAGGATCACTAAATCTTCGATAAGGGCAATTGAAGCTGTAGCTATTCTGCCTACCAAAACAAGCCTAACCTTTGTGCTTCATGCCTTGATCATCACATTCTAATGCAGATAGGAATATATTTAGACATTGATATCATTGTTCTCATATTATATATACCAACAGTAACTACAACAACATGTCCTATACCATTGCCATGTACACAATTTCTATGATGCATCGAATAAAAGATTCTAATTGTTTTCCGTGTGTAAGCTAATGCTAAGGATTCAGAGATGCTCAAAACAGATACCTCCTTCATGTAAAAAATGTTGAAATAAAAGAATTTGATACTCATTCAAAACAAATTGTAAATCCATTTATAACAGTAGCATATTACTAACGTAAAGATCATTTGAGTAGATGGTCTACACCTGGATTCCTGAATAGTAACATTTCTATATACTTTAACATTTTTGAAATAGGGAAAAAACATCAATCTTAAGCATCTCTAAATTTATATATAATGGAAAAATAGTAGCAGCAATGTATAAATAGATTCATATATGCATCCAGCTTATGGATGAGTGAAATGCAGTAGGGAACTATATGAACGTCTAAATACAATATCATATACTAATGAAAAGATCATGGGCACTATTTTTTTGGGAAAAATTTGAAACCATTTTTAGATGACTTGTTAAGATTGATGGGGTTCAACTGGTTCCCACGGACTACAATTTGGAACTAAGCTTCTCGCATGTTTTCAAGAAAAAAACATCTGCTTGATCTGTCAAAAGTAGTAAGGAACAATACCTATGGTTACATATATTGATCAGGTAAGGTTGTTGTAGTGTAATATATAACATTTAATAAGCGAAAACATCAATAAATTGGATCACCATGGAAGGAAAATTACCGTAGCATATTACTAACGAAAAATATCACGTGTGCAGATGATTTGCAATACAAAACCAATTTAGTATACTGTTTTTAAGCCACAGTAAACAATACAAAATTACAGTAGATAAAAAAGAACAATGGGGCCGATTCTCTGCATGCTGAGAGATATACCTAGCACAATTGTGATAGTTTGCACATATATATATATATATATATATATTTCATTATGGAATGCAACGAGACTGATAGAACAAGGAGAAGAGAGGGAAAAGGGGAAAACAGGACCTGCGCAATGTAAATTGTACACCAGGGAGGTATAGAACGTGGAATCCATAGGCCAAAGAAAATGCATCAAGGTTTTACATTTTCTAACCAAAAAAGAAATCGTGAAATCCTAAAAAAAACATAGTCTGCAGGAGATGGAGGGAAGCCGAGTGGCATCTAGAGGAATTAACTCATCTAGAGGAAGGAGTGGGGTTTCTGGCTTGTATTTCAAAATAGAGTTTAAAAAGAAAATAGAGGCAAACATCGTTGAAGAAAAAGCCATAGAAAATAGCACGCAAAAGGAAACAATATTGCAGAAAATAATGCGTTCGTGGAAGGTAGATGCATCATGAAAACCGAAAACAGAGGCAAACATCGTTGAAGAAGAAGCCATAAAAAATAGCACGCAAAAAGAAACAATATTGCAGAAAATAATGCGTTAGTGGAAGGTAGATGCATCAGGAAAACCGCCTCCTACAGATTCCCAGCTAAATAATAAGGAAATGAAAAATAAAAAGAAAACGGCAGCGCCTAGATGGCTCTTGGCCTCTCGCTTTGAGTATTGGGATGTGGACGGGATGGCGAGGTCGTTGTGCACGTCCGTCCAGCGGAACGGCAAAGTGTCGGCTGCAGCACGACGCGACGAGCCCAGCCGGCTTCTTCTCCGCCGTCAAGAGCGCGGCCACCGGCAGCAGCAGCAACCGGTCATCCGCTGCCGCACTAGGCCGCTGCAGCAGCTGGCGGACCCGGCCCCCGTGACGCCACCCACCACGCTGGCGGCCACCAGTAACCACTGAGTGCCGCTGCTGCAGGCGCTGTCGGCGCCGGCCTCGCCCAGACCCCCCCTCCAGATTCACGCTACTCAAGGCGTCGCAGTCCCCCCAAGGTGTTGTCCACATTTTCACCGTTTCTTTCTTCCTTTCTTCCCTCCCTCCCTTTTTGCTTGATGGTGCGGCAACCGAACTACACCGATGATGGGAATGAAAAATGTGGCGGAACTACCCGAATTATTCCAGCTTAAGTGCTTAAATCACGCCTTAGGGGCCGTAACACACTTAAATCGGAATAACCCGTCAGTCCCTCAGATCTAATCTGATAGAGCCACTTAACCAGGATCAAATTCCACAATCTCACTCGAAGTTGAGTCACAGAAGAAATACAATAAAACAGGAAAACCTCAAATTAAGTACTGAATTATTACATTAATCGGAGTTTTTGAGTAGCAAATGAAGTTCACAAAATAAAGTGCAAATCGATGTCGTCGGTATCGAGGAATTGGGCAAGGCCTAGCCCACTACTCCTCGTGCTCCTCTCCTGCCGGAGCAACATCCCACTCGACCGTCCAACCCGGTGGCAGGGTGGTAGGCCAAGTCACACCATCAACCATTTCGTGAATGGTACCTGCAAAAATTGTGCCACAAGCATGGCTGAGTATACTAATACTCAGCTAGACTTACCCGGTGTGAGGAGTCTACTCCTCTACCTCTAGACTATGCAGCTGTTTGGCTGAGGGGGGTTTGGTTTGCCAAAAGCACTAGCTGTTTCTAAAATCAATTTTTAGCTTTTCAAATTCTATCATCATTAACTTAGCTAGATTTGCTCCTTCTAAGCATACATGGTGGCAAACATTTAGTTCAATCAACAAATTATCTCATGTAACCTCATTTCACTTCTTACTCGATGCAGTACAAGGGGTCAAGCAGTCTCATTAGCTGCGAGAAGCAGACGATTCGAATCGAGTTTTAACCTTGCAAGGTAAACCTAAACACACGGCATGTCAGGGTACTCCGACCCCACACATGACAACCGTCCCCATCGATTCCACGTTCGCGTCCAGGCCTCACTGCCTTGGCATACAATGCTCCACTGACCCCGGCTGCCGCCGTGCAGTGACCACACTTGTACCCACCATAGCTAGCATGGGAGACCCAGTCTCAGGTCGCATGAGGGATAAAGTCTGCGCCCGGCTTCACTCAGGTACTAGGTTTACCGGTTACCATTTTTCCCGGCATGTGCTTAGTACGTTCAAAAGCTTGACTCAGGTATCCACACATTAATCCTTAACTCTTTTTCCCATCTCATGGACAAGACATCCTCCCTGGATCCAAGTCCATAGACCAACATATATCCCGTTATCAAGATGAATACAATCAATTCCTGACCTTGCGCGAGTGCTAGAAAAATCACTCGACTTCTACCGAGATCCTGATTAGCAAGCAGCTACTCGACCTAGCATACTAGTATTCATCTCAAAAGGAATCCTAAATTCATGCAATTAGAGGTTTCAAGCAACTCCTACACTTAAGTGCACATTACAATCCTACAAGCATTAAGTGTAGTAAAGTAGCATATAATAATACGGTTATGCATAAAACCGGGGCTTGCCTTCAATTGCTGGGGTTGCGGGGAGATCCTCACTAGCAGCCTCTGAAGCCTGCTCCTGGTCCTCCTCTTGGACAGGTCCTTGCTCGGGGATGAGCACGTACTCTCCGTCGGCAAGATTACAGTCTAACAAATGCAATGTGTAAGATATATGCATGATATGACATGTGCTTTTAGAAATTACAACTTGAAGGTGTATGATCTTCTTGAGTTTAAACAAAGTCAACTTTACTTATGTAAGACCCTTGAGTGGTATACTTGGTAATTTGGGTTAAACTTAGCTAAGGTAAGTGGTAGGTTTATTTTTGGGGTTCCACTGAATTCCTTTTAAACCTTAGTGAGAATTGATAAGTATTTAAGTTAGACTTATTGGAGTGGGGTTTATTTCTTCTTTCCTTTTCTTTTATTCTCTTAAATGTTTTGGAGTGGGTTTGAACTACAAGTTGCTTTTATAAAATTCTAAAAATTCTGCAAAAATTACAGTGGCTTGGTACTGGTGTATGTTTTTCTGTCTCAAAATTTGGGGATCAGAAAGTGAATAGTTTTCTCTGGACAAAATTGTTAAATTCTAGGGCAGAAGGGGTGCTTTGAACTACAACTATTATTTAACAGTGGGTAATTCTCCAAAACTTATTTTTGCTGGCCTTTAGGTGTTATAACATGACTTGATACAAATTTATAGTCATTAATACCTTTTAATAAATTTTCTATGGTTTTCTCAAGTTTCTAGCCAAATGGGTGCTTTCTACTACCACTATACTTGAAAAACATCAAACAACAGAGTTCTTATTTTTTTTGGTTATTATTTTGTGCAAGAGCAATCATTCTGAGATTTGGCCTCTTTTTGCTTAAGGGAAAGGGGGTGGTATGCATTATTTGAATTAAATAGCCTTTCTCATAAAATATTAGCAATAGGTATGGGTTTGCTTCTTTTTCATGGGTTTGCATTTTTCTCTGGTGGTTTACCTTACTATGGACTTAGCTAATATTTGGTTGCCCATTATCACATCATTAGGGGTTGTTCAAGATTTATTTGGAAAAAGCCTTATTATCACTTTATATTTATTTTCCTTACTTAAAAAGTTGGGCTGAGGTGTTCTTTATTTTTGTAGTGGGGCTCTGGTGGTTGTAAGTCCACTGGATTTTTATTACTCATTTTGGTTATAATTTTGCTACTCTAATAATTGATTTTCAGTCCAAATGAGGCTAAATAAAACATTTTAAATTAAAACTGGTCTGAACTAATAGTCTCTGTATTTTTCCTAAGTTCTTTGTTACATAAGCAAACTAGGAAAAATAATTTTACTCACTGTTCACTAATTTTTAATGCCTTTCTGGTTTTTCCTAAGTTTTGGGCAGAATAGTTTTAAATGAATAACTACATCATATTTTCCAATGCTGGGGTTCCTACTATTTTTAAACAGTGTCTAAATGAGGTTTGAACATCTACAAATTTTCTCATGTTCAGCACAGAAGAAAAACTAATTTTCCTTAATTAAACTAGGTTTGGTAAGCTTCTGTTTTTAATTTTAAACTCTAAAATTTAGAACAGAAAGTATAGGGTTTACCATTTTTAAATGATAGTTCATAATATTTAGGAGCTAACAAAATTAATTTGACAACTTTTTATGAAGAATTCATCAAGTTATGGGTTTTCTAAGTTCTCTGGTCATTTTAAAAAGATTAACAGAATTGGTTTAATGGAAATCCACTTTGCACTGGGGTCCCTGGCGGGTTTTTAAGTTTTCCTCGTGGATCAGTCCTTACGCTACTATTCACATGAGTCACTGACGTTACAGAAAACCCCTCGGGTTCTACAAATCCTAACCCGAGGTCCTTCTTCTAACTTAAACAGTAACCGCGGCGGAAGAAATGGCGGAGGGGCTTACCGGCGGCGAGATGGCTCCGGTGAAGTGGTCGAGGACGTAGGGGAGGTCTCGGGGGTCACAACGAGGTGCGGGTCGCCGTCGGAGATGGCGGAGTCGGTCGGTCCACGCGCGCAGGCGTGGATGCTCGTCGGCGGCGAGGAGTCCGGCCTGGTCACGACGAGATAGAGCAATTGGATGGGTCAGAGAGGTTCACGGGGAGCCAGAGAAGATATGGGTGCAAGGAATTGGTCGGAGACTCACTGGTTAGCTCGGTCCACGCGCGGCGGCGGAAGACCGAAGTCCGGTGAGGTCGATCTCGGGCCTCCTGTGAAGTCCGGCCTGGTCCGAGGGCTTGGCGAGCTTCACGGGCTACTGGTGGAGCTAGCCGAAGCACTAGCTCGACTCGAGGGTGGTTGGAGTGGGCTGGCCATGGCGGCCGAAGCTCTGGCGGCAATGGCGGGCAGAATTGAGCTCGCCAGAGCTAAGGAGAGGTGGCTGGCCGGTGAGGGTGAGCGCGGGGTGAAGTGAGGCACGCCCGGGGAGGCTTTATAGGCACAGCGCGGTGCACGGGCGGTCGTGGACTGGCGAGCGCGCGCGGGCGTGCACTGGGAGGCGCGGTGCGCGAACGGGCGTGAACCGGGGGTGTCAGCTGTAACACCCGGTTTTAAAGGACAAAGCCGGGTGCATCTCATACATGCGCCAAAGAAGACAACATATATAATAACAGAGTGTATAGAGATAAATGTCATAAAACATCAGAGTATTTATTACATAGCGGAAGACTTATTACAAAATAAAATAATGAATATAAAACTGTCGGCGTTTTGAGACCAGGGGGTCCCCGAGCGACGAGTGAGTGTGCCGCGTGCCCCAGCCCAGATGGGTCGAGCGCGTGGGCGAGCGCGAAGGGGGGAAGAGCGAGGCGGCCGGAGCCGGGTCGTGAGGGAGTTGGAGATCCCGCGGCCTTCGTGTTCGTCCCGCGCCCAGGTCGGGTGCGCTTGCAGTAGGGGGTTACAAGCGTCCGCGCGGGTGAGGGGAGCGAGCGGCCCCAAGAGAGCGCCTGCCCCTGCCCTCGTTCCCGCGAGGCCAACCCTCTCTAAGAAGGCCCTGGTCCTTCCTTTTATAGGCGCAAGGAGAGGATCCAGGTGTACAATGGGGATGCAGCAGAGTGCTACGTGTCTAGCGGGGGAGAGCTAGCGCCCTGGGTACGTGCCAATGTGGCAGCCGGAGAGAACTTGGCGCCCAGCCGGTGTGGTGTCGTGGCTGTCGGAGGAGTAACGGAGCCTGGTGGAGGGACAGCTGTTGGAACAGTTGGGCCCTTGCTGACGTCCCCCTGCTTCCGTAAGGGAGCTGAGAGCCGCCGTCGTCATGGGTCTAGTGGGGCGCCATCATTGCCTATCTGGCGGAGCTGGCCAGATGGGACGTCGGTCCTGTTCTCTGCGGCCCGAGTCGGCTCGGGGTGGGGAGATGATGGCGCTTCCTGTTGACGTGGCGGACTTGTGCCCTAGGTCGGGCGACGTGGAGGCTCCTCCGAGGCTGAGGTCGAGTCTGAGCTCCTGGGTCGGGCGAGGCGGAGGTCGTTCGGCAGAGGCCAGGGCGGAGTCCGAGCCCTGGGTCGGGCGAAGCGGAGTTCGTCGTCTTCCGGGGCCTTAGCCCGAGTCCGAGCCCTGGGTCGGGCGGAGCGGAGTTCGCCGTCTTCCGGGGCCTTAGCCCGAGTCCGAGCCCTGGGTCGGGCCGAGCGGAGTTCGCCGTCTTCCGGGGCCTTAGCCCGAGTCCGAGCCCTGGGTCGGGCGGAGCGGAGTTCGCCGTCTTCCGGGGCCTTAGCCCGAGTCCGAGCCCTGGGTTGGGCGGAGCGGAGTTCGCCGTCTTCCGGGGCCTTAGCCCGAGTCCGAGCCCTGGGTCGGGCGGAGCGGAGTTCGCCGTCTTCCGGGGCCTTAGCCCGAGTCCGAGCCCTGGGTCGGGCGGAGCTTCCTATGGCGCCTTTGGTAAAGCCTGGCCGCCCGTCAGTCTCACTCTTTGCGTTAAATGCCCCAGTGACTTGGTCGGTCGGCGCGGTGATTTAGTCAGGGTTGCTTCTTAACGAAGGCAAGGCCTCGGGCGAGCCGGAGATGCGTCTGCCGTAAAAAAGGGGGCCTCGGGCGAGGCGGAAACACCTCAGGGTCGGCTGCCCTTGCCCGAGGCTAGGCTCGGGCGTGGCGTGATCGAGTCGCTCGTATGGACTGATCCCTGACTTAATCAAACCCATCAGGCCTCTGCAGCTTTATGCTGATGGGGGTTACCAGCTGAGAATTAGGCATCTTGAGGGTACCCCTAATTATGGTCCCCGACAGTAGCCCCCGAGCCTCGAAGGGAGTGTTAGCACTCGCTTGGAGGCTTTCGTCGCACTTTTTTGCAAGGGGACCAGCCTTTCTCGGTTGCACTTTGTTCCGGTGGGTGCGCGCGAGCGCACCCGCCGGGTGTAGCCCCCGAGGCCTCGGAGGAGTGGTTTCACTCCTTCGAGGTCTTAATGCCTTGCGTAATGCTTCGGCTGGTCTGGCGGTTCCCTCATGCGAACAGGCCGTAGCCCGGGTGCACTGTCGGGGCCCAAGTTCTCGGGCTGGTATGTTGACGCTGTCAACGGTTTGGCCGGAGCCGGGTTTGCGAGAGCAGCCCCCGAGCCTCCGCACAGGGCGAGAGGGCGATCAGGGACAGACTCGGCTTTTTTACATACGCCCCTACGTCGCCTTTCCGCAAGGAGGAGGGGGGGAGAGCGCCATGTTACCCTCGATGGGCACCGAACATGGTGTCTCCGGTGAGCTGCAAGCGGGTAATCCGAGTGGACGTCCGTGCCCCGTTCGTTGGGGGTCGGCTAGGGGCCCGGAGGCACGCCCAAAAGTACCTGCGGGTGATCTGCCGGACCCGGTCCCTTGGCGACGGGGTCCGAGGGCTCGTTGCCTCCCTCCGATGGGATTCCGTTACAGGATCGTTCCCGCTGGTCTCGGAAATGTCCTAGGGTACCTCGGGAGCGCAGCCCGAGCCTTGGTTATGTATCGAACGTACCCCTGGTCATCCCTCGCTCGGTGTCTGAGGCGACTGTGAACCCTTCGGAGGGCCAGCCTTCGAACCCCTGATCAGTAATGGGCGCGGAGCCCGAGTAGCCTGAGGCGGTCGTGGAACCTTTCGGGAGGCCGACCTTCGAACCCCTGACCAGTAGTGGGTGTCGGGCCCACGCGATCTGAGGCGGCTGTTGAACCCTTCGGGGGGCCAGCCTTCGAACCCCTGATCAGTAAGGAGGCTCGGAGCCTAGTTCCTTCATGGGGAAGGATCCCTTTGGGGGTATCCCCTTTCCCGGTCCCTGTTGCAAGAGATAGAGAAAGAGAAAAAAAGGGAAAAAAGGATACGAATTTGAACGACGTGGCGTACCTTTTTTGGTGTGGTCGTTTTGGCGAAGGCGAAGCGTCGCCAGCTGCTTCCGCCAGAAGCGCCGCCTGTCGAGCCGCGGAGTTAATGCGCCGGGGCGAGTAGTCGGCGAGGCTCTCGTTGCGCGTGCGCGAGCCGTTCGAGGAACGGCTGTTTTGCTTCGCGTTTTTTCGAACCCCGCGTCCGGTTCGGGCGGAAAGTTGGAACCGTCTTCGCTTTGGTCTTTATATACCCCGGAGAGGGTCTGGTGACGGTTCTCGACTCCGCTTCTTGTCTCCCTCTTAGGTTTTTTGCAGCCTGAGAGATCTAGCCAGGGAAAAGAAAACCGCCCTCCCTGTCCTTCGCGCCGCCACCCTTTCCGCTCGGCGATGGCTAACCGGGTGACCATCATCTCACCGCGCGACCCATGGCCCTTCTCCACGGTGACGGCGAGTGATCTGGAGGACCTCGTCGGCGAGGGTTTGCTCCGCCCTCTCACCGATGAGCAGCGGCCGGAATGGATTCCACCCACGGGCGGAGTCACTCCATCCCCACCGCCAGGGTACGTCGTGAGCTTCGTCTCCTTCCATGAGCGGGGATTTGGTGTGCCGGCGAGCCGCTTCATGCGGGCCATCCTGTTTCATTATGGGGTGGAGTTGCACAACCTCACCCCCAACTCCATCTCGCAGGCCGCTATCTTCGTAGCGGTGTGCGAAGGGTATTTGGGGATCGCCCCCCATTGGGATTTGTGGACCCATCTCTTCTTCGCCGAGCTTTTTGCCTTGCCGACGGGGGAGAGGAAGGTCCGCGCAGCGGTGCGGGCCGGCGGCTGCACCCTTTTGTTGAGGCAGTCGCGGTCATCGCAGTATATCCCTGCCGTCCTCGCATCCTCGAACAAGGGGTGGCAGCGCCGGTGGTTCTACCTCCGGAATGACGAAGAGTTGCTCCCGCCGTTTTCTCAGCGGGTCGTCACCGCCGCCACCGACGCCTGGCGCCACGGGACTCCACACGAGAAGCAGAAGAACCTCGAACCTCTTCTCCAGGCCCTGAAGGCGTTGCGGGAGGGAGGACTTACCGCCGCGGGAGTGGTTGCCGCCATCCACCGGCGGAGAGTGCTCCCCTTGGCGGAGCGGCGGCTGCCGCTTTGGCAGATGACCCTGGAGGCCAACTGGGAGGGGTCGCGAATGTCCCCTGATTCTCTTCCCCTCGATGCCCTCCAATGGCGGGTGTCGGCCGCGATGGGGAAGCCGGACCCCCACGCCTTCTCCCAGCCTCGGATGCGCCCCGACCAGGGGTGCGTCACTCTGGTGAGTGTTTGCTCCTTCCTTCTTCACATATCGGGTTGCTCCTGGTTCTCACGATTGGGTTTCTTCCCCCCCCCCCTTTTAGGAGGTGGGGTGGCACAAACCCTCCCTGCCGCGGGTCCCGGAGGACGCGGCGGGTCGGGCAGCGCGGCGGGTCGCCGCGGAGGAGGAGAAGAAGCGGAAAGATGCGGAGAAGGCCCAGGCCCGCAAGCGGAGGCGGGCTCGGGACGCCTTGGAGAAACGCCGTCGCCAGCAGGAGAGGGAAGGACTCCCAAGGGAGCCGTCGCCGGAGACATCCGACGACGATGACGACGATGGTGAAGAGGAGGAGGACGACATGGCCGCCTGGCTCGGCCTCAGCCCCAGCTTGGGGTGTGGCCAGGGGCCGTCGAGTCAGCCCCCGAGCGGGCCGATGCCGTTGGTTCCCGTAGCCGGGATGCCGGATCCCCGACCCGAGGGGCGGGGGCAACCCGAGAGGGTACTTGACCCCTCGGCTGGAGGAGCTGACGCGACTTCAGGGAGCCGGGCCGAGGTACCCGTCCTTCGAGAGCCACCACCCGTGCCGGCAGCGCGGGGAGCGGTCCTCAGGCCGCCATGGCGGCGCCCGGGCAGTCCACCTCCTCGGCGTTGGGGGCGCCCAAAGCGAGGGTTGTGCCGAGGCCGTCGGCGAAGCGGACCTCGGCGGCGGTTCCAGGGAGCGGGAGCCAAGAGACCTCCCCCCAGGCACAGTGGATCATGGCCCGGAGCGGGTGAGTATCTTGGAATGTCTTCGTCCCGGCGCTTCATTCATATGTCCCGGCCGTGACTTTCTCTCTCTTCTTTTTTCCAGCAAGCGGAGCCATGGCCATACCGACCTGGCGCCCCGGAAAGCCCTTAAGACGGCGTCGGCGCGGGTGGCTGGCGCTACCCCAGGCCCTGCCGCTCAGCCGACCCTTTCGCAGGGCGTTTCGCCGCATGGGGCTCGGGCGTCGCATGTCTCGGGGGAGCAGGTCCCCGAGGCGGGCTCTTCCGCCGAGGCGGCCATCGTGATCGGGGAGGCGGCCGGTGCCGACGCGGTCCCGAGCCCGTCTGCCGTGCCGGCCGTGCCGGCGCCTGCCGCCACCGCAGTTGCCACCGTCCCAGTCGGAGAGCATCTGGCCGCCGCCAGCGTCGAGATGGTCGCAGCGTCGGTGCCCGGGGCCTCGGAAGAGGTGGGCGTGGACGCGCAGTTCATCCAGGCGGGCGGCAGCCTCGTCGCCGTGCGGCGGAGCCCCGAGGCCCGAGGCCAGATGCTCCGATTCCGGACCCGCGAGGCCTCGGACCCTATCTTCGTTCTTGACGACGAACAGGAGGACCAGTCCTGGGACGAGCTCCGCAAGCGTGCGGAAGCAACGGTGGGGTCGCTCCGATTGTCGCTGGAGGTTCTCTGCGGGGACGTCCCCAAAATCCTCCAGGTAACGGTTTCAGGCATACCTTCTCCCTTCTGTGAGCGAGGCGTTCGTCATGACGCCTTGTTTTCCTTTCCAGGATCTGACGGACCGGAGCGCCGCCAAGTCGTCGTTCATCCGCCGCGAGGCCGACGTCTGGGGCTCGCTGCGATCCCTGAGGACTTCGCTCGCCGGGGCTACCGCGCGCCTTTCTCAGCAGGACGCTAAGATAGCAGACCTTCAGTTGCTCTGCGCTGATCTGAGGGCCGAGGCGGCGGCGGCGCGCGCGGAGGTGCTACGGCAGCGGTCAGAGTTCGTCCAGGTTGCCAAGGAGCGGGACCAATCTCGGGGCCAGGCTGCCGAGGCCGAAAGCCGGGCTAAGACCCTCGCGGCCGATCTAGCCGCAGCCCAAGTCGCGGCCTCGGAGCAGCACGTCCGAGCCGGAGGTATGCCTCGACCGTCCTCGGTTCTCGTTCTTGTCCGTTTCTTCTGCTTGTGCTTGAGGTCTTTCTTCTGGTTGTTCGCAGAGCTCGAGTCTGCCCTTGACGAGTCTGCCAAAGCGCTTGCCGAGGCGCTTGCTGGGGCTGCCGAGCAGAGGGAGGCCGACCTCGCGGCCATGTCCGAGGCCGTCTCGGATGTTTATCGGATCCTTGGCCCTGGCGACGTCCCTTCAGGAAGCTCCCCTCAAAGCCGTCTTCAAGCCTTAGGTGATTACGCGCGCGGTAAAGTCCGCGGGGCGCTACACCACGGCGTCAGGCGGGCCTTCGCCGTGCTCGCTTCCCATTACGTGGTGGACCTGGAGCGGGTCAGTGAGGGGTATTGTCTTCCTGACGAAGACGAAGCCGCCCTGGCAGAAGTTCAGCGGCTCGACGCGGTCGCCGCGGGTCCGAGCGCGGCGCTGGCGACCACCTTTGAGGCGGAGATCCTTCCTCCTGCGCCGCCGCTGGAGGCGGAGGTGGACCTTACCGACGGCGAGGGCGGAACTGAGGGCGCAGCGCCCTCCCAGGGCGGCGCCTGATTTTTGTTGGGGCAGTTTCTGTTGGATGTGCGCTTTACCGCGGCCGCCGAGGCCTGGACACTTTACTTTTCTTGCACGAAGTCGTACTCTCTTTTCTTTTAATTTTCGCACCTGGCCTGACTTGTCAACAACAGGGTGATTTCCCGAGTTGGGTCCTTTTTCGCGGCAAGCGATGAGTGAGGCGTCCCTAGCCCGGAGGCGTAGGCGTTCCTCGGCTCAGTCGGTGTCGCCGCTTATCTGTACCCACGTTCGCTCCTCGAGACCCTGCTTCTGACACATCCGGGAGAATGCAAAAGCCCCTTCTTGATCGAAAAACTTTTTTGACGCGAAAAAGTGCATCCGATCTCGACGACGCGGAGGGGTTTCCCCTTTTTAGCCCCCGAGGGAGGGTCGGGCTCCGCCGGGGCGAGGCCGACCCTTCCTTGATGACTGATTCACGTGTGTGAGTGGGGGAAGGGCGCAGCCCCCGGGCGTCGTCCGTGCAGAGGCCGTTTGACGAGTCGGGCTCCTGCCCGAATATCCGGCGAGTGCTCGGTGACATCCCTCGGTATGCCGGGCATGTCCGAGGGACCCCACGCAAAAATATCGTCGTTTGTGCGGGGAAAGTCAGCGAGCACTGCTTCCTATTTGGGGTCGAGCCCGGAACTGATCCGGACCTGCTTGGAGGTGTTGTCACTGGGATCGAGAGGGACGGCCTTAACCATCTCCGCTGGCTCGAAGTTGCCGGCGTGTCGCTTCGCGTCCGGCACCTCTCGGGAGAGGCTTTCCAGGTCGGCGATGAGGGCCTCGGACTCGGCGAGGGCCTCGGCGTACTCCACGCACTCCACATCGCATTCGAACGCGTGTTTGTACGTGGGGCCGACGGTGATGACCCCGTTGGGGCCCGGCATCTTGAGCTTTAGGTAGGTGTAGTTGGGGATGGCCATGAACTTCGCGTAGCATGGCCTTCCCAATACTGCGTGGTAGGTTCCTCGGAACCCGACCACCTCGAACGTCAAAGTCTCCCTTCGGAAGTTGGAGGGCGTTCCGAAGCAGACAGGAAGGTCGAGCTGTCCGAGGGGCTGGACGCGCTTCCCAGGAATGATCCCGTGGAAGGGCGCAGCGCCTGCTCGGACGGATGACAGATCAACGTGCAGGAGCCTGAGGGTCTCGGCGTAGATGATATTGAGGCAGCTGCCCCCATCCATCAGGACCTTGGTGAGCCTGACGTCGCCGATGACGGGATCGACGACGAGCGGGTACTTCCCCGGGCTCGGCACGTGGTCGGGGTGGTCATCTTGGTCGAAGGTGATGGGCTTGTCGGACCAGTCTAGGTAGACTGGCGCCGCCACCTTCACCGAGCAGACCTCCCGACGCTCTTGCTTACGATGCCGAGCCGAGGCATTCGCCGCATGCCCTTCGTAGATCATGAAGCAGTCGCGGACCTCGGGGAACTCTCCTGCTTGGTGATCTTCCTTTTTGTCGTCGTCGCGGGCCCTGCCACCCTCTGCGGGTGGCCCGGCCCGGTGGAAGTGGCGCCGAAGCATGACGCACTCCTTGAGGGTGTGCTTGACGGGCCCCTGATGGTAAGGGCACGTCTCCTTGAGTGCCTTGTCGAAGAGGTTGGCACCTCCGGGGGGCTTCCGAGGGTTCTTATATTCGGCGGCGGCGACAAGGTCCGTGCTGGCGGCGTCGCGTTTCGCTTGCGACTTCCTCCTGCCTTTCTTCTTGGCGCCGAACGGAGTAGACGCCTCGGGAGCATCTTCCGACGAGCGGCCCTGGGGCTGCTTGTCCTTTCGGAAGATGGCCTCGACCGCCTCCTGACCAGAGGCGAACTTGGTGGCGATGTCCATCAGCTCGCTCGCCCTGGTGGGGGTCTTGCGACCCAACTTGCTCACCAGGTCACGGCAGGTGGTGCCGGCAAGGAACGCACCGATGACATCGGAGTCGGTGATGTTGGGCAGCTCGGTGCGCTGCTTCGAGAATCGCCGGATGTAGTCCCGAAGAGACTCTCCCGGCTGTTGCCGGCAGCTTCGGAGGTCCCAGGAATTCCCGGGGCGCACGTACGTGCCCTGGAAGTTGCCGGCGAAAGCTTGGACCACATCCTCCCAGTTGGAAATCTGCCCCGGAGGCAGGTGCTCCAACCAAGCGCGAGCAGTGTCGGAGAGGAACAGGGGGAGGTTGCGGATGATGAGGTTGTCGTCGTCCGTTCCACCCAGTTGATAGGCCAGGCGGTAGTCCGCGAGCCACAATTCCGGTCTCGTTTCCCCCGAGTACTTTGTGATAGTAGTCGGGGGTCGGAATTGGGTCGGGAACGGCGCCCGCCGAATGGCCCGGCTGAAGACCTGCGGACCGGGTGGTTCGGGCGAGGGACTCCGATCCTCCCCGCTGTCGTAGCGTCCCCCACGCCTGGGGTGATAACCTCGGCGCACCCTTTCGTCGAGGCGGGCCCGACGGTCGCGATGAGGGTGCTCGTCGCCGAGGTGGCCCGGGGCCGCAGGCGCGGTGTTGCGCGTGCGCCCGGTGTAGACCGAGGCTTCCCGCATGAGTCGGGAAGTCGCGGCACGAGGTTCCGAGGGGTACCCCTGCCTTCGGGAGGCAGAGCTCTCGGCCCGCCGGGCCACAGCGCCTTCCAAGAGATGCTTGAGCTCTCCCTGGATTCGCCGACCCTCGGTGGTTGATGACTCCGGCATCGCGCGGAGGAGCATCGCTGCGGCTGCCAGGTCCTGACCGGTTCCGCCGGATGCGGGTGGCGGTCTGTCCCTGGCATCGTTGGCGATGCGGTGCTGGAGACCCTGGGGCAGGTGACGTATTTCTCCGGCCGGGGGCTGGCCCGCCCATACCTGCCCGACGTCCCGGCGGATTGCCTCGAGCGCTCCTGCTCCCTCATCGAGCGCGGCCTGCGCCCCGCGGACTTGCTCGAGCTGTGGGTCGTGACCCCCCGCCGGAACGGGGACCACAGCTAGCTCCCGCGGGATGTCGGCGCGAGGCGCTGGCCTAGGGAGATCACCATCCTCCGGCATGCCGAGACAGCCGCCTCCGGAGGGATCCCCTAGCTCGACGTGGAAACATTCGCGGCTCGGGCCGCAGTCCTTGTCGTCAAGGCTGCGGCTGCCGTCGGAACAGTCGGAGAGGCAGTAGTTGCATGCGGTCATGAAGTCCCGCATGGCACTGGGGTTGCCAGATCCAGAGAAATCCCAGCAGATGCTGGGGTCGTCATCTTCCTCGGACCCAGAGGGTCCGTAGGTCGAGACGCCCGTCAATCGGTCCCAAGGCGACCGCACACGAAACCCGAAAGGGGTTGCACTCGCCTCAACGTGAGCGCTCGCCGGAGCGAGGTCACTAGGCGGGTTGAGGTCGAGTTGAAATGACAAAGGATGGGAATCAGCCGGTACCTTTTGGTCAACGAGGAGCGACGAAGTCACATCGGGGGCTGATCGCGCCGTCGTCCTGGGTACAAGGGCGACGTCCTGCAGGCCCTCCGTGAGCGCGCTGGCGTCGTCCACTTGCTCGGGGTCGGCGTGTCGCGGGGGGACGGCGCTCGCCTTCGCCTCAAACGCGAGGATGACGCCCGACGCGTCCTCCGTTGGGGCGCTGGGGATGTCGATTTGCTCGACAGCCGACTGAGCGCAGCCTCCCGCTCGGCCCTGGTTGCCCCGCCTCCTCCTCCGATGGCGAGGGAGAGGATGGGGCGAGCTCGAAAGTTGTCCTTCCCCCACGCGGGAAAGACGTCGTCGATTCCGCCGCCGGCGGGCGGGCTGTTCGCCACCATTGTCGCTGTCGCGCGGCGGTGGAAGAAGTATCATGTCGTAGCTGCCGTCGAAAGACACGAACTCGAGGCTCCCGAAACGGAGCACCGTCCCGGGTTGAAGAGGTCGTTGGAGACTGCCCATCTGGAGCTTGACGGGAAACTGCTCGTCAACACGCAGCAGGCCCCTACCTGGCGCGCCAACTGTCGGCGTTTCGAGACCGGGGGGGTCCCCGAGCCGACGAGTGAGTGTGCCGCGTGCCCCAGCCCAGATGGGTCGAGCGCGTGGGCGAGCGCGAAGGGGGGAAGAGCGAGGCGGCCGGAGCCGGGTCGTGAGGGAGTTGGAGATCCCGCGGCCTTCGTGTTCGTCCCGCGCCCAGGTCGGGTGCGCTTGCAGTAGGGGGTTACAAGCGTCCGCGCGGGTGAGGGGAGCGAGCGGCCCCAAGAGAGCGCCTGCCCCTGCCCTCGTTCCCGCGAGGCCAACCCTCTCTAAGAAGGCCCTGGTCCTTCCTTTTATAGGCGCAAGGAGAGGATCCAGGTGTACAATGGGGATGCAGCAGAGTGCTACGTGTCTAGCGGGGGAGAGCTAGCGCCCTGGGTACATGCCAATGTGGCAGCCGGAGAGAACTTGGCGCCCAGCCGGTGTGGTGTCGTGGCTGTCGGAGGAGTAACGGAGCCTGGTGGAGGGACAGCTGTTGGAACAGTTGGGCCCTTGCTGACGTCCCCCTGCTTCCGTAAGGGAGCTGAGAGCCGCCGTCGTCATGGGTCTAGTGGGGCGCCATCATTGCCTATCTGGCGGAGCTGGCCAGATGGGACGTCGGTCCTGTTCTCTGCGGCCCGAGTCGGCTCGGGGTGGGGAGATGATGGCGCTTCCTGTTGACGTGGCGGACTTGTGCCCTAGGTCGGGCGACGTGGAGGCTCCTCCGAGGCTGAGGTCGAGTCTGAGCTCCTGGGTCGGGCGAGGCGGAGGTCGTTCGGCAGAGGCCAGGGCGGAGTCCGAGCCCTGGGTCGGGCGGAGTCCGAGCCCTGGGTCGGGCGAAGCGGAGTTCGTCGTCTTCCGGGGCCTTAGCCCGAGTCCGAGCCCTGGGTCGGGCGGAGCGGAGTTCGCCGTCTTCCGGGGCCTTAGCCCGAGTCCGAGCCCTGGGTCGGGCGGAGCGGAGTTCGCCGTCTTCCGGGGCCTTAGCCCGAGTCCGAGCCCTGGGTCGGGCGGAGCGGAGTTCGCCGTCTTCCGGGGCCTTAGCCCGAGTCCGAGCCCTGGGTTGGGCGGAGCGGAGTTCGCCGTCTTCCGGGGCCTTAGCCCGAGTCCGAGCCCTGGGTCGGGCGGAGCGGAGTTCGCCGTCTTCCGGGGCCTTAGCCCGAGTCCGAGCCCTGGGTCGGGCGGAGCTTCCTATGGCGCCTTTGGTAAAGCCTGGCCGCCCGTCAGTCTCACTCTTTGCGTTAAATGCCCCAGTGACTTGGTCGGTCGGCGCGGTGATTTAGTCAGGGTTGCTTCTTAACGAAGGCAAGGCCTCGGGCGAGCCGGAGATGCGTCTGCCGTAAAAAAGGGGGCCTCGGGCGAGGCGGAAACACCTCAGGGTCGGCTGCCCTTGCCCGAGGCTAGGCTCGGGCGTGGCGTGATCGAGTCGCTCGTATGGAATGATCCCTGACTTAATCAAACCCATCAGGCCTCTGCAGCTTTATGCTGATGGGGGTTACCAGCTGAGAATTAGGCGTCTTGAGGGTACCCCTAATTATGGTCCCGACAAAAACGAACTAAGGATCGTCGGCGCCAATGTCGACTGGGAAACGCCACCTAGATCAGATCGAACTCCTCAGTGTTAGGCAGCACCTCTTCGACCACCTGCTCTTCTCCTGTGGGGGGGGGGTGTGAGACAGCAAGGGTGAGCTCACACATGTTCATCGCTCAACAAGTTGTGGGGAATAATATGGCATGAACTCACCAAAGGTGGGAGTTCATGTAGTGTAAGGCTGATCAATGAAATAAAGGCTAAAGCTGAGCATTGCTTTTATAAGTTGGTCAAAATTTTATTAGCAATTACTAAGTGTAAGTAAATACCAAACCTTAATAATAATAAAGAACAGTAATAGTAAAATAATCCCAAATGCGATGCAAATGTCAAATTAAATTTAAGTTCCATAATTAATCATGTGAGGGTCCGAGCCGCTCATGACCGTGAGCACGGCTAGTATACTAGTTTTACACTCTGCAGAGGTTGCGCATCTTTACCCACAAGCCGTGTTACCCATCTGCCAAGAGACGGCCAATCCCATACACCTCTACCGAGGAGGCGAGGCAGGGTAACACTACGAGGCCTTTACAAAGTTCCACTAGCTTCAGACTACCCGCTACAGTTTATAGGAAGCTCCAGTGCAGGGTTCCTGGCTGACCGCCATCGCAGCAAAATCAACCAGGGACCTCCCTACACTGACCACTCCCCTACTGCCCTTGCCCCTTTCGGGTAAGGTAGCCCTCCCCTAGCTTTCCTAGTTAATCAGCCAAGGGCGTCCCATTAAACCCTTGTGGTAGCACTGTTTTCCCGGGTGGTCGCTCCATGTTCCCATTAATTTAATGATCTTAACATGAACAACAATAATAACAAGATAATAACAGAATAATAATGAATAGTGTATCTCCATACCCAATCCACATAAAGCAATAGCAAGTACTACCCAAAAATATTTCAGGGGTGAACAAGGTATAGAGGTAATCAAAACTGGGGTAACATAAAGGCTCCCATCAAAATTAACCTATGCAGATCATTAAAATTAATAAGAACATGGCTGGGAAAAGTAAGTGATCAAGGGCACAACTTGCCTTCAATGAGCTCCTGCTCAGCTACTTCTACTTGTTGAACCTCAGTTTCCACAGTGGCGTGCTCGTCTACTCGCATCAACACAATACATACATAGTATAGCATAAATTAACATCACATCAAACATATAAATAAAATACACAGTAAAAATCTATACATTAAAATGAGATCATAGGAACTGGAATCACTAAATTTGGAGTTATAGATTTCAAGCTATGAATTTCCTAATATTTAATGTGATTAAAATAGGATTAAATGTTAAATAAATTTTTTTAACAGAGTTCATGTCGAAACAGAGACACTAAATGGTAGAGAATATTATTACAAAATTTTAGAAATTTGAATGGCTCAATTTGGACTAAAAATGGATTTTCTATGATTTATACAAGTTCTAGGGTTTATTTTCATATTAAAAATCCAATTTTTAATTCCTTTAATTGATTTAAAACAATTCTGGATCGGGCCTCATTTACTGGTAAATTCAGGGTTCTCGGTGTAAGTTTTCTAAGACACAGAGCACAGTCGCTAGGATGGCGGGTTCATTCCTAATAAGCTCAGGGTTACTTATGCAAAAATCCAGGCCGAAGGGGTATCTTCTATTGTGGGCCGAACGATCCAGATCCAGCGGTCTGGATCCAATCCTAGCGCGATGAAGCGGTACGCCATATTAACCGTCAGATCCAAGTGCAACGCGCCAGATTTAAAAACCTAAGATCTAATCTTGTGCACACGATTTAGATCGGATGGTTCCCTGACGCCGAACCGAAACGATATCCAACATCTAATCGTGGCCGTTGACGTGGATCAGACGGTGCACAACCACCCTCCCCACTCCGACCCGAGGCGCGGCGGCGCTGCACAGTATCGGCGGCGGAGGCTCGCCGGCGCGCCCGCGATTCGATGTTCCAATGCCCCAAGCCCAAAATTGACGGGTGCTACACAACGAGGAGATGAAGACGAATCGTTTGGATGGGCTTCTTACCGGAATTAGAGGCGACAACCCCACTGCTCGCGACGCGAGGCGGATACGCCGCGGTGTTCTTGTGCCGACGAGCGATTACGGGCGCAACGGTGGCCGCCGATCTCCCAGGTTGGCGTAACCACGTTTGCGCCCACGCGGGGAAGCTCCCAACACCCACCCAGGTACCGGAACACCCCGAATCAGGGTATGGCGCGGCGGCGGCGAGTTGGATACGTGCTCGCGTCAGCGCAAGAGATGGGAGGGGAAAGGAAAGGGGAAGAGGAGGCTGCGGTTACGATTTTTATAGTGCCTGGCGTCGAGGAAGCAACGGCCGGGGCGACGTGGTGGAGGGACCCCGATTTCTCCGGCGGCCGTCCGCCATAAGCGCATTCTGGTACACAGCTGCGGTGTGGGGCCCGCACACCAGAGAAACTGTGGAGAGCGCGCGCGACCCGTGCGCCTGGTCAATGGGCCCCAGGTATCAGCAAGGTGAAACCCGCGCTCGTAATAGTCATGTGAGGCTGACATTGCGGTCCCGGGTGTCGGCGCCGGTCTCCAGCCTGGGTCGCGGGGTAAGCGCGCGTGTGGTGAACGTGGGCCGGTCGCCTAGATTTTGGCCCACACGGCTGAAGAGGATTTCCTTTTTTTTAATTTTTTTTGTTTTTCTTTTGCATTCCATTTGCCCCTTATTTGAATCTCAATTTAAGTTCACACTTTGTGGCTCATCATTTGCAGACTATATTTGTGTAATTAAAAGTACTAAGTTTGAAAATATTTATTTATATATTATTTATATTTTCACATCTCTTTTTCTTATTCCCAAACCCTAATTTCCATTTAGGGTTTAGTCCAACCTCTGGAATTATTATCTTATTATTATCCTTATTATTTTTATTTAATGCACAAACATATAACTCCAACATGATGCACTTTCTTTTTATTTTAGCATTATTGGTTTAATTTAACCATCCCTGATTTTTTTATGCTCTTTTCATGATGCAAATGAAGCACATAAAATTGTGGAGGTCTCTCAATTATTCTTTGTATACACTTTTGAGTATTACAAATCCTACCCCCCTTAAAAATAATCTCGTCCTCGAGATTTATGAAGATCTAGGGAAAAGGTGGGGAAAATCTATACGAAGCTCTTCTTCTCTTTCCCATGATGCTTCATCTTCTCCATGGCGACACCATTGCACTTTGCACATCTTTATCACTTTATTCCTTGTAACTCGAGTCAATGTGCCAAGAATCTTGATAGGATATTTCGTGTAAGTTAAATCTCCCTGAACACTGAGCTCATCCATTGGTAACTATTCCTTAGGGACACGGAGACACTTCTTAAGTCGAGATACGTGGAACACGTTATACACATCCGATAGAGTAGCAGGTAGCTCGAGTTGGTATGCCATCTCCCCAACTCTTCTAAAGATCAAGAATGGTCCAATGTAGCGAGGGGACAATTTGCCCTTGACTTTAAATCTTCTCATACCCCGGAGTGGTGACACCTTCAAATAGACATAATCTCCCTCTTTAAACTCAAGCAGTCTTCTCCGGGTATCAGCATAACCTTTTTGCCTGGACTGTGCAGTTCTCAAATTCTCCCTTATTTGCTGGACTTGTTCTTCTGCTTCCTGTATAATCTCAGGTCCAAACAACTGTCTTTCACCAGTTTGATCCCAATATAGTGGAGTCCTGCACTTTTTTGCCATATAAATCTTCAAATGGTGACATCTTCAAACTGGCCTGATAGCTATTATTGTAAGAGAACTCCGCATACGGCAACCTCTTATCCCAACTACTACCATGCTGAAGGGCACAAGCGCTCAACATGTCTTCTAATACTTTCAGTCTGTCCATCAGTCTGAGGGTGATAGATTGCACTAAAATTCAACTTCGTATCCATATTCTCATGAAAACTTTTCCAAAATCTGGGGGTAAACTGTGATCCTCTATTCAAAACGATCTTCTTCGGTACATCGTGTAGAGACACAATCCGAGTCATATATCACTCTACCAATTGAGATACCTCAAAAGTAGTCTTGACTAGGATGAAATGAGCCACTTTGGTCAATCTATCCACAATAACCCATATAGAATCCTATCCTTTCGAGGTGCGAGGCAATCCAGCAATGAAGTCCTTGCCAATCTCTTCCCACTTCCACTCGGGTAGCTTTAATGGGTGTAGTAGTCCAGCTGGCCTCTGGTGTTCAGCCTTAACTCTTTGACACGCATTGCACATAGCCACATGTGCAGCCACATCTCTCTTTAATCCATATAACCAGTATTTCTGCTTCAAATCCTGATACATCTTGGTACTACCAGGATGAGTAGAATAATCCGAATCATGGGCCTCCTTCAATATAGTCTCACGAAGGCTATCAATCTTAGGAACTCATATCCGATCCTTGAACCATATTGTGCCTTGCTCATCCTCCGTGAATTTCCGGACCTCGACCTTCAGTAACCAGATCCTTAATCTCTTGCATTTTAGCATTACCGATTTGTTCTTTGCGGAATTCTTGTTCCAAGGTAGATTCCACATCAATAATAACTCCTTCAGTGTGAGCAACTATCCCCAGGCTAAGTCTCCTGAAATCCTCAATAATCTCATCAGGTAGCTGGGCAACAACAGCTGAATGAACATGCTCCTTTCGACTCAAGGCATCTGCAACCAAGTTTGCCTTGCCCGGGTGATAGTGAATCTTTAAATCATAATCCTTAATAAGCTCCAACCAACGACGTTGCCTAAGGTTGAGATCCTTCTGAGTGAATATATACTTCAAACTCTTATGATCCGTGTATACTTGACACTTAACTTTCATAATATAATGTCTCCAAATCTTAAGCGCATGCACAACGGATGCCAGTTCCAAGACATGCGTGGGGTAGTTCAACTCGTGTTTCCGCAACTGACGAGATGCGTAGGCAATCACATGTTCTTCTTGCATGAGCACACATCCAAGTCCTTGGCCACATGCTTCACAATAAATGTCAAATCCCTTCTGTAGATCTGGCATAATCAATACTGGTGGCGACATTAGTCTCTCCTTCAATTGATCAAAGCTCTCTTGGCATTTCTCATCCCACTTGAATTCTCTTCCTTTCTCCAAAAGCGAGGTCATAGGCTTGGCAATCTTAGAGAACCCTTCAATAAATCTCCGATAATATCCTGCGAGTCCCAAGAAACTCCGAATCTCAGTAACTGTAGTGGGCACTCTCCACTCCATAATCTCCTTCACTTTAGCAGGATCCACTGCTATTCCTCCATTAGAAATAATATGACCAAGGAATGGCACCTTGTCAATCCAAAACTCGCACTTGCTGAACTTAGCGTAGAGTTGATTATCTCGTAACTTCTGTAGCACCAACCTTAGATGTTGTTCATGATCACTTTCATTCTTAGAATAGATAAGATATCGTCGTTAAACACCACGACGAATCTGTCCAAATACTCCATAAACACCTTGTTCATCAAATTCATGAAATAAGTCGGTGCATTGGTTAATCCAAATGACATAACAGTAAACTCATATAGTCCATATCGGGTTGAGAAAGCCGTCTTAGGAATATCCGAGGGTCTAATCTTCATCTGATGGTATCCCGATCGGAGATCAATCTTCGAGAATACCCTGGCTCCTATCATCTGATCAAACAAATCCTCAATACGGGGTAATGGATACTTGTTCTTCACCGTGACATCATTAAGTGATCTATAGTCCACACACATTCTTTGTGATCCATCCTTCTTCTGCACAAATAACACCGGTGCTCCCCAAGGTGAGGAACTCGGATGAATGTACCCAGCCTCTTGTAACTCCGTTAAGTGCTTCTTGAGTTCTTTTAATTCTTCTACAGACATCCTGTATGGCCGTTTAAAAATAGGGGTAGGTGTAACACCCGGATTTTAGGGGTCCAAAACCCGGGCGCGAACATAAACACCAGGTATGCTGGGACCAAGTCTCATACATATGATGTAAAGTGGCACAGGATCGAATGTCACATCTTTATATATAACAGGAGTTCTATACAAAATAAATGATTACATTATAAGGAGACAACGGTCCAGCAACCAAAAGTTGACTGGGAGACGACGACCTAGACCTCTCACGAACTCATCGCAGCATCCTCCATGAGCATCATCCTGCAGTACCTGGTCTTGACCTGTGGTGTATGTGAGACAGCAAGAGTGAGCTCACATACGTTCATCGCTCAACAAGTTGTGGGGAATAATGTGCATGAACTCGCCAAAGGTGGGAGCTCACGTGAAGTGTAAGGCTTACCAAAGAAGATGGTTAGAGCTGAGCATTGCTTTTAAAGTTGGTCAAAATTTTATTAGCAGTTACTAAGTATAAGTAAATACCAACCCAGTTAAATAGTAGAACAAAAGTAACAACTTCACCTGCGATGCAATGCATATGACAAATTGAGTTTAAGTTCCATACTTTAATCATGTGAGGGTCCGAGCTGCTCTTGACCGTGAGCACGGCTAGTATACCAGTTTTACACTCTGCAGAGGTTGCACATCTTTACCCACAAGTCGTGTATCCCATGTCGCCAGGGTTTGCAAGGCCCTTAGACACTTCCGAGGTGAATGGCTAGGGATCCACTACGAGGCCTTTACAAAGTTCCACTAGCTTCCGAAAACCCGCTACAGTTTATAGGAAGTTCCAATGCAGGAATCCCTTGCAGGACCGCCATCGCAGCAAAATCCTCCCGAGGGCCTCCCTACACTGACCACTCCCCTACTGCCCTTGCCCCTTTCGGGTAAGGTAGTCTTCCACTAGCTTTCCTAATTAATCAGCCAAGGGCGTCCCATTCCACCCTCGTGGTAGCACTGTTTTCCCGGGTGGTCGCTCCATGTTCCAATTAACATAATGATCTCATCATGAACAATAAATAACAACTGATAACAAAAGTGTAACCATGAATAGTGTATCTCCATACCCAAAACCACATATAGCACTAGCAAGTACTACCCAGAAAGTTCAGTGGTAAACAAGGTATAAAGATAGACAAACTAGGGTAACCTATTGGGTCCCATCAAAATTAACCTATGCAGATCATTATGATTAATCAGAACATGGCTGGGTAAAAAGAAGTGATCAAGGGCACAACTTGCCTGGGCCTTGAGAATCCAGGTACCAGGATGATCTTCAGGTGACTCGTGACCTCACTGCTAGTCGTAGCAATTCAAACAAACATGGTATAGGCAAAATTAACATTACACCAAACATAAGGACAAAATACACATTAATAATATACATATTAAAATAAGATCACAGGAAAAAGAATTATTAATTTTGGAGTTATAGATTTTAAGTTATGAATTTTCAAAGGTTTTATGTGTTTAAAATGGATTAAGTGAGAGATTAAATTTCTAATTGTTTTCATGACTAAACAGAGACACTAAATGATGAAGAATATTATTACAAAATTTTAGAAACTGGAATGGTTCAATTTGGAGCTAAAATGAATTTTCTATGAATTAACTAAGTTCTAGCATTTATTTTCATATTAAAAATCTATTTTCTATTTTATTTATTCAATTTAAACGAACACTGGACTGGGCCTCAAATCTAGAGAAACCCAGGGGCTAAGGCGCAATAAAACCTATGACTCAGGGAACTGTGCACTGGATGGCGGGTTAATTCGCTAAAAGGTGAGGGGTTCTTCTGTAAAACCCAAGGCCGAAAGGGTATCACCGCATACCGGCCGACGGATCGGATCTGGACGGCCCAGATTAGGCGGGTGTATTTAAGTGACCAGCCTGCCACGCGAGCCCTACGATCTGCGATCAACGGACCGCGTTCAACATAACCGAGACTAACGCTCCACCCTCAGATCCCGGATCTACGGTCGCGCACGCTCGGCCGAAACGGTATGCACAGCATCTAATCTACGCCGTTCCGCCCGAATCCAACGGACCAGATCGAAACCCCCAAATGCCCAGCCAGAACCTATCCGCGGCGCACGATTTGGATCCAACGGCTGGAGGTCATCACCTACCTCCCGACGGAGCCGCGCCGAGGCGCCACCGCGGTGAGGTCACTCGCCGGCGGAGCAATTCTCCGAATTACGTGCACGACACCACGATTAAATCGGTATACGCGTATTGGGTATGAAGGTGGGTCTGGGCGAGGTGCACTTACCGGCGATTGTCCGCGCTAGCGAGCCGGCCACGGCGAGGAGCGGATTTGCGGCGGAACATCTGCTCCGACGAGCAATTAGAGGCGGTCCGGTCGCCCATCGCGCCCGGAATATCCCCGAGCACCATCAGTGTGTCTTCCCGAAGCGCCCTGGCCCAGATTCGAGGCCACGACGGTGACGCAACCACGGGTCGACGGCAGCGGCTTCCATGGTGAAGCTTGGCGATGGTGCGCACGGGGTTAGCAATGATGCAGGGTTCGGTTTATATAGTCGAGTGGCGAGGAGGAGGTCGGCAACCGTGAGCCGATTTCCACGGCCGGCGTGGACGTTGGGCCCCAGCCGCCCCCATGAATCGTGGATTCCGTTTGATTGGTCGGCGAGTATCTCGCGGGGGCGCTTCCTTTGAACTTGGTCGCGGAGTCCGCGACGGAGGCGATCCTGGCGGCAGTGGCCCACCAGCCAGCGGAGAAATCGACATAGGCGCGCGAAGCTCGGTTTTATACACCGCAGAGGCCAGCGAGCGGCGCCAGCGAGATCCCCGCGCGCGGATCCAGCATTTGCGAACGGAGAGCTAGGAGAAGATCCTGCCGGTGGGGCCCACATATCAGAGACAAACGGTACAAACGAGTGCGAGGCTGAGCAAATGGCAAGTGGGCCCATCCTGTCGGCGACACATTCTGGTGCACGGCGCGCGCCCCTGAGACCGAGCCGTGGGCCCCGCATGGCAGTCGCGTGCGCGAGCGGAAGCTTGGGCCGCCCGGAGACAATTCGGAATTGGGCCAAAAAACGGTTAAGCCGGCCCAGTTAGGTTTTATCTTTTTTTTCCTTTTTGTTTTCCTTTTCCTTTATCTTTTCCTTCTTTCCAAATTCAAACTTCAATTTGAATTCAAACTTTGTGGCTCTTCATTCTCGACTATATTTGTGCAATAACAATACCAAGTCTGAAAATATTTATTTATATATTTATTTATTTATATGTATCCTTTCTCTTTTTCCTTATTTCCAAACTCTAATTTCCATTTAGGGTTTGATCCAACCTTTAGAATTATTATCTTATTTGTCATTATCCTTATTATTTTATTTAATGTGCAAACATATAAAACTCCAACATGATGCATATTCTTTTTATCATTTGTTTTAATTCACCTCCAACTTTCATGTATGCTCTTTTTATGATGCAAATATGGCACATAAGATAAGGAATTCACTATATCCTCCTTTTATACAATTTTGGGTATTACAAATCCTACCCCCCTTAAAAATAATCTCGTCCTCGAGATTTGTAAGAAAGAGGATATAGGAAGAGTGATTTAAAATCTATCTTTTAGTTTCTAATTAGTTCAAAATCAAGAGTCTCTCTCTTTTTTTTTTTATTAGTTAGTTATTAGGAGAGCATAGGTATATATATGTATGTCCACATAATTATGTAGGATAGAAGATGTCTTTAAAGCATAGATGGGTTTAGGTAAGAAAGTGTAGGGTAAGGAAAGACTCCATCCAAGATTGTGGATCTTGACTTATCTTGGTGACCTTACTTGATCCTTGAAGACTTGGGTTGGTGTTCATCCTTCCTTTGACATGGTGGGTCTTCTTTGGCCTTTATTCTTGGGGTTGTCATCCGAGTTAAGGACATATGGCTAAGGATATATAGTTAGGATAGCCGGGGTACACGAGGTAGGTAGGTTTTAACAGAGTTTTGCTTTTGGAGTAGATGAACTAGGCAACCTGTGATGTAGGTTAGGTCATTGTTCACGGATGAGTTGGTGAAAGACATTAATTTAGGTTAAGATATGTTTGTAGAGATAGTGTCTAACCTATATCACCAAATTATCTGACCTGTTAATAACACACTTTAGATTGAATCATATTAGATTGGATGGGATCTAGATTAGATTGGTATGACTAGTTTGACTAGGTAAGATCTAATTAATTTTCATTAGACCATGTTTGTTTAAACTAGGGTGGATAAGTATGCTTATTAGGATAATATGGATCCATAAAGATAAGATAGAATCTTTTGAGATCAGTTAGATCTATTAGGATGAGATAAAATCTTTACAAGATAAGATGAGTATCTTTTAAGATGAGATGGATCTATTAAGATAAGGGAGAATCTTTTAAGATGAGATGAATTGATTAGAATGAGATCTTTTAGGATAAGATAAATCTCTTAAGCTAGATATGTTTCAATGGGAATATTCTAGGTTGTCTAGTTATTTTATAAATATATTTTTATACCTATGTGTATATGCAGATGCAATTGTGGACATTACTCCACAACCCATCACACTCAAACAAAGATCCAAATCAGACAGATATCATAAGAACAAACATTCAGGCATACAAATATTTACAAAAATAGTTTTGATTTTGTCCCTAAGAATAGGTCTCCTATTCCTAAAGTCACTTTAGGCACAGGATTTCAAAGTGTGAAATCCACATTTGTCTCTAGAAGGAAAAAGGTAAGAATAATCAGAGTAAAGCGGAAGTAGACGAGAAAAGATTGAGATAAGTTTAGAAAGAATCGGAGTAGCAAAGGTAAGGTTAATCAGAGTAGGACAGTAGAAGGTGAAACAGGATCAAGAAAAGTATAAAAGAATCAGAGTAAGGGAAGTAAAGAATGGTTGTCCAGTTCTATCTAGGTTTCGTCCTATAGTCAACATTCCTCTGATACCACTTCTGTAACACCCGGATTTTAGGGGTCCAAAACCCGGGCGCGAACATAAACACCAGGTATGCTGGGACCAAGTCTCATACATATGATGTAAAGTGGCACAGGATCGAATGTCACATCTTTATATATAACAGGAGTTCTATACAAAATAAATGATTACATTATAAGGAGACAACGGTCCAGCAACCAAAAGTTGACTGGGAGACGACGACCTAGACCTCTCACGAACTCATCGCAGCATCCTCCATGAGCATCATCCTGCAGTACCTGGTCCTGACCTGTGGTGTATGTGAGACAGCAAGAGTGAGCTCACATACGTTCATCGCTCAACAAGTTGTGGGGAATAATGTGCATGAACTCGCCAAAGGTGGGAGCTCACGTGAAGTGTAAGGCTTACCAAAGAAGATGGTTAGAGCTGAGCATTGCTTTTAAAGTTGGTCAAAATTTTATTAGCAGTTACTAAGTATAAGTAAATACCAACCCAGTTAAATAGTAGAACAAAAGTAACAACTTCACCTGCGATGCAATGCATATGACAAATTGAGTTTAAGTTCCATACTTTAATCATGTGAGGGTCCGAGCTGCTCTTGACCGTGAGCACGGCTAGTATACCAGTTTTACACTCTGCAGAGGTTGCGCATCTTTACCCACAAGTCGTGTATCCCATGTCGCCAGGGTTTGCAAGGCCCTTAGACACTTCCGAGGTGAATGGCTAGGGATCCACTACGAGGCCTTTACAAAGTTCCACTAGCTTCCGAAAACCCGCTACAGTTTATAGGAAGTTCCAATGCAGGAATCCCTTGCAGGACCGCCATCGCAGCAAAATCCTCCCGAGGGCCTCCCTACACTGACCACTCCCCTACTGCCCTTGCCCCTTTCGGGTAAGGTAGTCTTCCACTAGCTTTCCTAATTAATCAGCCAAGGGCGTCCCATTCCACCCTCGTGGTAGCACTGTTTTCCCGGGTGGTCGCTCCATGTTCCAATTAACATAATGATCTCATCATGAACAATAAATAACAACTGATAACAAAAGTGTAACCATGAATAGTGTATCTCCATACCCAAAACCACATATAGCACTAGCAAGTACTACCCAGAAAGTTCAGTGGTAAACAAGGTATAGAGATAGACAAACTAGGGTAACCTATTGGGTCCCATCAAAATTAACCTATGCAGATCATTATGATTAATCAGAACATGGCTGGGTAAAAAGAAGTGATCAAGGGCACAACTTGCCTGGGCCTTGAGAATCCAGGTACCAGGATGATCTTCAGGTGACTCGTGACCTCACTGCTAGTCGTAGCAATTCAAACAAACATGGTATAGGCAAAATTAACATTACACCAAACATAAGGACAAAATATACATTAATAATATACATATTAAAATAAGATCACAGGAAAAAGAATTATTAATTTTGGAGTTATAGATTTTAAGTTATGAATTTTCAAAGGTTTTATGTGTTTAAAATGGATTAAGTGAGAGATTAAATTTCTAATTGTTTTCATGACTAAACAGAGACACTAAATGATGAAGAATATTATTACAAAATTTTAGAAACTGGAATGGTTCAATTTGGAGCTAAAATGAATTTTCTATGAATTAACTAAGTTCTAGCATTTATTTTCATATTAAAAATCTATTTTCTATTTTATTTATTCAATTTAAACGAACACTGGACTGGGCCTCAAATCTAGAGAAACCCAGGGGCTAAGGCGCAATAAAACCTATGACTCAGGGAACTGTGCACTGGATGGCGGGTTAATTCGCTAAAAGGTGAGGGGTTCTTCTGTAAAACCCAAGGCCGAAAGGGTATCACCGCATACCGGCCGACGGATCGGATCTGGACGGCCCAGATTAGGCGGGTGTATTTAAGTGACCAGCCTGCCACGCGAGCCCTACGATCTGCGATCAACGGACCGCGTTCAACATAACCGAGACTAACGCTCCACCCTCAGATCCCGGATCTACGGTCGCGCACGCTCGGCCGAAACGGTATGCACAGCATCTAATCTACGCCGTTCCGCCCGAATCCAACGGACCAGATCGAAACCCCCAAATGCCCAGCCAGAACCTATCCGCGGCGCACGATTTGGATCCAACGGCTGGAGGTCATCACCTACCTCCCGACGGAGCCGCGCCGAGGCGCCACCGCGGTGAGGTCACTCGCCGGCGGAGCAATTCTCCGAATTACGTGCACGACACCACGATTAAATCGGTATACGCGTATTGGGTATGAAGGCGGGTCTGGGCGAGGTGCACTTACCGGTGATTGTCCGCGCTAGCGAGCCGGCCACGGCGAGGAGCGGATTTGCGGCGGAACATCTGCTCCGACGAGCAATTAGAGGCGGTCCGGTCGCCCATCGCGCCCGGAATATCCCCGAGCACCATCAGTGTGTCTTCCCGAAGCGCCCTGGCCCAGATTCGAGGCCACGATGGTGACGCAACCACGGGTCGACGGCAGCGGCTTCCATGGTGAAGCTTGGCGATGGTGCGCACGGGGTTAGCAATGATGCAGGGTTCGGTTTATATAGTCGAGTGGCGAGGAGGAGGTCGGCAACCGTGAGCCGATTTCCACGGCCGGCGTGGACGTTGGGCCCCAGCCGCCCCCATGAATCGCGGATTCCGTTTGATTGGTCGACGAGTATCTCGCGGGGGCGCTTCCTTTGAACTTGGTCGCGGAGTCCGCGACGGAGGCGATCCTGGCGGCAGTGGCCCACCAGCCAGCGGAGAAATCGACATAGGCGCGCGAAGCTCGGTTTTATACACCGCAGAGGCCAGCGAGCGGCGCCAGCGAGATCCCCGCGCGCGGATCCAGCATTTGCGAACGGAGAGCTGGGAGAAGATCCTGCCGGTGGGGCCCACATATCAGAGACAAACGGTACAAACGAGTGCGAGGCTGAGCAAATGGCAAGTGGGCCCATCCTGTCGGCGACACATTCTGGTGCACGGCGCGCGCCCCTGAGACCGAGCCGTGGGCCCCGCATGGCAGTCGCGTGCGCGAGCGGAAGCTTGGGCCGCCCGGAGACAATTCGGAATTGGGCCAAAAAACGGTTAAGCCGGCCCAGTTAGGTTTTATCTTTTTTTCCTTTTTGTTTTCCTTTTCCTTTATCTTTTCCTTCTTTCCAAATTCAAACTTCAATTTGAATTCAAACTTTGTGGCTCTTCATTCTCGACTATATTTGTGCAATAACAATACCAAGTCTGAAAATATTTATTTATATATTTATTTATTTATATGTATCCTTTCTCTTTTTCCTTATTTCCAAACTCTAATTTCCATTTAGGGTTTGATCCAACCTTTAGAATTATTATCTTATTTGTCATTATCCTTATTATTTTATTTAATGTGCAAACATATAAAACTCCAACATGATGCATATTCTTTTTATCATTTGTTTTAATTCACCTCCAACTTTCATGTATGCTCTTTTTATGATGCAAATATGGCACATAAGATAAGGAATTCACTATATCCTCCTTTTATACAATTTTGGGTATTACAGTATGTCCAGGTAAGAGATCAATAACAAACTCAACTTCCCTATCTGGTGGCATTCCTGGTAACCCTTCTAGGAAGACATCCGAAGAATCTCTAACCACACGGATGTTGACACCAACAAACTTCCCATCTACTAAGAATACCGCTAGTCTGGTGGCAGTAGTTTCTGCAATTTCAACTTCAAATCTTTCTCCTTTGGACAGTTGAGTTCTACGGTTCCCTTAGCGCAATGTATAAACCACCATTGCCTTTCTTAACCATGACATACCAAGGATCAGATCTATACTGCTTGACTCTAACATTATAGCAGTGGCTCCAAATTCTCTACCCATAATGGTCAATGACAATCTACGTGTCATTTGATTCGCCCCCAACAGGCCCTTTAGGTGTAACTACTCTCATGGGTTTTCTCATATTGTCCAACACATATGCCCAAACCAAAATCTCAGCATGACGCATAATTTTATTAGCAACACATGGGGACAGATAGACCTTTTTATTCCTCCTAAAATAGTATCATACCGAATACTAACTAAAGGAACATGTAGATCTTACAAATAGTAGTAATTTATATATATGTTTATGTAGCTTGGTGGAGCTGGTGGTGGTGGAGATGGTGGTTGTTGTCGTTGTCTCTCCAACCGTGATTGCCTTATTTCTTGATGTATCTCCAGACGGGCCTGACGTATTTCCTCGCGTTCTTGTCTTATCTGGTTTTGCATTTCGGTCACCATGTCTGTCAATTGTTGTATTACCAGCCTTTGGGTTGCAATCACTTGATCGGTTTCAACAGGTGGAGGATTTGGAGGATTCATTTCTGTTTGCTGTTGCGTGATAATCTTTCCTTTCCTGGTATTGACCATCTGAGTTAGATACATATGGTAAGAGAGAGCAGTAGACAAGGCAGGTAATTACGAGGAATGTTACTGCGGGGGATTTATTAGCTAAGTAGATTAGTGTGTCACCCACTAAAGCTAATACATTACCTTATAGTGGTACATGCTAAGATGCCCAACTATAATGTTTCAATCAATCAAAGAAGCAAATCAAGCATTCATCATCAGAACAATCAATCAACATTTTTTTTAATAGAGAAAATAGTTTGAGTTTTGTCTTAGGTCTCCTATCTCTTAAAAAGTTCATAAATGTAGGATTCCAAGGTGTGAAACCCATCTTGTCTTAGAGTAGAAAAGGTAAGAATGATCAGAGTAGAACAGTAGAAGGTGAGACAGGATCAAGATAAGTATAGAAAGAATCAGAGTAGGATAAGTAGGTAAGGGTTTGTCCATTTCTATCTAGGTTTCGTCCTACAGTCAACATTTCCTCTGATACCACTTCTGTAACACCCGGTTTTAAAGGACAAAGCCGGGTGCATCTCATACATGCGCCAAAGAAGACAACATATATAATAACAGAGTGTATAGAGATAAATGTCATAAAACATCAGAGTATTTATTACATAGCGGAAGAATTATTACAAAATAAAATAATGAATATAAAACGAACTAAGGATCGTCGGCGCCAATGTCGACTGGGAAACGCCACCTAGATCAGATCGAACTCCTTAGTGTTAGGCGGCACCTCTTCGACCACCTGCTCTTCTCCTGTGGGGGGTGTGAGACAGCAAGGGTGAGCTCACACATGTTCATCGCTCAACAAGTTGTGGGGAATAATGTGGCATGAACTCACCAAAGGTGGGAGTTCATGTAGTGTAAGGCTGATCAATGAAATAAAGGCTGAAGCTGAGCGTTGCTTTTATAAGTTGGTCAAAATTTTATTAGCAATTACTAAGTGTAAGTAAATACCAAACCTTAATAATAATAAAGAACAGTAATAGTAAAATAATCCCAAATGCGATGCAAATGTCAAATTAAATTTAAGTTCCATAATTAATCATGTGAGGGTCCGAGCCGCTCATGACCGTGAGCACGGCTAGTATACTAGTTTTACACTCTGCAGAGGTTGCGCATCTTTACCCACAAGCCGTGTTACCCATCTGCCAAGAGACGGCCAATCCCATACACCTCTACCGAGGAGGCGAGGTAGAGTAACACTACGAGGCCTTTACAAAGTTCCACTAGCTTCAGACTACCCGCTACAGTTTATAGGAAGCTCCAGTGCAGGGTTCCTAGCTGACCGCCATCGCAGCAAAATCAACCAGGGACCTCCCTACACTGACCACTCCCCTACTGCCCTTGCCCCTTTCGGGTAAGGTAGCCCTCCCCTAGCTTTCCTAGTTAATCAGCCAAGGGCGTCCCATTAAACCCTTGTGGTAGCACTGTTTTCCCGGGTGGTCGCTCCATGTTCCCATTAATTTAATGATCTTAACATGAACAACAATAATAACAAGATAATAATAGAATAATCATGAATAGTGTATCTCCATACCCAATCCACATAAAGCAATAGCAAGTACTACCCAAAAATATTTCAGGGGTGAACAAGGTATAGAGGTAATCAAAACTGGGGTAACATAAAGGCTCCCATCAAAATTAACCTATGCAGATCATTAAAATTAATAAGAACATGGCTGGGAAAAGTAAGTGATCAAGGGCACAACTTGCCTTCAATGAGCTCCTGCTCAGCTACTTCTACTTGTTGAACCTCAGTTTCCACAGTGGCGTGCTCGTCTACTCGCATCAACACAATACATACTCCCTCCAGTGCAGTAAAGGTAGTCGTTTAGGACATGATTGTGCATACCAAGGAGTGATTAATTATCATAGAGTTTTCCCTGTTTGCCCCTATTAAATAGGGATATGGGTGCATTAACGTCACTAAAACAATCAGGCTTGATTGGTTGCTGCAGCAGCTCCAAGGCATTCTAGACTGGAGGTCTCAAGTTCGATTCCTCTTAAATGCATCTTTTTTTGTGCAATTACTAGGGGCAACAACGTCCAAATCCCAGACCCACACGCGCTATGACTTCTTTTTGTGCACGCTCGGTCACGCGCAGGATGACTTCTTTTAATGCACCGGAGGGAGTACATAGTATAGCATAAATTAACATCACATCAAACATGTAAATAAAATACACAGTAAAAATCTATACATTAAAATGAGATCATAGGAACTGGAATCACTAAATTTGGAGTTATAGATTTCAAGCTATGAATTTCCTAATATTTAATGTGATTAAAATAGGATTAAATGTTAAATAAATTTTTTTAACAGAGTTCATGTCGAAACAGAGACACTAAATGGTAGAGAATATTATTACAAAATTTTAGAAATTTGAATGGCTCAATTTGGACTAAAAATGGATTTTCTATGATTTATACAAGTTCTAGGGTTTATTTTCATATTAAAAATCCAATTTTTAATTCCTTTAATTGATTTAAAACAATTCTGGATCGGGCCTCATTTACTGGTAAATTCAGGGTTCTCGGTGTAAGTTTTCTAAGACACAGAGCACAGTCGCTAGGATGGCGGGTTCATTCCTAATAAGCTTAGGGTTACTTATGCAAAAATCCAGGCCGAAGGGGTATCTTCTATTGTGGGCCGAACGATCCAGATCCAGCGGTCTGGATCCAATCCTAGCGCGATGAAGCGGTACGCCATATTAACCGTCAGATCCAAGTGCAACGCGCCAGATTTAAAAACCTAAGATCTAATCTTGTGCACACGATTTAGATCGGATGGTTCCCTGACGCCGAACCGAAACGATATCCAACATCTAATCGTGGCCGTTGACGTGGATCAGACGGTGCACAACCACCCTCCCCACTCCGACCCGAGGCGCGGCGGCGCTGCACAGTATCGGCGGCGGAGGCTCGCCGGCGCGCCCGCGATTCGACGTTCCAATGCCCCAAGCCCAAAATTGACGGGTGCTACACAACGAGGAGATGAAGACGAATCGTTTGGATGGGCTTCTTACCGGAATTAGAGGCGACAACCCCACTGCTCGCGACGCGAGGCGGATACGCCGCGGTGTTCTTGTGCCGACGAGCGATTACGGGCGCAACGGTGGCCGCCGATCTCCCAGGTTGGCGTAACCACGTTTGCGCCCACGCGGGGAAGCTCCCAACACCCACCTAGGTACCGGAACACCCCCGAATCAGGGTATGGCGCGGCGGCGGCGAGTTGGATACGTGCTTGCGTCAGCGCAAGAGATGGGAGGGGAAAGGAAAGGGGAAGAGGAGGCTGCGGTTACGATTTTTATAGTGCCTGGCGTCGAGGAAGCAACGGCCGGGGCGACGTGGTGGAGGGACCCCGATTTCTCCGGCGGCCGTCCGCCATAAGCGCATTCTGGTACACAGCTGCGGTGTGGGGCCCGCACACCAGAGAAACTGTGGAGAGCGCGCGCGACCCGTGCGCCTGGTCAATGGGCCCCAGGTATCAGCAAGGTGAAACCCGCGCTCGTAATAGTCATGTGAGGCTGACATTGCGGTCCCGGGTGTCGGCGCCGGTCTCCAGCCTGGGTCGCGGGGTAAGCGCGCGTGTGGTGAACGTGGGCCGGTCGCCTAGATTTTGGCCCACACGGCTGAAGAGGATTTCCTTTTTTTTAATTTTTTTTGTTTTTCTTTTGCATTCCATTTGCCCCTTATTTGAATCTCAATTTAAGTTCACACTTTGTGGCTCATCATTTGCAGACTATATTTGTGTAATTAAAAGTACTAAGTTTGAAAATATTTATTTATATATTATTTATATTTTCACATCTCTTTTTCTTATTCCCAAACCCTAATTTCCATTTAGGGTTTAGTCCAACCTCTGGAATTATTATCTTATTATTATCCTTATTATTTTTATTTAATGCACAAACATATAACTCCAACATGATGCACTTTCTTTTTATTTTAGCATTATTGGTTTAATTTAACCATCCCTGATTTTTTTATGCTCTTTTCATGATGCAAATGAAGCACATAAAATTGTGGAGGTCTCTCAATTATTCTTTGTATACACTTTTGAGTATTACATCAGCCACGGTCGAACACGTGTTCCCGTTGCCTCTGCCCATGTTCAAGCGCCGATTGGGTGCAAATCTTCGCGAATTTGGGCAAGATCGCTGTGAAGGATTTGTTCACCTGACCAAGCTTTGTCTTTTGTGTATGGACATCGCGCGGTTTTAGGCTAGGGACAGGGAGTTGTAGCGTCACCAAGGTGCCAGTGTCAGAATGCCTGGTCCCGAGGTCAAACTGCGCCAAAACCGTGTCAAATGAATTTGGTTTGAGTTCAAACTTTTCCAGGACGTGTTCAAGGGAATTTGGCACAACTTTGATATTTGGATCTCCTGGCTTTGAGTTTCGAAAAACAGAGAACGCAGTTGATCTTTGGAAAGGGGTCTGAATTTCAGAAATTCAGAAATCTGAATTTCTCCAATAGTTTATAGTCCAAGGGCTGATTTGGGGATTTATTTGAGTTATTTTGGCTAAGCTTTCTCAACCTTTCTTGTTGCTTATTAAATATACTTTAATTTTCATAATTGGCTCAAGTCATAATTTTAAATTTTTCATACCCTTTTCCTTATTTTCTTGAATTTTGCTCATGGGGCTTACTTAGGGTTTTTATTAGGGTTACACATTCTTGCCTTCTTAAAGGTCTCAATTGTTTGATCATGATACTTTTAAGCATATGCTTGGTGAATTCTTTCTTACTTAAGTTAATTTGATGTTCATGCTTACTTTAGTTCACATAAAATGATGGTTCTTGGTTTGGCACTTTGAGAGAAATCCTAGGTGACACTGGGGTGTCACAGCCTTCCCCCCTTAAAGGAATCTCGTCCCGAGATTCGGGCCAGAGTCCTTCCAGGGTGAAGCGAAGGGTGAGACTTATAGGAAATGGGTGATACTACTATTATTAAGGTAAAACTGCTCTTCGAATGTCATTCTCTTTGCAACTTCAGAAGGAAGCCCTTTTTAAGTTTTACTTCATAGTTACTTCATTCTGAATTAAGATCGTATTTTTGAAAATTAGATTCGAAGGGCAGGGGGAGGGGGTTGGGGGTGATTACGTACCCGCTTCCTTAGGTAGGCAATCGGGGAAGTTGGATCTCAGGAATTCCTCAGTTTCCCAAGTAGCTTCTTCCTCTGAGTGATTACTCCACTGGACCTTGTACATTCTGATTGATTTAGCCCGAGTTGATCTCTCCTTGCAATCCAGAATCTTGGAGGGGTACTCTTGGTACGATAGATCTGGCTCTATCTCCAATTCTGGCTCTGCTAAGATTTCAGTTGGCAATCGAACACACTTCTTTAGCTGAGATACATGGAATACACTGTGAATGGCAGACATCTTTGAAGGTAACTTCAGCTTGTATGCCACGGGTCCACATGCTTCTATGATCTCATAAGGTCCAATGTAACGAGGGGCTAGCTTGCCTTTGATCCCAAACCTCTGCACTCCCTTGGTGGGTGATACCTTGAGGTATACAAAACTTCCCACCTCAAACTGGAGAGGTTTCCTTCTTCTATCATGATAACTCCTTTGCCTGGCCTGAGCAGCTTCTAGATTCTTCCTGATTAGTTTGACCTTCCTTTCGGCTTCAGTCACTAAGTCAGGTCCAAAAACTTCTCTTTCTCCAGGTTGAGACCAATTGAGTGGTGTTCTGCACCTTCTTCCATAGAGAGCTTCAAAGGGTGCCATCTTTAGGCTGGATTGATAACTATTGTTATAAGCAAACTCTGCCAAGGAGAGGTGCTTATCCCAGTTTTTGCCACTATCGATCGCACAAGCTCTCAGCATATCCTCCAGGATTTGGTTTACCCTTTCCGTCTGACCATCAGTCTATGGGTGGTAAGCTGAACTCCTGATTAGCTTGGTTCCCAAAGACTCTTGCAATTGTTCCCAAAATCTGGCAACAAATTGGGCTCCTCGGTCAGAAACAATGGTCCGAGGTAATCCGTGCAAACACACGATCCGGTCAATATACAATTCTGCATACTTCTGAGCCTTATCGGTGGTGTGCACAGGAAGAAAATGTGCCACTTTTGTCAATTGGTCCACAATAACCCAAATGGAATCATGATGACGAGAGGTGTTGGGCAGACCCACAATGAAATCCATGCTGATGTCATCCCACTTCCACGAAGGTATGGACAGTGGTTGCAAGGCTCCAGCTGACTTCAAGTGGCTTGCCTTTATCCTCTGACAGGTGTCACATTCTGATACATACTGGGCTATCTCCCTCTTCATTCTGGTCCACCAATACAAAGGCTTCAGATCATGGTACATCTTGGTGCTTCCCGGATGCATAGAGAATTTGGAGAGATGAGCCTCATCCAAAATTTTCCTCTTGAGATCCTGGTCCTTAGGAATCACCAATCTGCTTTTGAACCATAACACACCCTTTTCATCTTGGCGGAAACAATTGTACTTCTCAACCTTCTGATGGAGATTCTTCTTGATAATCTGCACTCCCTTGTCACTGAGCTGGCCCATGATGATTTGGTCTTGCAAAGCTGGCTCAATAGAAATGTGAGACAAAGAACCAAAAGGAATCACTTCAATTTGCATCTTGCTCAACTCATCACACAAGGTGTTAATGCGAGAATCCATCAGAATACAATTGCATTGCAACTTCCGACTCAAGGCATCTGCTACCACATTAGCTTTTCCTGGGTGATAATGTACCTCCAGGTCATAATCCTTGATCAGCTCTAGCCATCTTCTCTGCCTCATGTTGAGATCATCCTAAGTAAAACTGTACTTAAGGCTCTTATGATCAGTGAAGATGTTGCAGTGGGTTCCCATTAGATAGTGCCTCCACATCTTCAATGCATGAACCACTGTTGCCAACTCAAGGTCATGAGTGGGATAGTTTTGCTCATGAGGCCTGAGTGCTCTTGAGGCATAAGCAATGACTCGGTTGTCTTGCATCAAGACACAACCTAGCCCGGTGCCAGAGGCATCGCAATATACATCAAAAGGCTTGCTGCTGTCGGGTTGCGCCAATACTGGAGCTGTGGTCAGATGCTGCCTTAATGCATGGAAGGCATCTTCGCACTTCTGACTCCAAACAAATTTGACTTCTTTCTTCAGCAACTCAGTTATAGGCTTCGCAATTCGAGAGAAGTCCGGAATAAATCTTCGGTAATAACCAGCTAATCCCAGAAAACTCCGAATCTGGCGAACAGTCGTTGGTGGCTTCCAGTTCATCACCTCTTGCACTTTATCAGGATCAACAGCTATTCCAGCCTGAGAGATAGTGTGACCCAAGAATTTGATTTCCTTCACCCAAAAATCACACTTGGATAACTTGGCATAAAGGTGGTGCTCTCGCAGACATTGAAGCACTACATGCAAATGCCTGGCATGTTCTTCTTCGTTCTTTGAGTACACCAAAATGTCATCGATGAAAACCACCACGAATTTGTCCAATTACGGCATGAAGACAGAATTCATCAGATACATGAAATATGCTGGTGCATTTGTCAGCCCGAATGACATCACCAAGAATTCATATAGCCCATATCTGGTTGAGAATGCCGTCTTCGGAATATCACTCGCTCGTATCTTGATCTGATGGTAGCCAGAGCGAAGGTCTATCTTGGAAAACACCTTGGCCCCGACCAACTGGTCAAAGAGAACATCAATACGAGGCAAAGGATACTTGTTCTTGATAGTTACCGCATTAAGAGGGTGGTAATCTATACACAGCCTCAAGCTTTCATTCTTCTTCTTCACAAACAGTGTTGGACATCCCCAAGGCGAAGTGCTTGGGCGAATAAATCCCTTATCCAGCAACTCTTGCAATTGCTTCTTCAATTCTGCCAACTCGGCGGGTGGCATTCGGTAAGGCCTCTTGGAAATTGGGGCCGTTCCCGGTTGCAATTCGATGGCGAATTCAATATCCCGGTCCGGTGGCATTCCTGGCAATTCATTAGGGAAGACATCTGCATACTCACAGACCACTAGGATCTTCTTCAGAGGTAACTCCGTCATAGAGAAAGCACATGACTGAGTAGAGCCTTGACTAGGCAGAATTAAGGCGAAGTTCCCGCAGAACGGAGAATTAACTTCCACGGTACGGCTGGCTACATCAAGCACAACTTGGTGCAAGGTCATCCAATTTGCTCCTAGAATAATGTCCACATTTTCCAATCCCAACACAAGAAGAGTGGTTTTGACAATGTGGCTTCCCAGTTGAATAGGCACACTTTGGTTTAATTGATTAGTTGTAATTTTACCCCCAGGTGTGACTATCATGAATGACCCTTTAGAGTGAGAGAATGGCAGTTTACATTTAGCACTGAACTTTTGGCTAATGAAACTATGAGATGCACCAGAATCAAACAGAATTAAAGCAGGTTGATTATAAACTGAAAAGATACCGGTCATGATAGGAGCTCCTTCAGGTACTTCCTCCAGAGTAGTGAAGTTGAGCTTCCCTTGCCTGACTTGCACCTTCTGCTTTCTTCCCTTGTCTTGATTTGGTGCTGGCATCTGCCTCTGCTGGTTCCTGAGACAATTCTTAGCATAGTGGCCCATATTGCCACAAGTGAAACACTTGTTCCCATTGCCCTGGCGGAACTGCTGCTGCTGCGGAGGCTGATTGTTCCTTGGGGCGGGAGCTGGAAAGCGGTTGGGTGCCGGCTGCTGCTGCTGAGGTGGCCTGATCACCCATCTGCTTGCCTGCTGCTGAAAACCCCTGCTCTGATTGTGAGAAACAATCCGAAACCTCTGAGCCTGAGCGGATGGTGCTGCCATTGGTGCCTTTCTCTTCTTCTCTGCCCGGTGAGCAACAATGCAATCCTCCTGGGAGATGGCCATGTTGACCAACTCATTGAAGCTATCAGCCCGGACAGTGTTGAGTCGTTCCCGCAGCTTGGTATTGAGACCCCTGCGGAAGCGATCCCTCTTCTTCTCATCAGAAACAGCATGATACCCTGCATACTGGCACAGGTCGTTGAAAGCTTGCGCATACTGCAGTACCGTGCGAGTTCCTTGATTAAGGGCCAGAAATTCATTCAACTTCCGATCAAGAATGCCAGCTGGGATGTGGTGTCCTCTGAAGGCAGTCTTGAATTCCTCCCAAGACACCTCACGATCACCGGGGAGCATAGCACGGAAGTGATCCCACCAAGTCCGAGCAGATCCGCGAAGCTGCTGCGCGGCGAAGCGGGTCTGGGTAGTATCAGGGCAGTCTCCCGTGAGGAGGGGAAACTTGGACTCGATGACGCGAAGCCATACGTCGGCGTCCAACGGATCCTCTGCCTTGGTGAACAAGGGCAGCTGCATGCTCAGAAACTCCTGGTATGTTGCCATAGCCGGAGGTCGCTGATGCTGGCCTCCACCATGCTACTGAGGGTGGGGCTGGCGCTGCAAGAGCTGTCGCAGAATCTCATTCTGCTGGGCCATCAGCTCCTGCACTGTGGGAGCTGGAGGAGGTGGCGGGGGAACCTGCTCGTTATGCCCGCGACACTGCCTAGCTGCCATCTGAAAACAGAGATTGTCGCCATTGTTATCCCAACTCACAATTTCGAACGATAAGATATCATCTCATATGGAAGGAAAAAATGCCATAATCATAATATTAGGTTCGAAATGAAGATAACATGGTGACAAATATCCCACAGATTTCAAAAGTTCACAGGGTTACATCGATCAGGGGAAAGTACCCATAAGCCTAGTCCAAAATCTGACACTACTAAGCTCGCATAGGTTTCTATCCACCTAAAGGTGTCGAAGTGACTGCTTAACCCTGAGGGGTGGAAGCGACACTGGATACGGGTGAAGGAGGCATCGCGGAGGTAGTCCCATTAGCACCAGGGGCTGGTCCTAGCTCCTCGGGATCCTCTTCTCCCTCGTTTCCGGCTTCATTGGCCTCCATCTCCAGGTGGTGCATGTCCAAGTGGTCATTTGCCTCTTCGAGTTCCCTCTGCACATCGTGAAGCTGGTTCTCCAAGACATCAATAGTGTTGTCCCGGATCTCCACTTGCCGCTCCAAGGTGGTGATGCGCTGGCTCAGCCTCTCCACCTGCAGATCCTTCTCTACCAACTCGGTGGATAGATCGACCACAAAATCTTCTCGACTGTCGAGAGTGAGCTTGGCAGTCTGAGCGGTGTTAGCAAGGAGTGTCATAGCATCGCTCTGAAGGGCCTGAAGGCGGTACAGCGCACTCATGCACTGAACAGTGACCCTTCCGACCAAGTCAGGATACATTGCCCACACATCCTTTACATGGCTCACGTGGTTACACCACATGGGATCATCCTTCTTCTCAGCAGGGAAGAGTCCCAAGGGGTGCATCACCATCTCCAGGGGATGGTAGCCACAGAAAGTCGTCAGAGTCTTCATGGCTGCTGCTTCAACGGTGTCGTCCGTCCTAAGTCCAATCATCTCAGAATCAAGAGAACGCCAACCCGGCTGAAGGGGATGAGCCTCCAAGGTCATCCAGACCCGACAACGAGGTACCCGATGCTCCTCATACAACTGCACCGTGTACAAAGGGGGCGTAGGGTAACCGGCGGAGTTAAGCACTTCCCACAAGATGGAAGGAAAGCCATCGCGAGAAAGGAAGTCAGAACTGAAACAAGAGTCTCCCCCACTGGCGTGGGTGGGTGAATTCATCTGCGGAAGGGAATCAAAGGTAAAGATTATGGTGGAAGAAAAAGAAAAAGAGAGCCCGGATGGTTTAAAGAGAGTGGGTTAGCTCAAATTTTAATTTCCTCTTTGTGTTTTATAATGCATGCATGCTGGAAGTAACGTTGCCTCTCAAAAGAAAATAGGGTGCTTTTTAGAGCATCCTTAAAATATAAGTACTGGCCCACGGGGCCTAATTAGTTAGCCACCTATTTCTCCCTCTATGCCTAAGGCCTTTCGTCCTAGGTCTAGCGGTCTAGTCCTGACGATCCATAGCAGTTTCTAGGCAAGTTTTAAATTTTGAAAATTGGTATTCATGGTTTATTGTCCTTCTCTGTGGTGGAATTTGCTCTGATACCAGCTGTGGCGGAACTACCCGAATTATTCCAGCTTAAGTGCCTAAATCACGCCTCAGGGGCCGTATCACACTTAAATCGAAATAACCCGTCAGTCCCTCAGATCTAGTCTGATAGAGCCACTTAACCAGGATCAAATTCCACAATCTCACTCGAAGGTGAGTCACAGAAGAAATACAATAAAACAGGAAAACCTCAAATTAAGTACTGAATTATTACATTAATCGGAGTTTTTGAGTAGCAAATGAAGTTCACAAAATAAAGTGCAGCAGATAATCGATGTCGTCGGTATCGAGGAATTGGGCAAGGCCTAGCCCACTACTCCTCGTGCTCCTCTCCTGCCGGAGCAACATCCCACTCGACCGTCCAACCCGGTGGCAGGGTGGTAGGCCAAGTCACACCATCAACCATTTCCTGAATGGTACCTGCAAAAATTGTGCCACAAGCAAGGCTGAGTATACTAATACTCAGCTAGACTTATCCGGTGTGAGGAGTCTACTCCTCTACCTCTAGACTATGCAGCTGTTTGGCTGAGGGGGGTTTGGTTTGCCAAAAGCACTAGCTGTTTCTAAAATCAATTTTTAGCTTTTTAAATTCTATTATCATTAACTTAGCTAGATTTGCTCCTTCTAAGCATACATGGTGACAAGCATTTAGTTCAATCAACAAATTATCTCATGTAACCTCATTTCACTTCTTACTCGATGCAGTACAAGGGGTCAAGCAGTCTCATTAGCTGCGAGAAGCAGACGATTCGAATCGAGTTTTAACCTTGCAAGGTAAACCTAAACACACGGCATGTCAGGGTACTCCGACCCCACACATGACAACCGTCCCCATCGATTCCCCGTTCGCGTCCAGGCCTCACCGCCTTGGCATACAATGCTCCACTGACCCCGGCTGCCGCCGTGCAGTGACCGTACTTGTACCCACCATAGCTAGCATGGGAGACCCAGTCTCAGGTCGCATGAGGGATAAAGTCCGCGCCCGGCTTCACTCAGGTACTAGGTTTACCGGTTACCATTTTTCCCGGCATGTGCTTAGTACGTTCAAAAGCTTGACTCAGGTATCCACACATTAATCCTTAACTCTTTTCCCCGTCTCATGGACAAGGCATCCTCCCTGGATCCAAGTCCATAGACCAACATATATCCCGTTATCAAGATGAATACAATCAATTCCTGACCTCGCGCGAGTGCTAGAAAAATCACTCGACTTCTACCGAGATCCTGATTAGCAAGCAGCTACTCGACCTAGCATACTAGTATTCATCTCAAAAGGAATCCTAAATTCATGCAACTAGAGGTTTCAAGCAACTCCTACACTTAAGTGCACATTACAATCCTACAAGCATTAAGTGTAGTAAAGTAGCATATAATAATACGGTTATGCATAAAACCGGGGCTTGCCTTCAATTGCTGGGGCTGCGGGGAGATCCTCACTAGCAGCCTCTGAAGCCTGCTCCTGGTCCTCCTCTTGGACAGGTCCTTGCTCGGGGATGAGCACGTACTCTCCGTCGGCAAGATTACAGTCTAACAAATGCAATGCGTAAGATATATGCATGATATGACATGTGCTTTTAGAAATTACAACTTGAAGGTGTATGATCTTCTTGAGTTCAAACAAAGTCAACTTTACTTATGTAAGACCCTTGGGTGGTATACTTGGTAATTTGGGTTAAACTTAGCTAAGGTAAGTGGTAGGTTTATGTTTGGGGTTCCACTGAATTCCTTTTAAACCTTAGTGAGAATTGATAAGTATTTAAGTTAGACTTATTGGAGTGGGGTTTATTTCTTCTTTCCTTTTCTTTTATTCTCTTAAATGTTTTGGAGTGGGTTTGAACTACAAGTTGCTTTTATAAAATTCTAAAAATTCTGCAAAAATTACAGTGGCTTGGTACTGGTGTATGTTTTTCTGACTCAAAATTTGGGGATCAGAAAGTGAATAGTTTTCTCTGGACAAAATTGTTAAATTCTAGGGCAGAAGGGGTGCTTTGAACTACAACTATTATTTAACAGTGGGTAATTCTCCAAAACTTATTTTTGCTGGCCTTTAGGTGTTATAACATGACTTGATACAAATTTCTAGTCATTAATACCTTTTAATAAATTTTCTATGGTTTTCTCAAGTTTCTAGCCAAATGGGTGCTTTCTACTACCACTATACTTGAAAAACATCAAACAACAGCGTTCTTATTTTTCTTGGTTATTATTTTGTGCAAGAGCAATCATTCTGAGATTTGGCCTCTTTTTGCTTAAGGGAAAGGGGTGGTATGCATTATTTGAATTAAATGGCCTTTCTCATAAAATATTAGCAATAGGTATGGGTTTACTTCTTTTTCATGGGTTTGCATTTTTCTCTGGTGGTTTACCTTACTATGGACTTAGCTAATATCTGGTTGCCCATTATCACATCATTAGGGGTTGTTCAAGATTTATTTGGAAAAAGCCTTATTATCACTTTATATTTATTTTCCTTACTTAAAAAGTTGGGCTGAGGTGTTCTTTATTTTTGTAGTGGGGCTCTGGTGGTTGTAAGTCCACTGGATTTTTATTACTCATTTTGGTTATAATTTTGCTACTCTAATAATTGATTTTCAGTCCAAATGAGGCTAAATAAAACATTTTAAATTAAAACTGGTCTGAACTAATAGTCTCTGTATTTTTCCTAGGTTCTTTGTTACATAAGCAAACTAGGAAAAATAATTTTACTCACTGTTCACCAATTTTTAATGCCTTTCTGGTTTTTCCTAAGTTTTGGGCAGAATAGTTTTAAATGAATAACTACATCATATTTTCCAATGTTGGGGTTCCTACTATTTTTAAACAGTGTCTAAATGAGGTTTGAACATCTACAAATTTTCTCATGTTCAGCACAGAAGAAAAACTAATTTTCCTTAATTAAACTAGGTTTGGTAAGCTTCTGTTTTTAATTTTAAACTCTAAAATATAGAACAGAAAGTATAGGGTTTATCATTTGTAAATGATAGTTCATAATATTTAGGAGCTAACAAAATTAGTTTGACAACTTTTTATGAAGAATTCATCAAGTTATGGGTTTTCTAAGTTCTCTGGTCATTTTAAAAAGATTAATAGAATTGGTTTAATGGAAATCCACTTTGCACTGGGGTCCCTGGCGGGTTTTTAAGTTTTCCTCGCGGATCAGTCCTTACGCTACTATTCACATGAGTCACTGACGTTACAGAAAACCCCTCGGGTTCTACAAATCCTAACCCGAGGTCCTTCTTCTAACTTAAACAGTAACCGCGGCGGAAGAAAGGGCGGAGGGGCTTACCGGCGGCGAGATGGCTCCGGTGAAGTGGTCGAGGACGTAGGGGAGGTCTCGGGGATCACAACAAGGTGTGGGTCGCCGTCGGAGATGGCCGGAGTCGGTCGGTCCACGCGCGCAGGCGGGGATGCTCGTCGGCGGCGAGGAGTCCGGCCTGGTCACGGCGAGATAGAGCAATTGGATGGGTCAGAGAGGTTCACGGGGTGCCAGAGAAGATATGGGTGCAAGGAATTGGTCGGAGACTCACTGGTTAGCTCGGTCCACGCGCGGCGGCGGAAGACCGAAGTCTGGTGAGGTCGATCTCGGGCCTCCGGTGAAGTCCGACCTGGTCCGAGGGCTTGGCGAGCTTCACGGGCTACTGGTGGAGCTAGCCGAAGCACTAGCTCGACTCGAGGGTGGTTGGAGTGGGCTGGCCACGGCGGCCGAAGCTCTGGCGGCAATGGCGGGCGGAATTGAGCTCGCCAGAGCTAAGGAGAGGTGGCTGGTCGGTGAGGGTGAGCGCGGGGTGAAGTGAGGCACGCCCGGGGAGGCTTTATAGGCACAGCGCGGTGCACGGGCGGTCGTGGACTGGCGAGCGCGCGCGGGCGTGCACTGGGAGGCGCGGTGCGCGAACGGGCGTGAACCGGGGGTGTCAGCCACGGTCGAACACGTGTTCCCGTTGCCTCTGCCCATGTTCAAGCGCCGATTGGGTGCAAATCTTCGCGAATTTGGGCAAGATCGTTGTGAAGGATTTGTTCACCTGACCAAGCTTTGTCTTTTGTGTATGGACGTCGCGCGGTTTTAGGCTAGGGACAGGGAGTTGTAGCGTCACCAAGGTGCCAGTGTCAGAATGCCTGGTCCCGAGGTCAAACTGCGCCAAAACCGTGTCAAATGAATTTGGTTTGAGTTCAAACTTTTCCAGGACGTGTTCAAGGGAATTTGGCACAACTTTGACATTTGGATCTCCTGGCTTTGAGTTTCGAAAAACAGAGAACGCAGTTGATCTTTGGAAAGGGGTCTGAATTTCAGAAATTCAGAAATCTGAATTTCTCCAATAGTTTATAGTCCAAGGGCTGATTTGGGGATTTATTTGAGTTATTTTGGCTAAGCTTTCTCAACCTTTCTTGTTGCTTATTAAATATACTTTAATTTTCATAATTGGCTCAAGTCATAATTTTAAATTTTTCATACCCTTTTCCTTATTTTCTTGAATTTTGCTCATGGGGCTTACTTAGGGTTTTTATTAGGGTTACACATTCTTGCCTTCTTAAAGGTCTCAATTGTTTGATCATGATACTTTTAAGCATATGCTTGGTGAATTCTTTCTTACTTAAGTTAATTTGATGTTCATGCTTACTTTAGTTCACATAAAATGATGGTTCTTGGTTTGGCACTTTGAGAGAAACCCTAGGTGACACTGGGGTGTCACAGAAAAAATTGGATAGATTCCTTCTCATCTCCTCTAATTTGGTTAATTGACTATTGTTGTTCTTCAACGGCGCAAGCAAAGGCAGTCGATGGAAGACACCGGATCTGGCGGAAGCAAAGAACTTGGGGAAAAAAGGAAACCGGTGTCTACTCCAACCCCAGCACGACGAACCATAGCAATGGGAACTAGAGTGGGGTGGAGGGGGGTGGGGTGGAGGAGGGCGAGGGAGGGAGCACGCTTATCCAGACCTTTGGAGCGCCGGTGGAGGGAACCGGTGTCGAAAAGCAGATGTCGCCGGAGCATGGGGCGAGCCGGGGAGGGTGGGGTTTTGGGGGGGAGGCGAGAGCGTGAGATGTGAATGAAGGAGACACAATGAACTGGCATGAGAGAAGAAACGCCTCCTAGAAGCATCTACACACGGTGGTCGGGTGAGAATGCCACCAATGGTCCACGATCGAACGACCAAGAAATTTTTGCCGACGTGGACGCGTGTGGGAGCGGAAATCCTTTCTGCTTTAATAATAAGGAAATTCCTGCAAATACCAAGTGTCAGTTGTCTAATGGAATGCCTGCCTGCAGTCTTTACCTGGTGCAGATCAGTTGTCCCTTGCAAACAAACCAAATCTTGCATGATGGATTAGCTCTCTGCTTGATTCCTGTTGCTGTCCGACACTTGGGTCTGTCCATCTTTCTGCTTGATTTATGTTCCTGGTGCAGAAAATGAATTTAATTATGTCAGATTCACCTTGAATATTGCCTATCTGCAGCAGTTGAAATTACTAGCCTAGTGACTTTATGCAAGACGATGAGTTCAACCAGACCGGCCACAACTTCTTCCTTCTCAAAAACTAGTTTCTCACATTTGACCTGAATTCACAAAACATGGGGACCTATCAGCCATCATGTTCGGTTTTGGAACTCGATGCTAACTGTTAACTAACGCATGAGAATACCTTAATAACCTCACAATGTTTCAGTTTAGAGTATATATATTTACTTGTACTTGTCTATATGTATTTCTAACAAAAACCTATTATATTTCTAGATTATCCCTGCACCAGTTCAAGCAGACTCAACCATCATTATTTCATAGCATCTCATTTTGTTTAAGAACATTTTGATTTTGTTTCCTTTTTTAGTTCATGGTATTCGCACAGCAAGCTGAATAATAGTTTTGGATTTTGGAGTATTGTCGGGGACCATAATTAGGGGTACCCTCAAGACGCCTAATTCTCAGCTGGTAACCCCCATCAGCATAAAGCTGCAGAGGCCTGATGGGTGCGATTAAGTCAGGGATCAGTCCATACGAGCGACTCGATCACGCCTCGCCCGAGCCTACCCTCGGGCAAGGGCAGCCGACCCTGAGGTGTTTCCGTCTCGCCCGAGGCCCCCTTTGTACGGCAGACGCATCTCCGGCTCGCCAGAGGCCTTGCCTTCGTTGAGAAGCAACCCTGACTAAATCGCCGCGCCGACCGACCAAGTCACAGGGGCATTTAACGCAAAGGTAGCCTGGCACCTTTATCCTGACGCGCGCCCCCTGGCAGAGCCGAAGTGACCGCCGTCACTTCGCCGCTCCACTGACCGGTCTGACAAAAGGACAGCGCCACCTGCGCCGTCCCGACTGCGGTGCCACTTGACAGAGTGAGACTGACAGGCAGCCAGGCCTTGCCAAAGGCGCCATAGGAAGCTCTGCCTGACCCAGGGCTCGGACTCGGGCTAAAGCCCCGGAAGACGGCGAACTCCGCTCCGCCCGACCCAGGGCTCGGACTCGGGCTAAGGCCCCGGAAGACGGCGAACTCCGCTCTGCCCGACCCAGGGCTCGGACTCGGGCTAAGGCCCCGGAAGACGGCGAACTCCGCTCCGCCCGACCCAGGACTCGGACTCGGGCTAAGGCCCCGGAAGACGGCGAACTCCGCTCCGCCCGACCCAGGACTCGGACTCGGGCTAAGGCCCCGGAAGACGACGAACTCCGCCTCGCCCGACCCAGGGCTCGGACTCGGGCTAAGGCCTCGGAAGACGACGAACTCCGCCTCGCCCGACCCCAGGGGTCGGACTCCACCCTAGCCTCTGCCGAACGACCTCCGCCTCGCCCGACCCAGGAGCTCGGGCTCGGCCATGCAGGAACGACTCGACCTCGGCTTCGGAGGAGCCTCCACGTCGCCCGACCTAGGGCACAAGTCCGCCACGTCAACAGGAAGCGCCATCATCACCCTACCCCGAGCCAACTCGGGCCGCAGAGAACAGGACCGACATCCCATCTGGCTAGCTCCGCCAGATAGGCAATGATGGCGCCCCGCTAGGCCCATGACGATGCCGGCTCTCGGCTCCCTTACGGAAGCAGGGGGACGTCAGCAAGGACCCAACAGCTCCGACAGCTGTCCCTCCGCCAGGCTCCATTGCTCCTCCGACAGCCACGACACCACACCAGCTGGGTGCCAAGATCTCTCCGGCTGCCACCTTGGCATGTACTTAGGGCACTAGCTCACCCCCGCTAGACATGTAGCACCTTGCTACACCCCCATTTGTACACCTGGATCCTCTCCTTACGCCTATAAAAGGAAGGACCAGGGCCTTCTTAGAGAAGGTTGGCCCCGCGGGAACGAGGGCAGGGGCAGGCGCTCTCTTGGGGCCGCTCGCTCCCCTCACCCGCGTGGACGCTTGTAACCCCCTACTGCAAGCGCACCCGACCTGGGCGCGGGACGAACACGAAGGCCGCGGGATCTCCACCTCCCTCACGACTCGGCTCCGGCCACCTCGCTTCTTCCCCCCTTCGCGCTCGCCCACGCGCTCGACCCATCTGGGCTGGGGCACGCGGCACACTCACTCGTCGGCTTAGGGACCCCCCGGTCTCGAAACGCCGACAGTTGGCGCGCCAGATAGGGGCCTACTGCGTGTTGACGAGCAGTTTCCCGTCAAGCTCCAGATGGACAGTCTCCAACGACCTCTCCAACCCGGGACGGTGCTCCGTTTCGGGAGCCTCGAGTTCATGTCTTTCGACGGCAGCTACGACTTGATACTCCTTCCACCGCCGCGCGACGATGATAATGGTGGCCGACAGCCCGCCCGCCGGCGGCGGAATCGACGACGTCTTCCCCGCGTGGGGGAAGAACAACATTCGAGTTCGCCCCATCCTCTCCCTCGCCATCAGAGGAGGAGGCAGGGCAACCAGGGCCGAGCGGGAGGCTGCGCTCCATCGGCTGTCGAGCGAATCGACATCCCCAGCGCCCCAACGGAGGACGCGTCGGGCGTCACCCTCGCGTTTGAGGCGAAGGCGAGCGTCGTCCCCCCGCAACACGCCAGCCCCGAGCAAGTGGACGACGCCAGCACGCTCACGGAGGGCCTGAAGGACGTCGCCCTCGTACCCAGGACAACGGCGCGATCAGTCCCCGACGTGACTTCGTCGCTCCTCATCGACCTAAAGGTACCGACTGATTCCCATCCTTCGTCATTTCGGCTCGACCTCAACCCGCCTAGCGACCTCGCTCTGGCGGGCACTCACGTTGAGGCGAGTGCAATCTCTCTTGGGTTTTGTGTGCGGTCGCCTTGGGACCGATTGACGGGCGTCTCGACCTACGGGCCCTCTGGGTCCGAGGGAGATGACGACCCCAGCATCTGCTGGGATTTCTCTGGATCTGGCAACCCCAGTGCCATGTGGGACTTTATGACCGCATGCAACTACTGCCTCTCCGACTGTTCCGACGGCAGCCGCAGCCCTGACGACAAGGACTGCGGCCCGAGCCGCGAATGTCTCCTCGTCGAGCTAGGGGATCCCTCCGGAGGCAACCGTCTCGGCATGCCGAAGGATGGTGATCTCCCTAGGCCAGTGCCTCGCGCCGACATCCCGCGGGAGCTAGCTGTGGTCCCCGTTCCGGCGGGGGGTCACGACCCACAGCTCGAGCAAGTCCGCGGGGCGCAGGCCGGGCTCGACGAGGGGGCAGGAGCACTCGAGTTGATCCGCCAGGACGTCGGGCAGGTATGGGCGGGCCAGCCCCCGGCCGGAGAAATACGTCACCTGCCCCAGGGTCTCCAACACCGCATCGCCAACGATGCCAGGGACAGACCGCCACCCGCATCCGGCGGGACCGGTCAGGACCTGGCAGCTGCGGCGATGCTCCTCCGCGCGATGCCGGAGTCATCAACCACCGAGGGTCGGCGAATCCAGGGAGAGCTCAAGCATCTCCTGGAAGGCGCTGCGGCCCGTCGGGCCGAGAGCTCTGCCTCCCGAAGGCAGGGGTACCCCTCGGAACCTCGTGCCGTGACTTCCCGACTCATGCGGGAGGCCTCGGTCTACACCGGGCGCACGCGCAACACCGCGCCTGCGGCCCCAGGCCGCCTCGGCGATGAGCACCCTCATCGTGACCGTCGGGCCCGCCTCGACGAAAGGGTGCGCCGAGGCTATCACCCCAGGCGTGGGGGACGCTACGACAGCGGGGAGGATCGGAGTCCCTCGCCCGAACCACCCGGTCCGCAGGTCTTCAGCCGGGCCATCCGGCGGGCGCCGTTTCCGGCCCGATTTCGACCCCCGACTACTATCACAAAGTACTCGGGGGAAACAAGACCGGAGTTGTGGCTCGCGGACTACCGCCTGGCCTGTCAACTGGGTGGAACGGACGACGACAACCTCATCATCCGCAACCTCCCCCTGTTCCTCTCCGACACTGCTCGTGCTTGGTTGGAGCACCTGCCTCCGGGGCAGATTTCCAACTGGGAGGATTTGGTCCAAGCTTTCGCCGGCAACTTCCAGGGCACGTACGTGCGCCCCGGGAATTCCTGGGACCTCCGAAGCTGCCGGCAACAGCCGGGAGAGTCTCTTCGGGACTACATCCGGCGATTCTCGAAGCAGCGCACCGAGCTGCCCAACATCACCGACTCCGATGTCATCGGCGCGTTCCTCGCCGGCACCACTTGCCGTGACCTGGTGAGCAAGTTGGGTCGCAAGACCCCTACCAGGGCGAGCGAGCTGATGGACATCGCCACCAAGTTCGCCTCTGGCCAGGAGGCGGTCGAGGCCATCTTCCGAAAGGACAAGCAGCCCCAGGGCCGCCCGTCGGAGGATGCTCCCGAGGCATCTACTCCGCTCGGCGCCAAGAAGAAAGGCAGGAGGAAGTCGCAAGCGAAACGCGACGCCGCCGACGCAGACCTTGTCGCCGCCGCCGAGTACAAGAACCCTCGAAAGCCCCCTGGAGGTGCCAACCTCTTCGACAAGATGCTCAAGGAGACGTGCCCTTACCATCAGGGGCCCGTCAAACACACCCTCGAGGAGTGCATCATGCTTCGGCGCCACTTCCACAAGGCCGGGCCACCCGCTGAGGGTGGCAGGGCCCGCGACGACGACAAAAAGGAAGATCACCAAGCAGGAGAGTTCCCCGAGGTCCGCGACTGCTTCATGATCTACGGAGGGCATGCGGCGAATGCCTCGGCTCGGCATCGTAAGCAAGAGCGTCGGGAGGTCTGCTCGGTGAAGGTGGCGGCGCCAGTCTACCTAGACTGGTCCGACAAGCCCATCACCTTCGACCAAGCTGACCACCCCGACCACGTGCCGAGCCCGGGGAAATACCCGCTCGTCGTCGATCCCATCATCGGCGATGTCAGGCTCACCAAGGTCCTGATGGATGGGGGCAGCTGCCTCAATATCATCTACGCCGAGACCCTCAGGCTCCTACGCGTCGATCTGTCCTCCGTCCGAGCAGGCGCTGCGCCCTTCCACGGGATCATTCCTGGGAAGCGCGTCCAGCCCCTCGGACGGCTCGACCTTCCTATCTGCATCGGAACACCCTCAAACTTCCGAAGGGAGACTTTGACGTTCGAGGTGGTCGGGTTCCGAGGAACCTACCACGCAGTATTGGGGAGGCCATGCTACGCGAAGTTCATGGCCATCCCCAACTACACCTACCTGAAGCTCAAGATGTCGGGCCCCAACGGGGTCATCACCGTCGGCCCCACGTACAAACACGCGTTCGAATGCGATGTGGAGTGCGTGGAGTACGCCGAGGCCCTCGCCGAGTCCGAGGCCCTCATCGCCGACCTGGAAAACCTCTCCCGAGAGGTGCCGGACGTGAAGCGACACACCGGCAACTTCGAGCCAGCGGAGACGGTTAAGGTCGTCCCTCTCGACCCCAGTGGCGACACCTCCAAGCAGATCTGGATCGGTTTCGAGCTCGATCCCAAATAGGAAGCAGTGCTCGTCGACTTTCTCCGCGCAAACGCCGACGTCTTTGCATGGAGTCCCTCGGACATGCCCGGCATACCGAGGGATGTCGCCGAGCACTCGCTGGATATTCGGGCCGGAGCCCGACCGGTCAGGCAGCCTCTGCGCCGATTCGACGAGGAAAGGCGCAGGGTGATAGGCGAGGAGGTCCACAAGCTGATGGCAGCAGGGTTCATCAAAGAGGTATTCCATCCCGAATGGCATGCCAACCCTGTGCTTGTGAGGAAGAAAGGGGGGAAATGGCGGATGTGTGTAGACTACACTGGTCTCAACAAAGCATGTCCGAAGGTTCCCTACCCTCTACCTCGCATCGATCAAATCGTGGATTCCACTGCTGGGTGCGAAACCCTGTCTTTCCTCGATGCCTACTCAGGGTATCATCAAATCAAGATGAAAGAGTCCGACCAGCTCGCGACTTCTTTCGTCACGCCTTTCGGCATGTACTGCTATGTCACCATGCCGTTCGGTTTGAGGAACGCGGGTGCAACGTACCAGCGGTGCATGAACCATGTGTTCGGCGAACACATTGGTCGCACGGTCGAGGCCTACGTCGATGACATCGTAGTCAAGACAAGGAAAGCCTCCGACCTTCTCTCCGACCTTGAAGTGACATTCCGGTGTCTCAAGGCCAAGGACGTCAAGCTCAATCCCGAGAAGTGTGTCTTCGGGGTGCCCCGAGGCATGCTCCTGGGATTCATCGTCTCCGAGCGGGGCATCGAAGCCAACCCGGAGAAGATCGCAGCCATCACCAGCATGGGGCCCATCAAGGACTTAAAAGGCGTACAGAGGGTCATGGGATGTCTCGCGGCCTTGAGCCGTTTCATCTCGCGCCTCGGCGAAAGAGGCCTGCCTCTGTACCGTCTCTTAAGGAAGGCCGAGTGCTTCACTTGGACCCCCGAGGCCGAGGAAGCTCTCGGGAACCTGAAGGCGCTCCTCACCCAGGCGCCCGTCTTGGTACCCCCAGCTGATGGAGAAGCCCTCTTGGTCTACGTCGCCGCTACCACTCAGGTGGTTAGCGCCGCGATCGTGGTCGAAAGGCAAGAAGAGGGGCATGCATTGCCCATTCAGAGGCCAGCTTACTTCGTCAGCGAGGTGCTGTCCGAAACCAAGATCCGCTACCCACAAGTTCAGAAGCTGCTGTATGCAGTGATCCTGACAAGGCGAAAGTTGCGACATTACTTCGAATCTCATCCGGTAACTGTGGTGTCATCCTTCCCCCTGGGGGAGATCATCCAGTGCCGAGAGGCCTCGGGACGGATCGCAAAGTGGGCGGTGGAAATCATGGGCGAGACAATCTTGTTCGCCCCTCGGAAGGCCATCAAGTCCCAGGTACTGGCAGACTTCGTAGCCGAATGGGTCGACACCCAGTTGCCGACGGCTCCAATCCAACCGGAGCTCTGGACCATGTTTTTCGACGGGTCGCTGATGAAGACGGGAGCCGGCGCGGGCCTGCTCTTCGTCTCGCCCCTCGGGAAACACCTGCGCTACGTGCTGCGCCTCCATTTCCCGGTGTCCAACAATGTGGCTGAGTACGAAGCTCTGATCAACGGATTGCGAATCGCCATCGAACTAGGGGTCCGACGCCTCGACGCTCGCGGCGACTCGCAGCTCGTCATCGACCAGGTCATGAAGAACTCTCACTGCCGCGACCCGAAGATGGAGGCCTACTGTGATGAGGTTCGACGCCTGGAAGACAAGTTCTACGGGCTCGAGCTTAACCACATCGCCCGGCGCTACAACGAGACTGCGGACGAGCTGGCAAAGATAGCCTCGGGGCGGACGACGGTTCCCCCAGACGTCTTCTCCCGGGATCTGCACCAACCCTCCATCAAGATCAGCGACACGCCCGAGCCCGAGGCGCCCTCGGCCCCGTCCGAGGTAACCTCGGCCCAGCCCGAGCCGTCCTCGGTTCAGCCCGAGGGACCCTCGGCTCCCGAGGGCGAGGCGCTGCGCATCAAGGAGGAACGGAGTGGGGTCACGCCTGACCGAGATTGGCAGGCCCCGTACCTGCAGTATCTCCGCCAAGGAGAGCTACCCCTCGACCAGGCCGAGGCACGGCGGGTAGCGCGACGCGCCAAGTCGTTCGTCTTGCTGGGCGATGAGAAGGAGCTCTATCACCGCAGCCCCTCGGGCATCCTCCAGCGATGCATCTCCATCACCGAAGGTCAGGAACTCCTACAAGAGATACACTCGGGGGCTTGCGACCATCATGCAGCGCCTCGAGCCCTCGTCGGGAACGCTTTCCGGCAAGGCTTCTACTGGCCGACGGCGGTGGCTGACGCCACTAGAATTGTCCGCACCTGCGAAGGGTGTCAATTCTATGCGAAGCAGACCCACCTGCCCGCTCAGGCTCTGCAGACGATACCCATCACCTGGCCCTTCGCTGTATGGGGTCTGGACCTCGTCGGCCCTCTGCAGAAGGCGCCCAGGGGCTACACGCACCTGCTGGTCGCCGTCGACAAATTCTCCAAGTGGATCGAGGTCCGACCCCTGAACAGCATCAGGTCCGAGCAGGCGGTGGCGTTCTTCACCAACATCATACATCGCTTCGGGGTCCCAAACTCCATCATCACCGACAACGGCACCCAGTTCACCGGCAAAAAATTCTTGGATTTTTGTGAAGATCACAACATCCGGGTGGACTGGGCTGCCGTAGCTCATCCCATGTCAAATGGGCAAGTAGAGCGTGCCAATGGCATGATTCTACAAGGGCTCAAGCCTCGGATTTACAACGACCTCAACAAGTTCGGCAAGCGATGGATGAAGGAACTCCCCTCGGTGGTCTGGAGCCTGAGGACGACGCCGAGCCGAGCCACGGGTTTCACGCCGTTCTTCCTGGTCTACGGGGCCGAGGCCGTCTTGCCCACTGACCTGGAATACGGCTCCCCAAGGACGAGGGCCTACGACGATCAAAGCAACCGAGCTAGCCGAGAAGACTCGCTGGACCAGCTGGAAGAGGCTCGGGACAGGGCCTTACTACACTCGGCGCGGTATCAGCAGTCCCTGCGACGCTACCACGCCCGAGGAGTCCGACCCCGAGACCTCCAGGTGGGCGACCTGGTGCTTCGGCTGCGGCAAGACGCCCGAGGGAGGCACAAGCTCACGCCCCCCTGGGAGGGGCCATTCGTCATCGCCAAAGTTCTGAAGCCCGGAACGTACAAGCTGGCCAACAGTCAAGGCGAGGTCTACGGCAACGCATGGAACATCCAACAGCTACGTCGCTTCTACCCTTAAGATGTTTCCAAGTTGTTCATATACCTCGCACCCACACAAAGTTTAGTCAACAAGGAAGGGTCGGCCTCGCCTCGGCAAAGCCCGACCCTCCCTCGGGGGCTAAAAGGAGGGAAACCCCCTCTGCGTCAAAATTTTCCTCGAAAAAAAAATCTCTTCTACCAGAATATCTTTCGTGCTTTTTGGCTACTTCGAAAAGTGGGTCCTGGAAACGACGGAGTATACGTAAGCAGCCAAGGCTGACCGAGCCGAGGGACTCCTATGCCTCCGGGATACGGATACCTCACTCATCACCTTCTGCGATAAGTAACTCGCGTTCGGATAAAGTGGCTCCGCGGATCGAACAAGTCTTTACGTTCGGAAGCCCTTCTGCCGAAGCGATCCTTCGAGCCTTCTCGACCGAGTCGGCGACAGGGCCTCATGGACGGGTGAAAGTACGCGTAAGCGGCAAGGCCGACCGAGCCGAGGGACTCCCACGCCTCCGGGATACGGATACCTCACTCATCACCTTCCGCGAGAAGCAGCTCTCGCTCGCACAAACATCCCTGTTACCGACAAAAAGTCCAGATACTCGAAACAAGAGGAAAAGAGACGCAGCTTTACAACGCAGCGAGGGTGCGTGTTCTGGCCTCGATGGCCGCACAAGGCACACGCTACAAGACAATATAATCCTGCAGGCTCAGGTCTTGACGCTGGAAGGGGGCAGCAACACCCTCGGCATCGACGGCACCTTCGGCGAGGCCCGACCTAGCCTCGGACGGCGACGCAGCCCGAGGGTCTCCGCTCCGAAGGACGACGTCATCACCACGCCCGAGCAATCGCTGTCAGGGACTTCTCCGGGAATCCGGCCCGAGCAGGCGGCTCAGCCGGCCACCTCCGGGGCTTCGGCCAACCATCTTCCAAGGGCGCCAGCCCGGTCCGAAGCCTCGGCTGATCAACTCCGGCGTCGGTCCGGCCAATGGACAACCCGGCTAGGCTCCGGCCAACCAGGTTTCATTTCCGAGCCAACTCCGCCTCTGTTCATACTGATATCGCTACCCCTGGCCTCGGCTCGTCAAAGAGCGGCCGAGGGGTCTCTTTAACTAAGCTAGAGCAACCTCGGACAGCAAGGCCGACCGAGCCGAGGGACTCCTACGCCTCCGGGATACGGATACCTCACTCGTCACCTTGACACGGGGTGACTCATGCTTGGTGAAGCGGTTCAGATAGTCAACAGACGAGTCATAGTGCTCGGAAATGAGGAAAAACACGGCTCCATGCCGAGGTTACATACATGTTCAGGCCCCGAAAGCCAAAATGAACAAAAAACCCTGGCATTCGAAGTGCCATTACAAACGGAACTCCGGTTCCCCCCCGCAGGTACGAACAACCCCACTCGATAGGGGCGGGCCTGCGGGGCTGCAGAAGACTGATGGGCGGCTCGCCGCCGCCCGCCCTGGCCACGACGACGACGGCCCCCACTCTGGATGGCCGAACTACGGCGGCGCAGGCCTCAGGGTAGGCGCCGCTGCAGTCTTGCCCTCGCCCACGCCGACGCTCGAGGGGCGAGGACAGGTGCAAAGAGCCGGAGGCCCGAAGCGCGGATGGTGGCGGTAACCCCGTCGGCAACGGGGACTTCTCGAGCCGCCTCCGCCTCGGCACCGACAGCAGGAGCCGTCAGCCTACCGGCAGATCCCCACTCAAGTCCTCCCAGATGAGTGGGGCACCGGCCTCCGCGTAAAGGCGCCACCCCGGTGCAAAGGCAGGACCACCCCAGAACACGAACGCCGCCCTAGCAGCGCGCGGCGTCTAGGGTGGTCCTCCCGTGTACACGGCGCGGCAGCCGCCCCCCGACAGAAGGGGCCACCGGGAGCCAAGCCAGCGGACCCGACAAGCTGGAGGTGACGACGCTCGCCGTCGACCCACCCCGCGTTATCGAAGTCCGGGCCGCCCGCAGGGCCAGTGAGCGCCCTCTCCCTCGAATGTTGCAGGAGAGGATGACCCACGAACCCGTGCGGGAGGTAGGGCGCCGGCTCAGCCCGGCACCCACCCCAGCGAGGATGATGAACATCCTTGAAGCTGAGGGTGGGACCAAGATCGCAGCCCGGTTAGCTCCTCCCCACCCAGGAGCTGGTGGTCACCGTCTCGGGTGACCCCCAGCGGAGGGGAGCAACCGGGCTGCCTGATGAAAATCCTTGAAGCCGAACGATGGCTGAAAGGTACCAACTCCCACGGAGTTGCGTTCCTCCGACGATGAGGCGAAAAGACGGTGGTTTCCCCCATCCGGGGGCTTGGAAGGTGGAAGGGCGCAATGCATAAGGAAGCGAGAGGACATGGTCGCCTTACGGAAGGAGTCGCCCTCCTTTTAAAGGCGACTCTCCCTGCTTGCGCCCCCAACCGTCACGGGCTGAGTCTCCTCCAACACGCCTCCAAAGCCCTCCCCTGCGGCGCGGGGGCTGGGTCCCGCATGTCATGCAGACCGGCTCCGAGCAGAAGAAGCCAAACCACCGCGCACGACGCACGCAACCACCCAGCGGTTACAAATGACCCTCCACTTTTGCCCAGACCAACGGGCGAAAGTGGCAGGCAGCCATGCAGGCGGCATGCAACCGCGCCAAGTGGACGCGCCTCTCCGACTCCTGACATGCCAGCACGGAGGCTCAAGCCCACGCGTCGCGCGACCGGCGCGCCGGGTGCTGCATGCAAGCAACTGCGCCACTTGCGCCACCACCGCACCTCCTCAATTGCGGAACCGATACCGCGACCCGAGGCGACCCAGCGCGCGACCCAGCAGCGCCAGCTTGACGCAGCGGTCAAACGCGGTCAAAAGTGGGCCGGCAGTAATGACGGTGGCAGGCACGCGGGAGCAGCGATCACGCCGTCGGCCAAGCTCACGTCCCATCCGGAGACAGCGAGAAAACCCCCTCTCACGGCGTGAAGACGACGCGCCCGTGGCCCGTACCTCGAACGGCCCGCGCACGCGAAACGGTGGCCCCACCAACTACTGGCCCCGTCGCATTAACTCTGCGGCTGGACAGGCGGCGCTTCTGGCAGGAGCAGCTGGCGACGCTTCGCCTCCGCCAAAACGACCACCCCAAAAAAGGTACGCCGCGTCGTTCAATTTCGTATCCTTTTTCCTTTTTCCTCTTTCTCTATCTCTTGCAACAGGGACCGGGAAAGGGGATACCCCTAAAAGGATCCTTCCCCGTGAAGGAACTAGGCTCCGAGCCTCCTTACTGATCAGGGGTTCGAAGGCTGGCCCCCCGAAGGGTTCAACAGCCGCCTCGGATCGCGTGGGCCCGACACCCACTACTGGTCAGGGGTTCGAAGGTCGGCCCCCCGAAGGGTTCCACGGCCGCCTCAGGCTACTCGGGCTCCGCGCCCATTACTGATCAGGGGTTCGAAGGCTGGCCCCCCGAAGGGTTCACAGTCGCCTCAGACACCGAGCGAGGGATGACCAGGGGTACGTTCGATACATAACTGAGGCTCGGGCTGCGCTCCCGAGGTACCCTAGGACATTTCCGAGACCAGCGGGAACGATCCTGTAACGGAATCCCATCGGAGGGAGGCATCGAGCCCTCGGACCCCGTCGCCAGGGGACCGGGTCCGGCAGATCACCCGCAGGTACTTTTGGGCGTGCCTCCGGGCCCCTAGCCGACCCCCAACGAACGGGGCACGGACGTCCACTCGGATTACCCGCTTGCAGCTCACCGGAGACACCATGTTCGGTGCCCATCGAGGGTAACATGGCGCTCTCCCCCCTCCTCCTTGCGGAAAGGCGACGTAGGGGCGTATGTAAAAAAGTCGAGTCTGTCCCTGATCGTCCTCTCGCCCTGTGCGGAGGCTCGGGGGCTGCTCTCGCAAACCCGGCTCCGGCCAAACCGTTGACAGCGTCAACATACCAGCCCGAGAACTTGGGCCCCGACAGTGCACCCGGGCTACGGCCAGTTCGCATGAGGGAACCACCAGACCAGCCGAAGCATTACGCAAGGCATTAAGACCTCGAAGGAGTGAAACCACTCCTCCGAGGCCTCGGGGGCTACACCCGGCGGGTGCGCTCGCGCGCACCCACCGGAACAAAATGCAACCGAGAAAGGCTGGTCCCCTTGCAAAAAAGTGCGACGAAAGCCTCCAAGCGAGTGCTAACACTCCCTTCGAGGCTCGGGGGCTACTGTCGGGGACCATAATTAGGGGTACCCTCAAGACGCCTAATTCTCAGCTGGTAACCCCCATCAGCATAAAGCTGCAGAGGCCTGATGGGTGCGATTAAGTCAGGGATCAGTCCATACGAGCGACTCGATCACGCCTCGCCCGAGCCTACCCTCGGGCAAGGGCAGCCGACCCTGAGGTGTTTCCGTTAGGGGTGGAAATTTGGCTCGGGCTCGACGAGCCGGCTCGGGCTCGGTGAGGCTCGGCTCGGCTCGAGCCGGCTCGCGAGCCAAAACGAGCCCGAGCCGAGCCTGATTTTGTAGCTCGCCAGAACTGCGAGCCGAGCCGAGCCGGCTCGGTCCAGCTCGCGAGCCGGCTCGCGAGCCGAGCTAACAACGTCAAGTATACTATTATACCATATTATTGTTATGTTTTGAACTATTTTATTGAATTTCTTGAACTTGATATGTGATACACTTATATTGTAGTCTAAAAATATATTATACATAATTTTTTTATCTTATATATAATAAAAAATATATAATTTATACTCTAAACGTGATTTAGTGTGAGGCTCGCGAGCTGGCTCGAGCCGGCTCGCGAGCCGTTACCGAGCCGAGCCGAGCCTCTAGGTCGGGCTCGCAAAATGACCGAGCCGAGCCTGGCTCGGCTCGCAGCTGCACTGAGCCACGTCGAGCCGAGCCGAGCCGAGCTCGGCTCGGCTCGTTTCCAGCCCTAGTTTCCGTCTCGCCCGAGGCCCCCTTTTTACGGCAGACGCATCTCCGGCTCGCCCGAGGCCTTGCCTTCGTTGAGAAGCAACCCTGACTAAATCGTCGCGCCGACCGACCAAGTCACAGGGGCATTTAACGCAAAGGTAGCCTGGCACCTTTATCCTGACACGCGCCCCCTGGCAGAGCCGAAGTGACCGCCGTCACTTCGCCGCTCCACTGACCGGTCTGACAAAAGGACAGCGTCGCCTGCGCCGTCCCGACTGCGGTGCCACTTGACAGAGTGAGACTGACAGGCAGCCAGGCCTTGCCAAAGGCGCCATAGGAAGCTCCGCCCGACCCAGGGCTCGGACTCGGGCTAAAGCCCCGGAAGACGGCGAACTCCGCTCCGCCCGACCCAGGGCTCGGACTCGGGCTAAGGCCCCGGAAGACGGCGAACTCCGCTCCACCCGACCCAGGGCTCGGACTCGGGCTAAGGCCCCGGAAGACGGCGAACTCCGCTCCGCCCGACCCAGGACTCGGACTCGGGCTAAGGCCCCGGAAGACGGCGAACTCCGCTCCGCCCGACCCAGGACTCGGACTCGGGCTAAGGCCCCGGAAGACGACGAACTCCGCCTCGCCCGACCCAGGGCTCGGACTCGGGCTAAGGCCCCAGAAGACGACGAACTCCGCCTCGCCCGACCCCAGGGGTCGGACTCCGCCCTAGCCTCTGCTGAACGACCTCCGCCTCGCCCGACCCAGGAGCTCGGGCTCGGCCTCGGCCATGCAGGAATGACTCGACCTCGGCTTCGGAGGAGCCTCCACGTCGCCCGACCTAGGGCACAAGTCCGCCACGTCAACAGGAAGCGCCATCATCACCCTACCCCGAGCCGACTTGGGCCGCAGAGAACAGGACCGACGTCCCATCTGGCTAGCTCCGCCAGATAGGCAATGATGGCGCCCCGCTAGGCCCATGACGACGGCGGCTCTCGGCTCCCTTACGGAAGCAGGGGGACGTCAGCAAGGACCCAACAGCTCCGACAGCTGTCCCTCCGCCAGGCTCCGTTGCTCCTCCGACAGCCACGACACCACACCAGCTGGGTGCCAAGATCTCTCCGGCTGCCACCTTAGCATGTACTTAGGGCACTAGCTCACCCCCGCTAGACACGTAGCACCTTGCTACACCCCCATTTGTACACCTGGATCCTCTCCTTACGCCTATAAAAGGAAGGACCAGGGCCTTCTTAGAGAAGGTTGGCCCCGCGGGAACGAGGGCAGGGGCAGGCGCTCTCTTGGGGCCGCTCGCTCCCCTCACCCGCGTGGACGCTTGTAACCCCCTACTGCAAGTGCACCCGACCTGGGCGCGGGACGAACACGAAGGCCGCGGGATCTCCACCTCCCTCACGACTCGGCTCCGGCCACCTCGCTTCTTCCCCCTCTTCGCGCTCGCCCACGCGCTCGACCCATCTGGGCTGGGGCACGCGGCACACTCACTCGTCGGCTTAGGGACCCCCCGGTCTCGAAACGCCGACAAGTATATTCTAAAATGGATTTATAGAAAGTTTTTGAATTAAGTACAAAGTTTAGAAATTACAGGGTTTTGAATTAGGAGTGCCAGATCTATAATGTGATTATAGAAAGTTCATAAGTTCATAATGTGATTGTAAAGTTGTTTTGGATCTGTTCACAAGATCTTATCTTTGTGTGTAATTACTTCATGTATATTGTTACCGTGTGGCAAAGTATTTTGATAACGGAGCTGTGTTGGTTATCTATTTCATCAATTTAACTACTTGGTAACTTTTTTGATAGATAACAGAGCTGTGTTGGAAGGAGGGTTCATCGGAGAGTGGCCACTAACATATTCTGCAGGTTACATTCTACCTTTTGCCACTCACTACTGTTGCAGCAAATGAGCAATCTTATTAGGATTTGATATACTAAATTTACTTCTTGTTGTGCAGATTGTTGATCCATATATTTCAGATGAGAGTAGGATTAGCTGAGCCTGCAGAAGGAATACAGACTGTGCCCTCCTCATGAGAAAAACTAGACTATTTAATATGCTTTCTATGCTCACGCCATTGAGCACAACACACAATTTGAACTTGTTGCTTTGAGTTGCTTGTACTGACTTGCCTGTGAAAAAACTTTGCTTTGGTCTGAAGAACACTGAAAAACTATGCTTTGGTCTGCTCTAAATCTAGATGATAATTTCTTTGATTCTGATTTTGAAATGATGGTTGAGTCTGCTTGAATAAATTCTTTGGATGTACTGGTTGTACTACTTGAATAAGCGGGTATACTAGATACACACGGGGCCAAACACAATTGTGCTAAGGATTAATCGAATGTATTCTTGAGAGAAGGATTAAATCCTTGGAGGGATTAAACCCCCAAGAGGATTGAGTGAAAGAGAGGGATCCACTCAATCCCTCCTTGGATTTGGTCCACTTGGGGAATAAATCCCTTGCAAACGAACAGGCCCTAAGGCTTTGTTCATTTCATCCCTAATCCATAGGGATTGAGGGGGATTGGAGCGGATTGAGAGAGATTTTGACTTATAGGGGATTCAATCCCTCTCAATCCCTATGAGTTTGATAAAAACGAACAGGGCCTAACACTTTTTAACCAAACTGGTAGGCTTGTCCTTGACATATTTATGTCTAACAATAGTTTGCCAAATACCAACAAAAGATTCCAACTTCCAAACCCACTCCGCTAAAAGACTAATATTCATTTATCTTAAACTTAGAACCCCAGGCCACCCTGCTCTTTAGGAAGATAGATAGTGTCCCAAGCGGCAAGATGATATTTTTGTCGGCGTTTCGAGACCGGGGGGTCCCTAAGCCGACGAGTGAGTGTGCCGCGTGCCCCAGCCCAGATGGGTCGAGCGCGTGGGCGAGCGCGAAGGGGGGAAGAAGCGAGGTGGCCGGAGCCGAGTCGTGAGGGAGGTGGAGATCCCGCGGCCTTCGTGTTCGTCCCGCGCCCAGGTCGGGTGCGCTTGCAGTAGGGGGTTACAAGCGTCCACGCGGGTGAGGGGAGCGAGCGACCCCAAGAGAGCGCCTGCCCCTGCCCTTGTTCCCGCGGGGCCAACCCTCTCTAAGAAGGCCCTGGTCCTTCCTTTTATAGGCGTAAGGAGAGGATCCAGGTGTACAAATGGGGGTGTAGCAAGGTGCTACGTGTCTAGCGGGGGTGAGCTAGTGCCCTAAGTACATGCCAAGGTGGCAGCCGGAGAGATCTTGGCACCCAGCTGGTGTGGTGTCGTGGCTGTCGGAGGAGCAACGGAGCCTGGCGGAGGGACAGCTGTCGGAGCTGTTGGGTCCTTGCTGACGTCCCCCTGCTTCCGTAAGGGAGCTGAGAGCCGCCGTCGTCATGGGCCTAGCGGGGCACCATCATTGCCTATCTGGCGGAGCTAGCCAGATGGGACGTCGGTCCTGTTCTCTGCGGCCCGAGTCGGCTCGGGGTAGGGTGATGATGGCGCTTCCTGTTGACGTGGTGGACTTGTGCCCTAGGTCGGGCGACGTGGAGGCTCCTCCGAAGCCGAGGTCGAGTCGTTCCTGCATGGCCGAGGCCGAGCCCGAGCTCCTGGGTCGGGCGAGGCGGAGGTCGTTCAGCAGAGGCTAGGGCGGAGTCCGACCCCTGGGGTCGGGCGAGGCGGAGTTCGTCGTCTTCCGGGGCCTTAGCCCGAGTCCGAGCCCTGGGTCGGGCGAGGCGGAGTTCGTCGTCTTCCGGGGCCTTAGCCCGAGTCCGAGTCCTGGGTCGGGCGGAGCGGAGTTCGCCGTCTTCCGGGGCCTTAGCCCGAGTCCGAGTCCTAGGTCGGGCGGAGCGGAGTTCGCCGTCTTCCGGGGCCTTAGCCCGAGTCCGAGCCCTGGGTCGGGCGGAGCGGAGTTCGCCGTCTTCCAAAGCCTTAGCCCGAGTCCGAGCCCTGGGTCGGGCGGAGCGGAGTTCGCCGTCTTCCGGGGCCTTAGCCCGAGTCCGAGCCCGGGGTCGGGCGGAGCTTCCTATGGCGCCTTTGGCAAGGCCTGGCTGCCTGTCAGTCTCACTCTGTCAAGTGGCACCGCAGTCGGGACGGCGCAGGCGGCGCTGTCCTTTTGTCAGACCGGTCAGTGGAGCGGCGAAGTGACGGCGGTCACTTCGGCTCTGCCAGGGGGCGCGCGTCAGGATAAAGGTGCCAGGCTACCTTTGCGTTAAATGCCCCTGTGACTTGGTCGGTCGACGCGGCGATTTAGTCAGGGTTGCTTCTCAACGAAGGCAAGGCCTCGGGCGAGCCGGAGATGCGTCTGCCGTAAAAAGGGGGCCTCGGGCGAGACGGAAACACCTCAGGGTCGGCTGCCCTTGCCCGAGGGTAGGCTCGGGCGAGGCGTGATCGAGTCGCTCGTATGGACTGATCCCTGACTTAATTGCACCCATCAGGCCTCTGCAGCTTTATGCTGATGGGGGTTACCAGCTGAGAATTAGGCGTCTTGAGGGTACCCCTAATTATGGTCCCCGACAGTAGCCCCCGAGCCTCGAAGGGAGTGTTAGCACTCGCTTGGAGGCTTTCGTCGCACTTTTTTGCAAGGGGACCAGCCTTTCTCGGTTGCATTTTGTTCCGGTGGGTGCGCGCGAGCGCACCCGCCGGGTGTAGCCCCCGAGGCCTCGGAGGAGTGGTTTCACTCCTTCGAGGTCTTAATGCCTTGCGTAATGCTTCGGCTGGTCTGGTGGTTCCCTCATGCGAACTGGCCGTAGCCCGGGTGCACTGTCGGGGCCCAAGTTCTCGGGCTGGTATGTTGACGCTGTCAACGGTTTGGCCGGAGCCGGGTTTGCGAGAGCAGCCACCGAGCCTCCGCACAGGGCGAGAGGACGATCAGGGACAGACTCGACTTTTTTACATACGCCCCTACGTCGCCTTTCCGCAAGGAGGAGGGGGGAGAGCGCCATGTTACCCTCGATGGGCACCGAACATGGTGTCTCCGGTGAGCTGCAAGCGGGTAATCCGAGTGGACGTCCGTGCCCCGTTCGTTGGGGGTCGGCTAGGGGCCCGGAGGCACGCCCAAAAGTACCTGCGGGTGATCTGCCGGACCCGGTCCCCTGGCGACGGGGTCCGAGGGCTCGATGCCTCCCTCCGATGGGATTCCGTTACAGGATCGTTCCCGCTGGTCTCGGAAATGTCCTAGGGTACCTCGGGAGCGCAGCCCGAGCCTCGGTTATGTATCGAACGTACCCCTGGTCATCCCTCGCTCGGTGTCTGAGGCGACTGTGAACCCTTCGGGGGGCCAGCCTTCGAACCCCTGATCAGTAATGGGCGCGGAGCCCGAGTAGCCTGAGGCGGCCGTGGAACCCTTCGGGGGGCCGACCTTCGGACCCCTGACCAGTAGTGGGTGTCGGGCCCACGCGATCTGAGGCGGCTGTTGAACCCTTCGGGGGGCCAGCCTTCGAACCCCTGATCAGTAAGGAGGCTCGGAGCCTAGTCCCTTCATGGGGAAGGATCCCTTTAGGGGTATCCCCTTTCCCGCTCCCTGTTGCAAGAGATAGAGAAAGAGGAAAAAGGAAAAACGATGCGAAATTGAGCGACGCGGCGTACCTTTTTTGGCGCGGTTGTTTTGGCGAAGGCGAAGCGTCGCCAGCTGCTCCTGCCAGAAGCGTCGCCTGTCCAGCCGCGGAGTTAATGCGACGGGGCGAGTAGTTGGCGAGGCTGCCGTTGCGCGTGCGCGGGTCGTTCGAGGTACGGGCCACGGGCGCGTCGTCTTCACGCCGTGAGAGGGGGTTCTCTCGCTGTCTCCGGATGGGACGTGAGCTTGGCCGACGGCGTGATCGCTGCTCCCGCGTGCCTACCACCGTCATTACTGTCGGCCCACTTTTGACCGCGTTTGACCGCTGCGTCAAGCTGGCGCTGCTGGGTCGCGCGCTGGGTCGCCTCGGGTCACGGTATCGGTTCCGCAATCGAGGAGGTGCGGTGGTGGCGCAAGTGGCGCAGTTGCTTGCATGCAGCACCCGGCGCGCCGGTCGCGCGACGCGTGGGCTTGAGCCTCCGTGCTGGCATGTCAGGAGTCGGAGAGGCGCGTCCACTTGGCGCGGTTGCATGCCGCCTGCATGGCTGCCTGCCCCTTTCGCCCGTTGGTCTGGGCAAAAGTGGAGGGTCATTTATAACCGCTGGGTGGTTGCGTGCGCCGTGCGCGGCGGTTTGGCTTCTTCTGCTCGGAGCCGGTCTGCATGACATGCGGGACCCAGCCCCCGCGCCGCAGGGAAGGGCTTTGGAGGCGTGTTGGAGGAGACTCAGCCCGTGATGGTTGGGGGCGCAAGCAGGGAGAGTCGCCTTTAAAAGGAGGGCGACTCCTTCCGTAAGGCGACCATGTCCTCTCGCTTCCTTATGCATTGCGCCCTTCCACCTTCCAAGCCCCCGGATGGGGGAAACCACCGTCTTTTCGCCTCATCGTCGGAGGAACGCAACTCCGTGGGAGTTGGTACCTTTCAACCATCGTTCGGCTTCAAGGATTTTCATCAGGCAGCCCGGTTGCTCCCCTCCGCTGGGGGTCACCCGAGACGGTGACCACTAGCTCCTGGGTGGGGAGGAGCTAACCGGGCTGCGATCTCGGTCCCGCCCTCAGTGTTGAGGGTGTTCGTCATCCTCGCTGGGGCGGGGGGCGAGGCGAGCCGGGGCTCCACCTCCTGCGCGGGTAGGCGGACCACCTCTTCTTCCAGCTTCTGGTGGTGGCAATCGCCCTTTAGCCCTGCGGCGGAGACATCCTCCAGCCATGCCGGGGAAGGCGAACTGTTGCTGCCCAGCTAGGATGCAACATTCCGTCTTCTTCCTCGCATCCGCGGCGAGGACGGCTGCAAGGATCTGCCGGGATGCTCGGGGGCGTCCCGCGTTTTGCTGGTGATTCGCCCAGAGCTTGTCGCTCCACGGGCTTCCCTGGCGGGGAGATTGTCCATACCCGTGGAGACGGAACCGGAGTTCCGTTTGTAATGGCACTTCGAATGCCAGGGTTTTTTGTTCATTTCGGCTTTCGGGGCCTGAACATGTATGTAACTTCGGCACGGAGCCGTGTTTTTTCCTCATTTTCGAGCACTAAGACTCGCCTGTTGGTTGTCTGAACCGCTTCACCAAGCCTGAGTCGCCCCGTGTCAAGGTGACGAGTGAGGTATCCGTATCCCGGAGGCGTAGGAGTCCCTCGGCTCGGTCGGCCCTACTGTCCGAGGCTCCTCTAGCTTAGTTAAAGAGACCCCTTGGCCGCTCTTTGACGAGCCGAGGCCAGGGGTAGCGATATCAGTATGAACAGAGGCGGAGTTGGCTCGAAAATGAAACCTGGTTGGCCGGAGCCTAGCCGGGTTGTCCGTTGGCCGGACCGACGCCGGAGTTGATCAGCCGAGGCTTCGGACCGGGCTGGCGCCCTTGGAAGATGGTTGGCCGAAGCCCCGGAGGTGGCCGGCTGAGCCGCCTGCTCGGGCCGGATTCCCGGAGAAGTCCCTGACAGCGATTGCTCGGGCGTGGTGATGACGTCGTCCTTCGGAGCGGAGACCCTCGGGCTGCGTCGCCGTCCGAGGCTAGGTCGGGCCTCGCCGAAGGTGCCGTCGATGCCGAGGGTGTTGCTGCCCCCTTCCAGCGTCAAGACCCGAGCCTGCAGGATTAGATTGTCTTGTAGCGTGTGCCTTGTGAGGCCGTCGAGGCCAGAACACGCACCCTCGCTGCATTGTAAAGTTGCGTCTCTTTTCCTCTTGTTTCGAGTATCTGGACTTTTTGTCGGTAACAGGGATGTTTGTGCGAGCGAGAGCTGCTTCTCGCGGAAGGTGATGAGTGAGGTATCCGTATCCCGGAGGCGTGGGAGTCCCTCGGCTCGGTCGGCCTTGCCGCTTACGCGTACTTTCACCCGTCCATGAGGCCCTGTCGCCGACTCGGTCGAGAAGGCTCAAAGGATCGCTTCGGCAGAAGGGCTTCCGAACGTAAAGACTTGTTCGATCCGCGGAGCCACTTTATCCGAACGCGAGTTACTTATCGCAGAAGGTGATGAGTGAGGTATCCGTATCCCGGAGGCGTAGGAGTCCCTCGGCTCGGTCAGCCTTGGCTGCTTACGTGTACTCCGTCGTTTCCAGGACCCACTTTTCGAAGTAGCCAAAAAGCACGAAAGATATTCTGGTAGAAGAGATTTTTTTTTCGAGGAAAATTTTGACGCAGAGGGGGTTTCCCCCCTTTTAGCCCCCGAGGGAGGGTCGGGCTTTGCCGAGGCGAGGCCGACCCTTCCTTGTTGACTAAACTTTGCGTGGGTGCGAGGTATATGAACAACTTGGAAACATCTTAAGGGTAGAAGCGACGTAGCTGTTGGATGTTCCATGCGTTGCCGTAGACCTCGCCTTGACTGTTGGCCAGCTTGTACGTTTCGGGCTTCAGAACTTTGGCGATGACGAATGGCCCCTCCCAGGGGGGCGTGAGCTTGTGCCTCCCTCGGGCGTCTTGCCGCAGCCGAAGCACCAGGTCGCCCACCTGGAGGTCTCAGGGTCGGACTCCTCGGGCGTGGTAGCGTCGCAGGGACTGCTGATACCGCGCCGAGTGTAGTAAGGCCCTGTCCCGAGCCTCTTCCAGCTGGTCCAGCGAGTCTTCTCGGCTAGCTTGGTTGCTTTGATCGTCGTAGGCCCTCGTCCATGGGGAGCCGTATTCCAGGTCAGTGGGCAAGACGGCCTCGGCCCCGTAGACCAGGAAGAACGGCGTGAAACCCGTGGCTCGGCTCGGCGTCGTCCTCAGGCTCCATACCACCGAGGGGAGTTCCTTCATCCATCGCTTGCCGAACTTGTTGAGGTCGTTGTAAATCCGAGGCTTGAGCCCTTGTAGAATCATGCCATTGGCACGCTCTACTTGCCCATTTGACATGGGATGAGCTACGGCAGCCCAGTCCACCCGGATGTTGTGATCCTCGCAAAAATCCAAGAATTTTTTGCCGGTGAACTGGGTGCCGTTGTCGGTGATGATGGAGTTTGGGACCCCGAAGCGATGGATGATGTTGGTGAAGAATGCCACCGCCTGCTCGGACCTGATGCTGTTCAGGGGTCGGGCCTCGATCCACTTGGAGAATTTGTCGACGGCGACCAGCAGGTGCGTGTAGCCCCCGGGCGCCTTCTGCAGAGGGCCGACGAGGTCCAGACCCCACACAGCGAAGGGCCAGGTGATGGGTATCGTCTGCAGAGCCTGAGCGGGCAGGTGGGTCTGCTTTGCATAGAATTGGCACCCTTCGCAGGTGCGGACAATTCTAGTGGCGTCAGCCACCGCCGTCGGCCAGTAGAAGCCTTGCCGGAAAGCGTTTCCGACGAGGGCTTGAGGCGCTGCATGATGGCCGCAAGCCCCCGAGTGTATCTCTTGCAGGAGTTCCTGACCTTCGGCGATGGAGATGCACCGCTGGAGGATGCCCGAGGGGCTGCGGTGGTAGAGCTCCTTCTCATCGCCCAGCAAGACGAACGACTTGGCGCGTCGCGCTACCCGCCGTGCCTCGGCCTGGTCGAGGGGTAGCTCTCCTTGGCGGAGATATTGCAGGTACGGGGCCTGCCAATCTTGATCAGGCGTGACCCCACTCCGCTCCTCCTCGATGCGCAGTGCCTCACCCTCGGGAGCCGAGGGTCCCTCGGGCTGAAACGAGGACGGCTCGGGCTGGGCCGAGGTTACCTCGGACGGGGCCGAGGGCGCCTCGGGCTCGGGCGTGTCGCTGATCTTGACGGAGGGTTGGTGCAGATCCCGGGAGAAGACGTCCGGGGGAACCGTCATCCGCCCCGAGGCTATCTTTGCCAGCTCGTCCGCAGTCTCGTTGTAGCGCCGGGCGATGTGGTTAAGCTCGAGCCCGTAGAACTTGTCTTCCAGGCGTCGAACCTCATCACAGTAGGCCTCCACCTTCGGGTCGCGGCAGCGAGAGTTCTTCATGACCTGGTCGATGACGAGCTGCGAGTCGCCGCGAGCGTCGAGGCGTCGGACCCCTAGTTCGATGGTGATTCGCAATCCGTTGATCAGAGCTTCGTACTCAGCCACATTGTTGGACGCCGGGAAATGGAGGCGCAGCACGTAGCGCAGGTGTTTCCCGAGGGGCGAGACGAAGAGCAGGCCCGCGCCGGCTCCCGTCTTCATCAGCGACCCGTCGAAAAACATGGTCCAGAGCTCCGGTTGGATTGGAGCTGTCGGCAACTGGGTGTCGACCCATTCGGCTACGAAGTCCGCCAGTACCTGGGACTTGATGGCCTTCCGAGGGGCGAACGAGATTGTCTCGCCCATGATTTCCACCGCCCACTTTGCGATCCGTCCCGAGGCCTCTCGGCACTGGATGATCTCCCCCAGGGGGAAGGATGACACCACAGTTACCGGATGAGATTCGAAGTAATGTCGCAACTTTCGCCTTGTTAGGATCAATGCATACAGCAGCTTCTGAACTTGTGGGTAGCGGATCTTGGTTTCGGACAGCACCTCACTGACGAAGTAAGCTGGCCTCTGAATGGGCAATGCATGCCCCTCTTCTTGCCTTTCGACCACGATCGCGGCGCTAACCACCTGAGTGGTAGCGGCGACGTAGACCAAGAGGGCTTCTCCATCAGCTGGGGGTACCAAGACGGGCGCCTGGGTGAGGAGCGCCTTCAGGTTCCCGAGAGCTTCCTCAGCCTCGGGGGTCCAAGTGAAGCACTCGGCCTTCCTTAAGAGACGGTACAGAGGCAGGCCTCTTTCGCCGAGGCGCGAGATGAAACGGCTCAAGGCCGCGAGACATCCCATGACCCTCTGTACGCCTTTTAAGTCCTTGATGGGCCCCATGCTGGTGATGGCTGCGATCTTCTCCGGGTTGGCTTCGATGCCCCGCTCGGAGACGATGAATCCCAGGAGCATGCCTCGGGGCACCCCGAAGACACACTTCTCGGGATTGAGCTTGACGTCCTTGGCCTTGAGACACCGGAATGTCACTTCAAGGTCGGAGAGAAGGTCAGAGGCTTTCCTTGTCTTTACTACGATGTCATCGACGTAGGCCTCGACCGTGCGACCAATGTGTTCGCCGAACACATGGTTCATGCACCGCTGGTACGTTGCACCCGTGTTCCTCAAACCGAACGGCATGGTGACATAGCAGTACATGCCGAAAGGCGTGACGAAAGAAGTCGCGAGCTGGTCGGACTCTTTCATCTTGATTTGATGATACCCTGAGTAGGCATCGAGGAAAGACAGGGTTTCGCACCCAGCAGTGGAATCCACGATTTGATCGATGCGAGGTAGAGGGTAGGGAACCTTCGGACATGCTTTGTTGAGACCAGTGTAGTCTACACACATCCGCCATTTCCCCCCTTTCTTCCTCACAAGCACAGGGTCGGCAAGCCATTCGGGATGGAATACCTCTTTGATGAACCCTGCTGCCATCAGCTTGTGGACCTCCTCGCCTATCACCCTGCGCCTTTCCTCGTCGAATTGGCGTAGAGGCTGCCTGACCGGTCGGGCTCCGGCCCGAATATCCAGCGAGTGCTCGGCGACATCCCTCGGTATGCCGGGCATGTCGTCGTCCGTTCCACCCAGTTGACAGGCCAGGCGGTAGTCCGCGAGCCACAACTCCGGTCTTGTTTCCCCCGAGTACTTTGTGATAGTAGTCGGGGGTCGGAATCGGGCCGGAAACGGCGCCCGCCGGATGACCCGGCTGAAGACCTGCGGACCGGGTGGTTCGGGCGAGGGACTCCGATCCTCTCCGCTGTCGTAGCGTCCCCCACGCCTGGGGTGATAGCCTCGGCGCACCCTTTCGTCGAGGCGGGCCCGACGATCGCGATGAGGGTGCTCGTCGCCGAGGCGGCCCGGGGCCGCAGGCGCGGTGTTGCGCGTGCGCCCGGTGTAGACCGAGGCCTCCCGCATGAGTCGGGAAGTCGCGGCACGAGGTTCCGAGGTGTACCCCTGCCTTCGGGAGGCAGAGCTCTCGGCCCGACGGGCCGCAGCGCCTTCCAGGAGATGCTTGAGCTCTCCCTGGATTCGCCGACCCTCGGTGGTTGATGACTCCGGCATCGCGCGGAGGAGCATCGCCGCGGCTGCCAGGTCCTGACCGGTCCCGCCGGATGCGGGTGGCGGTCTGTCCCTGGCATCATTGGCGATGCGGTGTTGGAGACCCTGGGGCAGGTGACGTATTTCTCCGGCCGGGGGCTGGCCCGCCCATACCTGCCCGACGTCCCGGCAGATCAACTCGAGCGCTCCTGCCCCCTCGTCGAGCCCGGCCTGCGCCCCGCGGACTTGCTCGAGCTGTGGGTCGTGACCCCCCGCCGGAACGGGGACCACAGCTAGCTCCCGCGGGATGTCGGCGCGAGGCACTGGCCTAGGGAGATCACCATCCTCCGGCATGCCAAGACGGTTGCCTCCGGAGGGATCCCCTAGCTCGACGAGGAGACATTCGCGGCTCGGGCCGCAGTCCTTGTCGTCAGGGCTGCGGCTGCCGTCGGAACAGTCGGAGAGGCAGTAGTTGCATGCGGTCATGAAGTCCCACATGGCACTGGGGTTGCCAGATCCAGAGAAATCCCAGCAGATGCTGGGGTCGTCATCTCCCTCGGACCCAGAGGGCCCGTAGGTCGAGACGCCCGTCAATCGGTCCCAAGGCGACCGCACACGAAACCCAAGAGAGATTGCACTCGCCTCAACGTGAGTGCCCGCCAGAGCGAGGTCGCTAGGCGGGTTGAGGTCGAGCCGAAATGACGAAGGATGGGAATCAGTCGGTACCTTTAGGTCGATGAGGAGCGACGAAGTCACGTCGGGGACTGATCGCGCCGTTGTCCTGGGTACGAGGGCGACATCCTTCAGGCCCTCCGTGAGCGTGCTGGCGTCGTCCACTTGCTCGGGGCTGGCGTGTTGCGGGGGGACGGCGCTCGCCTTCGCCTCAAACGCGAGGGTGACGCCCGACGCGTCCTCCGTTGGGGCGCTGGGGATGTCGATTCGCTCGACAGCCGACGGAGCGCAGCCTCCCGCTCGGCCCTGGTTGCCCCGCCTCCTCCTCCGATGGCGAGGGAGAGGATGGGGCGAACTCGAATGTTGTTCTTCCCCCACGTGGGGAAGACGTCATCGATTCCGCCGCCGGCGGGCGGGCTGTCGGCCACCATGTTCGTCGTCGCGCGGCGGTGGAAGGAGTATCATGTCGTAGCTGCCGTCGAAAGACATGAACTCGAGGCTCCCGAAACGGAGCACCGTCCCGGGTTGGAGAGGTCGTTGGAGACTGCCCATCTGGAGCTTGACGGGAAACTGCTCGTCAACACGCAGCAGGCCCCTACCTGGCGCGCCAACTGTCGGCGTTTCGAGACCGGGGGGTCCCTAAGCCGACGAGTGAGTGTGCCGCGTGCCCCAGCCCAGATGGGTCGAGCGCGTGGGCGAGCGCGAAGGGGGGAAGAAGCGAGGTGGCCGGAGCCGAGTCGTGAGGGAGGTGGAGATCCCACGGCCTTCGTGTTCGTCCCGCGCCCAGGTCGGGTGCGCTTGCAGTAGGGGGTTACAAGCGTCCACGCGGGTGAGGGGAGCGAGCGGCCCCAAGAGAGCGCCTGCCCCTGCCCTCGTTCCCGCGGGGCCAACCCTCTCTAAGAAGGCCCTGGTCCTTCCTTTTATAGGCGTAAGGAGAGGATCCAGGTGTACAAATGGGGGTGTAGCAAGGTGCTACGTGTCTAGCGGGGGTGAGCTAGTGCCCTAAGTACATGCCAAGGTGGCAGCCGGAGAGATCTTGGCACCCAGCTGGTGTGGTGTCGTGGCTGTCGGAGGAGCAACGGAGCCTGGCGGAGGGACAGCTGTCGGAGCTGTTGGGTCCTTGCTGACGTCCCCCTGCTTCCGTAAGGGAGCTGAGAGCCGCCGTCATCATGGGCCTAGCGGGGCGCCATCATTGCCTATCTGGCGGAGCTAGCCAGATGGGACGTCGTTCCTGTTCTCTGCGGCCCGAGTCGGCTCGGGGTAGGGTGATGATGGCGCTTCCTGTTGACGTGGCGGACTTGTGCCCTAGGTCGGGCGACGTGGAGGCTCCTCCGAAGCCGAGGTCGAGTCGTTCCTGCATGGCCGAGGCCGAGCCCGAGCTCCTGGGTCGGGCGAGGCGGAGGTCGTTCGGCAGAGGCTAGGGCGGAGTCCGACCCCTGGGGTCGGGCGAGGCGGAGTTTGTCGTCTTCCGGGGCCTTAGCCCGAGTCCGAGCCCTGGGTCGGGCGAGGCGGAGTTCGTCGTCTTCCGGGGCCTTAGCCCGAGTCTGAGTCCTGGGTCGGGCGGAGTGGAGTTCGCCGTCTTCCGGGGCCTTAGCCCGAGTCCGAGTCCTGGGTCGGGCGGAGCGGAGTTCGCCGTCTTCCGGGGCCTTAGCCCCGAGTCCGAGCCCTGGGTCGGGCGGAGCGGAGTTCGCCGTCTTCCGGGGCCTTAGCCCGAGTCCGAGCCCTGGGTCGGGCGGAGCGGAGTTCGCCGTCTTCCGGGGCCTTAGCCCGAGTCCGAGCCCGGGGTCGGGCGGAGCTTCCTATGGCGCCTTTGGCAAGGCCTGGCTGCCTGTCAGTCTCACTCTGTCAAGTGGCACCGCAGTCGGGACGGCGCAGGCGGCGCTGTCCTTTTGTCAGACCGGTCAGTGGAGCGGCGAAGTGACGGCGGTCACTTCGGCTCTGCCAGGGGGCGCGCGTCAGGATAAAGGTGCCAGGCTACCTTTGCGTTAAATGCCCCTGTGACTTGGTCGGTCGGCGCGGCGATTTAGTCAGGGTTGCTTCTCAACGAAGGCAAGGCCTCGGGCGAGCCGGAGATGCGTCTGCCGTAAAAAGGGGGCCTCGGGCGAGACGGAAACACCTCAGGGTCGGCTGCCCTTGCCCGAGGGTAGGCTCGGGCGAGGCGTGATCGAGTCACTCGTATGGACTGATCCCTGACTTAATCGCACCCATCAGGCCTCTGCAGCTTTATGCTGATGGGGGTTACCAGCTGAGAATTAGGCGTCTTGAGGGTACCCCTAATTATGGTCCCCGACAATTTTCTATTAACTTTCCCCCCTTCCCACATCAACCTTTTCCTCAAACCATTGATTTTTTAATCAGGCTGGAGGGGGTGAAGTACATGGACAACATGTATAAAGGAATATTGGAAAGGCAACTGTTGATCAGGACTAGTCTGCCTCCTAGACTCAAAAATTTGCCTTGCCACGCTCCTAGTCTTCTTCCCAATTTTTCTTTAGTCTGAATCCACCGAGAAACACTTAACCTTTTTTGTCAATGGGACACCTGAGTATTTCATAGGCAACTCACAGATGGGACAAGTAAAGATGCCAGGATAAAGATTTTGCAAATCCTTAGCCTCGCCAAAACAATAAATCTCACTTTTCTGAAAGTTTATTTTCAAGCCAGACATTTGCTCGAAAATGATCAACAAAAATTTTAGATTCCTAGCATGTTCTAGGTTATTCTGCAGAAAGAACACAATGTCATCTGCATACTAGAGCATCAACATCGCACAACCTTTTTTATAATATGAGGAATAAGACCTTCAACCAGTCCTACTTCTTGGGCCTTTCTAACCATACATGCTAAATCATCAACCACAATGCTAAACAAGAGGGGAGAGAAAGGATCACCCTGCCTCACCCCTTTATGAGAAGGGAAATAAGGACCTGTTGTGTCATTAGTTCTAATTGACACTCTACCCCCATTCACCGTTTTCATCACCCAATCTCCCGACTTTTCCCCAAACTCGTTCTTTTCCAACATTTTATAGAGAAAATATCAGCATATGTTTTTTCGAAATCCACTTTAAACATTATATGACTGCTTTTTTCTCTTTACTTCATGAATGTTCTGTCTTTGATAAAGCCATATTTGAAAATTACTAATCACTTTGGTAATACAAGCAGCCAACCTATTGTTTAAAGCTTTTATGATAATTTTGTAACAGACATTCAGTAAACAAATAGGCCTAAAGTTTTTCATTTCATTAGCATTATCCACTTTAGGTAGAAAGATTACCACACCATAATTTAATCTTTTAATGTCTAGATTACCATTTTGAAAGTCCAAGCACATGTTATACACTTCCTTTTTCACTAGGTCCCAAAAGTCTTGAAAAAACTCGAGAGGTAAACCATCTAAGCCAGGGGAACTATTGTGTTTGAGGTCGTCTAATTTCATCCATCAAGAACGGAGAACTAAGGGCAGATCTGTCCTCTAAACTTAATTGCTCCATCACCAACTTGTCCATGTTTATAAAGGTGTTGTTGGGAGGGCCAAAAAGATCCTTGTAAAAATTAGTAGCCAGCAGGTTAATCTCATTTTCCTCATAAATAACTTGGTTATTACTAAAAAAGAATGAATTGTCATTCTCCTTCTGTTACCCTTTACCTTTAAATGAAAGTATTTGGTATTATCATCTCCTTCCAATTTTTATACCTATCTCTAGCCCTCTGCTTCATTTTTGTTTCCTCTTCCAACAATTCTTCTAAGGTTGATCTCACAATCTACTTTAATGTGTTTATCCCCTTCCAGGAGACCACTCCATTCATTCTTGATACCCAACTTTGTAATTCTCTTGATAAGGCCACTGAGAGCACCTCCAGGGGGTGACTAAAACAACAAACTTGATCTATAAATAGGGTTAGTGAAATCTAAAACCAAGTTCAATTTAGAATAGAAGGAAGATTTCTTCACTTTATTGCTCTCACAAGATGTGTATTGAAACTAGAGCAATAACAAAAGTAAAATGGAGAGATCAGAAGAACAAAATCTCAATGAAACAAAGTAAACAATGAGACAATGATTTATCTCGTGGTTCGACCGAGTACTACCTCCACGTTGTGGCGTCTCAATGGATGAGAGTTGTACTCAACCCCTCCCAAGTGATCCAGAGATCAAACTTGAATACCACGGTTGTCTTCCTTATAGTATTTTCCCGTTTATGAGGAATCCCCACAAGTTGGAGTCTCTCACACCTTACACAGTATGATCACAATCAAGAACAAGAGTAAGGGAGGGATTAGCAACACACACAAGAGCACAAATGCAGCAAGAGCACGCACACAAGTGAAGAAAAGAGCACATGAATAAAACCATCAGAGTGTCAATTCAACGTACGCTTAGATCTCTCTCGAACAAACCAAGGCATGATCGAAGTCTCGGAGTATGTTGTATGCTCTTGTGTTTGTCTTGGTGTGTTGCACGGGTACCGCTCCAGGGCGCCCAGGGGTTTTTTATAGCCCCAAGGAGCCTAGGAGCCGTTTGATTTTTATTTGGAAAGCAATCAACCTTCCCTGTGTGTGTGCGTGCATCGGATTGACAATCGACGATCTGTTTCCTTCATCAGCCAAGCCGACCATTGTACGCCTTCGGTCGCATGTCACACTGGACATAACTTGTTCGAGGCCACAACGTGTTCGAGGCAGCAATGTGCCTGAGGCAGTAGCTTGCTCGAGGCCATAGCTCGCCTGATGCCGCGACTCGCCCAAGGCAGTCAGGTCTTAGCCGAGGCAGTCACGCCACGCCTAAAGCAGCAGTACGCCCGAGGCCACAAGGCTAACCGTGGCAGAATACGTAGTTCCGATTCGCTCGAGGTCAACCTTGGTTGGGAGTCTCCGTTCCAATTCACCCGAGCGCATCTCCGACTGTCCGGTGAGGTCAAGACTGGCCTAAGTTTGGCTATACTTAGTCAAACTTCTTCACTACATTTTGGCTCGACTTCAGAAGTTCCCTAGCACTTCGATGAATATTGTTAGCACCTAAAACAAATGACTAAGTGTTAGAAACACCTGTGCTCGTGCTTATAAGAGAAGTGTTAGTTCTTAGTAATGTGTTTCCCTTTCGGTCACTCTTTCTTATTTTATTCTGACCTTCATAATTCATATGCCAACCTTTCAAAGCTCGTTTTAACCTCTTAACTTTTTCTTTCCAGATATCAATACTGCTAACTAAGATTGTTCGTAAAGCCTGGTTTCCCTTTCCAGCACAACTCATAGCGAAAATCGTTATTGTTAGTAAAAGGCTCTTCTGTTTTAAGATACAAAGGCACATGATCTGAGAGGAATTTGTCCAATCCTTTCACGTTAGAATCGTTGTACAATAAGTCCCATTCCGGGCTTACTAAGATTCTATCTAGCTTCTCAAAAGTGGGGTCAACCCTATTGTTTGACCACGTAAACAATCTATCTGTAAGGTCCAGCTCAATTAACCCTTGTTGCTCAATGAATGAATTGAAAATGAGACTCCTTTTACTAAGAGCCCCTGGTTTGTTTTTTTATTCTGCTTTTCTCATGATACTAAAGTCACCACCAATGAGGAGAGGGACTCTGCTGTCAGAACACATGCGCCAGATCACATAAAAATTTGTTTTTACTTTTCTCTTGCGCTGCCCCATAAACATTCACTAGGTTCCAGTTACATTTTTTCCATTTATGATAGAATAACCTTCTTATCATGAAGGGACCCACTTCATAATCCAAACAATCAAACGTATCATTGCTAATACCAAGCAACAGGCCACCAGATCTACCATTAAGCGACAACACAAGCCAAGTGAATCTTATATTAGCACAAACATCCAACCAAACTTGATTGAACTCTTTTTTATTGGTTTCTTGCAAACCAATAAAATATATTTTTTCTTTTCTGAAAAGATTTTGGAGAAATTCAAATTTCCCTACTTTTTAAGGCATTGGCAGTTCCAAAAGACTCCCATCATTTTATAATATCAAGGGAGGAACGACAATCTCTTCGAGCTCTCCTCTTATCAGGTGAATGCCTGACTTTAGGAGAGGACCTCACTTTTTTATTGCTTGAGCCTTTTTTACTCTTTTTTTCTTTTTGGCTTAGAAGTAATATTGTTCGCATCTTCAGACCAGCTGGTACCTGTTCAGACCAACAATATTCTTTTTAGACTTTCGATCCAATCTCGATATCTATACATGATAGAGTTACAACTACCAGCTGGTACCTGTTAAGACCAACAATATTCTTTTTAGACTTTCGATCCAATCTCGATATCTATACATGATAGAGTTATAACTACGAGGAGGTTAAAGTACCTGTTTAGGGTTTACACTGTGTATTTACCGTGTCACCCTGAGTAATAAGCCTGGCCTATCTAACTCAGTCTATACATACATCACACAACCGCTTGTGAGGGATAGGGTTTCCCATAAAAACAGTAAAAACTCTCCTTTACGAAATAAACACAGCATCTCAGCTTTCTCTTTAGTCCAACCATAAAGGCATCCGCTACAATTATCAAACAATAACAGCTGGGGAAAGTGAGTTTCATGTTCTATCAGGCCACCACTCAAGGCGAGGTATTATCATCACCATGTCTACTATTACAGCGACCGCTAGACAAACGGCAAATTACTAAACCATATACGCATAAATAAATGAATAGCGGTCTACAGTCTACACACCCAACCAACACCATGTTAGCAAAAATATACATTTCTTGTATACAGGTTTCCAAGAGTTGCTCCCGACGGACTAGTTCCCAACTACTGCTAAGAAGCCTCGTTGGATTTTATCCTATCTGCACTAAAGCATTACACAACATGAGATCATCAACACTGGAAACATTGGGAGAGGGAAAATCCCAGTATTCTGCTCAACGGAAGAGAAAGGAATGTCGAGCTAACTGGCTCAAGTCTAATGCTCATCTGAGAACATTTCATCCAATCTCCGTTGGCGTTTTAGCAGATACATGATGTGATGCATCCATGTTCACAAGAGGAGCCAGTTCATCGCTCCTCCAGGTTCCCGTTGCTTTCAGCGTCTAGTGGAATATCCTCTTTCATGTCACTGCCATCACATGCCACAGGCTCTGCTCTGCTGCTTGTAACAGGTGCTTCAAGTGGGAGTGCAGAAAATGCCATAGCTGAGTTATCTGATCCTTGCAATCTGACTCCAGCATCAGGAGTATCCTTCACTGGTGATCCTGAAGATTCTCTAACTTTGTCATCTACTGGAGACGAACCAGTTACCTGACAACCAATTTCAGGAGCCTCCAACTTGCCTGCAACAGCTTCTGAACCATCCATGGTTTGGTTTGATTCTTTAAATGTGGGAGGTAACTCATCTAGCTTCTTGCTTACAGCTGAAGATGACAGCAATGCAGAGTTCAAGTTGAGTGAAGGCGCACCATCATTGCAATCGACAGCAAGAGGAGCAGCTGAAGCTTTAACAGATGGGGGTGCTTGGGTAGCGATGCAATCACCTACATGAGAGGTAGATTGCTGAGCTTTGCGGAGTTTCCTCTTCTTTGAATTAATCCTTGGATCTTTTGGGGGAGAAAGAGGGGTTCCCAGGATCAAGAATGGAGGTATTGATGGTTCTTGTTCTCCAAGAAGAAGGCACATGGACTGAGCAATTGCTGAGACAGTTGCTGGTAGCCCACGTTCAGGTGGCTTTGATGAAGGAGCACGTACAGCCTCCTGAAGCCAATGAGGTAACTTGTTTGATTTTAAACCTCCAAGGTCACTAGCATTACCAAGCTGAGGATTTGAGTGGTCTATGTGGTTGAGCTTTATCTCAATGGGTTGTTTGCCTGACCTCACATGACGCTGCATCTCATGAAGCAAGTTGATTTGTCCATCCGAAACACCAGAAAGAAGAATGTTCTCACGAGAACTTGATCTGATTTCACTATGCAGAATGGAACTATTGTTTTTTCTGTTTATGGGAAGTGAACCAATGCTATCAGTCATGAAAGGATTAGGCATAAATGGCGGGATCAGTCCAACATCAGGTTTCTCCAACTTGTCAAATGCACCGCCAGGAAAATCACCACCATAACTTGATCTATGCTTGAAATCCTGCCATGGTATCTGATGTGGGCCACCCTCCCCTGAGTTAATGTAATTAGGAGCCTCAACATGAGGAAATCTGGATAGGACATCACTCGAACCTAACTGAATATCAGTTACGTGGGGCTGCAATTTAGGCTGCTCCATCCTCATCTTAGATAAATTACTTTCATTGAGCGCCCGAGACATCATTGCATCAGATATTCCAGGAAATGCTGTTGAGTTAGAACGTCTTGTGGCTGTAGACATAGGTTCATCTATAATCTTTTGCTCCTCCAAAATCCATCTCGAGGCCAGCTCTTCACTAGTTCGGTTGTTCAAAAACTTTAACTTTGGATCTCTAAGCATAGCATCCCAATTTCCCCTTCCATGCCTACGAACTCCTATCCACAGAGCATCAAGTTCATCCTCTGACCAATAATCTAGTTTTGATCTCTTCTTCAAGAATTTGTTTGAGGCATACTGAGCACGCATCATTATGTTGTCCAAGACTTTCTTGTGATTATCAGGCATAGCCAAATGGATTGGTTGTCCTGGGCTAAGACCCAGCCCAGGAAGTGGACCAGACATGAATGATTTTTGCTTTGAAGTACCAGCAATATCTGCCATGAAGTTTGGTAACAATGAACTATCTGGCAACTCTGGGACAGAACTACGAATATAATCCTTATGAGCACCCAGTGACAGGTAAGGAAATATATCAGGTATAGGCTTAATATGCTTAAGTGGAGTGTTGTCTTCCAGACTGAAGTTTGGAAGACCCAGTTTCCCTTGAAATGATGCATTCGAAGCTCCAATATATTCAACAGGATCAACCCCCTTCCCTGATATAGGAGGAATCTGCACAGTAAGAACTAGTGTTATTTTTCCTGCTTGACAACACTGCTCTTTACTTGATAAGAAAAATTTAGGTATGCTCCTCTTGAGAATGATTTATTTGCTCTGTTAATGCTACCAATAAATCAAATATCAACAGTTGAGCTATGTTGTAAATAATAAACAAATAAGAAAGTGAGAAACTATCTTAAAAGTTTTGACTTGTTACGAAACAAATGCCCTGAAGAAGAATGATAAAGAAAGTAACTATACGAACAATTAAATGGGCCGAGTGCCAAACTAGGAAAGATGACGTACATGACTGAAGGGAAAATAATTATCTGGGATCATGTTACTTATCCTTCGCAAAGCCTCCTCAGATGCACCAGGAAAGATGACCTTATCAGAAGCTGATTGAACTTCGTTTCTAAGCTCATTAGAATGGTCAGCAGGAGTTGACAGTTGTTTGTTGACTACGTCACCACTGGCCCTTTTATGCTCCTTTATGCTTGGTGCACAAATTGAGTTTTTGAATGAGTTCACCTGATCAGCATTTGGAGCACAAAGGCCAAGTACAGGTAGCAGGTGATTTGGGGTCCCTGGATTGAAGACATCGGTGGCCTTTGAGTTGTCCTTGGATGAAGCAGCGTTATCAGGAATTCTGGCATAAAGATCTTGAGAGATTTCAGAATATCTCCTTGATTTCTTGGAGGATTGCCTCATTTCTCCAGTTGATTCACTGAAACATTTAGCACCAGATAGCTGTGAAGAACTTGGGTCTTCTACGATTATCAAAGGATTTTCAGCAGGTTCATTAGCAATAGAGATATATGGAGTCATGAACTCCTCAAGATTATCAACAGCATAGTTCTTGATAATGTGTCGCTGCGCAATCCTTTTCTTTTGTCTAGCTCGAAGCTTTCCACTGTCAAAAGCAGAGGCAGATCAGTGCCTAAAGATGAAAATTGCACCTTTGCAAGCTAGCATATGGCCGAAATTCCACACATGACAGAAAACGAGGGAGAGAGTGGAGAGGATGGCATACTATTTTTCCTTCAAGGCCAGTCCAGCTGCTGTATATTCTCTCTTTGGCTCATCTCCCTCATCAGAGCCCTACACAGCGATATCAGCATATCATTGCAACATATTATAAACAGTTGGAAGATAAGCATGAAAGGACATCAGTAAATGAAAAGTAACAATTCATACAGAATTTCAGAATGTGCAATATTACACAGGAAAATTGTATTTACGTATAAGACTTCTATTAACCATATCCTTCTATACTCTAAAATTGACTCCTAATGCATGTGAATCCTAGTAGCCCAGTCCGAGGCACCGGTACACACAGGAATCATTTTGGTGACATGTTTGAACAACTTACAAAACAAATGCTTTATTTGCAACTACAGTGCAAGTTGCTGCACGGCTGTATCCACAATGCAAATCACATTCAGTCGATAAATATTGAGTGCTCACATATTCCCATTAAATGTACACATATTAGTCTTTTTTTTCGGAAAACGCAGGAGAACTGCGCCTCAATATATTAAGAAGAAGAGATAAATCCAGATCAAAGAGATCTGGACAGATTACAAGGCCTCCTCAGGGAGGCCAGAAACACAAGAAACTGAAAAAATCCATCAAACTAAACAACTCCCTAGTCACCAGGAATTAGGGCAGCAAGGTATGAAAGACCCTTAGCCCCAGCCATCTCCCAAGACTGCCTCTCCTCCCTGGCTAACTTAATGGACAGATCTAAACTAGGAGTACAACCATCAAAAACACAACTATTACGATGCTTCCAGGTTATCCAAGCTCCTAAGGCCACAAGAGAATTAAGACCTTTACCAGGGATACCAGAAGCTAACCCAGAAATCTGCTCCCACCAAGCCATAAATGAAGAATGTCCTGGCTGGGGAGCCAGACTCTGAAACCCAAACAGTTTAAGAAGAGTAAACCAGAACACTCTTGTGAACACACAGGAGACGAGGATGTGATCAATAGTTTCAGCTTCCTGGTCACAAAAGAGGCACCTAGCTGGATGATCCAAGCCTCTCTTCGCAAGCCTGTCAGCGGTCCAGCATCTCTTGTTAGCAACCAGCCAAAGAAAGAACCGACACTTTGGAGGTGCCCAGGTTTTCCAAATCAGGTGATAGAGACCAAAGGACGTTGACCCAGCAAAGAGGCCCTCATAAGCCGACTTAGCCGAGTATTTACCATCTGCTGCAATACTAAAAATGTGCTTATCCTCCACTTCAGGCTGCAACACTATTTCTGAAAGAAGCTCCCAAAGATTCAGATAATCCACTAGGACTCCCACAGACAGAGCACCCTTTATATCAGATATCCATTTTCTGTTGGCAAGAGCTTCAAGCACAGTTCTTCTATTTGCAATCCTTTTAGGAATGATGGCGAATAACCTAGGCGCCAGACTACACACATTCTGCCCCAAGATCCATTTATCTGTCCAAAACAGAGTGTGTGCTCCATTTCCAACCTTAGAGACCAAAACAGTGGAGAAGAAAGCTTCTGCCTTTTTTGGAACTTGGATAGGGAGATTTGCCCAAGGTTTTTCTGGATCAGTTTTATGAAGCCATAACCATCTCATACGAAGGGCCCAGCAAAGTTCCTTTAAACTAGAAATACCCAGCCCTCCCAAATGGAGGGGTCTGCACACCCTTCCCCAAGCAACCAGACAATGTCCTCCCCTGACTTCCTTGCGGCCTTTCCAAAGAAAACCCTTTCTAATTTTATCAATTGCCTCCAAAGCCCATTGAGGAAAATCAATGGCCATAGCCAAATAGATGATCATACTGGAGAGCACATGCTGAACCATAATCTTCCTACCGGCTCTTGTCATAAGATCAGCTTTCCAACTCGGAAGACGGTCGGCCACCCTGTCTATGATAGATTGAATCTGTTCTCTGGTCAGCTTATGAAGGGAGAGTGGAATTCCAAGATATTTGCAAGGGAATTCAGACCTCTCAAAAGGCAATAAATTCTGGACCAACATAAGGTCATCCGTAGGACACTGGATGGGAAAAACATTAGATTTCTGCTCATTGTTGCGGAGCCCAGACGCCTTTCCAAACAAATCCAAGATATTTAATGTAGTGGAAATGTCAGCAGCCGAGGGCCTCAAAAATATGACAACATCATCAGCATACATAGAGATCCGGTGGAGATTAACCCTGTCCGACAGGTGCTGCAATAAACCTGCTTCCTCGGCCCTAGTAAAGAGCAGGGCCAAGATGTCCATTACCAAGATAAAAAGCATTGGGGGAAAGAGGGTCGCCTTGCCGAAGTCCTCTTCTGTGAATAATCTTCCTCCCCGAAAAACCATTAAGAAGGACCTGAGTAGACGAAGAGGCCAACAGTCCACAGATAATATCCCTCCAAAGCTGTCCAAACCCAAGCTGCGCCAAGACCTCAATAAGAAAAGGCCACGAGACCGAATCGAAGGCCTTGGTGATGTCCAATTTGAGAAGCAAACTGGCCTTCTTCTGGCGATGAAGGAATCTGGAAGTCTGCTGCACCAGCATGAAGTTATCTTGAATAAACCGCCCCTTGATGAAGGCACTCTGATTTGGAGAGATCAGCTTGTTAAGCTTGCTAGCCAGCCTGTTGGCAAGAATCTTTGTAATCAGCTTGCCGAAACTGTGCACAAGGCTTATTGGCCTAAAATCCTTCACATGTTCAGCCCCCTCTTTTTTTGGGATCAAGGTAATGTAAGCAGAATTCAACTTGTCAAAATTAACAAAGTTATTATTCCAGATAGCTTGAATAGCAGCCATGATATCAGATTTGATAACGGTCCAGCAGGACTTATAAAAACAGCCAGTAAATCCATCCGGCCCCGGAGCTTTATCAGAAGGTAAAAGCTTAATGGTTTCCCATATTTCCCTTTCCGAACAGGGAGCCTCAAGCGCAGCCAAATCATGCTGAGAAAGGCCAAGGGCCTCCAAATCCACTGCTTGCTCTCTGTCCCAGCATGACCCAATTAAATTTGAAAAGAAACCATCTGTTAGACTACCCGTCTAGGGTTTGTGTTATTCCCCTTGTAATGACCGTTATACCCCATGTGTAATGGGCCTGGCCCAGTTACTCACTCTATTAATATCACTCCCAACCCCTGTTTAGGGTATGGGTTCCTATTCTAACATGGTATCAAAGCTTAGGGTTTCATCTTCTCTGTTCCTGCCAGCCGCCAGGGGCATCCTCACCCTGCGCAGCCGCCAGGGGGCTCCCCTCCCCTGCAGCCGATCGGCCTCCTCCCCTGCCGCCGGCACCTCCCGCCGCCGGCCCTCTCCCTCCCTCCCGTCGCCGCCGGCCCCTCTCCCTCTCCTGCCGCCTCCCTCCAACAGCAGGCGGCCTGCCCTGCGCGCCCGGCGCGCCCCAGCGCCCTGCGTCCCGCCGTCGACGTCCCTCCCTGCGCGCCCGTCGCCAGGACACGCCCCAGCCGCCGGCGTCCCAGCCGCACCTGGTGGCGGCTTGACTGCGTCCGCGCCCGCGACTCGTCTCCAGCATCCGCAGCAGGCCCGCGTCCCTCCCTAACGGCCGCGCCCGCCCTGTCTCCGGCCGCCGGCCGCGCTCCTTCCTCCAGCCGCCAGGGCGCGACCCGGCCAAGCCGACCGGCGCCGGGCGTCCTCAAGCACCGCGCAGCCGCGCCAGTGCCCGCGTCCACGGCCGTGCTGCAGCCGCAGCCGCCCGGCCCTCACCGCTCCTGCTGGCGTCCCCGCTGCTCGGCAGCCTTCTCCTCCCTGCTTCACCCGACCAGGAGCACCCGCTCGGAGGACCCGCGCCCCTGCTGTTCCGCGCCCGGCTGTCCAGTCCGCGCCTCCCTGCATCGGCCTGCACCGGTCGCCATGAGCTTTACCTCGCCCGCCGCTCTCGTGACCGTGTGTGTCCTCCTCCACGACGGCCAGCTCATCCGGGGCATGTTCGTGTCCTTCGATCCAGTCTGGAACCCTATTCTTCGGGACTGCGTCGAGGTCCACCCTCAGACGGGCCGTCACGTGCCTGGACCGCTTGTCTTCCCACGTGCTGCGATCGCCTCCCTAGCGGTTGAGCCCGTGTCATCTCCCTCCCTTCCTAGTGCCTCTGTCGGGGCACCTTCTTTGGCCCTCTCCGCTCACACCGTACCTTCGCCACTTCCGCCTCCCCAGACTACCACCGATTGGGTGGTTGACTCCGGGGCCTCCTACCACACTACCCCCACCACTACTTCGTTACTCCACTCCCATCCTCCCCACCCCTCACATCCTACCTCCATCGTCGTCGGCAACGGTTCCACCCTCCCGGTCACCTCAGTAGGTACATCGGCTCTTCCAGGACCATTCTGCCTTAACGACGTCCTTGTTGCTCCCGGACTAACTCATCCCCTCCTCTCGGTTCGTCGCTTCACTAGTGACAACCAGTGCTCTATGGAGTTCGACCCCTGGGGCCTCACCATACGCCACCTTCCCACACATGTTGTGCTCGCTCGTTGTAACAGCTCTGGCCCCCTCTATTCTCTTCACTTGCCCTCCACTCCCCATACCAGAGGAGCCTCTTCTCCTGTACTTAATACTACCACCACATCACATGCTCTTGCTACTACCACCACCTCCTCCGCCATTTGGCACCGTCGCCTCGGGCACCCTGGACCTGACGTCATGTCCCAGCTTTCCGGCCACTCCGACATATCATATACTCGGGGCTCTTCTGAGCGCCTCTGTCATGCTTGTCAGCTCGGCCGTCACTCCCGTCTTCCCTTTTCCACTTCCACATCCAGGGCTGTTCAGGCCTTTGATCTTGTCCACTGTGATCTCTGGACATCTCCTGTCCTTAGTCTCTCCGGCTACAAATACTACCTGGTCATTCTGGATGACTACTCCCATTTCCTTTGGACTTTCCCCCTTCGGCTGAAGTCCGATACGTTTACCACCCTTACTCACTTCTTCGCCTGGGTATCCACCCAGTTCCGGCGCCCGGTCCGTGCCCTGCAGTGCGACAATGGCCGCGAGTTCGACAACAACGCCTACCGCTCTTTCTTCCTCACTCACGGCATCCAGTTGCGTCTCTCGTGTCCCTACACCTCTGCTCAGAACGGCCGGGCCGAGCGCATGATTCGCACCACCACCAACATGATCCGTTGCCTTCTCTTTCAGGCGTCTCTCCCTGCCACCTACTGGGCAGAGGCCCTTCATACCGCCACGCATCTCCTCAACCGTCTTCCCTCGAAGGCGGTGAGCCACCCTACACCTCACTTCGCCCTGTACGGCACATCCCCTTCCTACGACCACCTGCGCGTGTTCGGCTGTGCCTGCTACCCTAACACTTCCGCTACCGCCCCTAACAAGCTTTCTCCTCGCTCCACTCGCTGCCTCTTCCTTGGCTACTCCCCTGACCACAAGGGGTACCGGTGTCTGGACCTCACCTCCCACCGCATCATCATCTCTCGTCATGTCATCTTTGACGAAGATGTGTTTCCCCTTGCTGGCTCCACCCCACCCACCGATCTCGACTCCCTCCTCGAGTCCGACCCGATTCCTCCCCCACCTTCGGCTCCCCGTCTTGCGTCGTTACCTGCTCCTCGTGCGGCCCCCACGACCTCTTCCGCGACACGCGCGGCCCCGTCGACCCCGCCTGCGCCTCGCGCGGCCCCGTCGACCCCGCCTGCACCACGAGCAGCCCCGTCGGTCCTGCCTGCGCCACGCGCGGCCCCGTCGACCCCGCCTGCGCCACGCGCGGCCCCGTCGCTCCTGCCTGCGCCACGCGCGGCCCCGTCGACCCCGTCTGCGCCACGCGCGCCTCGCGCGGCCCCGTCGACCCCGCCTGCACCACGCGCAGCCCCGTCGGTCCTGCCTGCGCCACGCGCGGCCCCGTCGACCCCGCCTGCGCCACGCGCGGCCCCGTCGCTCCTGCCTGCGCCACGCGCGGCCCCGTCGACCCCGCCTGCGCCACGCGCGGCCCCGTCGACTCCGGCTCGATTCGCCAACCCCGCCCTCGTCTACCATCGCCGCGGTCACGCCACTACCTCGGCGCCCCCCGACTCGGGCCCGTCGATGAGCGCGGCCCGATTCGCCGACCCCGCCGTCGTCTATCACCGCCATGAGCCGGCCCCACCAGCCGCTCCCGACGTTCCGGCGGCTCACTCCGAGTCGTCCGTATACCACCCGGTCGCCATCCACCGCGACCCCGGGCACGTCCACCCGATGGTGACTCGGCGCGCTGCTGGCGTTCTCCGCCCCGTCGACCGGCTCATCCTGGCAGCCGCTACGACCAGCACTCCACCCGACGCTTCCCCGGTACCCTCCTCCGTTCGCACTGCCCTCGCCGACCCACATTGGCGTCGCGCTATGGAGGAGGAGTACGCGGCCCTCTTGGCCAACCACACCTGGGACCTGGTGCCGCGTCCACCAGGCACCAACGTGGTCACCGGCAAGTGGCTATTTCGCCACAAGCTGACCTCGGACGGCTCCCTCGACCGCTACAAGGCCCGTTGGGTCCTTCGGGGCTTCACCCAGCGCCCCGGAGTGGACTACGACGAGACCTTCAGCCCTGTCGTCAAGTTTGCCACTGTTCGCGCCGTCCTCTCCCTCGCCCTCTCCCGCGACTGGGCGATCCATCAGCTCGATGTCAAGAATGCCTTCCTCCATGGCACTCTGACGGAGACTGTCTACTGCAGCCAGCCCACCGGCTTCGTCGACGCTGACCGTCCGGACCTGGTTTGCCGGCTGAACCGGTCCCTGTACGGCCTCAAGCAGGCGCCACGGGCTTGGTACAGTCGCTTCGCCTCCTACCTGGCCTCCGTCGGCTTCGTCGAGGCCAAGTCGGACACGTCCCTGTTCATCTACCGGCGCGGCGATGACACCGTCTACCTCCTGCTCTACGTCGACGACATTGTGCTCACGGCATCCACCGCCGACCTCCTTCACCGCACGATCGTCGCCCTTCAGCGGGAGTTCGCGATGAAGGACCTGGGGCCCCTCCACCACTTCCTCGGCATCACCGCCGAACGTCGGCCTCAGGGTCTCTTCCTCCACCAGCGCCAGTACGCCATCGACATCCTGGAGCGGGCTGGCATGTCTGACTGCAAGCCCTGCTCCACGCCTGTCGACACTCAGGCGAAGCTTTCTGAGGACGACGGGCCTCCAGTCGCCGACGCGACGTCATACCGGAGCCTCACCGGCACGCTCCAGTACCTCACGTTCTCCAGGCCCGACATCGCCTACGCCGTCCAGCAGGTGTGCCTGCATATGCACACTCCGCGGGAGCCCCATCTCACTGCGCTCAAGCGGATTCTACGCTACCTCCGCGGCTCCCTCGACTACGGCCTCCTACTCCGCCCATCCCCGACGTCGGAGCTCGTGGTCTACACCGACGCTGACTGGGCTGGCTGTCCCGACACGCGCCGGTCCACCTCCGGCTACGCCGTCTTCCTGGGCGCCAACCTCGTCTCTTGGGCCGCCAAGAGGCAGCCCGTCGTCTCTCGCTCCAGCGCTGAGACCGAGTACCGTGCCGTGGCCAACGGCGTGGCCGAGGCCTCCTGGCTGCGCCAGCTCCTCCACGAGCTCCACAGTCCCCTCCAGCGCGCCACCCTCGTCTACTGCGACAACGTCAGCGCGGTCTACCTCTCCACCAACCCCGTGCAGCATCAGCGCACGAAGCATGTGGAGATCGACCTGCACTTCGTCCGCGAGCGTGTCGCTGCCGGTGACGTTCGCGTTCTCAGCGTCCCCACCACGCTTCAGTTCGCCGACATCTTCACCAAGGGGTTACCGTCGAGTGTCTTTTTAGACTTTCGATCCAGTCTCAACATCTGTACAGGATAGAGTTGTGACTGCGGGGGGTGTTAGACTACCCGTCTAGGGTTTGTGTTATTCCCCTTGTAATGACCGTTATACCCCATGTGTAATGGGCCTGGCCCAGTTACTCACTCTATTAATATCACTCCCAACCCCTGTTTAGGGTATGGGTTCCTATTCTAACACCATCCATTGCTGCAGCCTTGTCCCTATGGCTAGTAAGGATATCATCCCCATCAACCAACGTAGCAATAAAATTCTTTCTCTTACGGTGTTTGGCATGCAGGTGGAAGAATTTCGTGTTGGCATCACCATCCTTGAGCCACAAAATCCTTGATCTCATCCTAGCCATAGTACGCTTCAGGGAGGATAAAAGCAAAGAACGTTTTTGAAGCTTGCCTTTCAGCCAAAATTCATCCGGAGTCAACACCCTTTCATCCTGAGCAATTTCCAGCTTATGAGAAATTTCTTTTGCCAAAGCTAGTTGAGATCTAATGTGACCAACCTGCCTATCACTCCAAGCTTGCAACCTCCTGGCTGTCTTCTTCAGTTTATAGTGAAGAGTGAGGAAAGGACAATTCGTTGTTCCAACTGAGTCCCAGGCATCGCGTACAGTATCATGAAATCCCTCCAATTTAGGCCAAAAAGCCTCAAAATGAAAACGTCGACTCCCTGATTTATTATCTCGAAGACCCAGAATTAATGGGCAATGATCAGAGTCTTGGGAGGCAGAACTCTGCAGCAGCACATCAGGGAAGAGAAACTCCCAGTCAACTGAGCATAGGACTCTGTCCAACCTGACCAGAACGGGCTCCAGTTGTTGATTTGACCAAGTAAAACGCCGACCATGGAGAGGAATTTATTTAAGGTCGAGATCATTGATAAATCGCCTAAACCTTCCCATCATAGCTCTGCTGAAATTGTTGTTGTTCTTGTCAGAGGCTTTGTAGATTAAGTTGAAATCCCCAGCAACAACCCAAGGACCATTGCAACCCTCTCTTACATTTCTTAGCTCCTGCAGAAAAGAAATCTTCTCATCATCCCCTTGGGGACCATATACACAGGTTAACCACCAGGTACCTCCTTCTTGCTTATGGAACTGAATGGAGACACTGTGATTATCAACTCTGCTCGCACCTGTGAATCTCAAATGATTTTTCCAGGCCACCAGAATTCCTCCACTGGCTCCAATCGAAGGCAAGAAGACATATTCAGAAAATTCAGCACCCAAAACAGAAATTAAGGTGCTTCTAGCAATAGATTGCATCTTAGTTTCCTGCAAACATACCAACTCAGCCTTAACGGACAGAGCTAATTCTCTAACAGAATCTTGACGAGCACGAGAATTGAGACCTCGCACATTCCAAATAAGAATTTTGGATGGATCCATTAAGAAACACAGTTTACATCACCAACCAGAAAACAACACCCTTATTGAAGGGGAACCAACTCAGGGGCTCTCCACCCAAATAGGGCAGCAAGAGCCTCCACCTCACTACGGGTCAGGGGGCGCTTGAAAAGCTGAGTATATTCATCCAAGGCTTCCTAACTAATTCCCTCATTCTCGGAGATAATATGCAAGGATCTCATGACTTTCCTGGTAGTTCTACCTCCCAGGTCAAGGAGATTAAATTCCACTCCAACTCCCGCAACACAGCGACTTCTTCTTGGCATGGGAGCAGCAGGTGGGGAAGGTGGAGGATCAACGTGCGGTTCAGCTCGCGGAACAGGAAGAATCCCAGAAGAATACTTGGAGATTCCATTGAAGAACTCTTGTTTTCTGGCTTCAAAGCTTGCTGTATCATGTGGTTGGGATTCAGCAGCAAAATCAAGGGCAGGGGCAACAGCAGTGCACCCAGACAAAGAATTATCCACAGACTCCGAATGATTCAGACAAGGCCTCTCTGTAATGTTGACCTCCACGACCTGTATCAACTGTCCTTCCTGAATTGGGGCGTGTTTGCTTCGGAATCTGCTTCTCGAGTAGACTCTCAGGGGGGCCACAGCATTAGATGAACCACCTGGGAGGGGCGAATTCGCACCAGCCTGTTCCAGCGACCCAGCAACAGCAACAGTCCTGTGTCGCTGGGGCGAAACAGGGAGGACAGAATCCAGCGATCCCACAACAGCAGACCCAGACGACCCAGCTAAGATATTCTTCAAGGTTGTCATGCATGGCACATGAGTGGCAGGAAGGGGCGAGCTCAACCTAGCCTTCTCCAGCGACTCAGCCAAACATCTGTGCTGAGGCGAGGAAGGTCCAGGTGAGGTCAGCAGCCCATCACCAGCACAGACAGCAGCACCATCTTCCAGAGCTAGGGCCGGCGCCACCATCCTATTTCCATGCACAGCCACAGACCGTTCTCTGCCCACGCCCTGATGTGATCCGAGGCGATGGTGGACAGGCTGACGCTGCAAAGGGCGTGGTTGTCGGAACCGGGGGTTGGACGGACCCCGGACATCTCCATCCTCCTCACCATGAAACTCATTCTCATCTGAAGGAGGCAGACTGCTGTCCGAGGGTAACTGAGGGGGAGCCGGACTAGCAGCAATGCTAATCTTGTAGGTCAGACATCTCGCCTCCTGAATAAATGGCTCTCGCTCAATGATGTGGAGGTCCATCTCCCTGCAAAGCTTCTTCGGATCCAGACACCATGCCCGAAGCTTGAGTGAGGAGAGATCTGTCTTGCACGCAGAGGCGGGGTGCAACTCCAAGATGTGACAGGAGCCATGAAGAAGTTTCTTGGCTGTGTTCAGACCCCACGCGTGCGCTGGGATCCCCCGGATCTCAATATCCATCAGGTGAGAGAAAGACGTAGCTGAGGCATGTGCAAATCTTGTCCATTGCTTGAACACGAGCGAGAACAAAGGGCCTCTGAATGGCTTTCCTTCATTAAGCACTCTTGTCGCCACTTCCTCATCCGGCAAAAACAGAAGGAAGTCTTCTGGCTTGGACTGGTGAATAGACATATCATCAATATTGATGCAATAACGACGGCCCACTTCCTCCAGCACCTCCGAGCCGAGAACAGCGGGCCTGGTACCAGTTACAGTGACAAATAATGCTCGACGGAGCGCAACTTCTTCTCTTGCCATGTCCGTTGAAAGTTCCAAAACACAAGAGGGCAAGTTCGACGTGAGAGGGACCAAGTCAGCAGGGGGAGACTGACTGTTCCCCACCACCGCAGCCCCTTTCCCGCGTCTTGAACGTCTTCTTTTCCGCTTGGGCTGTAAGGACGGCTGCATCTCAAGATCCATGACAGGCTCCATCGCGGCACGATCATGCGACGAAGCAAGACGTCTCCAGACCGAGGTCTTGCGCGCGCCCCCCAGAGAATGAACCTTGTCCATGCCAGATAACCTCTGCCACACCGGAGGCCGCACCGGAGTCCTCGGCCTCACCAAGGCCCGCTGGGAGGAATCCTGACTGCCCGGAAGACGCCGCTTGACGATGCCCAGGCGCTGCCACACTGGCTGCTTCTGAGAGTCGGCCGGCAGAGACGAGCAGTCTGCCACCCGATGTCCAAAGCAGAAACACCGAAAACACCTTGTTGGACGCCGGCAGGTAGCAGCCCGGTGAGAAGTAGAGAGGCAGTTGTAACACCGACCTCGGAGATCCACACGGGACCCTCGACGAGGGAGGTGCACACCACGATTCCTCTGTCTACGTTCAACCACCTGCCAGCCCACTTCAACAGCCGGAAGGGCCACACCAGACGACACCTTGGCGGGGAAAACAGGAGCAGCTAGCGCAGAAGGGGAGGGGGAGACATGGCTTGCCAAGGGAGAGAGACCAGCGGCGCAAACCGAGCTGGAGAGGAGTGCAGCTTTAAAGGAACGAGAAGATGGAGAGGAACCTCCAACTCAGCAGTCATTATGAAGAACGAAGATTGTATGGCGCACAGGAGGGATGGCGTCCTCTTTAGCTAAAATATCATGTTGCAAATGTTTCAAAAAAATCATCAGAAAAATAATGTTTGTAGTACACCTAAAGTCAAGTTTACCACAAAGATTCAGTTTGAAATTTATCTTTGATGTTTCAAAAAAGTGTCACTGTCAGCACATGATAAACAGTGCCAGTTCGCTGCTTGTATATTGTGTATTGACATCTAGGATAAATTTGAAACTGTTTTTTTTTGAAGGAAAAGCTATAAGGGAGACCCCTACAGCACAACTTTATTTATTAAAACAAGCTAATACGAGAGTACAAAAGAAACTGGATAGGCAGATCTTGGCACTGCCAACTCCTATGGCTTCGGAAGATAGTCAGCATGATGCTTCTTTATCTAAACAATTGCCCCTGGTTAGCTTTGGTTGAAGAAACAGGAACTATTGTTCAGATAAATAAGCATCATGCTGACTATCTTCCAAAGCCATAGGAGCTGGCAGTGCCAAGATCAGGCATGGAATTTAAGAATCTTCTTCCACGGCCTGGATTTGCACTGAGGAACAACTGGCTATGTTGTTTTGAGAGTCCAAGAAGTGGTGACTGAGACTTGCATTTGTCCACCATGCGGAAGACTGAAGATGTGGCATGGCCTGACTAAGAAGCTTTCTCAAACCTTCCGAAACAAATAAAGAAACCCACGCTGGCATTTCAGAAGACTGCAGAAAAGGACAAGGGAAAAGCTCCCCATAGAGAAAACTCCCCGGCCTGTCGGTATGGGAGTCTGTTTTGATTTCTTCTCCTGACAAGAGAGTTGCTGAATGAGGAACTGGAGTTAACATCTTCAGACCTATCATCACGGTCCACCATCAACTGATTTTGAGCAGCGGGGTGCAGAGGAACAGGTTGAGGATGTTGAGGCCAAAGAGGACAGCCATTTGCTGGTCCCATGTTCAGCACAGCATTGTCCCAAATAGGGTCTCCATGGGCTTCTTGAAGACCACCCATGTTCTGATTGACCATGTTTTCGATGAAAAATCTCCTGCCTGCAGGAAATCCTCATCATTGTCATCCTCAGGTAGAGGGTGGGGGTTACCATTAGGAGAGATGCTATCTTCCTGGTTGGCAATAGCATCATTGTTTCCGAGCTGCCAGCCTTCATCAGAGGTGAGGAAGTAGATGGATATATACCATGAACATCCCAGACCGGTGTTATCATCACCGAAGAAAGCAAAACACTTCTGGAAACCTCACGAGCCGAGATGTAAAGACATTTAACCAATACATAAGATTTGATCTGTGGGCTATTGTGCCATTGCAGTAGCTTACCAAAAGAAGCTACCACCTGTTGAATGCACGCATTCATGTGAGTGGCCAGAAAACCCAGCATCAAGATCCAACCTTTTCTGGTGTACATGATTTCTCTAAAGTTTTGTGCTGTCTTGACGAATAAAACGCACCAGTGTGTCTTCTATATTGTAGATGTCACCAGAAAGGAGTCTGTCCTTCTGAAAAAGGCTACCCATCTCAAAAATGCCCAACCCAAACGGATGAGCCGAGCAACTGATAGCGTGGAGTTTGAGGTCATTTTCAATAAAATCCTGAATCTCATGAACCCACATACCAGCATCAACAGGTTGAACCACTCCTTCAACATCAGTCGCGATGACAAAGTCATCGCGACGAGCTTCTTGACCAAGCGCAAGATGAACAATGCGCCCGCGAACGATGATCGATGCCGCCATCATCAAGCACCAACTCTGGCAGGATGAAAGGCCTAGAATCAGCAGGGAAGTTGGCCATGATCGGGGTACGGGATGGTTGCAAAGCCAAACTACTCGCCGGCGAAAACCCCAGGCGAGGAGAGCGAGAAGTTGGTGGGGTTTTCTCAGAGAAGAGAACTGAACAGTTGTCAACGTCAAGATGTAAAAGGTCAGGATTCCGTGGGACCGGTTGCCGGAGGCACTGCAGGCTGCTCAAGAGCGTGGGGAACAACTTCCAAAGCAACTTCCACATCATCATTGTTTGCCGCCGACTCATTAATGTGATGTACCTTGGCCTCCAATGTAGTCGTGTCATATTGTCATAGGTTGCACACGCCTATTGTTACAGTATTTTTCATAGTGGCCTAGCGAAAGACAACGGCCACATCTGACCGGACTCAAGCAGATCCTGATGAGGTGGAAGCACGAAAAACACTGGTAGCAAGACTTGCCATGAGTGGCCCTAGTCCCAAGGCTGGGGCCACAGCCACCGCGGAATGCCCCTACGACGTGATAACACGCCTTGCAAACGAAGGAAGCGTTTTGCACGAAACCCCAAGGGACTTATCCTTGTCCAAATCATGTGTAATCTGAGAGAAGATAGACGGAACAGGAACCAACGCAAGGGCAGGTGCACCATTGCTCCCAGCAGAGCCAAACCGAAGACTCAAATTTGAATATGAAAATGATAAGAAATTGGGGTTTGTAACAAAGCATTTGAATTTCCCAACTTGCACAAAATAAGACTGGTCATTATCATCCGGGATATTACATAGAGCTAAGCTTCTTTATAGCCGATCTAGAACCAAATCTTCTAGGATGATTCGAAGGATGATGCTTCTTGATTGGTGTCTTGCACCAAATTCTTAGCAAACGAAACCAGTTTGGGAAGATTAGAATTCCTGCTTTTAACAACAGTCCATTGATTATCCTCTTCTCTACACCAGATTGCATACTCCTTTCTCCAATTGGGACCGCCATTCCTCTATAGATGAAAGTAGATATCAAAGATCTCAGAGATGATGCGCTTCAGATCAAGCACCATGAAACCCACTTTTGTGGAGGCTACCAAGAACCAAAAGTGTCGGTCTGATTCTTCAACAACATGAAAAACCGTCGGAGAGCCATCGAGGACCGAGTGTAAGGCAAGACTAACAGCTTCAGCAGAAAGGCGAAAGGTAAAACGACAAAAAATCGCGAGCAAAAGAAAGGATCCCGAAGGCGATGAAGAAGCATGATGAACCGAGGGACCAAATCTCCTTAGAACCGAAAGTTCAAAAGCTTTACCAGAAGAACACACCAAGTCACTAGCCAGCAACTCGCCACGACCATCCCATTTAAATGGGGAAGCCATCGAGTAGGAACCAGGGACAAAAGCCCCCCACAACCACAGAGGAGGCAGGGGACACCCCAAGCTTGGGACGAGAGGATCTCAACCGGCGAGGACAACGATGGAGCATCGGGTGCATGGCGGTGAACGAAGGAGCAATGGGCAGGAGTAGGAGCGAGGGTGGGGACGAGAGCGAGAGCCATCTTCGTCTCATATAGTTTTAGTTTGATTTCAAACTGAATTGTTGAGTACTACATACATGAAAACATGTGAAAGGGCCTCTAGCTGAGTTGGTTAGGTGGTCTGAGTAGTACCCCTCAGGTCCTAAGTTCAACTCCTCGTGAGAGATAATTTCAGGCTGGGGTTAAAAAAATCTCATTGTATGTCCCAAAACAAAGCATAGGTCTAAGGCCCAACCCAGGTCGCGATCGTTCTCACATGGGCTACGGTTCTCACATCGACTTGCGTGAGAAAGTCTTCTTCTTAATACAATACTCAAGGGTTGTCTTACCCCCTGCATGTCGAGTTTTTACATAAATGAAACATTGCAACACGATATTTTAGAGCTATCTACTCTTGACTCTCCTTTTTCAGAACAAGAGGTATGGGAAACCATCAGTGAGCTACCTTTAGATAAGGCCTCAGGTCCAGATGGGTTCACTGGACGCTTCTATAAGGTCTGTTGGAGCACTATTAAAGATGATATTATGGCTGCTATTTGGAGCAGAGTTTGATCATTTCAATAAACTCAACACGGCATATATTACAATGGTTCCAAAAGCAAGTGGAGCTGATCTGGTTAAGGACTTTCGTCCAATAAGCCTAGTGCACAGTTTTGCAAAGCTGATTACTAAGATCCTGGCTAATCGGCTGGCAAAAAGATTGAATGAGATGGTTTCCCCAAATCAAAGCGCTTTCTTAAAAGGAACGTTCATCCAGGATAATTTCACGTTAGTGCAACAAACCTCAAGGTTGTTCCATCAACATAACATGCCTAGACTGCTTTTCAAGTTGGACATAACAAAGGCTTTCGACTGTCTCTTGGCCCTTCCTAATTGAAGTAATGCAGCAGATGGGTTTTGGACATATCTGGCGAGACATTGTCTGTGGATTATTAGCATCTTCCAATACTCAGGTGTTGCTCAATGGTGTCCCAGGTAAGCTGATTAAGCATAGAAGAGGGCTTGACGGGGAGATCTTCTTTCCCCGATGCTATTTATCATTGCTAGGGATGTTTTTGGCCTTCTTTTCTCTAAAGTTGAGGAAGCAGGCTTACTCCAGCAACTGTCAAGAAGGAAAAGGCTTCACAGAGTCTCGATATATGCAGATGATGTGGCGTTGTTCTTGCACCCTACAGCTACAGATATTTCAACTTCACTGGATATCTCCTAGCTTTTTGGTGATGCATCTGGCCTCTGCAATAATCCACAGAAATCAAATGTGTACCCTATCAAGTGCCCTGAGGAGACTACTTTGGAAGTTCAGAACTGGCTGCCTTGTGAGATTGCAACCTTTCCTTGCAGATATCTGGGTCTCCCTTTGTATTTACATAATTATCCAGGAATCAGTTTCAGCAGTTTGTAGAAAAAATTGCAGACCGTCTACCAAACTGGAAGGCTGACTTCATGAGTAGAGCAGGAAGAAGAATTCTAGTGCAGCATGTTCTCACTAGCATGACTGTCTATATGGCAATGGCAATTGATTTCCCTCAATGGGACATAGAAGCAATTGATAAAATAAGAAAAGGTTTCCTCTGGGGAGGTAGAAAGGAGGTGAAAGGGGGACATTGTTTGGTGGCTTGGGAAAAAGTGTCCCGACCTTTGCAGCTTGAAGGTCTGGGTATTGCCAGCCTTCCTGAGCTCTGTTGGGCCCTCCGCATGCGATGGCTTTGGTTGCAAAAAAAACTGTCCCGAGACGTCCTTGGTCTAGCCTATCCATTCAAGTCCCTAGCAAAGCTCGATCCTTCTTCTCCAAGGTGCTGATTTCTGAGGTGGGGAATGGGACCAACACCATGTTTTGGACAGATAAATGGATCCATGGCAAAAGGGTCTCAGATATTGCTCCCAGATTATTTAGCATTATCCCAAAAAGAATTACTAACAGATGGACTGTGCAGCAGGCTCTTTTGAACAGACGATGGATTGCAAACATCAAAGGGGCTCTTACAGTTGGAGCCATTGTAGATTATCTACACCTTTGGAATATCCTCACAGATTTTGTGCTGCAGCCTAACACTGAGGATAGATACATTTTCAGCTTATCATCGAATGGAGCTACTCTGCAAAGTCAGCTTATACTGGGTTTTTCTTAGGGTCTACCTCCTTTGGGCACTATAAAAGGGTTTGGAGATCTTGGGCTCCTCCAAAGTGCTGTTTTTTTTCATTTGGCTGGTGGCCCATAATAGATGTTGGACAGCTGATCGCTTGGCAAAAAGGGCATTGAATCACCCTACCAGATGTCCTTTATGTGACCAGCAAGGTGAAATCGTGAACCACTTGCTCATGAGCTGTGTCTTCTCAAGAGTTTTCTGGTACAACTTGCTAAGAAAGTTTGGGCTGCATAGTTTAGCCCCACAGCCAGATACGGTTTCCTTTATGGATTGGTGGGAGCTGGTTTCAGAGACAGTAAATGGTCTGGTCAGGAAAGATCTTGACTCCCTCATCATTTTAGGATCTTGGATGATTTGGAAGCATCGCAATAGAGCCATTTTTTTATGGAGGGTCTCCTAGCCTTCCTCTGATTCTGGAGCAAGCAGATGAGGAAAGAAGAAGCTGGGAAATTGCTCGAGCCAAAGGGCTCTCCTTTTTGGCTGCCCCCCTGCATAGGTTGCTGTAGGGAGTGTGTGTGTGTGTGTGTTTTATGGATCCTTTCATGTATGGGTGCTACTGGCCTCCATAAGGAGTGTGTTGTTGTTTTTTTGGGTCACTTAAGACCCTTGTTTCCCTCTTCTTAATATATATCTGAAACACAGTCCTCCTGCGTTTTTCGAGAAAAAAAAGTAGCAAAACAGCAAATGGATCATCAATGCTTCCTGATGAAAAGTAAGGAATATGCACAAAAAGGTTAGTCCAACAGGAAAATACCTCACTTAATGCTTCATTAGGAAGTGTTGCAAATGTCTCTCTGTAAGAAACAGCCTTCCTTAAACGTTTACCTCGACCAAGAGATGCCTCCTCCTCTATTTGATATTGCTCCCATCTGGATAACATTATTATTATTCCTCGAGGTCCAAAGAGATAAAATGACTACACAAAGCAAGCAGGTCAATTATCGCAATATAGAAGAACCCAGGTCTTTGCTTCTCACCAAACTATGTTTAAGTAGATAGATTCTCACTGTAAATTCCTAGGTTCAAATGAGATTTTGACGCCCATGAGGGGCAACAGATTATGTCAATTCAGCACAACTGCATCCACCGTACAAATCAAGGATAGTGCATGCATGTACATTTTTCCCCTAATAAGAAATAACACAAACTTGGCTCCATTATGATGGCATAAAGCATAAAAGTTGATAAACCACAATTTAAATGAGTGATTATAAACCACAATTTAAAGCATAAAGGACTGTCCAGGAGGCTTTATTAAATAGAAAATGGATCGAAGACATTTAAGGGAGCTCTCTCGGTTGGAGTTTTAGTGGATTATGTTCAGCTGTGGGATCTACTTTCAAATGTTGAGCTTTAGCCGGATCAAGATGATAAACACATTTTCAGCCTTGCATCAGATGGTTGCTACTCAGCAAAGGCTGCTTATGAGGGCTTCTTTGCAGGCTCAACTTTATTTGGCCCCTACACTAGGGTGTGGAAAACATGGGCTCCTCCGAAATGCAGGTTTTTTTTATCTGGCTCGCTGCTCATAAGAGATGTTGGACGGCTAACAGACTTGCTAAAGGAGGTTTGGATCATCCAGCCAGCTGCCCCCTCTGTGATCAAGAAGCTGAAACATTGGATCACCTTCTAGTTTCTTGTGTTTTCTCGAGGGTGTTTTGGTTCAGCTTTTGCAACCTTACGGTCTGCAGAATATATCACCGCAGCCTAGTTCTTCCTCCTTTATGAACTGGTGGGAAAGTGCCTCAGATTCAATTATTGATCAAGCCAAGAATGGTTTCAATTCCCTTGTTGTTTTGGGAGCTTGCCAGCTTGGATAATCTGGAATCACCGGAAGTGTATCTTCGACGGCTGGTCTCCTAATGTTTCTCTAGCTCTCAAGATGGCGGGTGAAAAGAGATTGATGTGGGAAATGGCTGGGGCTAAGGGTTTTTCATACCTTGCTGCCCTTCCCTCGGCTGCATAGTTTCTGGTGTTTTTTCTAGTTTCTTTTTGGATGGATCTCCTGTTTTTCCTGTGTTTTCGACCTCGGTAAGAAAGTCTCTGTATTCTGGTCTATGTTTTGGACCTTTCTTTTTATCTTCTTAATATAAGGGGGTGCAGTTCTCCTGCGCCTTTCGACGCCTTTCGAGAGAGAAAAAAATACATGCTAGTGTTATAGTATTCATTCTTCCACTTGTTTTCCTTTGTGGCAATTATAATTTTTAAAAATAAAAGAAGTTTTTTAAGTACATCATTAGGACCATCATATCGCACCTACTTAACCCTCAAAATGATGGGATTGTTAAACAAAAAGATACAAGTTTATACAGTATTGCAGAGTACCTGACACGTAAAAGTTTATCCCATTCATTTTCTTCTAAACGATTAGTAGCACCTTGCTTTGATTCAGATGCCAGCTCACTCCCATCATTATCAATAGGTGCAATATCCTCATTGGTACCAGGGTCGTCATTCAGCTCATCATTCCAGTCTATTGACTGTTTAACAGAGGGAAGAGAGAACTGTTAGAAAGATCTCCAATGATAAAGTATAAATAGCATAGAGTAAGAACCTAGACCGCCATACACAAAAACAAAAGGATAACAGAGGTGATGCACTAGGAGCCAGGTGGCAACCTAGCATCTAATTGGTGACTAGGCAGGTGCCTGGGCATGATAAATCAGCTATACTGTGTTTTCAAGTCATCTGACAAACCGCGATTAGTCAGGCTGGTCGGTTTTGGGTGGTCGATCAGGCAGGCGACTTGATTAGGACACCTGATCGCCGACTAGCTTCAATTAGTCACTCGATCAGGAGGTCATGTCCGCCCAGGGTCCGGCGCGTCTCAAATTTTCATGGGCTTTTTTTGGGAGGGCGGCCTGGCTACAGGGAGGTGAAACGTCCGACACCGCCCCCAATAGAACCTTCCCCGACGCCTGACGGCTTGTTTCCAAAACTTCTTGATTCCCGCTGTCTCAATCTCTTGCCTTCTCGTCGTTCTCGTTCCACCTCTCCACAGCAAACCGGCGCGCGACTGCCACCTGATCGCCGGCGGCTCCACTTCACCAGCGTGCAGTGGGTCCAGTTCACAGGCGTGTGGCATGAGTTCATCGTCTAGAGGTTGGTCTGAACTCTGGAGTCTGAACCCTGGTATTATCTGTCCATCTTGTTCTTCTAAACCTCTGTTCATTACCTGACATGGTCTGAAATTCTCAATCTTTGAAATTCTCAATCTCTGATTCTCTGTTCATTACTTGCTCTTCTAAACGCTGTTTCTTTGCTGTTTTGAACACCTGCATTACTTTAGGGTCATTGGAGAGCTACTGTTTTCAGTTGGATGAACAAATATCTTCTCTTAAATCAGCATTGCAGAATTCATGTCATGTTTACTCTTTATATATACCATATATACTATATACAGTGTTCTTAAGGTGCCTAGGCGAACAAGTGCACTAGACAACCGCCTTAGCGCCTAGGCGGGTAAGGCGAGCAAGGCAGCCAATTTTGCTCGAGCGCCTAGATGCCTAGGCGACGCCTTAAGAACACTGACTAGAAGACTAGTGGACGACCAGGGTCGACCAGAGGTCGATTAGTCGGTCTAGTCGTCGATTAATCGTGATTAGTCGCCTGGTCGAACCCCTAGGTCGACCAGCTGGTCGCTCGACCAGAAAACATAGGTTTCCTAGCACTTAGGCAACGCGTAGGGGTTCACAAAATGCAAATATGAAATATGTATTCCTTCTGTTCCAAATTGTAAATCATTTTGGTTTTTCTAGATCCATAGTTTTAACTATGTATCTAGACATATCATACATCTAGGCTCATAGCAAAAGTTATGTACCTACCAAAACAACTTACTTGGGATGGAAGGAGTACTAATTCACGTGTAAAAAATTGAAGATCCAAATTTTAGTGGACAGACATTGTAACATAATACTGAACAGAATATATAATTTACCGACGGTTTCTGATACATGGATAAGACCAAAATCTTGATATCATGATTTACCAAAAATAATAATAAATAATCACCATTTGAATAGGCATACAGATCAAAATACCTTCACAGTACCAAGCATATCATTGTCCAGATCCCCATCAATGCTTTCGGCCACTGATGATGGAAGGTTTGATCTATCAAGCAGCTTCAAAATAGCATTTTCATCCCAAACAAGTTTGGTAGAACCACCAATACATTTGTCCTCATAAACATCACCTAGGCCACCGGTTTTTCTTCTATGCTTAAATTCAACATCAGCAACAGGACCTGAGGCTTCATTGCTATCTTTATCATCCACACTGTCACTATTCCCAAAGAGTTCTTCTGTACCCCAGCGAATGATATCTTCCACTTCTTTCTGTGATTCTGATTTGTTAACGAAAAGTTGATCAAGCATCAGTTTCTTCTTGGCTAATTGCAAGATACGCTCTTCAACACTAGCACGTACTACAAGCCTGTAAACCAGGAGTCTATTCGATTGTCCAATTCTGTGTGCCCTGTTCATCGCCTGTATATCAGCATGTGGGTTGAAATCTGAATCATATATGATAACAGTATCTGCAGTTGCCAAATTAATACCAAGTCCACATGATCGTGTAGACAGCAAGAAAACAAAACGTGTCTTATCCTGATTAAAGCGAGCAATAGCCGCCTGGCGCTCTGCCACAGATACTGAGCCATCAACTCTTTCAAATGTTTTAGGGCCAAATTCTAAAGTCAGATAATCTTCAAGGATGTCAAGAAGTTTTGTCATCTGAGAGAATATAAGGACACGATGGCCTTCCTTGTGTAATATTTTTAGCATAGAGTGCAACAAAGTTAGCTTCGCTGAGGCCTTTATGCGCATCTCATGCAAAAATTCAGGTGAACCAGATTCAGGTTCAGTTCCATGAATAAGATAAGGATGGTTGCAGACTTTCCGAAGCTGCATTACTATGTTCAATAAAGACTGGTGAGCACCACCTTTTCCAATGTTGCGCAGTACTTGATAGTTCTTTGTAAGCATAGCACGGTAGTATTCAGCCTGGATTGATGTCAGTTCAACAGGTACCATTCGCTCTGTCTTTGGAGGGATGTTTTGCATTGCATCTTTTTTCAACCTCCGAAGCATATGAGGAGCTACAAGTTTCTTCAGCTCCTCTACTTTTTCTGCTGTTGTAAGGTCATTAAATTTCTCCTCAAATGATGACAGAGAAGGGAAAGAAGTAGGCTGTAAGAAGTTCAATAAGTTGTACATTTCACCAATGTTGTTCTGTAAGGGAGTTCCAGTCAACAAAACTCTGTGCTGAAATGATAACGAATTAAGTAAACTAAAGAGTTTGCTGCTAGAATTCTTAAGGCGATGTCCCTCATCAACTACAAGAACTTCCCATGAGACAGAACGAAGATATGCAGCATCAACAAGCACCATTTCGTAAGTGGTAAGCAAAACATTTAACTTGTACGATCTCTTTGTTTTGCCAATCTGGCTTGAATCGCCCGCATGCCACTCATACTGGCGAATGATAGATCTTGACCTTGCAGAACCATGATATTCCACAACATTTAAATGAGGAGCCCAAGATGCAAATTCAGCCATCCAATTGGGCATTGTAGAAAGAGGAACCAAGACAAGACATGGCAAATTAATTTTAAATTCACAACATAAGGATGATAGAAAAGCACAAGCTGACACTGTCTTTCCAAGACCCATCTCATCAGCAAGGATAACATTTTTGGACTTGTACCAGCATTTACGTAGCCAGTTCAATGCTTCTAGTTGATGAGGGAAGAGCATGCCGCCCTTAAGTTCTTTTGGCTGATCAGCTAACACATTAAGCTCATGTCGGTTCCTTGTGTTTGCATAATCTTTTACCACATCTTTATCCAAAGCCTGGCACTCAAAATTCTTGAACTGAGTGACCAAGTGGCTATATTTCATCAGTGTAGGTTCATCTAATCTTTCCCAAGTGCATTCATCATAAGAAAGACCACACCATTTGATTAAAGCCTCTTCCACTTCATCTACAGATGCACGAAGAGCAATAACTCGTTGTGGCTGGCACCACTGTTCCTTGCAAATGTTTATCAAACTCGTTCCATACTTCGTTTTGTAGTTTTCTAGTTTCCTTTTTGCTAATATTTTTACCTCGGATTCAGAAACCCAGGTGTTGTGGACATTTGATTTTCCAACCCACTTGATCAAGAACTCATATCCAGCATCATTGTAGTCTTTATCTGTTATTTGCTCTATTTTCCCATGCTGTTTGCTCTCATCTGTATGCTCTTGATTGGTCCTGGCCATTGCATCAGCTCTAGTGACTGGTAGTTTGGTATCATCCTTTTCTGCAGGTAAATTAGATGTCGCATCTTCACCCTTTTTGGAAGCTGAAACATTCTCTCTGCCTACTTGATCATCTTTCATTATACTGGTCTCATCAACAAAACATATCGATAATATATTCTTGCCTTGTTCTCGTTTACATGACTCGTTTTCATGGGATTTACTGTTCCTATCCTTCTGCATTTCCAAACTGTGACCACTATGATTGGCTGATCCTGATTCATCAGCACATATATCCTCGACTGTACCATTTCTAGAAGACTCAGTTCCATCATGAGATTTATTAGGAATGCCAGCGGAAGCAAGCGGAAGAGCCATACCTTCCACCTGGAGATTAGCTGATTCAAACTGCTTGAATGAAGCATGGGACAGTGGGTTGATTTTGTTTGTTTGAAGCCGACAGCCTAGAACGCGATCGACCTAAGCAAAGGCCACCATATAATGATAATCAGATAAGAATAACACAAATGATAGGACAAAACAGAGGAAAGACTAAGGGTGCTTGTATGAAGATGCAATGTGTGTGTGTGTGTGTACATATATATATGTATATATATATATATATATATATATATATAAGTAATGTAAATTGCACAATGCACAAGCAGTAATTGATAACTGACACAACCAACCTGCTGATCCTCCTGGGAAGTCGTTATTTTGTCTCCTACCACACACTGTTCCTGCAACATGTTTGCAGGTACATGATCATCACTCTGGCATAGTTGTGTTGCAAAATTACTGTGCTAGGACAATCGATAAGGGAGCAGTATCGGATCAGGTATTCATCTTGTGACAAAACTTGAACGAATTGTAATGGTTAACAGATGATCATACGATAGTTAAACAGGGTAAGCAGATGGCTAATCATGCTATCACACTAGCAGCCAAAGACAAGAACAAAAGAAGTGTGGCATGGACTAAAATATATGATGACAGAAGGTTAAAGGAAATAAAAACCATGACCGAACCAACTTTATGTTCAGGATATACAAAAGGTGACCAGAAAGCATTATATGGTACATTTACGGGGAAAAAATGTTACTTCATGATCAAAATTTAGAATCTGCCTGCATCCTACGTAATTCTGTTTATTTATAGAGTTATAACTGACTACAAAAAAGAGGCTTAAGTAATCACAACAGGGAAATTATCAATTTCAATGAAAAGAAAAAACAACATGCAGAAAATGAAAAACATAGCAGTACAGTAAATGGTGGCAGATCAACGTGAACAACTGACATGCTAATTTGTCCATCAAATCACCAGTAAGAAACAAAATAAATATGGAGCATTTTTTAGCAAAAAACATGGTAATTTTATTTACTCTGTGAATATTTGAACATGGCAAAGTGTTAGCTTCAATACCTCAGAGTGCCTTTTCTCAATGAACTTCACTTTCTTTTTCCCTTTCTTGGTACTGGATGAAGGTGCTTTTCCATCTGAGGGTTTCCTTTTTGGTGGTGGTTCATTGTTATCAAGAGATGTCGATGGTTCTGATGAGGAAACACTGTCATCATCAGACGTTGAATATTTAGGCTTTTTTGTGCCAGACCTTTTACTCTCTCTCTGACTATTTTGCCCCCTGCTTTTAGATTTATTTGGAGACAAGTCCATACGGTCTGGATGTTTCTTGAGTTTCAAGACACTTCCATGTTTAACAATTTTCTCTTCTGAAGGCTCTCCAACAAATTTTGACTTCAAAGGTTTAGCATTCTCTGATAATTCCTTCATTGAGTGCTTCTTCAAATGTAATATCAATGTGTTCTTTTTCTCAACTTCATTATTCGGGTCACCACCCATCATTGTGCCACCAGATGACTGTTTTCCTTGTTCATTTGATCCAGTTTTGTCTTGTGTGGAGTTCCTGGTCTTAAAGGAGACTTTTGTATGCGAAGGTGGACTACCTGATGTTGTACCTGCATACGTCCTTGTACTTTTTTCATGTTTAGAAGTGCCAACCTCTGCATTACCTAACATCTTCAAGCTACCTTTTTTCGGACGGCATCTTGGACATTGCCACTTCCCAGGGGGTAGACGCTAGATTGGGGACAGAAGAAGTCAAGGATTAAAAATCTGTCATTGTAATGAAAGTTTGTAACTTCTGAACCAAACGGGAGGGCACAATACAAACCTTAAGAGGAGGATTGAGGCATTCCAAGTGGTAAACACGAGGACAGCTATCACAACATAGCAAATTGCCACCAAGATCACATTCTACACACTCAAAAAAATACTGAAAGAACAAAAGTAAAGTGTATAAGCAAATCTGGAAACCACAACAGAGGTCACATACAAAGCAATTCATAAGGTAGTGACGTAGTGTATAAACCTCAATTTTCCGTAGTTCTCGTGTTGATAACTGGAGAAAGACCTATTGCTCAACAGTTATTCATAAACATCTTTTCAAGTTGCAGTTGCTAAGAAGTTTCTCACAACCATTTATCATAATTCACTCAAATATGTCAGTTCAGTATAGTTGCAGTCATGTACAGTATATTGAAACAAATAGCACCATATTTACTCAAGGCTTAGTCATATCTCCCATATATACACGGGATTATGGGAATGAGCCTAATAGACTATTTCAGCTGTGAGAGAGATCACATAATAAAACATGTAAGCTCCCTTTCACTTGGCTTGCTTACTTGCATAAAAAATACTCTTGAAGACCTGACTGAAGCCCAGGTGTTTAACAAAAATAATAATATGTGTACTCCGTGAAAAAATGTCTTTTCTACAATGGCTATAGTATTAAATCGTTGTTTAAGCCTTCTGCTCGTATTATAGTTGCGCGGCGCATAAAGGTACAACAGTATATAATCAGAAACATCTTATCAAAAAGATCACAAATAATATCTACAAGAAAAACTAAAGTAACTATGAAAAGTAATTTGGTAAGAAATTCACCCCATCGTGTCCTCTTATCTTCTTGGCTGATGGAGAAATGTTAGTGTCATGCTTCAACTTCTTTTTGGTGGAACCATGGCTCATTGGAGAGTCAGATGTTGGTGAGGTAGCCTCATTCTCATTAGATGGGCTAACGGTTAACTTGCTTCTTTTCCTTTTATATTTCAAACCCCAGTTTCCATCGGCTGCACTTTCACATAAAGAGCTCCTCTCCTTCATCTTCAGCACACTTGCACCAGAGACATACTGCAATAGTGCAATCAAAATGAGGAACATGTTTTTTGTCATTAGTAGCCCAACTCAAAAGAGACAACGTGTATAGATATAAACTAACTGTTGTCTACTGTGATCTAATACATATGTGATCACAGGACCAGAGTCAGATCTAAAATGAGATCAAGCGTAGTTTAATCAAGTATAAGAACACTACGGAGTGCTGATGCATTAGAGCAGTAGGCATTTTGAGGCATAACATTATACTAAGATGTCAGTGAACAGTTCTGCTCAAGGTCCCAAACAAAGAAAGGTGCATATTGCAACAAATACTTATCTTACTTCGGTTGTTGGTTCAATCGAAAGTTCCCTTTTCTCTTTGGATAATATTGTTGTGGAAGAGCAAATGCAAACATAATAAACTAGAATCTACACAGTAAGTTTAAATGAAGAAATTTCCATTGCATAGGAAATAAACCTGTGTGAAAGCTAAATGACAGAAACAAGATTGGCCAGAATTTGTTGGTTGTTATAAATTTGTTAATATAATCACATTAATACCCAAATCGGAACTTTGCATACAAAGCCATAACACAATAAATAGTCAAAACCAATTAAGAAAGATCACTATAAACCCTTACTACAGTGTTATTAAAACTATGTTTAAACAATGTTTAAACTACGTTCAAAACTCTAATTAGAAGTTGAAACCGTGTTTTAGCGTTTTGGCGTTCTAAACTGTATAACGCAGTGTTTCATGCGTTTTAGACCATTAGCTGCCCAGTCTATTAGTTACTTTTTGGGTCTAATCTGGCTCATGGGTGAAGTTTTGGTAAGCCACTAACCTTGCTAGTTTTGGTATTTAACTTCATGTTGTTGTCTGAAATTATGATATATTGGTATTTTTCTTGTGTTGCTTAAAACTATGTTTAAACAATTAAACGTTTAAAAGTCAAAATTTCACCTATGAGCGTTTCATAGTTTTATCGTTTTAATAACCTTGCCTTACTAATCAGCTTTGCACAACTAGCTAGCATTACTCATTCAGTGAAATGATACTTAAGTAATTACCAGGAACTTTCCATATCTTGCTGGTCTCCAAAAGCTCATATGATGAACTGCTATAACCATAACCTAGCACAAGATACAGCTATCACTGGAACCAGACCAAGACAGACAGAGGCATCAAAGGTCCACTGCTATTTCAGACCGGACACCCACCCCTAATCCTCACCTCTGAACTGAATCTTCCTAATTTTGGTGTTCACAGCGTTTTTACCCAAGTGCAGAAGAAACAGAGCTGCAAAGACAGACAGACTAACTCCCATTCGGACCTTGTCAACTCTGGGGCAGAAGCATCAGAGCTTGCAAAAGCAGCTCGCCGCCTGTAACTAGCTTCACATCTCATACGGCACAGCCACCACCCACGCCCAAATCCGAACCTAACCCCCCCCCCCCCCAACTCCATGGCCGGCAAACCATTTCACACTCAAATTCCCCACAAAACCCCCGTAAACGGCCCAAGAGCGGCGCCAATTCGAGCGGTAGAGATCCATCTCACCTCCCAGCGCCGCCGAATCGATGCCAGATCGACGGACGCAGCGGCGGATCGCGCGCGAATAGCACCTCCGGGGGCCACGTGGCGGCGCAGAGGCGCCGGCGAGGTCTATGCGGCGGCGGCGGCGGCGGCGGCGTTGGGTCGGATAGAGGAGGGCGGCGCTAATGGGGCGGCGGTGGGCGACGAGGCAAATGGGGAACGGCCGAACGGGCAGGAGAGCGGCGCGACTATCGAGGGGCAGGGGCACCCATCGCATCGGGGGTTGTGAAGGGGGCGCGTGACGAGAGGCGAGCGCTGAGGGCAGCAGGCAGGGCAGAGCGCTTCACGCGTCGCTTTCGGCTGCCCACCCCGGGGACGGTGGGTGACAGGCGGGGCCCTCAGGCGGCAGGGGGGACACGTGGGGTAGGGTGCGCCCGGTGGGCGAGTGGGCGCCGCGCTCGCCGCGGTGGCGTGGAGACGGCGATGGTGGCCGCGCGTGGCCCGCCGCTCCAGGCGCGGCCGTGGTCGGGGGAGACGGGATTGGTGGAGCGGACGGATCATTTGTTTGGTTCACTACCTCAGTTGCCACACTCTACCTAACTTTTCTGCCTAAGTTTAGTTATTCAATTCGAACGACTAACCTTAGGCAAAGTGTGGCACATTTAGCCACAAACCAAACAGTATATTATATAATGCACAACAATATAAAATTGTATTTTTGGTAAACTTTAGATATACTGCTGTAAACGGCCTTAGGCCAGTCCGTCTGCAACAAGTCTACCCAAATTTTAATTAAAAACATTCTATATTGTAGACTACACTTGTGGAATAAAATTTAAATATAGGTATAAAAATGGCAAGCTATTGGAGATAATCTTATTGCTTTTTTTAGTCTCTCTTCCTTACCGCAACTCGCCAATGCGCTCGTAGCCTCGTACAATTGTCCCACCAAAGGTTAAACCTAATAAATTAAATTATCTCTTTCATTCTATGGCTCAGGAATGCCAATATCTCTACTACTCTATAAAATTGTAGCGTAGGCGTCCACATCCTATGCACCATGGTTCTGCCTCCGACACCTTCTCGCCCGTGCTCCGTTGATCCCGCGGTCCTCGCCCCAGCCTCCGTCAACCACGCCTGCATGTTGGCCAGGCCCCTGCCCCGCCGCGAAAGACGTCGCGTGTTGCCTGCTTCCCCAGCCCCTGCCCCGCCGCGATAGACGTCACGCGCTGCCTGCCTCCCTAGCCCCCGCGCATTGCCCGGACCCCTGCCTTGTCGCGACATACGCTCCCCTCTCTTTGGAACGAGATCATTTGAAATCACGCGATTCGAATTGACTTTGCAGTCACTTCATCTGTGTCGTTTGTTGCACATCGAATAACTGTCAGCTTCTTCTATATATTTCTGTCTGTCCCAGCTAGCTTCCATCCTATTAAGTCTCGGTCCAACAATAAATTTTAGTTTATTTGTGGTCGCTAACACTGAAGCCTGTTATTTTTAACGTCATGGACAACAGAGAGCGGCTTGTATTTCAGACTTGAGCACTTCTGCACTTGTATTTCAGACTATACTACTTGGCCACCATCGACCACTTCTATTTCAGACTTGAGCATGAATTGGCAAAAGAAGTTACATATTTACTGCTCAATGAAGCTAAGCATTTAGGTGGCAACAGAGAACTAAACATACATACACTTGAATTATAAAACCAAAAGCTAATCTCCCCACCAAGCTTTGTTATTAGAATTCAGCATCAAAATCATTAGTAACTCCACTCTATAAAATTAAAAAAAAATAATTAAACTCTCTATATGTATCATCAATGGAACATTCACAATTTCAAAATACTACCATCAATAGTTGAGAGAAGGTATTGATGGAGGAATATGATTCACGCATCCATTCCTTTGTCAAAGAAATTGTGTTGGTAATATTTTGAACTGCACCTTCATCCAATGGAACTTCCTATACTAATGTACCTTCATCCAACGACACCTCCTGTACTGATGCAGCAGCTTCATCCATTGTCACTTTTACAGTTTCTTATTTCTTCTAACAAAATGTAATCTGATTTTAGACATAATTTGGTTCAGCTAAAGGGACTAAAATATATTTTGTGCTGCTGCATATCTTCAATTCAGCAACTTCATTTGGGGGGGGGGGGGGTCACAGAGTGTAACTTAGGTTACTTGACCCACCAACCTGCAGACTAGCCAATCCATGTGCAGCTTTAGGCCTAATTCCTGCATCGTTAGCTGTCTCAATTTCAAAACCTTGTAGCTCTGAAATTTTCCTTTGAGACACCATCAAGTGTAAGGTTTGTGGAAAGTGAAGAATATGATTATGCTCTAAGACCATATCTGCGGATTTTTTCTTGATGCAACAAGTTGAAGTTGATGTTACAAATTCCAAGGTAACCTGCTGTTAAATGGGAAAGAACAATGGCCATCAGAACGCCATACCCATCTGAACGCTCATGTGTTTTGATGTAAAGGAACCATAATGTAATCAAAGTATTAAAGAATAGATGAGAATTATGAGTTGATCACATGTGCATCAAATGGAGGATGGCAAAACTTCAGCACAAGAGTCGCTCTCTGTTGGCCGAAGTCATGAAAATAAGAATTGGCGCTAAAATTACCAAGACCAGTGACCACAAATAAAACTACAACACGTTAATGGGCCGAGAGTTAATGGGCTGTGGACGGACAAAAACGTATAGAAGAAGCTGGCAGTTGTTCGATGTGCAACAAACGGCATAGATGAAGCGACTACAGAGGCAAGTCGAATCGTGTGATTGTAGACGATCTCGTCCCCTCTCCTTCGCCTCTTCCTCGGCCCCTACGCCTACGATAAGGATCTCTCGGATCTCACAGGGTGTCGTGGAGAGCGGCAACGTGTCATCGCTCCTGCACTCGCAGGCCTCCCTCGACGAGAACCCTCTCACCCTCCACCTCGCCTCGCCCACGCGCGACTAGGTGCCGTCTGAACCTGTTCCTCTCGTCGTTGTCCGATCGTGATCAGGGATGTGAGCCGTTGTGCTGTTGTCATGTGTGTTCAGCGGGATTAGCGGTTTTGCTTCGCCGGTGAGTTCGCGAAGGACGGTTAGTGGTTGAGGGGCTCGCCAAGGAGCCCTCTCCACCCCCTATGGCGCCCCAAAACACCCGGTAATATCGCGAGCGTCTCCGTGTCCTCCGTGCTGCCAATGAGCCCACTCCATCCCCGAAGACGCCCCAACAACCAGTAATATCCCCATCCCCGACGGACGCCATCGCCAGGGACAACCCCGACATATCTTACAAGGGACAACCTCAATTCGGATATCCAGATTATTTCCTATTGCTGGTGTGTACAACTTATACGATCCGCCTTCTCATCAGATATTCTTTGTCTCTCTGATGACAATGGCACCACCACAATTAAGTTGATATGCTAGCCTATGTTGTTCCTACAAGCTAACATTCAACATATCGAATTCATTTTGAATAGACAGTTAGCTGGTAGTTTTTTTCCTTTGCATTGCCATGCCATGCAGCCGATGTCTAGATGGTTTGAACATACGTTCTAATGAGTTTGCCTTAGTGGAATCTATTTCAACTGGTGAGATTGATAGAAAGATGCAGCCTCTGCTAGACAAAGTTGAAACGTTCAAGAGCATCAGAAGTGGCATGGACAGTACAATCCCATTCCTATCTATTTATATTGGAGACTTGACATGTCGCTAGCACGGTGCGACAAGAATTTTCTTTTAATCTCTCCTCCCCCAATTTTGGTCCTGTGAATTGTGAAAATAGAAGCATCCATCCCCATCTGTACATGCATTCATATTATGTCATTGATGAATATCTCTAACAAATCTTCACATCTTTTGATTAAACTCTGTACTTTGCCAGCGATCAAATGTTTTTAATCTGCATGATTATATGCCCTTACTAAAGCAATATTAACCGAGTCTATGGTTGATTTTGTGAGCATGTATTTATTTCACATCAAAAAATTGCTGACAGAAAGCTAATAAAGTTTATAGCTTTATGCAACATGCATGTTGTTTGTGTTCTAAAACTGCCTTGATATTTAGATATACTACCAAAATTTTAGTTACCTATCTATATGCAATATTTTCTAATGCTTGAATAGTTTGCCACCATTTTCTGTGATATTCGTTTTGTTATATGAAAAATATCATGTTGGGGGTATGATTCGTAGCCGAAGATCCTAAAAGAGGAAAACACCTTCGGCAAGATCCTTTCAAGAACAGCGCCGAAGTTATCACCGATAGAGCTTCGGCACAGTGACAAGTCTCAAGACGAAGGGGGCGAACCGACTTAAAGATCAAATGACTCAAAGACCCATGATGTTTTGTGTCAGTATTATAATTGATTATAAAGGGGATAAATGTAATTTCACATAGGCTGTGTCCTGTGCCTATAAATAGATGAACAGTACCCCTATACTGTTCACGCAATCTTGTAACTGCTGACGCATCACATTGGAATTATTGTTTTCTGTCGAGGAGAAGGTATAAACGTACTCAAATGTCATGTTTTAATATTCAAATCCATATAATGAAATGTAAAAATAATGTTATCTGTTTCTAACATATGTTTTACACGCTATGCTTCATTTTACGTTGTTGTATAAACCTAATCACGAAGGTATGACCTTCGTGATATTTTACCTGCGACCTTTGTTCGAAGTTCATTAAATCCTTGGGGAGATAATGCTTCAGCGGACGAAGGACATTAACATTTAACATTTTTATGTTGCCTTGTTCTTGATTCAAAGCATTTGAGAACAAGTCTCCAACATTGGCGCCCACCTCCGGTGAACTCACTTCCACTTTCTGAGCTAATGGCTTCAGTCAACAACCAAGCTGGAGCTGCTTCGGCTACGAAGCTGGCGCTCCCGATAACAGGTGGATCATGCTCAGAACCGGCCAACAAGAAGCAGAAGAAGGAGGCACAGAGAAGGGTACAGCATGTCGGGGTGCAGGGACCCTTCATCAAGTCAAGATGGTCTAACATCCCAATTACCTTCTCCCAAGAGGACCTTCAGCTCAAGGATTATCCTCACAATGATGCCATGGTTATTTCTTGTGTTATCAAAGGCTTTTTGGTCCACAACATTCTGGTTGATATAGGCAGTGCAGCGGATATTATATTTGCTAAGGCCTTCAGACAAATGCAAGAGCCAGAAGATAAGATTCATGATGCTACACACCCTCTCTGTGGCTTCGGAGGAAGACAGATTGTAGCACTAGGCAAGATCACGATGCCAGTGATCTTCGGATTTGTTAACAACACCAGAACTGAGCAAGTTGTGTTTGATATTGCCAATATGGAGTACCCCTATAATGCAATCATTGGTCGTGGAACACTCAATGCTTTCGAAGCAATTCTTCATGCAGCATATCTTTGCATGAAGATACCTTCGGATCAAGGACCTATTACTATTCATGGGAGTCAGGAAGCTGCCAGAAAGGCTGAAGGGAACTGGACAGATTCAAAGGCAATCCATAGTATAGATGGAGCCGAAGCTTGTGAGCAGTACAAGTACAGAAGGGAGAAGGCTGCTTCGGCCGATCAGCCGAAGCCCATGCTTTTATGTGAAGATATTGCAGAGCAGAAGGTGCTGCTGGGATCTCAATTGTCTGAAGAATAGGAGAAAACCCTGATAAGGTTTTTGTTCAACAACAAAGATGTCTTTGCATGGTCAGTCAATGATCTCTGTGGTGTTAACAGGGATGTCATTGAACACTCGCTCAATGTTGATCCATCCTTCAGACCTAGAAAGCAGAGGCTTCAGAAAATGTCTGATGACAAAGCCGAAGGTGCTCGGAATGAAGTGAAAAGACTTCTTAGCGCTGGAGTCATCAGAGAAGTGAAATACCCAGAATGGCTAGCCAACACTGTCATGGTGAAAAGGGCCAATGGTAAATGGAGGATGTGTATTGATTTTACTGATCTCAACAAGGCTTGTCCAAAGGATGAGTTTCCATTACCAAGGATCGATTCTCTAGTAGACGCGGCAGCTTCATCAGAGCTTATGAGTCTACTAGATTGTTATTCAGGCTATCATCAAATTTGGATGAAGAAAGAGGATGAGCCGAAAACCAGCTTCATAACCCCTAGTGGAACATATTGTTATCTTCGGATGCCTGAGGGGCTCAAGAATGCTGGAGGAAGCTTCAGTAGAATGACAACGAAGGTTTTTCATTCTCAGATAGGCAGAAATGTGCTAACCTATGTTGATGATATTATAGTAAAAAGCACGAAGCAAGAAAATCACATTGCTGATTTGCAGGAGACATTCGCTAATTTTAGACAAGCTGGTCTGAAGCTGAATCCAGAGAAGTGTGTCTTTGGAGTGAAGAAGGGGAAATTCCTTGGTTGTCTGGTTTCAACAAAAGGAATCGAAGCTAATCCAAATAAAATCGAAGCTATTCTTCAGATGGAGCCGCCAAGCACAAAGAAGGGGGCTCAACGGCTGACAGGAAGATTGGCATCTCTGAATCGATTCATATCTAGATCAGCAGAGAGAAATTTACCATTCTTTGAAGTCTAAAGTCAGTCGAAGTCTTTCAATGGGGATCAGCTCAGCAGAAAGCCTTCGAAGAACTGAAGCAGTATCTGATAGAACTAACGACCCTAACTCCACCAGCGCTAGGGGCTCCTCTGTTGTTGTATGTGGCAGCTGCGCACTCAGCAGTGAGTGCGGCACTTGTCCAAGAAAAGCTTGAAGGACAAACCAAAAAGCAAGCCCCAATATACTTCGTCTCCGAAGTCCTCAGTCTATCAAAGAAGAACTATACAGAATTAGAAAAGGTGTTGTATGCTGTCTTAATGGCCTCCAGGAAGCTACGACATTACTTTCAAGCATATCATATAATTGTTCCTTCGTCACAACCTTTGAAGGATATCATGAGGAACAGAGAAGCTACTGGAAGAATTGGAAAGTGGGCTGCGGAGCTCAACGAGTTCAGCATTGATTATGTGCATAGATCCTCAATAGAGTCCCAGGCGTTAGCAGACTTCATCGCTGATTGGACGCCAGAGGCTCAGGCAGAAGAAACAACTAAAGATGCCGAAGCTTGGACAGTATTCTGCGACGGTTCTTGGGGAACCTTCGGGGCAGGAGCAGCTGCTGTGTTAGTTGCAGCTTCCAAAGTTAGAACTTGCTATGCAGTAAAACTTGATTTTAGCTGCACAAATAATATTGTTGAGTACGAAGCTTTGCTTTTAGGGCTTCGGAAGTTAAAGGCAATGGGGATTAGAAGGGCGGTTCTTAAAACCGATTCCCAAGTTATTTCTGGTCATGTTGATAAGAGTTGTAAAGCAAGAGACCCGAAGCTTGAGAAATACTTGGACATGGTCTGAAGCATTGAAGCGTCCTTCGAAGGGTTTTCCATTAAGAATATTTGTCGGGGACCATAATTAGGGGTACCCTCAAGACCCCTAAATCTCAGCTGGTAACCCCCATCAGCACAAAGCTGCAAAGGCCTGATGGGTGCGATTAAGTCGAGGATCGGTCCATTCAAGGGACATGATCGTGCCTCGCCCGAGCCTAGCCTCGGGCAAGGGAAGCCGACCCCGGAGAACCTACGTCTCGCCCGAGGACCCCCCTCCAACAACGGGCACACTATCGGCTCGCTCGAGGCCCAGTCTTCACCGAGAAGCAACCTTGGCCACATCGCCACACCGACTGACCAAATCGCAGGGACATTTAATGCAAAGGTGGCCTGACACCTTTATCCTGACGCACGCCCTCTAGTCGACAGAGCCGAAGTGACCACAGTCATTTCGCCGCTCTACTGACCGGACTGACAAGAGGACAGCGCCGCCTGCGCCGTTCCGACTGCTGAGCCACCCGATAGAGTGAGGCTGACAGCAGCCAAGGCCGGCCTCGGGCGTCATAGGAGACTCCGCCTCGCCCGACCCCAGGGCTCGGACTCGGGCTCAGCCCCGAAAGACGGTGAACTCCGCTCCGCCCGACCCAGGGCTCGGACTCGGGCTCAGCCCCGGAAGACGGCGAACTCCGCTCCGCCCGACCCAGGGCTCGGACTCGGGCTCAGCCCCGGAAGACGGCGAACTCCGCTCCGCCCGACCCAGGGCTCGGACTCGGGCTCAGCCCCGGAAGACGGCGAACTCCGCTCCGCCCGACCCAGGGCTCAGACTCGGGCTCAGCCCCAGAAGACGACGAACTCCGCTCCGCCCGACCCCTGGGCTCGGACTCAGCCCTGGCCTCACCCGACGGTCTCCGTCTCGCCCGACCCAGGGGCTCGGACTCGACCACGGCCACGGAAGACAGACTCGACCTCGACCTTGGAGGAGCCTCCACATAGCCCAACCTAGGGCGCGGACCGACCACGTCGACAGGAGGCGCCATCATTACCCTACCCCGAGCTGACTCAGGCTACGGGGAACAAGACCGACGTCCCATCTGGCTCGCTCTGCCAGATAGGCAATGATGGCGCCCCACACGCTCTGTGACGACGGCGGCTCTCGGCCCCCTTACGGAAGCAAGAGGACGTCAGCAAGGACTCGACAGCCCCGACAGCTATCCTTCCGCCAGGCTCCAGCGCTCCTCCGACGGCCACGACACCACACGAACTAGGTGCCAAAACCTCTCCGGCTGCCACGACGGCATGTACTTAGGGTGCTAGCTCTCCTCCGCTAGACACGTAGCACTCTGCTACACCCCCCATTGTACACCTGGATCCTCTCCTTACGCCTATAAAAGGAAGGACCAGGGCCCTCTTACAGAGGGTTGGCCCGCGCAGAGAAGGACGGAACGGCGCTCGCGCGAGGCCGCTCGCTCCCACTCCCGCGTGGACGCTTGTATCCCCCTACTGCAAGCGCACCCGACCCAGGCGCGGGGCTAACACGAAGGCCGCGGGATCCACTCTCTCACGCCTGCCTGAGAGCACCTAGAGGGTGGGGGTGAATAGGTGATCCTGTAAAACTTCAAACTTAAGCCACAAAACTTGGTTAAATGTTAGCACAAATAATTTCCAAGTGGCTAGAGATGAGTCTCAACAAAACACAATACCACAAGAGATCAAACACAGAGATGACACAGTGGTTTATCCCGTGGTTCGGCCAAGACCAACGCTTGCCTACTCCACGTTGTGGCGTCCCAACGGACGAGGGTTGCAATCAACCCCTCTCAAGCGATCCAAAGACCCACTTGAATACCACGGTGTTTTGCTTTCTTTCCTTTATCCCGTTTGCAAGGAATCTCCACAAATTGGAGTCTCTTGCCCTTACAAGTATATGATCACAAAGAAGCACAAAGTAAGGGAGGGAAGCAACACACACAAATCCACAGCGAAATGCGCACACACACGGCCAAGAATCGAGCTCGAATGACTATCTCAAAGTTCTCACTAGAACGGAGCTCGAATCACTTATAATCACAAATGAATGCGCAAAGAATGAGTGTGGATGATCAAGAATGCTCTTAGGTTGCTTGGTGTTGTCCTCCATGCACCTAGGGGTCCCTTTTATAGCCCCAAGGCAGCTAGGAGCCGTTGAGAGCAAATCTGGAAGGCCAATCTTGCCTTCTGTCATCGGGGGCACCGGACAGTTCGGTGCACACCGGACACTGTCCGGTGCCCGATTTCTTTCCTTAAACAGCGCTGCCGACCGTTGCCGACCGTTGCAGATCTGGGAGCCGTTGGCGCACCGGACATGTCCGGTGCACACCGGACAGTCCGGTGCCGTCTTCTAGCCGTTGGCTCGGCCACGTGTCCCGCGCAGATTGCGCGAACGACCGTTGGCCCGGCCGACCGTTGGATCACCGGACAGTTCGGTGCACACCGGACAGTCCGGTGAATTTTAGCCGTACGCCGTCGGCGAATTCCCGAGAGCGGCCAGTTCGCCCGAGTCAGTCTGGCGCACCGGACACTGTACGGTGCACCACCGGACAGTCCGGTGCTCCAGACCGAACAGCCTTTTGGCTGTACACAGCCAACTTTTCTCTGACTCGATTTCTCCTGTTTCAAGCACTTAGACACAATACATTAGTCTTCAAAACAATGTACTGAGGCTTAGAAACATACCTTTACTCTTGATTTGCACTTTGTCCATCCATGAGCATAAATTCACATTTAAGCACTTGTGTTGGACACTAAATCACCAAAATACTTAGAAATGGCCCAAGGGCACATTTCCCTTTCAATCTCCCCCTTTTTGGTGATTTATGCCAACACAACATAAAGTAACTAGAACAAGTGCAATATCACTTCAAATAAAACTCAACTTTATTTTGATTCAATTTTGGCATATATGGATCATCCTTTGCCACCACTTGGTTTGTTTTTGCAAATCAAACTCAAATCTCTATCTCTAAGTCAAACACACATGTTGAAGCATAAAGAGAGTCATTCCAAAAGAGATTGATCAAAGATTTCAAAAACTCCCTCTTTTTCCCATAATCAATACTTCTCCCCACAAGAAGCCAACTTTTGACAAGAGAGACAACAAAAGAGTTTTGACAAACCAAAAGCTCTATTCTACTATTTTCAAAATCTCTCAAGTGGTAGCTGATCCATTTATCGCTTTGGCCTTTATTTTCTCCCCCTTTGGCATCAAACACCAAAACGGGATCAATCTTGGCCCTATAACCCCATTGCCTCACCAAAATCTTCAATTAAGAGCAAATGGCAATAAGAGTTCATTAGATGAACTTGGAATAGGTTACCCTCTCATCGGAGTGCAGTGGAAGTCTTTCATGGTCCAAGTCCACCTTTTCCCTTTCAATTCTCCTTTGAGACTAAAACAAGCAAACTCAAGCATATGGTTAGTCTCAAAGGGTCAAGTTGTAACACATCTCCCCCTAAAACTGTGCATCATTTTGCAACGGACTTGTGAGGTCCAGGGAGTGTTTGTACAACTTGAGCACCACAATAAGCAACAAGATGCAGAATGAACATGATCAAAGGCATAAACACATGTATGCTACTTTTCAATCCAAGTTCCGCGAATCTAAGATATTGAGCTCACTACGCAGCCTGCAAAAGGTCTTCTCATCTAAAGGCTTGGTAAAGATATCGGCTAGCTGGTTCTCGGTGCTAACATGAAACACTTCGATATCTCCCTTTTGCTGGTGGTCTCTCAAAAAGTGATGCCGGATGTCAATGTGCTTTGTGCGGCTGTGCTCAACAGGATTTTCCTCTATTCGGATAGCACTCTCATTGTCACATAGGAGTGGGACTTTGCTCAGATTGTAGCCAAAGTCCCTGAGAGTTTGCCTCATCCAAAGTAGTTGCGCACAACACTGTCCTGCGGCAACGTACTCGGCCTCAGCGGTGGATAGGGCAACGGAGGTTTGTTTCTTAGAGTTCCATGACACCAGGGACCTTCCTAAGAATTGGCATGTCCCCGATGTACTCTTCCTATCGACCTTACATCCAGCATAGTCGGAATCTGAGTACCCAATCAAGTCAAAGTTAGACCCCTTTGGATACCAGATCCCGAAGCAAGGCGTAGCAACCAAATATCTAAGAATTCGCTTCACTGCCACTAAGTGACACTCCTTAGGATCGGATTGAAATCTGGCACACATGCATACGCTAAGCATAATATCCGGTCTACTAGCACATAAATAAAGTAAAGATCCTATCATTGACCGGTATGCTTTTTGATCAACGGACTTACCTCCTTTGTTGAGGTCGGTGTGTCCGTCGGTTCCCATCGGCGTCTTTGCGGGCTTGGCGTCCTTCATCCCAAACCTCTTTAGCAAATCTTGTGTGTACTTCGTTTGGGAGATGAAGGTGCCGTCCTTGAGTTGCTTCACTTGGAACCCAAGGAAGTAGGTCAACTCGCCCATCATCGACATCTCGAATTTCTGCATCATCACCCTGCTAAACTCTTCACAAGACTTTTGGTTAGTAGAACCAAATATTATGTCGTCGACATAAATTTGGCACACAAAAAGATCACCATCGCAAGTCTTAGTAAAAAGACTTGGATCGACTTTCCCAACCTTGAAAGCATTAGCAATTAAAAAGTCTCTAAGGCATTCATACCATGCTCTTGGGGCTTGCTTAAGTCCATAGAGCGCCTTAGAGAGCTTACACACGTGGTCGGGGTACCGTTCATCCTCGAAGCCAGGGGGCTGCTCCACGTACACCTCCTCCTTGATCGGCCCGTTGAGGAAAGCGCTCTTCACATCCATTTGGTACAACCTGAAAGAATGGTGAGCGGCATATCCTAGCAAGATACGAATTGATTCTAGCCTAGCCACAGGAGCAAAAGTCTCCTCAAAGTCCAAACCTGCGACTTGGGCATAACCTTTTGCCACAAGTCGAGCCTTGTTCCTTGTCACCACCCCGTGCTCGTCCTGTTTGTTGCGGAACACCCACTTGGTTCCCACAACATTTTGCTTGGGGCGAGGCATCAGTGTCCAAACTTCATTGCGCTTGAAGTTGTTGAGTTCCTCCTGCATGGCCAATACCCAATCCGGATCTAGCAAGGCCTCCTCTACCCTGAAAGGCTCAATAGAAGAGACAAAGGAGTAATGCTCACAAAAATTAACTAATCGAGATCGAGTAGTTACTCCCTTGCTAATGTCACCCAAAATTTGGTCGACGGGATGATCCCTTTGAATCACCGCTCGAACTTGGGTTGGAGGTGCCGGTTGCGCTTCTTCCTCCATCACGTGATCATCTTGTGCTCCCCCTTGATCACACGCCTCCTTTTGATGAACCTGTTCATCGTCTTGAGTTGGGGGTTGCACCGTTGTTGAGGAAGAAGGTTGATCTCGTTCATCTTGTTCCTGTGGCCGCACTTCTCCAATCGCCATGGTTCGTATGGCGGCCGTCGGAACATCTTCTTCATCTACATCATCACAATCAACAACTTGCTCTCTTGGAGAGCCATTAGTCTCATCAAATACAACGTCGCTAGAGACTTCAACCAAACTCGATGATTTGTTGAAGACCCTATACGCCTTTGTATTTGAATCATAACCTAACAAAAACCCTTCTACAGCTTTGGGAGCAAACTTAGAATTTCTACCCTTCTTTACTAGAATGTAGCATTTGCTCCCAAATACACGAAAGTACGATACATTGGGTTTGTTACCGGTTAGTAGCTCATACGAAGTCTTCTTGAGGAGGCGATGAAGATAGACCCTGTTGATGGCGTGGCAAGCCGTGTTCACAGCTTCCGACCAAAAGTACTCGGGGGTCTTGAACTCTCCAAGCATCGTCCTCGCCATATCGATCAGCGTCCTGTTCTTCCTCTCTACCACACCATTTTGCTGTGGTGTGTAGGGAGCAGAGAACTCGTGCTTGATCCCTTCCTCCTCAAGGAACTCCTCCACTTGAAGGTTCTTGAATTCGGACCCGTTGTCGCTCCTTATCTTCTTCACCTTGAGCTCAAACTCATTTTGAGCTCTCCTTAGGAAACGCTTGAGGGTCCCTTGGGTTTCAGACTTATCCTGCAAAAAGAACACCCAAGTGAAGCGGGAAAAGTCATCAACAATAACTAGACCATACTTACTTCCTCCTATGCTCAGATAGGCGACGGGTCCGAAGAGGTCCATATGCAGCAGCTCCAGAGGTCTTGATGTGGTCATCACATTCTTGCTGTGATGTGCTCCTCCCACTTGTTTACCTGCTTGACAAGCTGCACAAGGTCTATCTTTTTCGAAATAAACATTGGTTAGACCTATCACGTGTTCTCCCTTTAGAAGCTTGTGGAGGTTCTTCATCCCCACATGTGCTAAGCGGCGATGCCACAACCAGCCCATGCAAGTCTTAGCCATTAAGCATGCATCTAGACCGGCCTCTTCTTTTGCAAAGTCAACTAGGTAAAGTTTGCCGTCTAGTACACCCTTAAAAGCTAGTGAACCGTCACATCTTCTAAAGACAGACACATCTACATTTGTAAAAAGACAATTATATCCCATATTGCATAGTTGACTAACAGATAGCAAATTGTAACCAAGAGACTCAACTAAAAACACATTGGAGATTGAGTGCTCACTAGAAATTGCAATTTTACCTAACCCTTTTACCTTGCCTTGATTCCCATCACCGAATATAATTGAATCTTGGGAATCCTTATTTTTGACGTAGGAGGTGAACATCTTCTTCTCCCCCGTCATATGGTTTGTGCATCCGCTGTCGATAATCCAGCTTGAACCCCCGGATGCATAAACCTGCAAGGCAAATTTAGGCTTGGGTTTTAGGTACCCAACTCATGTTGGGTCCTGCAAGGTTAGTGCAAATATCCTTAGGGACCCAAATGCAAGTTTTGTCTCCCTTGCATTTTGCCCCTAACTTCCTAGCAACTATTTTCCTATCCTTTCTACAAATAGCAAAGGAAGCATTTAAAGCATGATAAATTGTAGAAGGTTCATTCACTACTTTCCTAGGAGCATGAACAAAATTCTTTCTAGGCACATGATGAATAGCATTTCTCCTAGACATATTTCTACCATGCATATAGGAAGAACTAGAAGCAAACATGGCATGAGAATCATAAACATGTGAATCAAAAGCATTATAAGCATTTCTAACATGTCTCCTATTATGATACATAAAGGCATGGTTCTTTTGCACACTACTAGCCATAGGGGCCTTCCCTTTCTCCTTGGCGGAGATGGGAGCCTTATGGCTTGTCAAGTTCTTGGCTTCCCTCTTGTAGCCAAGTCCATCCTTAATTGAGGGGTGTCTACCAATTGTGTAGGCATCCCTTGCAAATTTTAGCTTATCAAAATTATTCTTGCTAGTCTTAAGTTGAGCATTAAGACTAGCCACTTCATCATTTAGTTTCGAAATTGAAACTAAGTGTTCACTACAAGCATCAAAGTCAAAATCTTTACACCTATTACAAGTTTCAACAATTTCTACACAAGATTTAGTTTTACTAGCTACTTCAAGTTTAGCACTTAAATCATCATTAACACTTCTTAAAGTAGCAATGGTTTCATGACAAGAAGATAATTCACTAGAGAGCATTTCATTCCTTTTAATTTCAAGAGCAAGAGATTTTTGTGCACTAACAAATTTATCATGCTCCTCATATAAAAGATCCTCTTGTTTCTCTAAGATTCTATCCTTTTCATTCAAGGTATCAATCAATTCATTAATCTTAGCTATCTTAGTTCTATCCAGTCCCTTGAATAAACTAGAATAGTCTATTTCATCCTCACTAGATTCATCATCACTAGAAGAATCATAAGTATTGGCATTATGAGTGATTACCTTCTTCTCCCTTGCCATGAGGCAAGTGTGATGCTCGTGGGGGAAGAGAGCCGATTTGTTGAAGGCAGTGGCGGCGAGTCCTTCGTCGTCGGAGTCGGACGAAGAGCAATCCGAGTCCCACTCCTTTCCAAGGTGTGCTTCGCCTTTGGCCTTCTTGTAAACTTTCTTGTTCTCTCTCTTCCCATTTTTCCCTTGCTCCTGGTCACTATCATTTTCGGGACAGTTAGCAATAAAATGACCAACCTTACCACATTTGAAGCATGAGCGCTTCCCCTTTGTCTTGGTCTTGCTTGGCTGCCCCTTGCGGCCATTTAGCGCCGTCTTGAATCTCTTGATGATGAGAGCCATCTCTTCATCATTGAGCCCGGCTGCCTCAACTTGCGCCACCTTGCTAGGTAGCGACTCCTTGCTCCTTGTTGCCTTGAGAGCAATGGGTTGAGGCTCGTGGATTGGACCGTTCAACGCTTCGTCGACGTATCTTGCCTCCTTGATCATCATCCGCCCGCTTACGAATTTTCCAAGTACTTCCTCGGGCGTCATCATCGTGTACCTGGGATTCTCATGAATATTGTTCACGAGATGAGGATCAAGAACGGTAAAGGACCTTAGCATTAGGCGGACGACGTCGTGGTCCGTCCATCGCGTGCTTCCGTAGCTCCTTATTTTGTTGATAAGGGTCTTGAGCCGGTTGTACGTTTGAGTTGGCTCCTCTCCCCTTATCACGGCGAATCGTCCAAGCTCGCCCTCCACCAACTCCATCTTGGTGAGCATGGTGATGTCGTTCCCCTCGTGAGAGATCTTGAGGGTGTCCCATATCTGCTTGGCATTGTCCAAGCCGCTCACCTTATTGTACTCTTCCCTGCACAAAGATGCTAAGAGAACAGTAGTAGCTTGTGCATTTCTATGAATTTGTTCATTTATAAGCATAGGGCTATCCGAGCTATCAAATTTCATTCCATTCTCCACAATCTCCCATATGCTTGGATGGAGAGAGAATAAGTGACTACGCATTTTGTGACTCCAAAATCCGTAGTCCTCCCCATCGAAGTGTGGAGGTTTGCCAAGAGGAATGGAAAGCAATTGCGAATTCGAACTATGTGGAATACGAGAATAATCAAATGAAAAGTTCGAATTGACCGTCTTCCTGTAGTCGTTGTCGTCGTCCTTTTGGGAAGAAGTAGATTCATCACTATCGTCGTAGTAGATGATCTCCTTGATGCGCCTCGTCTTCTTCTTCTTCCCTTCCTTCCGTCTATGGCCCGAGCCGGAGTTGGTAGGCTTGTCGTCCTTCGGCTCGTTGACGAAGGATTCCTTCTCTTTATCGTTGATCACAATTCCCTTCCCCTTAGGATCCATCTCTTTGGGCGGTTAGTCCCTTTTGTGAAGAGAACGGCTCCGATACCAATTGAGAGCACCTAGAGGGGGGGGGGGTGAATAGGTGATCCTGTAAAACTTCAAACTTAAGCCACAAAACTTGGTTAAATGTTAGCACAAATAATTTCCAAGTGGCTAGAGATGAGTCTCAACAAAACACAATACCACAAGAGATCAAACACAGAGATGACACAGTGGTTTATCCCGTGGTTCGGCCAAGACCAACGCTTGCCTACTCCACGTTGTGGCGTCCCAACGGACGAGGGTTGCAATCAACCCCTCTCAAGCGGTCCAAAGACCCACTTGAATACCACGGTGTTTTGCTTTCTTTCCTTTATCCCGTTTGCAAGGAATCTCCACAAATTGGAGTCTCTTGCCCTTACAAGTATATGATCACAAAGAAGCACAGAGTAAGGGAGGGAAGCAACACACACAAATCCACAGCGAAATGCGCACACACATGGCCAAGAATCGAGCTCGAATGACTATCTCAAAGTTCTCACTAGAACGGAGCTCGAATCACTTAGAATCACAAACGAATGCGCAAAGAATGAGTGTGGATGATCAAGAATGCTCTTAGGTTGCTTGGTGTTGTCCTCCATGCGCCTAGGGGTCCCTTTTATAGCCCCAAGGCAGCTAGGAGCCGTTGAGAGCAAATCTGGAAGGCTAATCTTGCCTTCTGTCATCGGGGGCACCGGACAGTCCGGTGCACACCGGACACTGTCCGGTGCCCGATTTCTTTCCTTAAACAGCGCTGCCGACCGTTGCCGGCCGTTGCAGATCTGGGAGCCGTTGGCGCACCGGACATGTCCGGTGCACACCGGACAGTCCGGTGCCGTCTTCTAGCCGTTGGCTCGGCCACGTGTCCCGCGCAGATTGCGCGGACGACCGTTGGCCCGGCCGACCGTTGGATCACCGGACAGTCCGGTGCACACCGGACAGTCCGATGAATTTTAGCCGTACGCCGTCGGCGAATTCCCGAGAGCGGCCAGTTCGCCCGAGTCAGTCTGGCGCACCGGACACTGTCCGGTGCACCACCGGACAGTCCGGTGCTCCAGACCGAACAGCCTTTTGGCTGTACACAGCCAACTTTTCTCTGACTCGATTTCTCCTGTTTCAAGCACTTAGACACAATACATTAGTCTTCAAAACAATGTACTGAGGCTTAGAAACATACCTTTACTCTTGATTTGCACTTTGTCCATTCATGAGCATAAATTCACATTTAAGCACTTGTGTTGGACACTAAATCACCAAAATACTTAGAAATGGCCCAAGGGCACATTTCCCTTTCACTGCCTCCCTCCGGCTGCCTCCTTTCCCCCCTTCGCGTTCCGCCTCGCGTCGACCCATCTGGGCTGGGGCACGCGGCGACAATTCACTCGTCGGTCCAGGGACCCCCCGGGTTTCGAAACACCGACAGTTGGCGTGCCAGGTAGGGGACTGCTGCGTGTTGACGAACAGCTTCCCGTCAAGCTCCAGATGGGCAGTCCCCAGCAACCTTTCCAGCCTGGGACGATGCTCCATTTCGGGAATCTTAAGTTCATGTCCCTCGATGGCAGCTACGACATGATACTCCTTCCCCCACCGCGCGACAGCGACAATGGCGGTCGACAACCCGCTCGCCGGCGGGGAAATCGACGACGCCTTCCCCACGTGGTGGAAGGACGACATTCGGGCTTGTCCCGTCCCCTCCCCCGCCGACGGAGGAGGAGGCGGGGCAACCAAGGCCAAGCGGGAAGCAGCACCTCGTTGGCTGTCGAGCGAGTCGACGGCGCCGGCGCCCCAACGGAGGGCGCGTCGGGCATCGATCTCCCAACGACCGACAATTTCCAGGGCACGTACGTGTGCCCTGGGAACTCCTGGGATCTTCGAAGCTGCCGCCAGCAGCCAGGAGAGCCTCTCCGGGACTATATCCGGCGATTCTCGAAGCAGCGCATAGAGCTGCCCAACGTCACTGATTCAGATGTCATCGGCGCGTTCCTCGCCGGCACCACCTGCCACGACCTGGTGAGCAAGCTGGGTCGCAAGACCCCCACCAGGGTGAGCGAGCTGATGGACATCGCCACCAAGTTCGCCTCTGGTCAGGAGGCGGTTGAGGCCATTTTCCGGAAGGACAAGCAGCCCCAGGGCCACCCACCGGAAGATGCTCCCGAGGCATCAACTCAGCGCGGCCCCAAGAAGAAGGGCAAGAAGAAGTCGCAAGCGAAACGCGACGCCGCCGACGCGGACCTTGTCGCCGCCGCCGAGTACAAGAACCCTTAGAAGCCTTCCGGAGGTGCCAACCTCTTCGACAAGATGCTCAAGGAGTCGTGCCCCTATCATCAGGGGCCCGTCAAGCACACCCTTGAGGAGTGTGCCATGCTTCGACGACACTTCCACAAGGCCGGGCCGCCCGCGGAGGGTGGCAAGGCCCTTGACGACGCAAAGGAGGAAGATCACAAGGCAGGAGGGTTCCCCGAGGTCCGCGACTGCTTCATGATCTATGGCGGGCAAGTGGTGAACGCCTCGGCTCAGCACCGCAAGCAAGAGCGTTGGGAGGTCTGCTCGGTAAAGGTGGCGGCGCCAGTCTACCTAGACTGGTCCGACAAGCCCATCACCTTCGACCAGGCCGACCATCCAGACTACGTGCCAAGCCCGGGGAGATACCCACTCGTTGTTGACCCTATCATCGGCAACGTCAGGCTCACCAAGGTCCTCATGGACGGAGGCAGCGGCCTCAACATCATCTATGCCGAGACCCTCGGGCTTCTGCGGATCGATCTGTCCTCGGTCCGGACGGGCGCCGCGCCTTTCCACGCGATCGTCCCCGGGAAGCTTGTTCAACCCCTCGGACAACTCGATCTACCCGTCTGCTTCGAGATGCCCTCCAACTTTCGAAAGGAGACCCTCACGTTCGAAGTGGTCGGGTTTCGAGGAACCTACCACGCAGTGCTGGGGAGGCCATGCTACGCCAAATTCATGGTCGTCTCCAACTACACCTACCTCAAGCTCAAGATGCCGGGCCCCAAGGGGGTCATCACCGTCGGGCCCACGTACTGACACGCATACGAATGCGATGTAGAGTGCGTGGAGTACGCCGAGGCCCTCGCCGAATCCGAGGCCCTCATCGCTGACCTGGAGAGCCTCTCTAGGGAGGCGCCCGACGTGAAGCGCCATGCCGGCAACTTCGAACCGGCGGAGACGGTCAAGTCCGTCCCTCTCGACCCCTGCAACGACGCCTCCAAGCAGATCCGGATCAGTTCCGAGCTCGACCCCAAATAGGAAGCAGTGCTCGTCGACTTTCTCCGCGCAAACGTCGACGTTTTCGCGTGGAGTCCCTCGGACATGCCCGGCATACCGAGGGAAGTCGTCGAGCACTCTCTAGATATTCGAGCTGGGGCCCGACCCGTGAAGCAGCCTCTGCGTCGATTCGACGAAGAAAAGCGCAGGGCCATAGGCGAGGAGATCCACAAGCTACTGGCGGTAGGGTTCATCAAAGAGGTATTCCATCCCGAATGGCTTGCCAACCCTGTGCTTGTGAGAAAGAAAGGGGGGAAATGGCGGATCTGTGTAGACTACACTGGTCTAAACAAAGCATGTCCGAAGGTTCCCTACCCTCTGCCTCGCATCGATCAGATCGTGGATTCCACCGCTGGGTGCGAAACCCTGTCTTTCCTCGATGCCTACTCAGGGTATCACCAGATCAGGATGAAAGAGTCCGACCAGCTCACGACTTCATTCATCACACCCTTCGGCATGTACTGCTATGTTACAATGCCGTTTGGTTTGAGGAATGCGGGGGCAACGTACCAGCGATGCATGAACCATGTGTTTGGCGAACACATCGGCCGAACGGTCGAGGCCTACGTCGATGACATTGTAGTCAAGACGAGGAAGGCCTCCGACCTCCTTTCCGACCTTGAAGCGACATTCCGATGTCTCAAGGCGAAAGGCGTGAAGCTTAATCCCGAAAAGTGTGTCTTTGGGGTCCCCCGAGGCATGCTCTTGGGGTTCATCGTCTCCGAGCGGGGCATCGAAGCCAACCCGGAGAAGATTGCAGCCATCACCAGCATGGGGCCAATCAAGGACTTGAAAGGCGTACAGAGGGTCATGGGATGTCTCGCGGCTCTGAGCCGCTTCATCTCGCGCCTCGGCGAAAGAGGTCTACCTCTGTACCGCCTCTTAAGGAAGGCTGAGTGCTTCGCTTGGACTCTCGAGGCCGAGGAAGCCCTCGGGAACCTGAAGGCGCTCCTCACGAACGCGCCCATCTTGGTGCCTCCCACTGCCGGAGAAGCCCTCTTGATCTACGTCGCCGCAACCACCCAGGTGGTTAGCGCCGCGATCGTGGTTGAGAGACGAGAAGAAGGGCATGCATTGCCCGTCCAGAGGCCAGTCTACTTCATCAGTGAGGTACTGTCCGAGACCAAGATCCGCTACCCGCAAATCCAGAAGCTACTGTACGCGGTGATCCTGACACGGCGGAAGTTGCGACACTACTTCGAGTCTCATCCCGTGACTATGGTGTCATCCTTCCCCCTGGGAGAGATCATCCAGTCCCGAGAGGCCTCGGGTAGAATTGCGAAGTGGGCGGTGGAGATCATGGGCGAGACGATCTCGTTCGCCCCTCGGAAGGCCATCAAGTCCCAGGTCTTGGCGGACTTCGTGGCTGAATGGGTCGACACCCAGCTCCCGACGGCTCCGATCCAACCGGAGCTCTGGACCATGTTTTTCGACGGGTCGCTGATGAAGACAGGGGCCGGCGCAGGCCTCCTCTTCGTCTCGCCCCTCGGGAAGCACCTACGCTATGTGCTACGCCTCCACTTCTCGGCGTCCAACAATGTGGCAGAGTACGAGGCTCTGGTAAACGGGTTGCGAATCGCCATAGAGCTAGGGGTCCGACGCCTCGATGCTCGCGGTGACTCGCAGCTCGTCATCGACCAAGTCATGAAGAACTCCCACTGCCGCGACCCGAAGATGGAAGCCTACTGCGATGAGGTTCGGCGCCTGGAAGACAAGTTCTACGGGCTCGAGCTCAACCACATCGCCCGACGCTACAACGAGACTACGGACGAGCTGGCTAAAATAGCCTCGGGACGAACAACAGTTCCCCCGGACGTATTCTCCCGAGACCTGCATCAACCCTCCATCAAGACCGAGGACACACCCGAGCCCGAGGCACCTTCGGCTCCGCCCGAGGCACCCTCGGCCCAGTCCGAGGTACCCTCGGCATGGTCCGAGGTACCCTCGGCTCAGCCCGAGGTACCCTCGGCCCCCGAGGGTGAGGCACTGCGCGTCGAGGGGGAACCGAGCGAGGTCACGCCTAATCAAAGCTGGCAGACCCCGTACCTGCAATATCTCCACCGAGGGGAGCTGCCCCCCGACCAAGCCGAAGCCCAGCGGTTGGCGCGGCGCGCCAAGTCTTTCGTCTTGCTGGGAGATGGGAAGGAGCTCTATCACCGCAGCCCCTCAGGCATCCTCCAGCGATGCATTTCCATCACCGAAGGCCAGGAGCTCTTGCAAGAGATACACTCGGGGGCTTGCGGCCATCACGCAACACCTCGAACCCTCGTTGGAAACGCCTTCCGACAAGTATTCTACTGGCCGACGGTGGTGGCCGACGCTACTAGAATTGTCCGCACCTACGAAGGGTGTCAGTTCTACGCGAGGCAGACCCACCTGCCCGCTCAGGCTCTGCAGACCATACCCATCACCTGGCCGTTTGCTGTGTGGGGTCTGGACCTCGTTGGCCCCTTGCAGAAGGCACTCGGGGGCTACACGCACATGTTGGTCGCCATCGACAAATTCTCCAAGTGGATCGAGGTTCGACCCCTAAACAGCATCAGGTTCGAACAGGCGGTGGCGTTCTTCACCAACATCATCCATCGCTTTGGGGTCCCGAACTCCATCATCACCGACAACGGCACCCAGTTCACCGACAGAAAGTTCCTGGACTTCTGCGAGGATCACCACATCCGGGTGGACTGGGCTGCCGTGGCTCACCCCATGACGAATGGGCAAGTGGAGCGGGCCAACGGCATGATCCTGCAAGGACTCAAGCCTCGGATCTACAACGACCTCAACAAGTTCGGCAAGCGGTGGATGAAGGAACTCCCCTCGGTGGTCTGGAGTCTGAGAACAACGTTGAGCCGAGCCACGGGCTTCACACCGTTCTTTCTAGTCTATGGGGCCGAGGCCATCTTGCCCACAGACTTGGAATACGGTTCCCCAAGGGCGAGGGCCTACACCGACCAAAGCAACCGAGCCAACCGAGAAGACTCACTAGACCAGCTGGAGGAGGCTCGGGACGTGGCCTTACTACACTCGGCGCGGTACCAGCAGTCCCTGCGACGCTACCACGCCCGAGGGGTTAGGTCCTGAGACCTCTAGGTGGGCGACCTGGTGCTTTGGCTGCGACAAGACGCCCGAGGGCGGCACAAACTCACGCCTCCCTGGGAAGGGCCGTTCGTCATCACCAAGGTCCTGAAGCCCGGAACGTACAAGCTGGCCAACAGCCAAGGCGAGGTCTACAGCAACGCTTGGAACATCCAACAGCTACGTCGCTTCTACCCTTAAGATGCTTTCAAGTTGCTCGTATACCTCGTTCACACACCAAGTCTGGTCGTCAAGGAAGGGTCAGCCTTGCCTCAGCAAAGCCCGACCCTCCCTCGGGGGCTAGAAGGGGGCAACCCCCTCTGCGTCAAAATTTTCCTCAAAAAAAGAAAAAAATCTTTTCTACCAGAATGCCTTTCGTGCTCTTCGACTACTTCAAAAGTGGATCCTGAAAACGATGGAGTACACGTAAGCAGCCAAGGCTGACCGAGCCAAGGGACTCCTACGCCTCCGGGATACGGATACCTCACTCATCACCTTCTGCGATAAGTAACTCGCGCTCGGATAAGTGACTCCACGGACCGAACAAGTCTTCATGCTCGAGAGCTCCTCTGCCGAAATGATTTTTTGGGCCTTCTCGACTGCGTCGGTAACAGAACCCTATGGATGAGTAAGAGCGCGCGTAAGCGGCAAGGCCGACCGAGCCGAGGGATTCCTACACCTCCGGGATACGGATACCTCACTCATCGCCTTCCGTGAAAAGCAACTCTCGCCCGCACAAACAATTCTGTTACCGACAAATGAGTCTGGATGCTCGAAACAAGAGGAAAAGAAACGCAGCTTTACAACACGACGACGGTGTGTTTAGGCCTCGGCGGCCGCAAAAAACATACACACACTACAAGACAACCTGACCCTGCAGGCTCGGACGTCGACAGCCGAAGGGGGCAGCAGCACCCTCGGCATCAACTACACCTTCGGCGGGGTCTGACCTAGCCTCGGACGGTGACGCGGTCGGAGGGCCCCCACTCTGAAGGACGACATCGGCACCACACCCGGGCCATCGCCGCTAGGGTCTTCTTCGAGAATCCGGCCCGAGCAGGCGGCTCGGCCGGCCACCCCGAGGCCTCGGCCAGCTGTCCCCCAAAGACGTCAGCTCGACTTGTGGCCTCGGCAGCTCAACTCCGGCGTCGGTTCCGCCAGTGGACGACCCGGCCAGGCTCTGGCCAACTACACCTCCTTTTCGAAGCCAACTCTGCCTCCGTCCGTGCTGACACCGCTACCTCCGGCTTCGGCTCATCGAAGGGCGGCCGAGGGGTTCGTTTAACTAAGCAAGAGAGGCCTCGGACAGCAAGGCCGACCGAGCCGAGGGACTCCTACTCCTCCGGGATACGGATACCTCACTCATCACCTTTGCACGAGGCAAATCACGCTCGGTGAAGCGGTCCAGATAATCGACAAGGCAAGTCTCAGTGCTCGAAATGAAGAAAAAACACGGCTCCGTGCCGAAAATACATACACGTTCAGGCCTCGACAGCCGCATTGAACAAAATGCCGGCACTCAAGGTGCCATTACAAATGGAACTCCGGTTCCACCTCCGCAGGTACGAACAACCCCACGTGATTGGGGGGCCTGCGGAGCAACAGAAGGCCAACGGGTGGCTCGTCGTCGCCCGTTCCGGCAGCAGCGACGACGACCTCCGCTCCGGGCGGCGAAGCAGCTTCAGCATCGGCTTCTGGGCGGGTGCTACGGCAGGAGGGCTCTCGCTCACAAAGGACGAGAACCAGCCATTCAAGCCGGGAGACGGAGACCCGGGGATACAGGCGGAGTTGGCAATCTCGTTGGCAGAGAAGCCTTCTCCGGCTGCCACCACCTCAGCACCGCGCCAGCGGGCGCCGGACGCCTCAAAGCGCACCGGCAGGTCCTCGCCCTCGCCGGAGCCGCCCAGAACATGAGCGCCGCCCTCGCGGCACACGACGTGCTGGGCGACCCACTGATGCGGTTGTCGGCGCGAGGAAGGCCTGGACGTGGCCGGCCCGCACGCGGCGCGACCATCGTCCGGACGGAGGACGGAATGCTGCACCCTGGCTGAGCAGCGGCGGTCCGCCTACCCCGGCATGGCTGAGGGAAGCCTCCGCGGAGCTGGAAGATGCCTTTCTCCCCCAGAGGCCGGGGAAGAAAAGGGTTACCGACCCACGCGGAGGCGGCCCCCCGACTCGCCTCACCCTCCGCCCCAGCAAGGATGATGAAGATCCTTGAAGTTGAGGGCGGGGCAGAGGTCGCAGCCTGGCTTGCTTCTCCCCGTCCAGAAGCTGGAGGTCACCGTCTTGGGTGACCACCGGCGAGGGGATGCAGCCAGGCTGCCTGATGAAAATCCTTGAAGCCGAACGATGGCTGAAAGGTACCAACTTCTACGAAGTTGCATTCCTCCGACGACAAGGCGGAAGGATTGCGGGCGTCCCCCATCCGGGGGGGCTCAGAAGGTGGAAAGGCACGATGCATGAGGGGAGCGCGAAGACATGGTTGCCCTCCAAGGGGGTCGCCCCCCTTTTAAAGGCGACTCTCTCCACTTGCGTCCTCAACCGTTGTGGGTTGAGTCTTCTCCAACACGCTCCAAGGTTCTCCCCCCCACGGCGCGGGGGCTGGGTCCCACACGTCATGCAAGCCGGTCTAGGGGAGAAGAAGCCAACCCGCCACGCGCGCGGTGCATGCAATCACCCGGCGGTTACAAGCACTCCTCCACTTTCGCCCAGACCAGCGGGCAAAAGGGCGGACAGCCATACAGGCGGCATGCAACCGTGCCAAGTGGGCGCGCCCCTTCGACTCCAACGCGCCCAGCATGGAGGTCCAGGCCCACGCGTCATGCAACCGGCACGCCAGTTGCTACGTGTGAGCAACTGCACCGCCACTCACGCCACTACCGCGCCTCCTCAACTGCGGAGTCAATACCGCGACTCGAGGCAACCCTGCAGTGCCAGCCAAGCGCGACGGTCAAATGCGGTCAAAATTGGGCCGACAGTAATGGCGGTGACAGGCGGGCAGAAGCAGCGGTCACGTCGTTAGCCAAGCTCACGTCCCATCCAGGGGCAGCGAGGGAGCCCCCTCTCACGGCGTGAAGACGGCGCGCCCGTGATCCGTTCCTCGAACGGCGCGCGCGCGCGCGCAACGACCGCCTCGCGAACCACTCGCCCCGTCGCATTAACTCCGCGACGAGATAGGCGGCACCTCAGGCGGGAGAAACAAGCGATGCTTCGCCTTCGCCATAATGACCGCGTCAAAAGAGGTACGCCACGTCATTCGACTTCGTATCCTTTTCCTTTTCCTCTTTCTCTCTCTTACAACAGGGACCGGGAAAGGGGGTTACCCCGAAAAGGACCCTTCTCCGTGAAGGAAACAGGCTCCGAGCCTCCCTACTGATCAGAGGTTCGAAGGCCGGCCCCTCGGAGGGGTTCAACGGCCGCCTCAGATCGATTGGGTTCTGCGCCCACTACTGGTCAAAGGTTCGATGGCCGGCCCCTCGAAGGGTTCAACGGCCGCCTCAGGCCACTCGGGCTCCGCGCCCACTACTTATCAGGGGTTCATAGGCTAGCCCTCGAAGGGTTCACAGTCGCCTTAGACACAGAGCGAGGGATGACCATGGGTACGTTCGATACATAACCAAGGCTCGGGCTACGCTCCCGAGGTACCCTAGGACATTTCCGAGACCAGCGGGAGCGATCTTGTAACAGAATCCCATCAGAGGGAGGCATCGAGCCCTCGGACCCCGTCAAAGGGGACCGGGTCCGGCAGATCACCCGTAGGTACTTTTGGAGCGCGCCTCCGGGCCTCTAGCCGACCCCTAGCAAATGGGGCACGGGCGTCTGCTCGGATTACCCGCCAGCAGCTCACCGGAAACACCATGTTCGGCGCCCTCCAAGGACAACATGGCGCTTTCCCCCCTCCTCCTTGCGGAAAGGCGACGCAGGGGCGTATGTAAAAAAGACGAGTCTGTCCTCGACCGTCCTCTCGCCCTGTGCAGAGGCTCGGGGGCTGCTCTCGCAAACCCGGCTCCGGCCAAACCGTTGACAGCGTCAACATACCAGCCCGAGGACTTGGGACCCGACCGTGCACTCGGGCTACGGCCAGCTCACATGAGGGAACAACTAGACCAGCCGAAGTGTTGCGAAACACACTAAGACCTCGAAGGAGTAAAACTACTCCTCCGAGGCCTCGGGGGCTACACCCGGCGGGTGCGCTCGCGCGCACCCACCGGAACAGAATGCAACCGAAAAAGGCTGGTCCCCTTGCAAAAAAGTGCGGCAAAAGCCTCCAAGCGAGTATTAGTACTCCCTTGGAGGCTCGGGGGCTACTGTCGGGGACCATAATTAGGGGTACCCTCAAGACCCCTAAATCTCAGCTGGTAACCCCCATCAGCACAAAGCTGCAAAGGCCTGATGGGTGCGATTAAGTCGAGGATCGGTCCATTCAAGGGACACGATCGTGCCTCGCCCGAGCATAGCCTCGGGCAAGGGAAGCCGACCCCGGAGAACCTACGTCTCGCCCGAGGACCCCCCTCCAGCAACGGGCCCACTATCGGCTCGCCCGAGGCCCAGTCTTCACCGGGAAGCAACCTTGGCCACATCGCCACGCCGACCGACCAAATTGCAGGGGCATTTAACGCAAAGGTGGCCTGACACCTTTATCCTGACGCACGCCCTCCAGTCGACAAGAGCCGAAGTGACCGTAGTCACTTCACCGCTCTACTGACCGGTCTAACAAGAGGACAGCGCCACCTGCGCCGCTCTGACTGCTGAGCCACCCGACAGAGTGAGGCTGACAGCTGTAACACCCTAAATCTCATTTTGGGAATACAGTAAAAATTTTCAAAGATCTTGCATTAGAATTTTTCTTTTTCTCTCTCTTTAGAACTCTCATAACATTTGAAGACTCATCTCCCCATTTAAAAGCATTTGCTTAAGTGAATAAAATAATAAATAGAACCATATTTGGCACTCATGATGGAGTTTTAATTGTATGTGCCTTTAAAATAATAATAAAATATAATAATGGAATTGAGAATTTGAATTTAAAATTTCACTTTGGGGTTTTAGAAATAATATGTAAAAGAGAAAAGGAAAGGAAGAAATTATTATGTGAATAAAAAAAAATAATTATAATATATATATTATTTTTGTACAGATTTGAGTTGGTACATTTGACACAAAAGTGAAATTCATAACAAGATCCATATTCAAATTTGAAATTTGAAAAGTAAAAAGAGTAAAACAAAACAGAAAAAGAAAAAGAGGAATAAAAGAGAAAACTGTACTTGGGCCGTTTCTCACCTCCTCGGCCCATCTCACCCTCCTCGCGCGGCCCAGCTTTCCCCAGGGCGCCGACAGGTGGGGCCCACGCTCCAGTCTCTGCCGCGCACAGCTAGCCCTCTCGCACGCTCGCTCCCTTTCACCGCCAGGCGGGCCCCGCGTTGTCAGCACCTTCTCTTACCTGCCATAGCCGGCATCTACGGATCCTCCGCAACAAACCTCCGCGAGCTCCGCGCGATTCTCTCCGATTCCATCCTCCTTCGGACTTGCGACTTCGCGATATAAAACCGGGCTCGCCTCTCCTCCCGTATTAGCCTACGACGGCGACCATTGCCGTAGCACCGAGAGGAAGATGAAGAAATCCGCCGTCGCGGACCCGCCGCCCGCGGAATCGTGAACCTGTCGCCGTATTGGCCTCGGGATTGAAATCTGGGAGCTTCGCCTCGATACGTGGATGGCGTCCGTGGCCGTGGTGGGGTGAATCGACCACTGTGGCCGCACCAATTTCTCGCCGTCGATCGGATCTCCGCCGCAAATAGCTCCGCTCCGCGACCGGCCCGTTGCAGTTCGTCTCGACCGGTGAGAACTCCACTCACACCTTCGCCAACTCCTTTCCGGTGTGCAGCACGGTTTAATTTGGTTTTGGGTTAGTGGCTGGCCGGGTAGCGCGCTCGCCGGCGAGGCTCCACCGCGGGGGGGAAAGCCAGCCCCGCCGCCTGGGGTGCTCGGTTTAGAAGAAAGCTTGCGCGCCGTCGATCTCCCAGTGAACGGCTCAGATTAGAAGCAGGCGATACCCCTTCGGGATATTAAATCGGGGCCGTGGGTCTTCGATCGGACGAATAGGATTAGATTTAGAATCCTCGCCGTCGATCTCTGATCCAAGGATCAGGACTGCGTACCGCTTCGGCGCACTCTGGATTTAATCTGGGCCCTCGGTGTCTAATCCAACGGCCGAGATCGCACCGTACCCCTTCGCGGGTCGATTTTGTTAAAGAACCCCTCGGGTTTCACTAAATCAACCCGCCGTCCATATGTTACTGTGCGCTGTGTCTCGGGCAACTTGCCCCGAGCCCCCTGGGTTTCTCTGGAATTGAGGCCCAGTCCAGCACAGTTATAAATTGATTAAATGATTAGGAAATTGAATTTTTAATACAAAAATAATTGCTAGAACTTTATAAATTCATAGAAAATTCATTTTTGCTCCAAATTGAGTCATTCCAATTCCTAAAATTTTGTAATAATATTCTCTACCATTTAGAATCACTGTTTTGACATGAACTCTGTCAGAAAATTTATTTATCATTTAATCATATTATAATCACCTTAAATCTTAGGAAATTCATAACTTGAATTCTATAACTCCAAAATTAATAATTCTTTTTCCTGTGGTTTTATTTTAATATGTAGAATATTAATATGTATTTTGCATATATGTTTGGTGTAATGTTAATTTTGCCTATACCATGTATGTTTGTATTGCTACGACTAGCAGTGAGGTCACGAGGATCTGAAGAATCATCCTGGTACCTGGAATCTCAAGGCCCAGGCAAGTTGTGCCCTTGATCACTTCTTTTCACCTACTCATGTTCTAATTAATCATAATGATCTGTATAGGTTAATTTTGATGGGACCCAATAGGTTACCCTAGTTTGTCTATCTTTATACCTTGTTTACCACTGAACTATCTGGGTAGTACTTGCTAGTGCTATATGTGGTTTTGGGTATGAAGATTACACTATTCATGATTATACTTTTGTTATCAGTTGTTATTACTGTTCATGTTAAGATCATTATGTTAATTGGAACATGGAGCGACCACCCGGGAAAACAGTGCTACCACAAGGGTGGAATGGGACGCCCTTGGCTGATTAATTAGGAAAGCTAGTGGAAGACTACCTTACCCGAAAGGGGCAAGGGCAGTAGGGGAGAGGTCAGTGTAGGGAGGCCCTCGGGAGGATTTTGCTGCGATGGCGGTCCTGCAAGGGATTCCTGCACTGGATCTTCCTATAAACTGTAGCGGGTTTTCGGAAGCTAGTGGAACTTTGTAAAGGCCTCGTAGTGTTACCCTGCCTCGCTTCCTTGGTAGAGGTGTATGGGATTCATGACCCCTTGGCAGATGGGTAACACGACTTGTGGGTAAAGATGCGCAACCTCTGCAGAGTGTAAAACTGGTATACTAGCCGTGCTCACGGTCATGAGCAGCTCGGACCCTCACATGATTAATTTATGGAACTAAATTCAATTTGTCATACGCATTGCATTGCAGGTGATGTTGTTGTTACTTTTGTTCTACTATTTTAACTGGGTTGGTGTTTACTTATACTTAGCAATTGCTAATAAAATTTTGACCAACTTTAAAAGCAATGCTCAGCTCTAACCATCTTCTTTGGTAAGCCTTACACTTCACGTGAGCTCCCACTTTTGGCGAGTTCATGCACATTATTCCCCACAACTTGTTGAGCGATGAACGTATGTGAGCTCACTCTTGCTGTCTCACATACACCACAGGTCAAGACCAGGTACTGCAGGATGATGCTCATGGAGGATGCTGTGATGAGTTCGGGAGTGGTCTAGGTCGTCGTCTCCCAGTCAACTTTGGGTTGCTGGACCGTTGTCTCCTTATAATGTAATTATTTATTTTGTATAGAACTCCTGTTATATATAAAGATGTGACATTCGATCCTGTGCCACTATACATCATATGTATGAGACTTGGTCCCAGCATACCTGGTGTTTATGTTAACCCCGGGTTTTGGACCCCTAAAATCCGGGTGTTACAGAAGTGGTATCAGAGGAATGTTGACTGTAGGACGAAACCTAGATAGAACTGGACAACCCTTACCTACTTACCTTTGCTACTCTGATTCTTTTCTAAATTTATCTTAATCTTTTCTCATCTATTTCCGCTTTACTCTGATTATTCTTATCTTTTCTTTTCTAAAGACAAATGTGGATTTCACACTTTGAAATCCTTAACCTAAAAGTGACTTTAGGAATAGGAGACCTAATCTTAGGAACAAAAACAAAACTATTTTTGTCTATGCACTTGAATGTTTGTTCTTATGATACTTGGTTGATTTGGATCTTTGATTGAGTGTGATGAGTTGTGGAGTAATGTCCACAATTGCATCTGCATATATAGGTATAAAAATATAAAATAACTAGATAAACCAAATTATCCTTCAATAAAGTAACTAGCCTAACAATACCCATTTTATCTTAAAAAAAAAAATTCTCCCTTATCTTAATAGATTCATCTCATCTCAAGAGATTCTATCCTACACTCATAGATCTATCTTATCTCAAAAAGGTCTTAACTTATCTTAATAGATCCATCTTATCTTAAAAGATACTCTAATAGACTCATCTTATCTTGAAAAGATTTTATCTCAGCCTAATAGATCTAACTGACCTCAAAAGATTCATCTTATCCTAATAAGCATACTTATCCACCCTAGATTAAACAACCATGATCTAATGCAACATAATTAGATCTTATTTAGTCAAACTAGTCATACCAATCTAACCTAGATTCAATCTTGTGTAATAGATCCATCTTATCTTAAAGGATATTCTATTACCTTAATAAGATTCATCTTACCTTAAAAAGATTTTATCTAGTCCTAATAAATCTAAAGATTCTAACATATCCTAACAAGATATATCTTACCCTGATAAATCTATCTAACTTAAACTAGTCTAATCTAGATCATATCTAATCTAGTGTGAGTTACTTAATGCTGGTAGAAAAAAAATAAGGCCATACTCCCAAATTACTTAAACCTAATTTGGAGACTTATATCAACTTGGCCATACCCAACAACTTGACCTATATAACAAGTTACATAACAACCCAACCAATAGAGTAATGATGGATTGCATAGTCTATCAACCCCTACCTAAAACAAACTTGTAACCTACATCATGTAGTCTATCTCATCCATACCTATATTAACCATATTCCCCAGCCAATAATATACACTAACTCCTAATCAATGAGATAAGACCAAAGAAGATGATCAACTTCATCAAGGAAGGATGAGCACCAACTCAAGTCTTCAAGGATCAAGTGAGGTCACCAAGATGAGTCAAGATCCACAATCTTGGATGAAGTCTTTCTTTACCCCACTCTTTCTTACCCAAACCTATATATACCCTAAAGACATCTTCTATCCTACATAATAAAGTGGACATACATATAATACCCATGCTCTCCTATCACTTACTAATAATAAAAAGAGAGACCCTTGATTTAGAAATTAAAAGCTAAATTGCAAACCAATCCTTTTGTATTCCCTGTTCTTACAAATCTCGAGGACGAGATTATTTTTAAGGGGGGTAGGATTTGTAACACCCTAAATCTCATTTTGGGAATACAGTAAAAATTTTCAAAGATCTTGCATTAGAATTTTTCTTTTTCTCTCTCTTTAGAACTCTCATAACATTTGAAGACTCATCTCCCCATTTAAAAGCATTTGCTTAAGTGAATAAAATAATAAATAGAACCATATTTGGCACTCATGATGGAGTTTTAATTGTATGTGCCTTTAAAATAATAATAAAATATAATAATGGAATTGAGAATTTGAATTTAAAATTTCACTTTGGGGTTTTAGAAATAATATGTAAAAGAGAAAAGGAAAGGAAGAAATTATTATGTGAATAAAAAAAAAATAATTATAATATATATATTATTTTTGTACAGATTTGAGTTGGTACATTTGACACAAAAGTGAAATTCATAACAAGATCCATATTCAAATTTGAAATTTGAAAAGTAAAAAGAGTAAAACAAAACAGAAAAAGAAAAAGAGGAATAAAAGAGAAAACTGTACTTGGGCCGTTTCTCACCTCCTCGGCCCATCTCACCCTCCTCGCGCGGCCCAGCTTTCCCCAGGGCGCCGACAGGTGGGGCCCACGCTCCAGTCTCTGCCGCGCACAGCTAGCCCTCTCGCACGCTCGCTCCCTTTCACCGCCAGGCGGGCCCCGCGTTGTCAGCACCTTCTCTTACCTGCCATAGCCGGCATCTACGGATCCTCCGCAACAAACCTCCGCGAGCTCCGCGCGATTCTCTCCGATTCCATCCTCCTTCGGACTTGCGACTTCGCGATATAAAACCGGGCTCGCCTCTCCTCCCGTATTAGCCTACGACGGCGACCATTGCCGTAGCACCGAGAGGAAGATGAAGAAATCCGCCGTCGCGGACCCGCCGCCCGCGGAATCGTGAACCTGTCGCCGTATTGGCCTCGGGATTGAAATCTGGGAGCTTCGCCTCGATACGTGGATGGCGTCCGTGGCCGTGGTGGGGTGAATCGACCACTGTGGCCGCACCAATTTCTCGCCGTCGATCGGATCTCTGCCGCAAATAGCTCCGCTCCGCGACCGGCCCGTTGCAGTTCGTCTCGACCGGTGAGAACTCCACTCACACCTTCGCCAACTCCTTTCCGGTGTGCAGCACGGTTTAATTTGGTTTTGGGTTAGTGGCTGGCCGGGTAGCGCGCTCGCCGGCGAGGCTCCACCGCGGGGGGGAAAGCCAGCCCCGCCGCCTGGGGTGCTCGGTTTAGAAGAAAGCTTGCGCGCCGTCGATCTCCCAGTGAACGGCTCAGATTAGAAGCAGGCGATACCCCTTCGGGATATTAAATCGGGGCCGTGGGTCTTCGATCGGACGAATAGGATTAGATTTAGAATCCTCGCCGTCGATCTCTGATCCAAGGATCAGGACTGCGTACCGCTTCGGCGCACTCCGGATTTAATCTGGGCCCTCGGTGTCTAATCCAACGGCCGAGATCGCACCGTACCCCTTCGCGGGTCGATTTTGTTAAAGAACCCCTCGGGTTTCACTAAATCAACCCGCCGTCCATATGTTACTGTGCGCTGTGTCTCGGGCAACTTGCCCCGAGCCCCCTGGGTTTCTCTGGAATTGAGGCCCAGTCCAGCACAGTTATAAATTGATTAAATGATTAGGAAATTGAATTTTTAATACAAAAATAATTGCTAGAACTTTATAAATTCATAGAAAATTCATTTTTGCTCCAAATTGAGTCATTCCAATTCCTAAAATTTTGTAATAATATTCTCTACCATTTAGAATCACTGTTTTGACATGAACTCTGTCAGAAAATTTATTTATCATTTAATCATATTATAATCACCTTAAATCTTAGGAAATTCATAACTTGAATTCTATAACTCCAAAATTAATAATTCTTTTTCCTGTGGTTTTATTTTAATATGTAGAATATTAATATGTATTTTGCATATATGTTTGGTGTAATGTTAATTTTGCCTATACCATGTATGTTTGTATTGCTACGACTAGCAGTGAGGTCACGAGGATCTGAAGAATCATCCTGGTACCTGGAATCTCAAGGCCCAGGCAAGTTGTGCCCTTGATCACTTCTTTTCACCTACTCATGTTCTAATTAATCATAATGATCTGTATAGGTTAATTTTGATGGGACCCAATAGGTTACCCTAGTTTGTCTATCTTTATACCTTGTTTACCACTGAACTATCTGGGTAGTACTTGCTAGTGCTATATGTGGTTTTGGGTATGAAGATTACACTATTCATGATTATACTTTTGTTATCAGTTGTTATTATTGTTCATGTTAAGATCATTATGTTAATTGGAACATGGAGCGACCACCCGGGAAAACAGTGCTACCACAAGGGTGGAATGGGATGCCCTTGGCTGATTAATTAGGAAAGCTAGTGGAAGACTACCTTACCCGAAAGGGGCAAGGGCAGTAGGGGAGAGGTCAGTGTAGGGAGGCCCTCGGGAGGATTTTGCTGCGATGGCGGTCCTGCAAGGGATTCCTGCACTGGATCTTCCTATAAACTGTAGCGGGTTTTCGGAAGCTAGTGGAACTTTGTAAAGGCCTCGTAGTGTTACCCTGCCTCGCTTCCTTGGTAGAGGTGTATGGGATTCATGACCCCTTGGCAGATGGGTAACACGACTTGTGGGTAAAGATGCGCAACCTCTGCAGAGTGTAAAACTGGTATACTAGCCGTGCTCACGGTCATGAGCAGCTCGGACCCTCACATGATTAATTTATGGAACTAAATTCAATTTGTCATACGCATTGCATTGCAGGTGATGTTGTTGTTACTTTTGTTCTACTATTTTAACTGGGTTGGTGTTTACTTATACTTAGTAATTGCTAATAAAATTTTGACCAACTTTAAAAGCAATGCTCAGCTCTAACCATCTTCTTTGGTAAGCCTTACACTTCACGTGAGCTCCCACTTTTGGCGAGTTCATGCACATTATTCCCCACAACTTGTTGAGCGATGAACGTATGTGAGCTCACTCTTGCTGTCTCACATACACCACAGGTCAAGACCAGGTACTGCAGGATGATGCTCATGGAGGATGCTGTGATGAGTTCGGGAGTGGTCTAGGTCGTCGTCTCCCAGTCAACTTTGGGTTGCTGGACCGTTGTCTCCTTATAATGTAATTATTTATTTTGTATAGAACTCCTGTTATATATAAAGATGTGACATTCGATCCTGTGCCACTATACATCATATGTATGAGACTTGGTCCCAGCATACCTGGTGTTTATGTTAACCCCGGGTTTTGGACCCCTAAAATCCGGGTGTTACAACAGCAGCCAAGGCCGGCCTCGGGCGTCATAGAAGACTCCGCCTCGCCCGACCCCAAGGCTCGGACTCAAGCTCAGCCCCGGAAGACGGCGAACTCCGCTCTGCCCGACCCAGGGCTCGGACTCGGGCTCAGCCCCGGAAGACGGCGAACTCCGCTCCGCCCGACCCAGGGCTCGGACTCGGGCTCAGCCCCGGAAGACGGCGAACTCCGCTCCGCCCGACCCAGGGCTCGGACTTGGGCTCAGCCCCAGAAGACGACGAACTCCGCTCCGCCCGACCCCAGGGCTCGGACTCAGCCCTGGCCTCAGCCGACGGTCTCCGCCTCGCCCGACCCAGGGGCTCGGACTTGACCACGGCCACGGAAGACAGACTCGACCTCGACCTCGGAGGAGCCTCCACATCGCCCAACCTAGGGCGTGGACCGACCACGTCGACAGGAGGCGCCATCATTACCCTACCCTGAGCTGACTCAGGCTACGGGGAACAAGACCGGCGTCCCATCTGGCTCACTCCGCCAGATAGGCAATGATGGCGCCCCGCACGCTCTGTGACGACGGCAGCTCTCGGCCCCCTTACAGAAGCAAGAGGACGTCAGCAAGGACTCAACAGCCCCGACAGCTGTCCTTCTGCCAAGCTCCAGCGCTCCTCCGACGGCCACGACACCACACGAACCGGGTGCCAAAACCTCTCCGGCTGCCACGACGGCATGTACTTAGGGCGCTAGCTCTCCTCCGCTAGACACGTAGCACTCTGCTACACCCCCCATTGTACACCTGGATCCTCTCCTTATGCCTATAAAAGGAAGGACTAGGGCCCTCTTACAGAGGGTTGGCCCGCGCGGAGAAGGACGGGACGGCGCTCGCGCGAGGCCGCTCGCTCCCACTCCCGCGTGGACGCTTGTATCCCCCTACTGCAAGCGCACCTGACCCAGGCGCGGGGCTAACACGAAGGCCGCGGGATCCACTCTCTCACGCCTGCCTCCCTCCGGCTGCCTCCTTTCCCCCCTTCACGTTCCGCCTCGCGTTGACCCATCTGGGCTGGGGCACGAGGCGACAATTCACTCATCGGTCCAGGGACCCCCCGGGTTTTGAAACACCGACAATATTCCTCGAGGAGAAAATGAACATGCTGATTTGCTAGCCAAGTTAGCGGCACAGGGGCTACCCCTACCTTCAGAAGTATTTTTTGAAACAATAAAAGCACCTTCGGTGGAACTTCTTGAAAGAGCAGTGCTCAATATATCTCCTGTTCATAGTGAAGATTGGAGAATTGAGATTATGTCTTTCCTCTAGGGTAATTTCCTTTCAGATGATGAAGCTTATAATAAGAGAATAGAGGCAAGAGCCCGACCATATGTCATAATAGAAGGGGAGCTATACAAGCATGGAGTTTGTTCTCCATTGCTCAAATGTTTATCCAGAGCTGAAGGTATAGAATTGATGAAGCAAAAACACGGAGGCATGTGTGGATCTCACATTGGATCTAGGCCCTTGCTGGGAAGTTTTTCGTCAAGGATTTTATTGGCCGAAGGCAGCTTCGGATGCAGCAGAATTAGTTCAAAAATGCGAAGGCTGTCAGAAATGCGCAAGAGATCAAAAACAGCCTTCGTCTATGACTCAGTTAATACAACCAACTTGGCCATTGCAAAGGTGGGGCCTTGATTTGTTAGGCCCATTACCACCAGCACAAGGAAATTTAAAATATATTGTGGTGGCAGTAGAATATTTTTCTAAGTGGATTGAGGTGAAGCCTTTAGCCACAATAACTTCGGTTACCATTCAGAAATTTTTTTGGCAGAATATTGTTTGTCGCTTCGGAGTACCGAAGGCCATTACTGTGGATAATGGAACATAGTTTGATGCCGAAGCTTTTAAAGAGTTCTGTGGACAAATTGGCACAAAGATCCATTTTGCATCGGTTAGGCATCCAGAGTCAAATGGACTTGTCGAAAGAGCTAACGACATCATAATGATGGGAATAATGAAATCAATCTTCAATCAGCCCAGAGGAAAATGGCCAGATGAATTAATTAAAGTGGTGTGGAGCCACAATACAACAACATCAAGGTCAACAGGCTTTACACCATTCAAGTTATTATTTGGTGACGAAGCAATAACTCCAGAAGAAGCAAAAGCGGGATCAATAAGAACAGTGGCTTCGGCAGAGGACGAAGCTGATTACTCTGTGGAGAAAGATGCTATAGAAGGAATCAGGCTTCAGACTGTGGAAAACATCAATAAATATCAAGCCGAAACAATAAAATGGCGTGATAGAAAGGTTCGGCTAAAGAACATTAAGCCAGGACATTTGGTGCTTCGGAGAGTGGCCAACCCAGATACAGTAGGCAAGCTACAGCTGAAATGAGAAGGACCTTTTCTGGTAGTATCTTTGTCGAGGACCATAATTAGGGGTACCCTCAAGACCCCTAAATCTCAGCTGGTAACCCCCATCAGCACAAAGCTGCAAAGGCCTAATGGGTGCGATTAAGTCGAGGATCGGTCCATTCAAGGGACACGATCGTGCCTCGCCCGAGCATAGCCTCGGGCAAGGGAAGCCGACCCCGGAGAACCTACGTCTCGCCCGAGGACCCCCCTCCAGCAATGGGCCCACTATCGGCTCGCCCGAGGCCCAGTCTTCACCGGGAAGCAACCTTGGCCACATCGCCACGCCGACCGACCAAATTGCAGGGGCATTTAACGCAAAGGTGGCCTGACACCTTTATCCTGACGCACGCCCTCCAGTCGACAAGAGCCGAAGTGACCGCAGTCACTTCACCGCTCTACTGACCGGTCTGACAAGAGGACAGCGCCGCCTGCGCCGCTCCGACTGCTGAGCCACCCGACAGAGTGAGGCTGACAACCGCCAAGGCTGGCCTCGGGCGTCATAGGAAACTCCGCCTCGCCCGACCCCAGGGCTCGGACTCGGGCTCAGCCCCGGAAGACGGCGAACTCAGCTCCGCCCGACCCAGGGCTCGGACTCGGGCTCAGCCCCGGAAGACGGCGAACTCCACTCCGCCCGACCCAGGGCTCGGACTCAGGCTCAGCCCCGGAAGATGGCGAACTCCGCTCCGCCCGACCTAGGGCTCGGACTCGGGCTCAGCCCCGGAAGACGGCGAACTCCGCTCCGCCCGACCCAGGGCTCGGACTCGGGCTCAGCCCCGGAAGACGGCGAACTCCGCTCCGCCCGACCTAGGGCTCGGACTCGGGCTCAGCCCCGGAAGACGGCGAACTCCGCTCCGCCCGACCCAGGGCTCGGACTCGGGCTCAGCCCCAAAAGACAGCAAACTCCGCTCCGCCCGACCCAGGGCTCGGACTCGGGCTCAGCCCTGGAAGACGGCGAACTCCGCCTCGCCCGACCCCAGGGCTCGGACATGGGCTCAACCCCAGAAGACGACGAACTCCGCCTCGCCCGACCCCAGGGCTCGGACATGGGCTCAACCCCGGAAGACGACGAACTCCGCCTCGCCCGACCCCAGGGCTCGTACATGGGCTCAACCCCGAAAGATGACGAACTCCGCCTCGCCTGACCTGGGGGCTCGACCTCGACCTCGACATCGGAGGAGCCTCCACCTCGCCCAGCCTAGGGCACGGACTGACCACGTCGACAGGAAGCGCCATCATTACCCTACCCCGAGTTGACTCGGGCTACGGGGAACCAGACCGGCGTCCCATCTGGCTCGCTCCACCATGCGAGTAATGATGGTGTCCCGCATGCCCTGTGACGACGGTGGCTCTCAGCCCCCTTACGGAAGCAAGAGGACGTCAGCAAGGACTCGACAGCCCCAACAGCTGTCCTTCCGCCAGGCTCCAGCGCTCCTCCGACGGCCACGACACCACGCGAACTGGGCGCCAAGACCTCTCCGGCTGCCACGATGGCATGTACTTAGGGCACTAGCTCACCACCGCTAGACACGTTAGCACATTGCTACACTCCCCATTGTACACCTGGATCCTCTCCTTACGCCTATAAAAGGGAGGACCAGGGCCCTCTTGCGGAGGGTTGGCCCGCGCGGAGAAGGACGGGACGGTGCTCGCGCAAGGCCGCTCGCTCCCACTCCCGCGTGGACGCTTGTATCCCCCTACTGCAAGCGCACCCGACTCAGGCGCGGGGCTAACACGAAGGCCGCGGGATCCACTCTCTTACGTCTGTCTCCCTCCGGCTGCCTCCTTTCCCCCCTTCGCGTTCCGCCTCGCGTCGACCCATCTAGGCTGGGGCATGCGGCGACAATTCACGCGTCAGTCCAGGGACCCCCCGGGTTTCGAAACACCGACAGTTGGCGCGCCAGGTAGGGGCCTGCTGCGTGTTGACGAACAGCTTCCCGTCAAGCTCCAGATGGGTAGTCTCCAGCAACCTTTCCAGCCCGGGACGGTGCTCCGTTTTGGGAATCTTGAGTTCATGTCCCTCGACTGCAGCTACGACATGATACTCCTTCCCCCGCCGCGCGACAGCGACAATGGCGGTCGACAACCCGCTCGCCGGCAGGGAAATCGACAACGCCTTCCCCACGTGGTGGAAGGACGACATTCGGGCTTGTCCCGTCCCCTCCCCCGCCGACGGAGGAGGAAGCGGGGCAACCAAGGCCAAGCGGGAAGCGGCACCTCGTTGGCTGTCGAGCGAGTCGGCGGTACCGGCGCCCCAACGGAGGGCGCGTCGGGCATCGATCTCGCGTCTGAGACGAAGACGAGCGCCGCCTCCCCGCAACACGCCAATCTCAAGAAAACGCACAACGCCAGCACGCTCGCGAAGGACTTGCTGGGCGTCACCCTCATACCTGAGACAACGGTGCAGTCAGTCCCAGACGCGACCTCGTCACCGACCGTCGACTGAAAGGTACCGACCGATTCCCATCCCATGTCTTTTGGATTCAGCCTCGACCCACCAAGCGACTCCGCTTCGGTGAGCACTCTCTTAGAGGCGAGTCCAAACCCTCTAGGGTATCGTGTGCGGTCACCCTGGGACCGACTGACGACCGACTCGACCTACGAGCCCTCGGGGTCCGAGGAAGATGGCGAGCCCGACCTCTGTTGGGATTTCTCCGGACTTGGTAACCCCAGTGCCATGCAGGACTTCATGACCGCATGTGACTACTGCCTTTCCGACTGTTCCGACGGCAGCCGCGGCCTCGACAACGAGGACCGCGACCCAAGTCGTGAACGTTTCCACGTCGATCTAGGGGGTCCCGGCGAAGGCAACCATCTTGGTATGCCAGAAAACGGTGATCCCCCTAGGCCCGTGCCTCGCGTTGACATCCTTCGGGAGCTAGCTGTGGTCCCCGTCCCGGCGGGGGGTCCTGACCCACAGCTCGAGCAAATCCGCGAGAGGCAGGCCAGGCTCGACGAGGGAGCAGGAACGCTTGTGCCAATCTGCCGGGACATCGGGCAGGAATGGGTGGTCCAACCCCCAGCTGGAGAAGCGTGTCATCTCCCCCAAGACATCCAGCACTGCATCGCCGACGACGTCAGGGTGAGGCCGCCGCCGGATTCCAGTGGAGTCGGCCAGAACCTGGCTGCAGCGGCATTACTCCTTCGCGTGATGCTGGAGCCATCAACCACCAAGGGGCGGCGTATCCAGGGAGAGCTCAAGAATCTCCTGGAGGACGCCGCGGTCCGACGGGCCAAAAGCTCTGCCTCCCGAAGGCAGGGGTTCCCCTCGGAACATCGCGCCGCGACTTCCCGATTCATGCGGGAAGCCTCGGTCCACTCCGGGCGCACGCGCAACACAGCGCCTGCGACCCCGGGTCGCCTCGGCAACGAGCGCCATCATCACAGCCATCGGGCCCACCTCGACGACAGGGCGCGCCGAGGCCACCACCCCAGGCTTGGGGGACGCTACAACAGCGGGGAGGATCGGAGTCCTTCGCCCGAACCACCCGGTTCGCAGGCTTTCAGCCGCGCCATACGACGGGCACCCTTCCTGACCCGGTTCCGAACCCCGACTACTATCACAAAGTACTCGGGGGAGACGAGACCGGAACTGTGGCTCGCGGACTATCGGCTGGCCTGCCAACTGGGTGGAACGGACCATGACAACCTCATCATCCGCAACCTCCCCCTGTTCCTCTCCGACACCGCTCGAGCCTGGTTGGAGCACCTGCCCCGGGGGCAGATCTCCAACTGGGACGACCTGGTCCAAGCCTTCGCCGGCAATTTCCAGGGCACGTACGTGCGCCCTGGAACTCCTGGGACCTCCGAAGCTGCCGCCAGCAGCTGGGAGAGCCTCTCCGGGATTACATCCGGCGATTCTCGAAGCAGCGCACAGAGCTGCCCAACGTCACCGATTCAGATGTCGTCGGCGCGTTCCTCGCCGGCACCACCTGCCGCGACCTGGTGAGCAAGTAGGGTCGCAAGACCCCCACTAGGGCGAGCGAGCTGATGGACATCGCCACCAAGTTCGCCTCTGGCCAGGAGGCGGTTGAGGCCATTTTCCGGAAGGACAAGCAGCCCCAGGGCCGCCCACCGGGAGATGCTCCTGAGGCGTCAACCCAGCGCGGCGCCAAGAAGAAAGGCAAGAAGAAGTCGCAAGCGAAACGCGACGCTGCCGACGCGGACCTTGTCACTGCCACCGAGCACAAGAACCCTCGAAAACCTCCCGGAGGTGCCAACCTCTTCGACAAGATGCTCGAGGAGCCGTGCCCCTATCATCAGGGGCCCGTCAAGCACACCCTCGAGGAGTGTGCCATGCTTCGACGACACTTCCACAAGGCCGGGCCACCCGCGGAGGGTGGCAAGGCCCTCGACGACGCAAAGGAGGAAGATCACAAGGCAGGAGGGTTCCCCGAGGTCCGCGACTGCTTCATGATCTATGGCGAGCAAGTGGCGAACGCCTCGGCTCGGCACCGCAAGCAAGAGTGTCAGGAGGTCTGCTCGGTAAAGGTGGCGGCGCCAATCTACCTAGACTGGTCCGACAAGCCCATCACCTTCGACCAGGCCGACCATCCAGACTACGTGCCGAGCCCGGGGAGATACCCACTCGTTGTCGACCCCATCATCGGCAACGTCAGGCTCACCAAGGTCCTCATGGACGGAGGCAGCAGCCTCAACATCATCTACGCCGAGACCCTTGGGCTCCTACGGATCGATCTGTCCTCGGTCCGGACGGGCGCTGCGCCTTTCCACGGGATCGTCCCCGGGAAGCGCGTTCAACCCCTCGGACAACTCGACCTACCCGTCTGCTTCGGGACGCCCTCCAACTTTCGAAAGGAGACCCTCACGTTCGAAGTGGTCGGGTTTCGAGGAACCTACCACGCAGTGCTGGGGAGGCCATGCTACGCCAAGTTCATGGCCGTCCCCAACTACACCTACCTCAAGCTCAAGATGCCGGGCCCCAACGGGGTCATCACCGTCGGGCCCATGTACCGACACGCATACGAATGCGATGTGGAGTGCGTGGAGTACGCCGAGGCCCTCGCCGAATCCGAGGCCCTCATCGCTGACCTGGAGAGCCTCTCTAGGGAGGCGCCCGACATGAAGCGCCACACCGGCAACTTCGAACTAGCGGAGACGGTCAAGTCCGTCCCTCTCGACCCCTGCAACAACGCCTCCAAGCAGATCCGGATCGGTTCCGAGCTCGACCCCAAATAGGAAGCAGTGCTCGTCGACTTTCTCCGCGCAAACGCCGATGTTTTCACGTGGAGTCCCTTGGACATGCCCGGCATACCGAGGGAAGTCGCTGAGCACTCTCTGGATATTCGAGCTGGGGCCCGACCCGTGAAGCAGCCTCTGCACCGATTCGACGAAGAAAAGCACAGGGCCATAGGCGAGGAGATCCACAAGCTACTGGCGGCAGGGTTCATCAAAGAGGTATTCCATCCCGAATGGCTTGCCAACCCTGTGCTTGTGAGAAAGAAAGGGGGGAAATGGCAGATGTGTGTAGACTACAGTGGTCTAAACAAAGCATGTCCGAAGGTTCCCTACCCTCTGCCTCACATCGATCAGATCGTGGATTCCACTGCTAGGTGCGAAACCCTATCTTTCCTCGATGCCTACTCAGGGTATCACCAGATCGGGATGAAAGAGTCCGACCAGCTCACGAATTCATTCATCACACCCTTCGGCATGTACTGCTATGTTACAATGCCGTTTGGTTTGAGGAATGCGGGGGCAACGTACCAGCGATGCATGAACCATGTGTTTGGCGAACACATCGGCCGAACGGTCGAGGCCTACATCGACGACATTGTAGTCAAGACGAGGAAGGCCTCCGACCTCCTTTCTGACCTTGAAACGACATTCCGATGTCTCAAGGCGAAAGGCGTGAAGCTTAATCCCGAAAATTGTGTCTTCGGGGTCCCCCGAGGCATGCTCTTGGGGTTCATCATCTCCGAGCGGCGCATCGAAGCCAACCCGGAGAAGATTGCAGCCATCACCAGCATGGGGCCAATAAAGGACTTGAAAGGCGTACAGAGGGTCATGGGATGTCTCGCGGCTCTGAGCCGCTTCATCTCGCGCCTCGGCGAAAGAGGTCTGCCTCTGTACCACCTCTTAAGGAAGGCCGAGTGCTTCGCTTGGACCCCCGAGGCCGAGGAAGCCCTCGGGAACCTGAAGGCGCTCCTCACGAACGCGCCCATCTTGGTGCCCCTCGCTGCCGGAGAAGCCCTCTTGATCTACGTCGCCGCAACCACCCAGGTGGTTAGCACCGCGATCGTGGTTGAGAGACGAGAAGAAGGGCATGCATTGCCCGTTCAGAGGCCAGTTTACTTCATCAGTGAGGTACTGTCCGAGACCAAGATCCGCTACCCACAAATCCAGAAGCTGCTGTACGCGGTGATCCTGACACGGCGGAAGTTGCGAGACTACTTCGAGTCTCATCCGGTGACTGTGGTGTCATCCTTCCCCCTGGGAGAGATCATCCAGTCCCGAGAGGCCTCGGGTAGAATTGCGAAGTGGGCGGTGGAGATCATGGGCGAGACGATCTCGTTCGCCCCTCGGAAGGCCATCAAGTCCCAGGTCTTGGCGGACTTCGTGGCTGAATGGGCCGACACCCTGCTCCCGACGGCTCCGATCCAACCGGAGCTCTGGACCATGTTTTTCGACGGGTCGCTGATGAAGACGGGGGCCGGCGCAGGCCTCCTCTTCGTCTCGCCCCTCGGGAAGCACCTACGCTACGTGCTACGCCTCCACTTCCCGGCGTCCAACAACGTGGCTGAGTACGAGGCTCTGGTAAACGGGTTGCGAATCGCCATCGAGCTAGGGGTCCGACGCCTCGACGCTCGCGGTGACTCGCAGCTCGTCATCGATCAAGTCAGGGATCACAGCGAGCCTCAGATATCGACCTCGTGGCGGATGAACAATGACTTGGCGGCGCTCAGATCCGTCAGATCCTAAGGGAAGGAAGCGGGGCGTCACAAGAGACGCCTTGGTCACAAAAAGGTATGCCTGAAACCATTACCTGGAGGATTTTGGGGATGTCCCTGCAGAAGACCTCCAACGATGACCGGAGCGACCCCACCGTTGCTTCGACGCACTTGCGGAGCTCGTCCCAAGACTGCTCCTCCCGCTCGTCGTCGAGAACGAAGAAGGGATCCGAGGCCCCATGGGTCCGGAACCGGAGCAACTAGGGCCGCTCCTCGGAGCTCCGCCGCGCAGCGACAAGGCCGCCGCTCGGTGGGACGGATCGCGCTTCCATGCCCCCCTCCTCCAAGGCACCGAGCGCCGATGCCTCGGCCATCTCAGTGTCGACAGCAACGGGTCGCTCCCCGACTGGGACGGCAGCGGCTTCAGCAGCAGTAGGCGCCGGCACCAGCGGCATGTCCGGTGGGCCCGGGGCCACGTCTGCGCCGGCCGCCTCCTCCAGCATGATGGCCGCCTCGGCAGAAGAGCCGGCCTCGGGAACTCGCTCCACGACGGCTGGTGCCGCCAGATCCCCCCGCTGTGGAGCGCCTTGCGAGAAGGCCAGCTGAACAGCGAGGCCCGGCGCGACACTAGCTGCGGAAGCCGACGCCGTCTTAAGGGCCTTCCGGGGAGCCAGATCGGTCAGGCCGTGGCTTCACTTGCTGAGGAGGAAAGGAAAGTCACGGTCGGGACATACGAATGAGAAGCCAGGACGAAGACGCTCCAAGATACTCACCCGCTCCGGGCCATGAACAACCGCGCCTGAGGGGAGGTCTCTCGGATCTCGACCCCCGAAGACACCGCCGAGGTCCGCCTCGCCGCCAGCTTCGGTATCACCCTCGCCTTGGGCACCTTGGACGCCCGGGAGACGGACTGCCTGGGCGTTGCCACGGCGACCTGAGGGTCACCCTCCTGCGCTGACGGCGTAGCCGACGGCTCCCGAGAAACAGACGCCTCGGCCTGACTCCCCGGGGTCACCTCGACTTCCCCGGCCGAGGGGTCAAGTACCCCCTCGGTCTGCCCCTGCTCGTCGGACCGGGACCTCGGCGTCCCGATTCCGGGAACTAACAGCGGCAACCCACTCGGGGGCTGGCTTGACGACTCCTGGCCTAGCCTCAAACCCGGGCTGAGGCCGAGGCGGGCAGCCATGTTGTCGTCCTCGTCATCATCTTCATCGTCGTCGTCAGGCGTCTCCGGCGACGGCTCCCTCGGGAGCCCCTCCCTCTCCTGCCGACGACGGAGCTTCTCCAAGGCATCTCGGGCCCGCGTCCGCTCGCGGGCCCGGGCTTTCTCCGCGTCCTTCTTCTTCTTCTTCTTCTTCTCCGCGGCAACCCGCCGCGCTGCTCGGTCCACTGCGTCCTCCGGGACCTGTGGCCGGGAAGGCTTGTGCCACCCTACCTCCTAGAGGCGGACGGAAATCCCGACCGTAAGGACCAAAGGCAACCTGACGCAAGGAGAAGGAAGGAGCGGATACTCACCAGGGTCACACACCCGTGGTCGGGGCGCATCAAGGGCTGAGAGAAGGCGCTGACGTCCGATTTTCCCAACGCGACAGCCACCCGCCCATGGAGAACGTCGATGGGAAGAGGATCTAAAGACATCCGCGAGCCCTCCAAGTCAGCCTCCGGTGTCATCTCCCAAAGCGGCAACCGCCGCTCCACCAAGGGAAGCACCCTACGGTGGTGAATGGCGGCAATCACTCCCGCGGCAGTAAGTCCTCCTTTCCGCAACACCTCCAGGGCCTTGAGAAGGGGCTCGAGGTTTTTCTGCCTGTCGTGCGGGGTCCCGTAGCGCCAGGTATCGGCAGCGGCGGTGACCACTCATTGAGAAAATGGTGGAAGCATCTCGCCGTCATTACGGAGGTAGAACCATCGGCGCTGCCACCCTTTGTTCGAGGACGTGAGGATGGCAGGGATGTACAGCGACGCCCGCGACTGCCTCAGCTAGAGAATGCAACCGCCGGCCCGCACTGCCGCGCAGACCCTTCTCTCTCCCGTCGGCGAAGCGAAAAGCTCCGCGGAGAAGAGATGAGTCCGCAAGTCCCAGTGGGGGGGCGATCCCCAAGTATCCTTCGCACAACGCTACGAAGATGGCGGCCTGCGAAATGGAGTTGGGCTAAGGTTGTGCAACTCCACCTCATAGTTGTACAGGATTGCCCGCATAAAGCGGCTTGCCGGCACACCGAACCCCCGCTCGTGGAAGGAGACGAAGCTCACGACGTACCCCGGCGGCGGGGACGGGGCGGTTCCGCTCGCGGGAGGAATCCACTCCGGCTGCCTCTCATCAGAGAGAGGGCGAAGTAAACCCTCGGCAACAAGATCCTCCAGGTCCTCCGCTGTGACTGTCGCGTGGCGAGATGATGGTCACCCGGTCGGCCATCGCCGAGCAAAAGGGGTGGCGGCGGAAAGGACTGGGTGGGTGGTTTCCTTTTCTCTGGCTAAACCTCTCAGGTTGCGAAAACCTAAGAAGGAGGCAAGAAGCGGAGCAAAGGACCGTCGCCAGACCCTCCCCCGAGTATATAAAGACCAAGGCGAGACCCGTTCAACGTTTCGCCCGGACCCGTCGCAGGATTCAAAAACCCAAGGCGAAACGGCCGTTCCTCGAACGGCTCACGCACGCGCAACGGCCGCCCCGCGAACCGCTTGCCCCATCGCATTAACTCTGCGGCGGGACAGGCGGCGTCTCTGGCAGGGGAAGCGAGTGACGCTTCGCCTTCGCCATAATGACCGCGTCAAAAAAAGGTACGCCGCGTCATTCGATTTCGTGTCCTTTTCCTTTTCTTCTTTCTCTCTCTTACAACAGGGACCGGGAAAGGGGGATACCCCGAAAAGGACCCTTCTCCGTGAAGGAAACAGGCTCCGAGCCTCCCTACTGATCAGAGGTTCGAAGGCCGGCCCCTCGGAGGGGTTCAACGGTCGCCTCAGATCGATTGGGTTCTGCGCCCACTACTGGTCAGAGGTTCGATGGCCGGCCCCTCGAAGGGTTCAACGGTCGCCTCAGGCCACTCGGGCTCCGCGCCCACTACTGATCAGGGGTTCGTAGGCTGGCCCTCGAAGGGTTCACAGTCGCCTCAGACACAGAGCAAGGGATGACCCTGGGTACGTTCGATACATAACCAAGGCTCGGGCTACGCTCCCGAGGTACCCTAGGACATTTCCGAGAGCAGCGGGAGCGATCTTGTAACGAAATCCCATCAGAGGGAGGCATCGAGCCCTCGGACCCCGTCAAAGGGGACCGGGTCTGGCAGATCACCTGCATGTACTTTTGGAGCGTGCCTCCGGGCCTCTAGCCGACCCCTAGCAAATAGGGCACGGGCGTCCGCTCGGATTACCCGCCAGCAGCTCACCAGAAACACCATGTTCGGTGCCCTCCGAGGACAACATGGCGCTTTCCCCCCCTCCTCCTTGCAGAAAGGCGACGCAGGGGCGTATGTAAAAAAGACGAGTCTGTCCTTGACCATCCTCTCGCCCTGTGCAGAGGCTCGGGGGCTGCTCTCGCAAACCCGGCTCCGGCCAAACCGTTGACAGCGTCAACATACCAGCCCGAGAACTTGGGACCCGACCGTGCACTCGGGCTACGACCAGCTCGCATGAGGGAACAACTAGACTAGCCGAAGTGTTGTGAAACGCACTAAGACCTCGAAGGAGTAAAACTACTCCTCCGAGGCCTCGGGGGCTACACCCGGCGGGTGCGCTCGTGCGCACCCACTGGAACAGAATGCAACCGAAAAAGGCTGGTCCCCTTGCAAAAAAGTGCGGCAAAAAGCCTCCAAGCGAGTATTAGTACTCCCTTGGAGGCTCGGGGGCTACTGTCGGGGACCATAATTAGGGGTACCCTCAAGACCCCTAAATCTCAGCTGGTAACCCCCATCAGCACAAAGCTGCAAAGGCCTGATGGGTGCGATTAAGTCGAGGATCGGTCCATTCAAGGGACACGATCGTGCCTCGCCCGAGCATAGCCTCGGGCAAGGGAAGCCGACCCCGGAGAACCTACGTCTCGCCCGAGGACCCCCCTCCAGCAACGGGCCCACTATCGGCTCGCCCGAGGCCCAGTCTTCACCGGGAAGCAACCTTGGCCACATCGCCACACCGACCGTCCAAATTGCAGGGGCATTTAACGCAAAGGTGGCCTGACACCTTTATCCTGACGCACGCCCTCCAGTCGACAAGAGCCAAAGTGACCGCAGTCACTTCACCGCTCTACTGACCGGTCTGACAAGAGGACAGCGCCGCCTGCGCCGCTCCGACTGCTGAGCCACCCGACAGAGTGAGGCTGACAGCCGCCAAGGCCAGCCTCGGGCGTCATAGGAAACTCCGCCTCGCCCGACCCCAGGGCTCGGACTCGGGCTCAGCCCCGGAAGACGGCGAACTCTGCTCCGCCCGACCCAGGGCTCGGACTCGGGCTCAGCCCCAGAAGACGACGAACTCCGCTCCGCTCGACCCAGGGCTCGAACTCGGGCTCAGCCCCGAAAGACGGCGAACTCCGCTCCGCCCGACCCAGGGCTCGGACTCGGGCTCAGCCCCGGAAGACGGCGAACTCCGCTCCGCCCGACCCAGGGCTCGGACTCGGGCTCAGCCCCGGAAGACGGCGAACTCCGCTCCGCCCGACCTAGGGCTCGGTCTCGGGCTCAGCCCCGGAAAACGGCGAACTCCGCTCTGCCCGACCCAGGGCTCGGACTCGGGCTCAGCCACGGAAGACGGCGAACTCCGCTCCGCCCGACCCAGGGCTCGGACTCGGGCTCAGCCCCGGAAGACGGCGAACTCCGCCTCGCCCGACCCCAGGGCTCGGACATGGGCTCAACCCCAGAAGACGACGAACTCCGCCTCGCCCGACCCCAGGGCTCGGACATGGGCTCAACCCCGGAAGACGACGAACTCCGCCTCGCCCGACCCTAGGGCTCAGACATAGGCTCAACCCCGGAAGACGACGAACTCCGCCTCGCCCGACCCGGGGGCTCGACCTCGACCTCGACCTCGGAGGAGCCTCCACCTCGCCCAGCCTAGGGCACGGATCGACCACGTCGACAGGAAGCGCCATCATTACCCTACCCCAAGCTGACTCGGGCTACGGGGAACCAGACCGGCGTCCCATCTGGCTCGCTCCACCATGCGAGTAATGATGGCGTCCCGCATGCCCTATGACGACGGCGGCTCTCAGCCCCCTTACGGAAGCAAGAGGACGTCAGCAAGGACTCGACAGCCCCAACAGCTGTCCTTCCGCCAGGCTCCAGCGCTCCTCCGACGGCCATGACACCACGCGAACTGGGTGCCAAGACCTCTCCGGCTGCCATGATGGCATGTACTTAGGGCACTAGCTCACCACTGCTAGACACGTTAGAACATTGCTACACTCCCCATTGTACACCTGGATCCTCTCCTTACGCCTATAAAAGGGAGGACCAGGGCCCTCTTACGGAGGGTTGGCCCGCGCGGAGAAGGACGGGACGGTGCTCGTGCAAGGCCGCTCGCTCCCACTCCCGCTTGGACGCTTGTATCCCCCTACTGCAAGCGCACCCGACTTAGGCGCGGGGCTAACACGAAGGCCGCGGGATCCACTCTCTTACGTCTGCCTCCCTCCGGCTGCCTCCTTTCCCCCCTTCGCGTCCGCCTCACGTCGACCCATCTGGGTTGGGGCACGCGGCGACAATTCACTCGTCGGTCCAGGGACCCCCGGGTTTCGAAACACCGACAATCTTCGTCAAGACCCGGTTCTTATAGATTGAAGGATATGGACGACAACGACATTCCTAGATCATGGAATGCAGATGAGCTTCGGTGATATTATGTCTAGCTTGATGTAATTTTTTCTATTCTTTCCTATGGCACCCTTTTCCTTTTTTCAAAGGGGGAGAAAGGTTTTTAATGGGGCCATAGCATGTAATTTCTCTTTTTCTTATTTCAGCTCTATAAGAGCAATATCCCCCAAAGATGTAAATGTAAAAGCTGAGCACGCACCATCGAGTGCATAGGAAAAAGAAAATAAAACAGGGAGAAGCTCAAAAGACGTCCCTAAGGGGATGCAGAGCACGATGAAGCTACAAAAAAGCCGTTCCTAAGGGAGCGTAGCGTAAGTTTTCTGCTCAAAAGTCGTTCCTAAGGGAATGCAGAGCTTACAGCGAAAAATAAACGCTGATTCCGCTGAAGTAAAAGGCGAAGAAGCTCCTAAGGGAGGCTTACAGTGAAAAATAAACGCTGATTCCGCTGAAGTAAAAGGCGAAGAAGCTCCTAAGGGAGGCTTACAGCGAAAAATAAACGCTGATTCCGCTAAAGTAAAAGGCGAAGAAGCTCCTAAGGGAGGCTTACAGTGAAAAGTCAGCGCTGATACACCGGAAAGTAGACGGTGAAGCCGAAAAATAAACGGCAAAGAGACTGTGTCTATTCCTAAGGGAACAGAGACTATGGTTATGGCTACGGATATGTGTTTGGACATTCATTTGCACGATACATCACATCATAGCATTTGCATTCATAAACATTCATTTAGACATACGTAGGATCATTATCATCATAACACAAGCAATCGCTTCGCCTCTAAAGATTATGCTTCGGCAAAAAAGGAAAAAGCAGCAGGTTTTTGCTTCGCTGCGTACGAAAAGAAGGGAAGGTGTTTTTCCGCCTTCGGCTCAAAAATAATAATTCCGTCCACATCAAAGCACTCCATACATTGACGGAAAGGTAAGAATATATTACAAGGTATGGACATAGTTCACAGAATACAATTTAATTACAAAAGTTATTACAGAAAGTTTTTAGAATCTCTTCTACAGTCATTCATCTAAGCTTCATCAATATTCATTGAGCTTCAGCTTCAGCATTGTTATCCAATAAAAGCTTCGGCGTCATCTTCTTACTCCTCAAGCTTCAGTTTCGGCTTCATCATCCTACATGAATTAAAAATATTATAAGCAAAATTCAATTTCGAAGGATGAGGTAAGCATGAAGGTATGATTTTGTTACCAGCTTAAGATGACTCCGAGCTTTGTCACCAGCTTTCTCTCGCCCACCCTTTGTCCATACCACCTTTATAAATTTGTTCCCAATGCTTCGGGCGAGGCTGGGAATATCATCCAGAACTGCTAGTGATAGGCTGAAATTGGGTCTGTTGATATTTTTTCCGTGCTCACAGCCAGATTTCAGGAACGCAGCAGCGGTGCCCCGAGAAGCTACCAGGGCACAGAAGTCACCGTGTCCAGCAATAACATCATCGAGGTCATCAATCTCACCTTCGATGTGTTCGAAGGCTCCTGGTAGATCTTCAGCTGAAGGAGTAAATTTTTCACTACTGGCCCCGACCGAATAAAATACCTTCTTCAGCCGTTGAATACATTGATTGCTGAATTCCAAACATTTGCTTTGAAGGCTTATCAATGATTTTTTCAAATCTAAACCCTTCTGGACTTCGCCCTCAAGTTTTTCATTAAGCTTCAGCCTTTCCTGTTCGAAACTTTCTGACTGGCAGAGAAGCTTCGTATTCAGTTCTGTTATTTTAGCTTCGGCTTCTGCTAATAAGCCTTCAGTTGTCTGGAGTTCGAACTCTTTCTTCTCAAAAGCAGCTGATTGTTCTTTTATTTTGTTTTCTAAGTTTTCAATTATAACCTCGTGCTTTTTATCTTCTAGATCCTATTGCATCTTCAAAGCTTTGCTCAGTAGCATACTCTATACACGAACAACCTTCGTTAGGAAACATTTTTGTTATGAAAAATAAAAAGTTAGACAAAAATTGTTTACCTTAAAATTGGAATAAAACAAACTAGCGACGATGTGCTGTCATCGGTAGCGGCTAATATCGGCTTCGAGCTTCGAAAAACCGATACTCTTTGATAGAGTACCGATAACCTTCGCTCCGGCCTGATCCCGGATGCAGCCTAGCTTCTCATCATCAACACCTCCGAAGAGAACCGCCCCTGACCGGTAGCCGCAAGATATGGCATACTCCTTTAGTTCTTTTTTGGCTTTTGTCAGTTTTTGCCCAATTAAATTTTGAAAATTGAAAATTTCATCTTCCGATGATTCTTCGGCAATTTCTTTCTTTTTCCTGGGTTCTAGGGCCGAAGCTTTTTCGGTGGCCCCAGCAGCTTCTTCTGCGGCCAGGTCTACCAGAATTTTATCTATATCAGCAACCATGCTTTCTAAATTAATATCTTCGGCTCTAGTAGCTTCGGCATCTGTGGCCTCCGAAGGTGCAGCTTCAGTAGCTGTCAAACTTTTAGCAGCTGGTGCCTTCGGAGCTGAAGCTCCTGGTGGTGTCTTTTCAATGACCTCTGTCACCGTGATGATTCTTTGCTTTTTTGCTCTAGCTATTTCCCTCGATTTCGCGGGCTCCTTTTCCTTCTGAAAAAGCTTTGTCAGTTGTGGCCCTAGTGGACTTAGCTTGACAGGCAAAGATTCAGTCATTACCTTTAAAATTTCCTCTACTTCGGTAGTAGAGGGTATTGCAGGAGTTCCTTCTTCTTCGTTAATTGTTTTTTTCCTTCGGAGGCGAAGCTTTTCTCTTCTTCGAAACACCTGTTTTCAGCTCAGACTCCGACTTTTTCTTTTTCGATTGATCTTCATCGTCATTGTTCAAAACATCAGCCACTCTTTTTCTCTTTTGGCCTTCAGCACCCTTATCTAGCCGCTCGTAGTCAGGATATTCAAAACCCAGGGCATCCATTACATGGTTTAGCCTTCGCTTCGGACGGGTGCCGAAGGCCGCAGTCATCAATTGGTCTTCTTTTTTAGAATAATTTCCGAGTATTTCATTACACATTACTTCGATTGTGTCCAACCACTCTTGGCAAGGTACTTTGAAAAGTTTCTTGAATTTGAAATGGTAGGGCAGCCGAACAAGTTCCCCTTTCTTCTTTTTCCCCTCTAGCTTCGGCATTTCCCACTCCTTCAAAGTCGGGAATACTGTGAAGGCCAGAAATTCCTGCACCAAGTCCCTAGTGCCAATATGATCTGCAATCACTCTAAATTCAGCTAGAGCAATTTGACTTGGACTCCCTGGTAACATGTTGCACGGGGTCGGGTCTCTCCGAAGATCAATTCTAACGGACTTTGGACCAACTTATCTTCATCTTCGTCCACTCTGACGTAAAACCACTCAGATTTCCATCCAGCTGGCCATTTGCTTCGGTAACTGATCACTGGAAACTTTGTAGTCTTGCGGTAAGCAAAGTTGTAGCAGCCAAAATTTTCATGAAGACCATCTCCTCTAGCTTTGGTCTGATAATGCAGTTCGTGCACTCGGCAGAAACCTTCAGCGAATGGTTCCACCCCCTGGCTTCAGAGAGCCCAGATATAAACATTTAGCCTAACGATAGCGTTAGGGGTTAGCTGATGAAGGCAGATCCCAAATTTCTTCCGCACTTCAGCAATCATCTTGTTCAAAGGGAATCTTAAACCAGCTTTAAAAAGGCTTTTGAAAACCACTACTTCATTCTTTCCCGGCTTCGGGATAGTTTCTTTTCCACCAAAACGAATCAACTCCTTCTTTGCTTCACTGAGATAGCCTAACTTCACCATCTTAGGAAAATCAGCTTCAGAGATGGTGGACTTTCCGAAGTCTAGGTGGCTAGGTTTGCTCGGCACTGCACTGCTATAATCATCTTCAGAATCAGTTTCTTCAGCATCAGCTTGTCCTGCTTCGGCGATAGGAATATCCTCCGATATTACCAGCCTAGACCGCCTCATTGCTTTAGAAATTAGAACAGTTTCAGTAGCTTCGGCCTCATCTCCCTCACGGTCAATCCTGGCAGTAGAACGCAATCTCGCCATCTGATTATGATTTTTTGAAATTTTTTGAAGTTGTTGACTTTCTCGACTTCTCCGAAGTTCTTTCTCTTCTGACGAAGCAGAATCGAAAGTGGTGCTTCGCTTGAGCACGATGATCAAGCTTCGGCTATGGTTAAATTTTTGACAGCACAACAGTACAATAGCAATGAATGCTGTGGTAACTTCACACCTACTCGTCTGTTTATATAGCACCACAGGTGGGAAGGTGAATCGTCAAGGTCTTCCACACCGGAAAAACAGCCACCCACACTCATTGACCGGTGGGCCACAAGGTCCACGAAGGTGAATCGCCAGGGCGCGCACAACTGCTGCAAGATGGGGCCACCTCGCGCGTGGATTATTTTAATCGTTTCTCGTCAACGAGCTCAGGGAAGGTGTTTTTTTGGATCTTCGGCATCCCGAAGCCTAGAAGACTTCTTCACGGATCAAGCTCGTTACGAAAAACGATCTAGCACCGCGAAGGGGCTACTGTTGGGGGTATGCTTCGTAGCCGAAGATCCTAAAAGAGGAAAACACCTTCGGCAAGATCCTTTCAAGAACAGCGCCGAAGTTATCACCGATAGAGCTTCGGCATAGTGACAAGTCTCAAGACGAAGGGGGCGAACCGACTTAAAGATCAAATGACTCAAAGACCCATGATGTTTTGTGTCATTATTGTAATTGATTATAAAGGGGATAAATGTAATTTCACATAGGCTGTGTCCTGTGCCTATAAATAGATGAACAGTACCCCTATAATGTTCACGCAATCTTGTAATTGCTGACGCATCACATTGGAATTATTGTTTTTCGTCAAGGAGAAGGTATAAACGTACTCAAATGTCATGTTTTAATATTTAGATCCATATAATGAAATGTAAAAATAATGTTATCTGTTTCTAACATATGTTTTACACGCTATGCTTCATTTTACGTTGTTGTATAAACCTAATCACGAAGGTATGACCTTCGTGATATTTTACCTGCGACCTTCGTCCGAAGTTCATTAAATCCTTGGGGAGATAATGCTTCAGTGGACGAATGACATTAACATTTAACATTTTTATGTTGCCTTGTTCTTAATTCAAAGCATTTGAGAACAAGTCTCCAACATATCACATTTTTCATTTGGAAATATTGTGGCGTACTAATGTTCTCAGTGATGCATTCTATATTTCCCATGGTGGAGTAATTAGAAGAATAATAAACTTCCGCCTCAGACGCCTTCCTAATGTAGAGGTAATTATACATATTGAAAAATGCATAGATACAACTTTGAGTCACTATAATGTTTCTAAAAATGGATACATGTTGCACTGCTGTTACATACCATGGCTTATTATTTCACCCCCAAATTCCAGTATCCTTTTGTTTTCTCTCTGCAGCTATAGTGTTCATTCTAATTCACTCTGCTGCATACCATGGACATTTCAATGCCATCACTGTTGAAATCGGATGGATTTAATTCAGCCAAAGCCACCGTCGCTCACCTTTTTTATGTCTCTGTTGCCTCCTCTAGCAATGTGCAGATGGTCCTAGTATGGTGCCTGAAGAAATTAAGGTTGTGCTGATGCACACTGCCGGTCTCCACAACGCAATGCAGTCGACCACCACCCGGATGAAGATCCTTTCTATTAATTAAGGGCTTTGATTCGGAAGCGACATAAGCTGTGGTGACCATTGGTTTCTGGGGCAAGTGATGAATTTAGGACGAGGCTTGCCATCTCGGGGATGAGACATGAGCGACGATGTAACTGTGGATTTTTTTAGCCTAATGTCGGTTTTCCCTCTAACCCTGTGGTGAATAGAATCTATGTTGCGTGTTAAACAACAATACAATGGTGAATGTTGATGCGATAGTTAACATCAAATTTAGTTCCTGGTGGTCAGAGATGGTGCATAGGGAGATGAATTCATTAGCGCGCATCAATGATTGTGACAGGCAGGAAAACTGGATGGCCATGGGTAGACCGTCTTCTATTCAAATGAACTCTGTCAGCACTAGGAACCCAAAATTGACAGCACACTAAAATTAATGATCGGTTTGCCACATGAATTTTGCATATCATAATAATATTTGTTGTTTTATATCTATCTTTTATACTATTTTTTACTCACGTGACTGTTAAAATGCTTCCTTCTCTTTTCACATTGTATGCTATTTTTACTGTGCGCTTGCATGTCTCACTCGCTTTTTTATGCTTCTCGCCTTCTTCAAGTGTACTATTGAACACAAAGACAGACAAACACAAGGACACTACCATTTTATCGAATATTTTGTATATCGATGCAACGCACGGGCACATACCTAGTGGACAATTATACCCTTACACTCGCTGCGGCTTATTACAGCTTTAATTAGGCCACGGCTACAATTTCTACTGTATTTTATTTTTATGGATTGCAGCTACAATAATCCTATGTAGGACAGCCGAATAAGTCATGTACTAAAATATCTGTCACCTTTCTCTCTTTGTTCTGACAACTGCATCATGCAGTTGCAGCTTAGTTCGCTTGAGCTACTGACCAACCGTTCTTTTGTAAGAAAACACATGCTACTGTTTAAGTTTGAATGTGTCATGACATACACACATGAACTAGAAAATTGTTGCTAGATTGTATTGGTGTCGATCCGGACGTCAATCACTGCGATGAGAATCGGCGGTATTGCTCTCTACGGAGGAGCGGGCAGTCCGTGACTAGGGGTCGGATGGTCCGCGACCTGGCGTAGAGGCTAGGGTTCCTGCCTGACAAGCTGGACGGTCCGCACGTACGTAGGGACAGTGGAGTTCGTCGACGACGCCTAGATCCCGCTCCCGGTAGGAACCCGTCGGAGAGGAGAGATCCTAGGCTTTGTCTTAGAATCAGCAGGCCACCCAAAGACGCCTCTAAACGACGTAGAGTCGGAGAGAAGTGAAGATTTAGAGAGAGGAATCTAAGTTATTGTCTACTCCTAGGGAAAAATGTAAAGAACTCGATATATATTGATTGATCGATCGATTGTTGGAGGGTCAATCGACCGTAGCCCTTTATCTATATACAGAGGAGGTCTGTACCCATTACAAGTCGATTCCCGAGTTAATCCTGAAAGAAACTCAAAACCATAACTGATTCGGCGCCCGTGTGGATTGTAAAAAATTACATACATAAACACTGAAACACTAAATTACAAAATTTTGACAACATTTTCTCATTGTTTTGATAGGATCCATACATAGTAAAATAGTGCTAGATTTTGATAGCATCATACTATCCATACATACATGTTCACAATTACATCAACGCATGTACGTACAGTTTCATTATCCATGACCGCTCCAACCTAGAGGTGATACAGAAATTATTAAAAAACAAAAATAAAGAAAAGCTAGTATTTAAATTCAGTTAAATGTGTAGGTGGCAGATGATAGTTTCATGTTTCTACTAGTGGCCACATAACAAAAAGAAAACAAATATGTTATTCCAATATAAAAAATATTGTTACCTTGCGAGGCACCACTACCGCAGCTACAATCATTTTCAGCGGCAAGAAGCCGTCGAAAATAGGCCATTTGCCACCGAAAATAGCTTATTTTCGGCGGCATTGGGCCTATTTTCGGCGGTTTCTGGACGCAAAAAAATGAGTCAAAAATAAAGGTTAATTTTCGGCGGCTAGAGCGTGGCCGCTAAAAATAGCTTATTTTCAGTGGTTAGCCCACAGACCGTCGAAAATAACGTATTTTCGGCGACCGAGATCAGGCCGCTGAAATTCTCCGTGGGTTAGTTTCGATGGCCCCATGTGGCCGCCGAAAATAGGCAATTTCTGAGAAAAATGTGAAAGAAATGAAAAAACATCAATTTCAACAACAATATAATCACAATAATATCATAGAAACAATAATACTAGAATTACACACATTTAACACAAAATATCACAATTATTCACAAATACATCACAGTTCACCAAAATACCACCAGATTTCACAATTGTGCACAAATACATCACATAGTCCATTACAAAATAACACAAACTCACAATTTACTACAAGAGTCAAACCATCACATATCGGGGTCGTTTGAGTTGTGACCACTACCTCTAGAAGCGAACAACTCGTTAACAAAGTCGTTCAACTGGTTTGGATTCTAAAGAAAAAAAGACATTAATAACTACAATGTTTACATGACCACTATTCAAATGAATTGTTTGTCAAACTAATCTCTCCTCTCGTGTAGTAGCTCCCTCCCATGCATAAGCTCCTCCTGATGATGGTATCGCCGGTTGAGAGCACCTAGAGGGGGTGAATAGGTGATCCTATAAAAATCAAATTTAAATGCCACAAACTTGTTTATGACATGAGAGAGAGAGGTGACTTCTTCACTTAATTGCTCTTCACAAAGTGAGTATTAAACTTAGAGCAATTATCAAGAGAGTAGATGTCAGGGACCATAATTAGGGGTACCCTCAAGACCCCTAAATCTCAGCTGGTAACCCCCATCAGCACAAAGCTGCAAAGGCCTGATGGGTGCGATTAAGTCAAGGATCGGTCCATTCAAGGGACACGATCGTGCCTCGCCCGAGCCTAGCCTCGGGCGAGGGAAGCCGACCCTGGAGAACCTACGTCTCGCCCGAGGACCCCCCTCCAGCAACGGGCACACTATCGGCTCGCCCGAGGCCCAGTCTTCACCGGGAAGCAACCTTGGCCACATCACCACGCCGACCGACCAACGCAGGGGCATTTAACGCAAAGGTGGCCTGACACCTTTATACTGACGCACGCCCTCCAGTCGACAGAGCCGAAGTGATCGCAGTCACTTCGCCGCTCTACTGACCGGTCTGACAAGAGGACAGCGCCGCCTGCGCCGCTCCGACTGCTGAGCCACCCGACAGAGTGAGGCTGACGGCAGCCAAGGCCGGCCTCGGGCGTCATAGGAAACTCCGCCTCGCCCGACCCCAGGGCTCGGACTCGGGCTCATCCCCGGAAGACGGCGAACTCCGCTCCGCCTGACCCAGGGCTCGGACTCGGGCTCAGCCCCGGAAGACGACGAACTCCGCCTCGCTCGACCCTAGGGCTCAGACATGGGCTCAGCCCCGGAAGACGGCGAACTCCACTCCGCCCGACCCAGGGCTCGGACTCGGGCTCAGCCCCGGAAGACGACGAACTCCGCCTCGCCCGACCCCAGGGCTCGGACATGGGCTCAACCCCGGAAGACGACGAACTCCGCCTCGCCCGTCCCTAGGGCTCGGACATGGGCTCAACCCCGGAAGACGACGAACTCCGCCTCGCCCGACCCGGGGGCTCGACCTCGACCTCGACCTCGGAGGAGCCTCCACCTCGCCCAGCCTAGGGCACGGACCGACCACGTCAACAGGAAGCGCCATCATTACCCTACCCCGAGTTGACTCGGGCTACGGGGAACCAGACCGGCGTCCCATCTGGCTCGCTCCACCATGCGAGTAATGATGGCGCCCCGCATGCCCTGTGACGACGGCGGCTCTCAGCCCCCTTACGAAAGCAAGAGGACGTCAGCAAGGACTCGACAGCCCCAACAGCTGTCCCTCTCGCCAGGCTCCAGCACTCCTCCGACGGCCACGACACCACGCGAACTGGGCGCCAAGACCTCTTCGGCTGCCACGATGGCATGTACTTAGGGCGCTAGCTCACCACCGCTAGACACGTTAGCACATTGCTACACTCCCCATTGTACACCTGGATCCTCTCCTTACGCCTATAAAAGGGAGGACCAGGGCCCTCTTACAGAGGGTTGGCCCGCGCGGAGAAGGACGGGACGGCGCTCGCGCAAGGCCGCTCGCTCCCACTCCCGCGTGGACGCTTGTACCCCCTACTGCAAGCGCACCCGACTCAGGCGCGGGGCTAACACGAAGGCCGCGGGATCCACTCTCTCACGCCTGCCTCCCTCCGGCTGCCTCCTTTCCCCCGTTCGCGTTCCGCCTCGCGTCGACCCATCTGGGCTGGGGCACGCGGCGACAATTCACTCGTCGGTCCAGGGACCCCCCGGGTTTCGAAACACCGACAGTTGGCGCGCTAGGTAGGGGCCTGCTGCGTGTTGACGAACAGCTTCCCGTCAAGCTCCAGATGGGTAGTCTCCAGCAACCTTTCCAGCCCGAGACGGTGCTCCGTTTCAGGAATCTTGAGTTCATGTCCCTCGACGGCAGCTACGACATGATACTCCTTCCCCTGCCGCGCGATAGCGACAATGGCGGTCGACAACCCGCTCGCCGGCGGGGAAATCAACGACGCCTTCCCCACGTGGTGGAAGGATGACATTCGTGCTTGTCCCATCCCCTCCCCCGCCGACGGAGGAGGAGGCGGGGCAACCAAGGCCAAGCGAGAAGCGGCACCTCATTGGCTGTTGAGCAAGTCGGCGGCGCCTGCGCCCCAACGGAGGGCGCGTCGGGCATCGATCTCGCGTCTGAGACGAAGACGAGCGCCGCCTCCCTGCAACACGCTAATATCAAGCAAACGCACGACGCCAGCACGCTCGCGAAGGACTTGCTGGGCGTCACCCTCGTACCTGAGACAACGGTGCAGTCAGTCCCAGACGCGACCTCGTCACTGACCGTCGACCGAAAGGTACCGACCGATTCCCATCCCGTGTCTTTTGGATTCGGCCTCGACCCACCAAGCGACTCTGCTTCGGTGAGCACTCTCTTAGAGGCGAGTCCAAACCCTCTGGGGTATCGTGTGCGGTCACCCTAGGACCGACTGACGGCCGACTCGACCTACGAGCCCTTGGGGTCCGAGGAAGATGGCGAGCCCGACCTCTGTTGGGATTTCTCCGGACTTGGTAACCCTAGTGCCGTGCGGGACTTCATGACCGCATGTGACTACTGCCTTTCCGACTGTTCCGACGGCAGCCGCGGCCTCGACAACGAGGACCGCGGCCCAAGTCATGAATGTTTCCACGTCGATCTAGGGGGTCCCGGCGAAGGCAACCATCTTGGTATGCCGGAAAACGGTGATCCCCCTAGGCCCGTGCCTCGCGTTGACATCCTTCGGGAGCTAGCTGTGGTCCCCGTCCCGGCAGGGGTCCTGACCCATAGCTCGAGCAAATCCGCGAGAGGCAGGCCAGGCTCGACGAGGGAGCAGGAACGCTTGTGCCAATCCGCCGGGACATCGGGCAGGAAGGGGCGGTCCAACCCCCGGCCGGAGAAGCGCGTCATCTCCCCCAGGACATCCAGCACCGCATCGCCGACGACGTCAGGGTGAGGCCGCCGCCGGATTCCAGTGGAGTCGGCCAGAACCTGGCTACAGCGGCATTACTCCTTCGAGCGATGCTGGAGCCATCAACCACCGAGGGGCGGCGTATCCAGGGAGAGCTCAAGAATCTCCTGGAGGACGCCGCGGTCCAACGGGCCGAAAGCTCTGCCTCCCGAAGGTAGGGGTTCCCCTCGGAACATCGCGCTGTGACTTCCCGATTCATGCGGGAAGCCTCGGTCCACTCCGGGCGCGCGCACAACACAACGCCGGCGGCCCCAGGTCGCCTTGGCAATGAGCGCCATCATCACAGCCGTCGGGCTCACCTCGACGACAGGGCGCGCCGAGGCTACCACCCCAGGCGTGGGGGACGCTACGACAGTGGGGAGGATCGGAGTCCTTCGCCCGAACCACCCAGTCCGCAGGCTTTCAGCCGCGCCATACGACGGGCACCGTTCCCGACCCGGTTCCGAACCCCGACTACTATCACAAAGTACTCGAGGGACTATCGGCTGGCCTGCCAACTAGGTGGAACGGACGATGACAACCTCATCATCCGCAACCTCCCCCTGTTCCTCTCCGACACCGCTCGAGCCTGGCTGGAGCACCTGCCCCCGGGGCAGATCTCCAACTGGGACGACCTGGTCCAAGCCTTCGCCGGCAATTTCCAGGGCACGTACGTGCGCCCTGGGAACTCCTGGGACCTCCGAAGCTGCCGCCAGCAGCCGGGAGAGCCTCTCCGGGACTACATCCGGCGATTCTCGAAGCAGCGCACAGAGCTGCCCAACGTCACCGATTCAGATGTCATCGGCGCGTTCCTCGCCGACACCACCTGCCGCGACCTGGTGAGCAAGCTGGGTCGCAAGACCCTGTAACACCCCAGGTGTTTATTTCTCGTGCGACAATGAGTACAAACTTAAGCACGGGATATCAGTGAATATAAAGGCCGCTAAATTCTAATCATCTTCGTCTATCACGATTTTATTATCGTATCTATTTTCATCCACCCGAACTCATCCTAAAAAAACATTTCGTGATGTTTGGAACATAATTGTTCCGAAAATTTACGAGTCTGGTGATTATTTAAAATTCATCGATTTGCTCAAATACGAATTTGGAAACTTAGTTCAGTCTTCCAATTTCGTCCCAAACAAAATTTATTAGAAGCTCGGCCACAAGAGTGATGACGCAAGATTAAATTGGATCGAGATAACTAGAGCTGATATTGAGTATTCATAATTAATCTGTTTCCCTGTTCAGACTATGGATAAAATTATCGAGTTTCAAATCGAATCAAATTAAACACAGTCTTAATATATCGACTCTGATGTCGTTTGGTTTGGTCCATCGACATCTCGTCTAAAACACTATCTTATGTATCGCCTACATTTCTATCCATTTGGACTATTCTAAATATTTTATGAAGTTTGAAATTTAAGAATCTCCCGAGACGACGAGTTCTGTACTGTGTGAATCACTCGAGTGGGTCTAAAATAATTTAGTCCCCTCTCATCAACCGAGACATCGCATCCGATAATTTATAATCATAGTTGGTTTCCAGCCAATTTATCCTCGATAGAGGGATCAGGTATCAAGTTGCATATGAAGTTATCTGGTCTTAGGTCGTATCGAACACAGTTTAAAATAGAGTGACCGATGTCGAGGTTCGATCCGTTTGCATCTCGCCTTGATTCAATGTTCTGATTTAAATCATTTCTGAATCAGGTGGGTTCTCTGTTTCGTAATCTCGAAAATAAAATGCGTAGTCCGAAATGTATGTTGGGCAGTTCATTTAATCTCTCTAAACTCTAACACTAAAACTTAGAGCGATGCATATAATATATAATTTCGTTTCCCCTAAAGAAGATATGGATAAGATGAGAAAATATTTTTTCTCTTCTTTTCATTTGCACGTCAACTATTAGCTTTATTTCCACGTTAATTTTTTTTCACTGGAGCGTTCTTGTTCACGTCTCCTCTGATTTCTTTCTGGTCCTTGTGCCATCAGCTAAGTCTCCATTTCCAGGTTCTTCTCTCTTATCTCCTCCACACCAGGACATTTTATTCTTATCCTTCCTCACGTAACTTCATCACGTAATCATTCCTGAAGCCTTATCCCCAGCCGCCCTCAGTGGAGGCCCGACGGCAGCAGCTCTGGTCCACAGAGACTAGGGCTTCACTGTGATCTCCCTGGGAGCAGCACATGGCGGTGCCTAGCACGTGGCAGGAGCGGGCTCGCTCGCGCCGTGACGAGGATCGGGGTCGGCCGTCCGGCCTCGTGAAACTTTGCCTCCTCGAGGATGAATGGCTGGACGGGGACAGACAAATCCGAATCCATTGCGTCACTCGCATAGCGCATGGGGGCCTCGCCGGCCACCGTCCGTGGCCGTATGGCAGTTGTAGCTCGCCGGCGTGCTCCTGCTCCAGCCTTGACGCGCGCCCCTGTTCTTCTCTCTTCTCCACCAGCGCCCAGGCTGTGTCAGTCGTCCCGGTTCCTTGCCTCTCTTCTCCATGGCCGCATGGCCCTTGTTCGCTCAGCTCGTTGTGACCTCGTTTGGCCATGCGTGCTGTCCTAGCTCTCTCGTCTGGCGAACTCTACTCCGCTCGGACATCGAACTCACGTCGTTCACAAGTTTTGTTTCTGCGTCGGACCTCTGGTCCTTACCTCCCTCGCGCCAGCAGCCGCGTCCACAGCGCCGTCGCCTTCCATCATCGAGCCAGCCGCAGGTTCTCTATCTGCGCCATGCACCGTTCTTTTTCCCCATCTCGTCGGACCTGGCCCTGGTGCATACGCCATCAGATGGCTGCTTGGACCGGCTGTCTGTCTCCAACTCGTCATGGTGTCCAACTCATGTACCAACCGTGACCTACGCTTGGTCTTCCCAGCTACGTCGACCTGCGTCGACCTCTCCTCGCTTCGCTCGGGACGTCGTGCTGGGTCGCTCTATACTTGGTGCACACCCAGCCGGGCGTCGCGATGTTGTGCACCATGCGTCACCAGTCATCCTCACCATGGCCAGCAGCTTCAAAAACATGGACGCCCAAGCCTTTTTTTCCCATCTTTCACGCCCACCTCGGTCTTCATCCTCAACCTTTGCCAGAAATTCGGTTAAATGGGCGAACTAGAATTTTATGGATGAAGAAGAAAATAAAGTCGAAGAGTGACGCTCGCTAGATGCTCGACAAAAGGCGTGAACCGAAGATTTATCACTATTCCTCAATTGCCGAATTAAATTTTATTGAGGTGAGTGATTCGCTACTCCTCCATAATAGATCGAAGCATGGAATGGTTTTGTATATTAGATGCGATAATTTTCTTGTCGTGGTTAGGATGCGTTGTGGCTGTATTAAATATTCGCTGATGTATCATATGTGCAATGTATGTTTGAATTGGTGACGAGAAGGATAGGTCTAGTATTTTTATTGACTAACCATCATATTTTTCAGGATTATGCCAGTTTTGTTTATTAAGATGTAGTCGATGCTCGGCTCTAGTAGTCATTATTTTCTATGTTCGGTGACCGATTAAATGTCTTAAGTTGATGAGAATGTAGATTAGACAAGGAGTGCTGAGGTAGACGTGTAGGTCTAGTACGCTTGAATCAGTTCTATGTTTACGACGTGAAGTATAACGATGATGCGTGGAATAAATTTAGTATTTAATTAATTAGCTGATGAGTTATGTTTAGGTTAATTATGTTTAATGTGTATAGTTTGTTATTCGTGATGTTTGCGTTAGGTTTGAGAAGCGTAATTATTGCGCGTAGTCGTATATTAATAACTAGTGTTTCCGTACAAAATTGTACAACGCCTCGCCGCTAGGTGTTTAAGTTCGTTATCACGTAGCACTATTTAGGTTTGTAATATTCCTATTTATATGCGTTCATGTGCATCGTGCATCTCAATTAGGTACGATAATCGATCGCGTGAATGCGGAAGACGAGCCAAGTCGACTCCAAGCGCGGGCTACTCCGCACGGTGATGCTGATGGACGAACCTGTCTGATCAAGTGCCAGGATGTGAGATGCTCGCCAAGTGGACGTCACCTAACAAGCACTAACGTAGTGTTTATTCCAGGCAAGCCCCGGTGCATTTGCCCCTTCCTTGTGTTTTAAATGCTTTTTCACCTTATCTGATGCATTAGGTGATAGGAGTTGTGTGACGAACAATTGATGCATTACCATTCCTTGGAAACTCCTTAATCCCGGTTTTATAAAAAGAACTGATAATGCTTAGCCCTGCTTAGAAACTGAAAAATCATTTCTTTTCAAAAAGAATGATTGTGGAACATTGGTTATGGGCCTTTTGTTTCAAAAATCAAAGCAAACTTATGGTGATGATTCCACTTCGGCCGGAGTGGGTTCATCATTCGGAAAAGAGTACCCCTGTCGGGTACCAAAAATGGGAAAATGGTTTGAATACATCTAGACCAGACGCTGAGCAGACTTGGTCACCGTCTGTGTCGATTAAGGACCGTTCGATGTAGGCCTGTTGTGGTGGAGACTTTGCAACTATCCACATGCTCCGGTAAGCCTGAACCTGGCTATTCCATACGTGAAAAGACAACCGCGCACTGGGCGTGGGAGATGGTGGGAGTAGCGTGTACCCTCCTGGCTAGAGGCCGGATGGAGGAGTACTATGCTCCCGGGTAGCGCGGACCGGTTCACGTTGTGGAGGATCTGTGGGAACGGTTGACATATGCAAGGATTAAGTGCTACATATGTCGTGTGGTTAGGGATCCCCAGCTGGGTATAATCGGTTCGAATCGTCGTTGCTCCTCGGTCATGGAGACTCTACCCTCCGACCACTCATCGTAGTTCACAAGTGAAACATGATTGTAGTTGGTTAAAAGAAAGCTAGATTAGGACAAGTGAATGCTCTAGATTAGGCAAATCTAGATTCAGGAAAAGTACTTAACTTGTGAAGTAAAATTTTGGCATAAGGATTCACTACTAGTAAGCTCTTCTGCAAAATGAGTCTTTGAAACTTGGTAAGCCTTACCTTGATTCCTAATCAGCCAGCATATCCTTGAAAGTCTTTTCTTTAGTCGGGTAAGTCTTGCTGAGTAATTCCGTACTCAGGGTTTTATTCCCTGTTGTTTTTCAGGATATAACTTTGTGCTGATGTTGATGGTGTTAAGTGCCGGTGGGCTCGGCCTTCTTATAAGTCTAAGTAACTCTTCTATACTTCTTATTGAGGATGGTCACTTGAGCTAGCATATATTTCAAAACTACAAATAATTTATAACAGTTCAAAGTTATTTCTTTGAGCCACTTTGGTAATCACTCCGATCATGTATAATGTAAACTTGATGTAACTTGTAAAATTTGGTAATAAGATTTCCGCTGCAAATGGTTGGCGTGTGATTGGTGTTTACTTAATCCTGCGGTCCTGGTTGTAAGTGGTTTATCCGGTGTCCTTGGGGCAATCGGACGGATCCTGTTAAGTTATCTGGTGCACATGCATAGCAGTCTGAGGTCTTTGAGACAAGGATAGGTGCATGTGGGCCCGATAACTTGAGAGGTTCTGCCACAGGCTGGTATCGGAGCTGGATTAAGTATATACGGTCACATACGTATCTTCAAAACAAAAGTTTTGGTTTCGAAAAACCTATTTTCGACTAAACACATTGTTTGGCTTTGAAAAACATTTTTGAAAAACTATAATGCTAGCGACATCCTCTGTTAAGCCCTAAATTAAGGACTATCAGGTGGCTTAGTTGAAAACCATAACCCATAACCGGGTGGGTGTTGCATACATGTGTATTGTTATTTTTGAGGCCATTCAGTTTTGAATGGATCGATGCTCAGGTAAGGTGAGATGTGAGAGCATGACCGAACAACCGTCGATCTAGGGGAGTGCTTAATTGTGGCGCTTGATTATATACATGTTCCACATATGTATATATGAAGGCTGCGATGGGGAGTAATTACTTTTCTGGGAATTCAGTACCCCATGGATGTGTATGGGTATACAGACATGGGAATACTGAGAAGTGTAATGTACTTGTAACGACGCACCTACGCTCAGGTAAGAAGGTGAGTTACCATAATGAGTTGCCCTATGGTTAAAGTGTGGCAACAGCGCCTATGCGTGGCTCGGCGCTTAATGATGAGCTGGCCTCCATATAGCAATATATGGAGTATAAACTATGATAAACTATCATGTGTGACTTGCATCATGGGAACATGGGCTGTGATGGAATTTTCTGCAGGTACACTAACCTCAAAAATGTATGTGTAGTTGACGATTAGTAAAATACCGTGAGAATCGTAAGTATGCCACCGGTATAGAACGTTATTGCCACATTATGTTGGCAAAATCAGTGAGGACGTGTAGGACGAGCATGCATCCTGATTGTTGCATCATGTTTGTCACCTATACATCCAAAATGCTTCTCTCATCCTTATTCCAGAAACCAGTGATTGTAGATAATCTGGTGTAATGTTGAATTATGAACTTCGATAAAATAGCTGTTCTCCGTTCCTTAGGTATTATGTTTAGATGCTATATGTGTGCTCTTGTGCTTAATGTGTCGATAGAAGGTTAGTGACTTGTTTGCCTAAACCCAAATCTAGGCCATGTTCTTAGTTGGTGAACCATGACCAAAGTTGATTTTTCTGTTACCCCTCCTTGACCCAAACTTATACAAATAAATGCTTAGATAATTTCTTCATTGGACAAAAAGGGTACTTAAGCTTAAAATAAGAATCTCGACTCATATTTCCATCTTAGACCATGCCCTTGACAATTGGTGCAAGCTGATGTCTCTATTCCAGTTTGCCTGTTCTTGAAGATCGCCATATTGCTTTATCAACCTAACCTAGGAAAGACATGTCCGACCATTTTCTTGAATTTGGTGCCTTTGATTTTCTCATATCTATCGAAGGCATACCAACTTAACCTTATGATTGTTTTCCCTCTGTATCTAATCAGATACTAATCCTTGACCTTGTGATCTCTGCGATGGGCATAGAAATATGCTTGAGGCTGAAATAACAGTATCCCATCATACTTCTTTCATCAAGTTTAGGTTATGGCCATGCCTTGTTCATTTCATCGGGCCATGATCTATTTGGTTCTCTACTTGTAACCATCTTTACTGGTGGAGTATCTCTTTGTATATTGTCACCCTTGTTCAATTCATTTGTGTCGCATGAGACTTCTTATTGGTTATGTCTGGTAATGGCGTTATGACTAAAACTGACGATGCCGCGACGAAACGGAGGACCTCCTGTGAATGTACACACATGGTTGTGCTGCTCGGCACGCGCTGGTATCATGGTTAGTAGTTGTAATCCATTATGAGACTATATCAATGCGTTATCTTGGCCCAATCTATTTTTGCTACGTGAGATTCATTATTGGTGCCAGTTCGGTGATGGTGTCATGATTAAGGACTTATGGTGCCGCAGCGAAACTGAGAGCCCCTTGTGAATGTACACGCAAGGTTCTGCTGCTTGGCGCATGCTGGTATCAAGGTCCCTAGTCATGATCCATTGTGGAACTACACTGATGTGTTATCTTCCGTGGACCTTCCCTTGAAACAAATTCTATGTTGTTTGTGAAGTAATCAAGCAACATCTGTCATCTCCATTGGATCAAAAGGGCATACCACTTTCATGTGTGGTCTTATTTCTTTTGATCTTGGTAGTGATTACTCATACAAGTTCCCTTTACATCCTTTGTGTAAAGGTGAAGCCTTGGAGCTTTTTAGTGTTCAGAGACAACTGATTAGCTCTCAAAATGGAAATTGGTTTTTCCTGCTGCTGAGATGCAGGAATTTGTTCATTCGCTCTCTTATTTAGTCCATGTATTCTCTAACCAAGTCAGTTCACCTTGCATGAAGAAATGGATGAACAACGTGACTAAATGGATTTCTACCCAAATGTATGATCCCTTGAACAAAAGTGAACTCTCAACCCTTGGCTCACCAATGGTACTGAGAGGACCTGCTCAATGTCAAAAGTAGTTCAACAAGTTGGTTTTGACTAACTTGTAACTGCCCAATGAACGAAGGTTGAGTTTAGAGATCGTTTTGTCGAGTTGTGTAAACTCATTTTGGTTCAACCCATCTTAAGGAAGTACTTTCAAGAATCGAGATTAAGTCAGCCAGTAACCACCTATTCATCGCTCTAGTCATGCCTCGATCGCCTCACGTGTGCTTTTCCAGCATGTGTGATCAAGTCGAACCATGCCCAGTTCTTGATAAAATGGATTAGACACGAAGTCAGCATCTACAGATCCCTCCGCTGGTGATTCTCTCGAATCTATATCACCTTCTGGGACTTAGATTTTCTAGCGTGACACGAGTTAACTGTGATGTTGTTCGACATTCACACCCATCCCCTGTGCTATGAATTTCCTGTGACCACTTGTTGGTAAACTTCTTTCTGTGTGTTTTACCCAAGATGGTGTATCTGATTCTGTTTGGGTAAAATCGCATATTTACCGCAAGCTCAACAGGCTCAGATAGTACAGTGTCATCAGAAAAAGCAAACTGCACGCATGGAACCTTATGTGTTCCTCTTGCAGACATCGTCTCTATTGGTGGACATCTCTAAATTAGCTTAAGACGATGCATGTTATGTCCACTAGAGAAACAACCTCTTGAGACACTCATCTTTGCTTGGAGCTGTCTTATGATTATCGCTGGTATGGACAAGGGTTACATGCTTCTCTACTCTTAAAAGTCTTTCGCTCCGAATCTCGGGACAAGATTCTTTTAAGGGGGGGAGGGTTGTAACACCCCAGGTGTTTATTTCTCGTGCGACAATGAGTACAAACTTAAGCACGGGATATCAGTGAATATAAAGGCCGCTAAATTCTAATCATCTTCGTCTATCACAATTTTATTATCATATCTATTTTCATCCACCCAAACTCATCCTAAAAAAACATTTCGTGATGTTTGGAACATAATTGTTCCGAAAATTTGCGAGTCTGGTGATTATTTAAAATTCATCTATTTGCTCAAATACGAATTTGGAAACTTAGTTCAGTCTTCCAATTTCGTCCCAAACAAAATTTATTAGAAGCTCGGCCACAAGAGTGATGACGCAAGATTAAATTGGATCGAGATAACTAGAGCTGTTATTGAGTATTCATAATTAATCTGTTTCCCTGTTCAGACTGTGGATAAAATTATCGAGTTTCAAATCGAATCAAATTAAACACAGTCTTAATATATCGACTCTGATGTCGTTTGGTTTGGTCCATCGACATCTCGTCTAAAACACTATCTTATGTATCGCCTACATTTCTATCCATTTGGACTATTCTAAATATTTTATGAAGTTTGAAATTTAAGAATCTCCCGAGACGACGAGTTCTGTACTGTGTGAATCACTCGAGTGGGTCTAAAATAATTTATTCCCCTCTCATCAACCGAGACATCGCATCCGATAATTTATAATCATAGTTGGTTTCCAGCCAATTTATCCTCGATAGAGGGATTAGGTATCAAGTTGCATATGAAGTTATCTGGTCTTAGGTCGTATCGAACACAGTTTAAAATAGAGTGACCGATGTCGAGGTTCGATCCGTTTGCATCTCGCCTTGATTCAATGTTCTGATTTAAATCATTTCTGAATCAGGTGGGTTCTCTGTTTCGTAATCTCGAAAATAAAATGCGTAGTCCGAAATGTATGTTGGGCAGTTCATTTAATCTCTCTAAACTCTAACACTAAAACTTAGAGCGATGCATATAATATATAATTTCGTTTCCCCTAAAGAAGATATGGATAAGATGAGAAAATATTTTTTCTCTTCTTTTCATTTGCACGTCAACTATTAGCTTTATCTCCACGTTAATTTTTTTTCACTGGAGCGTTCTTGTTCACGTCTCCTCTCATTTCTTTCTGGTCCTTGTGCCATCAGCTAAGTCTCCATTTCCAGGTTCTTCTCTCTTATCTCCTCCACACCAGGACATTCTATTCTTATCCTTCCTCACGTAACTTCATCACGTAATCATTCCTGAAGCCTTATCCCCAGCCGCCCTCAGTGGAGGCCCGACGGCAGCAGCTCTGGTCCACAGAGACTCAGGCTTCACTGTGATCTCCCTGGGAGCAGCACATGGCGGTTCCTAGCACGTGGCAGGAGCGGGCTCGCTCGCGCCGTGACGAGGATCGGGGTCGGCCGTCCGGCCTCGTGAAACTTTGCCTCCTCGAGGATGAATGGCTGGACGGGGACAGACGAATCCGAATCCATTGCGCCACTCGCATAGCGCGTGGGGGCCTCGCCGGCCACCGTCCGTGGCCGTATGGCAGTTGTAGCTCGCCGGCGTGCTCCTGCTCCAGCCTTGACGCGCGCCCCTGTTCTTCTCTCTTCTCCACCAGCGCCCAGGCTGTGTCAGTCGTCCCAGTTCCTTGCCTCTCTTCTCCATGGCCGCATGGCCCTTGTTCGCTCAGCTCGTTGTGACCTCATTTGGCCGTGCGGGCTATCCTAGCTCTCTCGTCCGGCGAACTCTACTCCGCTCGGACATCGAACTCACGTCGTTCACAAGTTTTGTTTCTGCGTCAGACCTCTAGTCCTTACCTCCCTCGCGCCAGCAGCCGCGTCCACAGCGCCGTCGCCTTCCGTCATCGAGCCAGCCGCACGTTCTCTATCTGCGCCATGCACCGTTCTTTTTCCCCATCTCGTCGGACCTGACCCTGGTGCATACGCCATCAGATGGCTGCTTGGACCGGCTGTCTGTCTCCAACTCGTCATGGTATCCAACTCATGTACCAACCATGACCTACGCTTGGTCTTCCCAGCTACGTCGACCTGCGTTGTCGGCGTTTCGAGACCGGGGGGTCCCTAAGCCGACAAGTGAGTGTGCCGCATGCCCCAGCCTAGATGGGTCGAGCGCGTGGGCGAGCGCGAAGGAGGGAAAAGCGAGGTGGCCGGAGACGAGTCGTGAGAGAGGTGGGAATCCCGCGGCCTTCGTGTTCGACCCGCGCCCAGGTCGGGTGCGCTTGCAGTAGGGGGTTACAAGCGTCCACGCGGGTGAGGGAAGCGAGCGGCCCCAAGAGAGCGCCTGCCCCGTCCTCGTCCCCGCGCGGCCAACCTTCTCTAAGAAGGCCCTGGTCCTTCCTTTTATAGGCGTAAGGAGAGGATCCAGGTGTACAATGGGGGTGTAGCAAGGTGCTACGTGTCTAGCGGGGGTGAGCTAGCGCCCTAAGTACATGCCTGTGTGGCAGCCGGAGAGATCTTGGCACCCAGCTGGTGTGGTGTCGTGGCTGTCGGAGGAGCAACGGAGCCTGGCGGAGGGACAGCTGTCGGAGCGGTTGGGCCCTTGCTGACGTCCCCCTGCTTCCGTAAGGGAGCTGAGAGCCGCCGTCGTCATGGGTCTAGCGGGGCGCCATCATTGCCTATCTGGCGGAGCTAGCCAGATGGGACGCCGGTCTTGTTCCCTGCGGCCCGAGTCGGCTCGGGGTAGGGTGATGATGGCGCTTCCTGTCGACGTGGCGGACTTGTGTCTTAGGTCGGGCGACGTGGAGGCTCCTCCGAAGCCGAGGTCGAGTCTGTCCTGCATGGCCGAGGCCGAGCCCGAGCTCCTGGGTCGGGCGAGGCGGAGGTCGTTCGGCAGAGGCCAGGGCGGAGTTCGTCGTCTTCCGGGGCCTAGCCCGAGTCCGAGCCCTGGGTCGGGCGGAGCGGAGTTCGCCGTCTTCCGGGGCCTTAGCCCGAGTCCGAGCCCTGGGTTGGGCGGAGAGGAGTTCGCCGTCTTCCGGGGCCTTAGCCCGAGTCCGAGCCCTGGGTCGGGCGGAGCGGAGTTCGCCGTCTTCCGGGGCCTTAGCCCGAGTCCGAGCCCTGGGTCGGGCGGAGCGGAGTTCGCCGTCTTCCGGGGCCTTAGCCCGAGTCCGAGCCCTGGGTCGGGCGGAGCGGAGTTCGCCGTCTTTCGGGGCCTTAGCCCTAGTCCGAGCCCTGGGTCGGGCAGAGCTTCCTATGGCGCCTTTGGCAAGGCCTGACTGCCTGTCAGTCTCACTCTGTCAAGTGGCACTGCAGTCGGAATGGCGCAGGCGGCGCTGTCCTTCTGTCAGACCGGTCAGTGGAGCGGCGAAGTGACGGCGGTCACTTCGGCTCTGCCGGGGGGCGCGCGTCAGGATAAAGGTGTCAGGCTACCTTTGCGTTAAATGCCCCTGCGACTCGGTCGGTCGGCGCGGCGATTTAGTCAGGGTTGCTTCTTAGCGAAGGCAAGGCCTCGGGCGAGCCGGAGATGCGTCTGCCGTTAAAAGGGGGGCCTCGGGCGAGACAGAAACATCTCGGGGTCGGCTGCCCTTGCCCGAGGCTAGGCTCGGGCGAGGCGTGATCGAGTCGCTCGTATGGACTGATCCCTGACTTAATCGCACCCATCAGGCCTCTACAGCTTTATGCTGATGGGGGTTACCAGCTGAGAATTAGGCGTCTTGAGGGTACCCCTAATTATGGTCCCCGACAGTAGCCCCCGTGCCTCGAAGGGAGTGTTTGCACTCGCTTGGAGGCTTTCGTCGCACTTTTTTGCAAGGGGACCAGCCTTTCTCGGTTGCATTTTGTTCCGGTGGGTGCGTGCGAGCGCACCCGCCGGGTGTAGCCCCCGAGGCCTCGGAGGAGTGGTTTCACTCCTTCGAGGTCTTAATGCCTTGCGTAATGCTTCGGCTGGTCTGGTGGTTCCCTCATGCAAACTGGCCGTAGCCCGGGCGCACGGTCGGGGCCCAAGTTCTCGGGCTGGTATGTTGACGCTGTCAACGGTTTGGCCGGAGCCGGGTTTGCGAGAGCAGCCCCCGAGCCTCCGCACAGGGCGAGAGGGCGATCAGGGACAGACTCGGCTTTTTTACATACGCCCCTACGTCGCCTTTCCGCAAGGAGGAGGGGGGGAGAGCGCCATGTTACCCTCGATAGGCACCGAACATGGTGTCTCCGGTGAGCTGCAAGCGGGTAATCCGAGTGGACGTCCGTGCCCCGTTCGTTGGGGGTCGGCTAGGGGCCCAGAGGCACGCCCAAAAGTACCTGCGGGTGATCTGCCGGACCCGGTCCCCTGGCGACGGGGTCCGAGGGCTCGATGCCTCCCTCCGATGGGATTCCGTTACAAAATCGCTCCCGCTGGTCTCGGAAATGTCCTAGGGTACCTCGGGAGCGCAGCCCGAGCCTCGGTTATGTATCGAACGTACCCCTGGTCATCCCTCGCTCGGTGTCTGAGGCGATTGTGAACCCTTCGGGGGCTAGCCTTCGAACCCCTGATCAGTATTGGGCGCGGAGCCCGAGTAGCCTGAGGCGGCCGTGGAACCCTTCGGGGGGCCGGCCTTCGAACCTCTGACCAGTAGTGGGTGTAGGGCCCACGCGATCTAAGGCGACTATTGAACCCTCTGGGGGGCCAGCCTTTGAACCCCTGATCAGTAAGGAGGCTCGAAGCCTAGTTCCTTCACGGGGAAGGATCCCTTTCGGGGTATCCCCTTTCCCGGTCCCTGTCGCAAGAGATAGAGAAAGAGGAAAAAAGGAAAAAGGATACGAAACCGAACGACGCGGCGTACCTTTTTTGGCGCGGTTGTTTCGGCGAAGGCAAAGCGTCGCTCGCTGCTCCTGCCAGAAGCGCCGCCTGTCCAGCCGCGGAGTTGATGCGACGGGGCGAGTAGTTGGCGGGGCTGCCGTTGCGCGTGCGCGAGCTGTTCGAGGAACGGATCACGGGCGCGTTGTCTTCACGCCGTGTGAGGGGTTCTCTCGCGGCCTCCGGATGGGACGTGAGCTTGGCTGACGACGTGACCGCTGTTCCCGCACGCCTGCCACCGTCATTACTGCCGGCCCACCTTTGGCCACGTTGGCCGCTGCGTCAGGCTGGCGCTGCTGGGTCGCGCGCTGGGTTGCCTCGAGTCGCGGTATTGGTTCCGCGATCGAGGAGGCGCGGTGGTGGCACAGGCGGTACAGTCGCTTGCATGCAGCATCCGGTGCGCCGGTCGCGCGACGCGTGGGCCTGGGCCTCCGTGCTGGCGTGTCGGGAGTCGGAGAGGCGCGTCCACTTGGCGCGATTGCATGCCGCCTGCATGGCTGCCCGCCCCTTTCGCCCGTTGGTCTGGGCAAAAGTGGAGGGTCACTTGTAACCGCTGGGCGGTTGCGTGCACCACGCGCGGTGGTTTGGCTTCTTCTGCTTGGAGCCGGTCTGCATGACATGCGGGACCCAGCCCCCGCGCCGCAGGGGAGGGCTTTGGAGCGTTGTTGGAGAAGACTCAGCCCGTGACGGTTGGGGGCGCAAGCAGGGAGAGTCGCCTTTAAAAGGGGGATGACCCCTTCCGTAAGGCGACCATGTCTTCTTCCTCCCTGATGCACCGTGTCTTTCCACCTTCCAAGCCCCCGGATGGGGGAAACCGCCGTCTTTTCGCCTCATCGTTGGAGGAACGCAACTCCGTGGGAGTTGGTACCTTTCAGCCATCGTTCGGCTTCAAGGATTTTCATCACATAGCCCGGTTGCTCCCCTCCGCTGGTGGTCACCCAAGACGGTGACCTCCAGCTCCTGGATGGGGAGAGGCAAACCGGGCTGTGATCCCGGTCCCACCCTCAGTGTTGAGGGTGTTCGTCATCCTCGCTGGGGCGGGGGGCGAGGCGAGCTGGGGCTCCACCTCCTGCGCGGGTAGGCGGACCACCTCTTCTTCCAGCTTTTGGTGGTGGCAATCGCCCTTTAGCCCTACGGCGGAGACATCCTCCAGCCATGCCGGGGAAGGCGAACTGTTGCTGCCCAGCTAGGATGCAACATTCCGTCTTCTTCCTCGCATTTGCGGCGAGGACGGCTGCGAGGATCTGCCGGGATGCTCGGGGGCGTTCCGCGTTTTGCTGGTGATTCGCCCAGAGCTTGTCGCTCCACGGGCTTCCCTGGCGGGGAGGTTGTCCATACCCGTGGAGACGGAACCAGAGTTCCGTTTGTAATGGCACTTCGAATGCCAGGGTTTTTTGTTCATTACGGCTTTCGGGGCCTGAACATGTATGTAACGTCGGCACAGAGCCGTATTTTTTCCTCATTCTTGAGCACTAAGACTCGTCTGTTGACTATCTGAACCGCTTCACCAAGCATGAGTCGCCCCGTGTCAAGGTGACGAGTGAGGTATCCGTATCCCGGAGGCGTAGGAGTCCCTCGGCTCGGTCGGCCCTGCCGTCCGAGGCTCCTCTAGCTTAGTTAAAGAGACCCCTCGGCCGCTCTTCGATGAGCCGAGGCCAGGGGTAGCGATATCAGTATGAACAGAGGCGGAGTTGGCTCGAAAATGAAACCTGGTTGGCCGGAGCCTAGCCGGGTTGTCCATTGGCAGGATCGACGTCGGAGTTGATCAGCCGAGGCTTCGGACCGGGCTGGCGCCCTCGGAAGATGGTTGGCCGAGGCCCCAGGGGTGACCGGCTGAGCCGCCTGCTCGGGCCGGATTCCCGGAGAAGTCCCTGGCAGCGATTGCCCGGGCGTAGTGATGACGTCGTCCTTCGGAGCGGAGAACCTCGGACCACGTCGCCGTCCGAGGCTAGGTCGGGCCTCGCCGAAGGTGCCGTCGATGCCGAGGGTGTTGCTGCCCTCTTCCAACGTCAAGACCCGAGCCTGCAGGATCAGATTGTCTTGTAGCGTGCGCCTCGTGCGGCCGTCGAGGCCAGAACACACACCCTCGCTGCGTTGTAAAGCTGCGTCTCTTTTCCTCTTGTTTCGAGTATCTGGACTTTTTGTCGGTAACAGGGATGTTTGTGCGAGCGAGAGTTCCTTCTCGCGGAAGGTGATGAGTGAGGTATCCGTATCCCGGAGGCGTGGGAGTCCCTCGGCTCGGTCGGCCTTGCCGCTTACGCGTACTTTCACCCGTCAATGAGGCCCTGTCACCGACTCGGTCGAGAAGGCTCGAAGGATCGCTTCGGCAGAAGGGCTTCCGAACGTAAAGACTTGTTCGATCCGTGGAGTCACTTTATCCGAACGCGAGTTACTTATCGCAGAAGGTGATGAGTGAGGTATCCGTATCCCGGAGGCGTAGGAGTCCCTCGGCTCGGTTAGCCTTGGCTGCTTACGTGTACTCCGTCGTTTCCAGGACCCACTTTTCGAAGTAGTCAAAAAGCACGAAAGATATTCTGGTAGAAGAGATTTTTTTTCGAGGAAAATTTTGACGCAGAGGGGGTTTCCCCCCTTTTAGCCCCCGAGGGAGGGTCGGGCTTTGCCGAGGCGAGGCCGACCCTTCCTTGTTGACTAAACTTTGTGTGGGTGCGGGGTATATGAACAACTTGGAAACATCTTAAGGGTAGAAGCGACGTAGCTGTTGGATGTTCCAAGCGTTGCCGTAGACCTCGCCTTGACTGTTGGCTAGCTTGTACGTTCCGGGCTTCAGAACTTTGGCGATGACGAATGGCCCCTCCCAGGGGGGCGTGAGCTTGTGCCTCCCTCGGGCGTCTTGCCGCAGTCGAAGCACCAGGTCGCCCACCTGGAGGTCTCGGGGTCGGACCCCTCGGGCGTGGTAGCGTCGCAGGGACTGCCGATACCGCGCCGAGTGTAGTAAGGCCCTGTTCCGAGCCTCTTCCAGCTGGTTCAGCGAGTCTTCTCGGCTAGCTTGGTTGCTTTGATCGTCGTAGGCCCTCGTCCTCGGGGGGCCATATTCCAGGTCAGTGGGCAAGACGGCCTCGGCCCCGTAGACCAGGAAGAACGGCGTGAAACCCGTGGCTCGGCTCGGCATTGTCCTCAGGCTCCAGACCACCGAGGGGAGTTCCTTCATCCATCGTTTGCCGAACTTGTTGAGGTCGTTGTAAATCCGAGGCTTGAGCCCTTGTAGAATCATGCCGTTGGCACGCTCTACTTGCCCATTCGACATGGGATGAGCTACGGCAGCCCAGTCCACCCGGATGTGGTGATCCTCGCAAAAATCCAAGAATTTTCTGCCGGTGAACTGGGTGCCGTTGTCGGTGATGATGGAGTTTGGGACCCCGAAGCGATGGATGATGTTGGTGAAGAACGCCACCGCCTGCTCGGACCTGATGCTGTTCAGGGGTCGGACCTCGATCCACTTGGAGAATTTGTCGACGGCTGTTGGGGACTTGTTCTCAAGTGCTATGAATTAAGAACAAGGCAACACAAAAAGGTTAATGATTAATGCCCTTCGTCCTTTAGAGCATTATCTCCCTTGGGACATAATGATCTTCAGACGAAGGTCATGAAGGACGTACCTTCGACATTACAATATATCTCAATGAAAGGAGAAGCATATGAAACTTGAGAAATAACAAGAATAATCACGTGTCATCATTAATATCATTTAATCATATATTCATGAATGTACTTGAACAATATTGAATCACATTTTTACCTTCGGCTCGACAGAAGGCAAAAAGTGTGACGCACGAGTGAATACAAGTCAGCGTGAACAGTACGGGGGTACTGTTCATCTATTTATAGACACAGGACACAGCCTGTGACGAATTACAATTATGCCCCTCATAAAAGTTTACAACCACTGACTCAGACCTTTATGGATTAAAAGGTCATTCTATCTCTATGTCGGTTTGTAATGCCGAAGCTTCACGAAAAGGAACCTTCGGTCATCTCCTGGGGACAACTTCAGCCGAAGCTGCTTCTTCCCGTAAGACCTTCGGCGCAACGAAGCATGGCCCCAACAGTAGCCCCTTTCGTGGTGCTAGATCGTTTTTCGTAACGAGCTTGATCCGTGAAAAAAGCCTCTCAAGCTTCGGGAAGCCGAAGGTCCAAAAACACCTTCCCTGAGCTCGTTGCCGAGAAACGATCCAGTTTTCGAGCGCGTGCCAAGCCCACCTTGCAGAGTTACTGTTTGATCTTTGCGGTCCACCGCGCAGTGAGTGCAAGTGACTGCCCGCCTGGTGTAAAAATCCTGGCGCTTCGCCTTCTTACCTGCAGCACTATATAAACAGACGGGTAGGTGTGAAGTTACCACAGCATTCATTGCTATTTGCACTGTTTTGCTGCCAAAATTTTTAACTGTAGCCGAAGCTTGATTCTCAGAATCGAACGAAGGTCTATCTCGAAGTCTGCTTCGTCAGAAAGAAAGGCTTCGGGAGAAAAAGAAAAAAGAATATAGTATTCAATTTCCCCAAACTCAGAATCAAATGGCCAGAGTGCGATCCACTGCCAGGGTTGAGCGTGAAGGGAACGAAGCTGAAGGTTCGGAGACTGTTCCCATCTCCGAAGCAATGCAACGATCCGGACTGGTAACCGCGGAAGAAATGCCCGCTGCTGAAGCAGACCCGACAACTGCCGAAGGAGAAGAAGAGAACATTGAAGAAACTGACCCCGAAGATGACTATCGCATTGCCATGCCCAGCAAGCCCAGCCACTTAGACTTCGGAAAGTCGACCATTACGAAGGCTGATCTCTCGAAGATGGTAAAATCAGGTTACTTTAGTGAAAATCAGAAGAAGCTACTTCGCTTCGGGGGAGAAGAAACTACCCCGAAGCCAGAGAAGGACGAGATAGTCATTTTCAAGAGCTTTTTAAAGGCTGGGCTGAGATTCCCCCTTCATGGAATTATTGCAGATGTATTGAAGAAGTTTGGTATTTACTTTCATCAATTGACTCCTAACGCCATCGTTAGGCTTAGTGTTTACATCTGGGCCCTCCGAAGCCAGGCTGTGGAACCGTTTGCCGACAGTTTTTGTCGAGTTCATGAGTTACATTACCAAACGAAGGCCAGAAAAGATGGATTACATGATAACTTTGGTTGCTACAATTTTGCCTACCGGAAAACAACAAAGTTTCCTGTCATTAGCTACCGAAGCAAATGGCCGGCAGGCTGGAAGTCTGAGTGGTTTTATGTGAAGGTTGACGAAGACGAAGAAAAATTGGTACAAAGCCCACTTGAATTAATCTTCGGAGAAACAAGGCCGCGATGCCACATGACATTAGAAGGTCCCACCTGGGCTGCACTAGGTGAGTTTGAAATTATTTCAGAGCATATCGGTACCAGGGATCTGGTTCAAGAATTCTTGGCGTTCAGGGTTTTCCCTACTCTAAAAGAATGGGAAATGCCAAAGCTAGAGGGGGAGAAGAAGAAGGGGGAACTTGTCCGGCTTCCTTACCATTTCAAATTCAAGAAATACTTTAAAAAACCTTGCAAAGAGTGGCTGGACACAGTTGAGGTAATGTGCAATGAAATTCTTGGGAATTATTCCAAAAAAGAAGATCAACTGATGACCGCGGCCTTCGGCACCCGTCCGAAGCGAAGGCTGAACCGAGTATTTGATGCCCTGGGTTTCGAGTACCCTGACTATGAACGGTTGAACAAGGGTGCTGAGGGCCAAAAAAGAAAAAGAGTGGCCGAAAGTTTGAACAAAGATGAGGAAGGACCAGCAAAAGAGAAGAAAATTCCAAAGAAGAGAAAAATATTAACTCCAAAGCGAAAATTATCCGATGAAGAGGGGACTCCTGCACCACCTTCTACTAGCGACGTGGAGGAAATCTTAAAGGTAATGACTGAACCCCTGCCCGCGAAGCTAAGTCCATTAGGGCCTCAACTGACGAAGCTTTTTCAAAAGGTGGAGGAGCCGGAAAAAACGAAGATAACCAAAACAAAGAGGCAAAGAATTATTGCAGTGATCGAAGTTATTGACAAGACGCCTCCGAGGGCTTCAGCTCGGAAAACGCCAGCGGTTGAGGGCACAACAACTGTCGAAGTCGCACCTTCGGAGGTCGCGGCTACCGAAGCCGCTTCAGCCGAAGATGTGAACTTGGAAACTACAATTGAAGACATCGACAAAATTTTGCTAGACATGGCTGCAGAAGAAGCTGCCACTGCTGCTGAAGAAACCATGGCCACAGTGCCTGGAAAGGGAAAAGAAATAGCCGAAGATACTTCGGAAGACGAAGCCTACATATTTCAAAGTTTAGCTGGTCATGAACTGTCGAAGGCCGAAATAGAAGAGCTTAAAGACTATGCCAAATCGTGCGGATATAAGCCAGGAGCTCTTCTTTTCGGAGGTGTCGACGATGAAAAATTAGGCTGCATCCGAGATCAAGCTGGAGCTAAGGTCATCGGTACTCTTTCAAAGAGTATCGGTTTTCCGAAGCTAGAAACAGATATCAGCCGCTACCGACGACAACATATCGTCGGCAGCTTATTTTATTCCAATTTCAAGGTAAACAACTTTCTCTCTGACTTCTATTGTTTTTTAATAATGGAAATATTCCTAACGAAAGTTGTTTATTTGCAGAGCATGCTACTAAGCAAAGCTTTGAAGATGCAGCAAGATTTAGAGGATAGAAAACACGAAGCTATAATTGAAAATTTAGAGAGCAAAATAAAAGAACAATCAGCTATTATTGAAAAGAAAGACTTCGAACTCCAATCAACCGAAGGCTTGCTGGCAGAGACTGAAGCTAAAGTAGCAGAATTGAATTCGAAGCTTCTCTGTCAATCAAAACAATTTGAACAAGAGAAGCTAGAGCTTAATTCGAAACTTGAAGCCGAAGTCCAAACCAACTCAGACTTGAAGAAATCATTAACAAGCCTTCAGGACAAATGCTTGAAATTTAGTAACAACTGTATTCAACAATTAAAGAAGATCTTTTACTCAGTTGGAGCCAGCAGTGGAAAGTTCAACCCTGCAGCTGAAAATTTGCCAAGAGCCTTCGAACATATTGAAGCTGAAATTGATGAGCTGGACGAAGTTATAGCCGGGCACGGTGACTTCTGTGCCTGGGTAGCTTCTCGGGGCACAGCTGCAGCGTTCCTGAAGGCCGGCTGTGATCATGGAAAAATCGTCAACAGGCCGAATTTCACTCTGTCTCCATCAATTTTAGACGATATTCCTGACCTCGCCCGAAGCATCTCAAACAGATTTATAAAAATGATATGGACAAAAGGCGGGCGAGAGAAGGCTAGGGACGAAGCTCGAAGTCATCTTGAACCAGTAAGAAATCATACCTTGTGCTTACCTTCTCCTTCACACTTGATTTTTACTCGCAATATCTTGATTCATGTAGGATGACGAAGCTGAAGGTGGTACTTAAAGAATATGCCGCCGAAGCGGAAGCCTGACGAAGATTAGTAGGAGTAGACTAGAAAAACTCAAGAGACTTTTGTAATAACTTTTGTAAATACAGCTAAACTGTTCTTAATGAACTTTGTTCATACCTTGTAATATATCCTTACCCTTCCATTGGGGTGCTTTGATGTGGACGAAATTAATATTTTGAGCTGAAAGCGAAAAAACACCTTCCCTTCTTTTCGTACACAACGAAGCATAAAAGACCGTTTCTTCTTTTTTGCCGAAACCTCTCTTTTTTATACACAACGAAGCATAAAAGACCGCTTCTTCTTTTTTGCCGAAACAACCACGTATGTCATGAATGAATGTTTATGAATGCGAATGCTATGATGCCATGTGATGTGCTAATGAATGTCCAAACACATGTCCGAAGCCATACCCTCAGCCATTATTTCCTTAGAAACAATCACACGTTAGCTCTGCATTCCCTTAGGAACGTCTTTTGAGCTTCTTCGCCTTTTACTTTCGGCGGAATCAACGTTGACTTTTCGCTGTAAGCTCTGCATTCCCTTAGGAACGTCTTTTGAGCTTCTTCGCCTTTTACTTTCGGCGGAATCAGCGTTGACTTTTCGCTGTAAGCTCTGCATTCCCTTAGGAACGTCTTTTGAGCTTCTTCGCCTTTTACTTTCGGCGGAATCAGCGTTGACTTTTCGCTGTAAGCTCTGCATTCCCTTAGGAACGTCTTTTGAGCTTCTTCGCTTTTTCAGTTTCGGCACTCGATGGTGCGTTCTCAGCTTTTACATTTACATTCTTTGGGGGATGTTGCTCTTATAAAACTAAAAAGGAAATTACATATGATGGCCCCATTAAAAACCTTTCTCCCCCTTTAGAAAGGAAAAGGGTGCCATGAAAAAGAAAAGAAAAAACATAAAAAGTTACATCAAGTTATACATAATATCGCCGAAGCTCATCCGCATTCCAAGATCTTGGAATTTCATTGCCGTCCATGTCCTTTAATCTGTACGAACCAGGCCTTGACGAAGATACTACTAAGAAAGGTCCTTCCCATTTCAACTGTAACTTGCCCACTGTGTCTGGGTTGGCCACTCTCCGAAGCACCAAGTGTCCCGGCTCAATATTTTTTAGCCGGACCTTTCTATCTCGCCATTTGACTGTTTCAGCCTGATATTTATTGATATTCTCCACAGCTTGAAGTCTGATCCCTTCTAAAGCATCTTTTTCCACAAAACAGGCATCTTCAGGACCTGGTTCTGCCGAAGCTACTACTCTTATTGATCCAGCTTTAGCTTCTTCCGGAGTTATTGCTTTGTCACCGAACAATAACTTGAATGGAGTAAAGCCTGTGGACCTTGATGTTGTTGTATTGTGGCTCCACACCACTTTGGTTAACTGATCTGGCCACTTTCCCCTGGGTTGATTGAAGATTAACTTCATTATTCCTGTCATTATAATGCCGTTGGCCCTTTCAACGAGCCCATTCGACTCCGGATGCCTGACTGATGCAAAATGGATCTTCGTTCCAATTTGATCACAGAAATTTCTGAAAGCTTCGGAGTCGAACTGCGTTCCATTATCTACAGTGATGGCCTTCGATACCCCGAAGCGACAGACAATATTCTGCCAGAAAAACTTTTGGACAGTGGCCGAAGTTATTGTGGCTAATGGCTTCGCCTCAATCCATTTAGAAAAATACTCCACAGCCACTATAACATATTTTAGATTCCCTTGAGCCGGTGGTAATGGACCTAACAAGTCGAGGCCCCACCTTTGCAATGGCCAGATGGGCTGTATCAGCTGTGTCAAAGACGAAGGTTGCTTTTGATCTCTTGCACATTTCTGACAACCTTCGCACTTTTGCACTAACTCCGCTGCATCCGAAGCTGCCTTCGGCCAATAAAACCCTTGGCGGAAAACTTTTCCAAGTAACGGCCTAGATCCGATGTGGGATCCACACAGGCCTGCATGTATTTCTTTCATTAACTCTATACCTTCGGTTCTAGATAAGCACTTGAGCAGCGGAGCGCAAACTCCATGTTTGTATAATTCCCCTTCTATCATGACATACGGACGAGCTCTTGCCTCTATCCTTTTATTATAAGCTTCGTCATCTGAAAGGAACTTGCCCTGAAGGTAAGAGATGATTTCAGATCTCCAATCTTCGCTGTAAACAGGAGATATGTTGAGGACTGCTCTTTCAAGGAGCTCCACTGAAGGTGCCTTTATTGTTTCGAAGAACACATCCGAAGGTAACGGCAGCCCCTGTGCTGCAGACTTGGCTAACAAATCAGCGTGCTCATTTTGTCCTCGAGGGATATTCTTGACAGAAAATCCTTCGAAGGAGGCTTCGATCCTTCGGACCGTGTCTAGATATTTTTCAAGCTTCGGATCTTTAGCCTTGCAACTTTTGTCAATGTGACCCGAAACAACCTGGGAATCAGTTTTAAGAATCGCCCTTCTGATTCCCATTGCCTTTAATTTCCGAAGGCCCAGGAGCAGGGCTTCGTACTCAGTAATATTGTTTGTACAGCTGAAGTCAAGTCTTGCTGCATAACAAGTTTTAACCTTGGATGGTGAGACCAACACAGCAGCTGCACCTGCTCCGAAGGTTCCCCAAGAGCCATCACAAAACACTGTCCACACTTCGGCATCTTTATTTGCTTCTTCATCCTGAGCCCCTGGCGTCCAGTCGGCAATGAAATCTGCTAATGCTTGAGACTGGATCGAGGATCTATGCACATAATCAATGTAAAATTCATTGAGCTCTGCAGCCCATTTTCCAATCCGTCCAGTAGCTTCTTTATTTCTCATGATATCCTTCAACGGCTGCGAAGAAGGAACAATAATATTGTATGCCTGAAAATAATGCCGAAGCTTCCTGGATGCCATTAAAACGGCATATAACACCTTCTCCAGCTCCGTATAATTTTTCTTTGATACACTAAGGACTTCAGATACAAAATATACTGGAACCTGCTTCTTGATTTGTCCATCAAGCTTCTCCTGGACAAGTGCTGCACTTACTGCCGAGTGCGAAGCTGCCACATATAACAACAAAGGAGCCCTTGGCGTTGGTGGAGTTAATGTTGTTAGATCTATCAAGTATTGCTTCAGCTCTTCGAAGGCTTTTTGTTGACTTGGGCCCCATTGAAAGACTTCAGCTGACTTCAGCACCTCGAAGAATGGTAAATTTCTTTCTGCTGATCTGGATATGAATCTGTTGAGAGATGCCAGCCTTCCTGTCAATCTTTGGGCCCCCTTTCTTGTAGTTGGTGGCTCCATTCGAAGTATACCTTCGATTTTATTTGGATTAGCTTCAATTCCCTTTGTTGAAACCAAGCACCCAAGAAATTTCCCCTTCTTTACTCCGAAGACACATTTTTCTGGATTCAGCTTCAAACCAGCTTGTCTGAAACTGGCGAAGGTCTCCTGCAAATCAGCAATATGATTTTCTTGCTTCGTGCTTTTTACAATAATGTCATCAACATAAGTCAACACATTTCTGCCTATCTGAGACTGGAGGACCTTCGCAGTCATTCTGCTGAAACTTCCTCCAGCATTTTTGAGCCCCTCAGGCATCCGAAGATAGCAATATGTGCCACTTGGGGTTATGAAGCTAGTCTTTGGCTCATCTTCCTTCTTCATCCAGATTTGATGATAGCCTGAGTAGCAGTCTAGAAGACTCATGAGCTCTGAAGAAGCTGCTGCATCGACTAAAGAGTCTATCCTTGGCAGCGGGAATTCGTCCTTCGGACAAGCCTTGTTGAGATCTGTGAAATCGATACACATTCTCCACTTGCCATTGGCCTTCTTCACCATAACAGTGTTAGCTAACCACTCTGGATACTTTACTTCTCTGATAACTCCTGCACTGAGGAGTCTTTTTACTTCATTGCGAGCCCCTTCGGCCTTATCATCAGACATTTTCTGAAGCCTCTGCTTTCGGGGTCTGAAGGATGGGTCAACATTGAGCGAATGTTCAATAACATCCCGACTTACTCCACAGAGATCATTAGCTGACCATGCAAAAACATCTTTGTTGTTGAACAAAAACCTTATCAAAGTTTTCTCCTGGTCTTCAGATAATTGTGAGACCAACAGCACCTTCTGCTCTGCTATGTCCTCACACAATAGCATGGGCTTCGGCTGATCTGCTGAAGCTGCTTTCTCCCTTCTGAATTTGTACTGTTCACAAGCTTCAGCTCCATCTATGTTATGGATTGCTTTGGAGTCAGTCCAGCTTCCTTCGGCCCTTCTAGCAGCTTCCTGGCTTCCATGAATAGCAATAGGCCCTTGGTCTGAAGGTATCTTCATGCAGAGATAAGCTGGGTGAAGAATTGCTTCGAAGGCATTGAGAGTACTGCGACCAATGATAGCATTGTAAGGATACTCCATGTCAACAATATCAAACACAATCTGCTCAGTCCTTGTGTTATTAACAAATCCGAAGGTTACTGGCATGGTAATCTTCCCAAGTGCTGCAATCTGCCGTCCTCCGAAGCCACAAAGAGGGTGCGTAGCATCATGGACCTTGTCTTCGGGCTCTTGCATTTGTCTGAAGGCCTTAGCAAATATAATATCAGCTGCACTGCCTGTATCAACTAAGACATTGTGGACCAGAAATCCTTTGATCACACAAGAGATAACCATGGCATCATTGTGAGGATAATCCTTAAGCTGAAGGTCTTCCTGAGAGAAAGTGATTGGAATGTGGGACCATTTTGACTTGATGAAGGGTCCCTGTACTCCAACATGCTGCACCCTTCTCTGAGCCTCCTTCTTTTGCTTCTTGTTAGCCGGCTCTGAGCAAGAACCGCCTGTTATCGGGAGCACCAGCTTCGAAGCCGAAGCAGCTTCAGCTTGATTGTTGACCGAAGCCATCAGCTCAGAAAAGTGGAAGTGAGTTCACCGGAGGTGGGCGCCAATGTTGGGGACTTGTTCTCAAGTGCTATGAATTAAGAACAAGGCAACACAAAAAGGTTAATGATTAATGACCTTCGTCCTTTAGAGCATTATCTCCCTTGGGACATAATGATCTTCAGACGAAGGTCATGAAGGACGTACCTTCGACATTACAATATATCTCAATGAAAGGAGAAGCATATGAAACTTGAGAAATAACATGAATAATCACGTGTCATCATTAATATCATTTAATCATATATTCATGAATGTACTTGAACAATATTGAATCACATTTTTACCTTCGGCTCGACAGAAGGCAAAAAGTGTGACGCACGAGTGAATACAAGTCAGCGTGAATAGTACGGGGGTACTGTTCATCTATTTATAGACACAGGACACAGCCTGTGACGAATTACAATTATGCCCCTCATAAAAGTTTACAACCACTGACTCAGACCTTTATGGATTAAAAGGTCATTCTATCTCTATGTCGGTTTGTAATGCCGAAGCTTCACGAAAAGGAACCTTCGGTCATCTCCTGGGGACAACTTCAGCCGAAGCTGCTTCTTCCCGTAAGACCTTCGGCGCAACGAAGCATGGCCCCAACAACGGCGACCAGCAGGTGCGTGTAGCCCCCGGGCGCCTTCTGCAGAGGGCCGACGAGGTCCAGACCCCACACAGCGAAGGGCAAGGTGATGGGTATCGTCTGCAGAGCCTGAGCGGGCTGGTGGGTCTGCTTCGCATAGAATTGACACCCTTCACAGGTGCGGACGATTCTAGTGGCGTCAGCCACCACCGTCGGCCAGTAGAAGCCTTGCCGGAAAGCGTTCCCGACGAGGGCTCGGGGCGCTGCATGATGGCCGCAAGCCCCCGAGTGTATCTCTTGCAGGAGTTCCTGACCTTCGGCGATGGAGATGCATCGCTGGAGGATGCCCGAGGGGCTGTGGTGGTAAAGCTCCTTCTCATCGCCCAGCAGGACGAACAACTTGGCGTGTCGCGCTACCCGCTGAGCCTCGGCTTGGTCGAGGGGTAGCTCTCCTTGGCGGAGATAGTGCAGGTACGGGGTCTGCCAATCTCGATCAGGCGTGACCTCGCTCCGCTCCTCCTCGATGCGCAGCGCCTTGCCCTCGGGGGCCGAGGGTACCTCGAGCTGAACCGAGGACGCCTCGGGATGGGCTGAGGGTACCTCGGACTGAACCGAGGACGCCTCGGGCTGGGCCGAGGGTACCTCGGACTCGGGCGTGTCGTCGATCTTGACGGAGGGTTGGTGCAGATCCCGGGAGAAGACGTTCGGGGGAACCGTGGTTCGCCCCGAGGCTATCTTTGCGAACTCGCCCGCAGTCTCGTTGTAGCGCCGGGCGATGTGGTTAAGCTCGAGCCCGTAGAACTTGTCTTCCAGGCGCCGAACCTCATCGCAGTAGGCCTCCATCTTCGGGTCGCGGCAGTGGGAGTTCTTCATGACTTGGTCGATGACGAGCTGCGAGTCGCCGTGAGCGTCGAGGCGTCGGACCTCTAGCTCGATGGCGATTCGCAATCCGTTGATCAGAGCTTCGTACTCAGCCACATTGTTGGACGCCGGGAAATGGAGACGCAGCACGTAGCGTAGGTGTTTCCCGAGGGGCGAGACGAAGAGCATGTCCGCGCCGGCTCCCGTCTTCATCAGCGACCCGTCGAAAAACATGGTCCAGAGCTCCGGTTGGATCGGAGCCGTCGGCAGCTGGGTGTCGACCCATTCGGCTACGAAGTCCGCCAGTACCTGGGACTTGATGGCCTTCCGAGGGGCGAACGAGATTGTCTCGCCCATGATTTCCACCGCCCACTTTGCGATCCTGCCCGAGGCCTCTCGGCACTGGATGATCTCCCCCAGGGGGAAGGATGACACCACAGTTACCGGATGAGACTCGAAGTAATGTCGCAACTTTCGCCTCGTCAGGATTACTGCATACAGTAGCTTCTGAACTTGTGGGTAGCGGACCTTGGTTTCGGATAGCACCTCACTGACGAAGTAAACTGGCCTCTGAACGGGCAATGCATGCCCCTCTTCTTGCCTTTCAACCACAATCGCGGCGCTAACCACCTGAGTGGTCGCGGCGACGTAGACCAAGAGGGCTTCTCCATCAGCTGGGGGTACCAAGATAGGCGCCTGGGTGAGGAGCGCCTTCAGGTTCCCGAGAGCTTCCTCGGCCTCGGGGGTCCAAGTGAAGCACTCGGCCTTCCTTAAGAGGCGGTACAGAGGCAGGCCTCTTTCGCCGAGGTGTGAGATGAAACGGCTCAAGGCCGCGAGACATCCCATGACCCTCTATACGCCTTTTAAGTCCTTGATGGGCCCCATGCTGGTGATGGCTGCGATTTTCTCCGGGTTGGCTTCGATGCCCCGCTCGGAGACGATGAACCCCAGGAGCATGCCTCGGGGCACCCCGAAGACACACTTCTCGGGATTGAGCTTGACGTCCTTTGCCTTGAGACACCAGAATGTCACTTCAAGGTCGGAGAGGAGGTCGGAGGCTTTCCTTGTCTTGACTATGATGTCATCGACGTAGGCCTCGACCGTGCGACCGATGTGTTCGCCGAACACATGGTTCATGCACCGCTGGTACGTTGCACCCACGTTCCTCAAACCGAACGGCATGGTGACATAGCAGTACATGCCGAAGGGCGTGATGAAAGAAGTCACGAGCTGGTCGGACTCTTTCATCTTGATTTGATGATACCCTGAGTAGGCATCGAGGAAAGACAGGGTTTCGCACCCAGCAGTGGAATCCACGATTTGATCGATGCGAGGTAGAGGGTAGGGAACCTTCAGACATGCTTTGTTGAGACCAGTGTAGTCTACACACATCCGCCATTTCCCCCCTTTCTTTCTCACAAGCACAGGGTTGGCAAGCCATTCGGGATGGAATACCTCTTTGATGAACCCTGCTGCCATCAGCTTGTGGATCTCCTCACCTATCACTCTGCGCTTCTCCTCGTCGAATCGGCGCAGAGGCTGCCTGACCGGTCAGGCTCCGACCCGAATATCCAGCGAGTGCTCGGCGACATCCCTCGGTATGCCGGGCATGTCCGAGGGACTCCACGCAAAGACGTCGGCGTTTGCGCGGAGAAAGTCGACGAGCACTGCTTCCTATTTGGGGTCGAGCCCGGAACCGATCCGGACCTGCTTGGAGGTGTCGCCACTGGGGTCGAGAGGGACGGCCTTAACCGTCTCCGCTGGCTCGAAATTGCCGGCGTGTCGCTTCACGTCTGGCACCTCTTGGGAGAGGTTTTCCAGGTCGGCGATGAGGGCCTCGGACTCGGTGAGGGCCTCGGCGTACTCCACGCACTCCACATCGCATTCGAACGCGTGTTTGTACGTGGGGCCGACGGTGATGACCCCGTTGGGGCCCGGCATCTTGAGCTTCAGGTAGGTGTAGTTGGGGACGGCCATGAACTTCGCGTAGCATGGCCTCCCCAATACCGCGTGGTAGGTCCCTCGGAACCCGACCACCTCGAACGTCAGAATCTCCCTTCGGAAGTTGGAGGGCGTTCCGAAGCAGACAGGAAGGTCGAGCCGTCCGAGGGGCTGGACGCGCTTCCCAGGAATGATCCCGTGGAAGGGCGCAGCTCCTGCTCGGACGGAGGACAGATCGACGCGCAGGAGCCTGAGGGTCTCGGCGTAGATGATGTTGAGGCAGCTGCCCCCATCCATCAGGACCTTGGTGAGCCTGACGTCGCCGATGATGGGATCGACGACGAGCGGGTATTTCCCCGGGCTCGGCACGTGGTCGGGGTGGTCAGCTTGGTCGAAGGTGATGGGCTTGTCGGACCAGTCTAGGTAGACTGGCGCCGCCACCTTCACCGAGCAGACCTCCCGACGCTCTCGCTTGCGATGCCGAGCCGAGGCATTCGCCGCATGCCCTCCGTAGATCATGAAGCAGTCGCGGACCTCGGGGAACTCTCCTGCTTGGTGATCTTCCTTTTTGTCGTCGTCGCGGGCCCTGCCACCCTCTGCGGGTGGCCCGGCCCGGTGGAAGTGGCGCCGAAGCATGACGCACTCCTCGAGGGTGTGCTTGACGGGCCCCTGATGGTAAGGGCACGTCTCCTTGAGCATCTTGTCGAAGAGGTTAGCACCTCCGGGGGGCTTCCGAGGGTTCTTGTACTCGGCGGCGGCGACAAGGTCTGCGTCGGCGGCGTCGCGTTTCGCTTGCGACTTCTTCTTGCCTTTCTTCTTGGCGCCGCGCGGAGTAGACGCCTCGGGAGCATCTTCCGACGGGCGGCCCTGGGGCTGCTTGTCCTTTCGGAAGATGGCCTCGACCGCCTCCTGGCCAGAGGCGAACTTGGTGGCGATGTCCATCAGCTCGCTCGCCCCGGTGGGGGTCTTGCGACCCAACTTGCTCACCAGGTCACGGCAGGTGGTGCCGGCAAGGAACGCGCCGATGACATCGGAGTCGGTGATGTTGGGCAGCTCGGTGCGCTGCTTCGAGAATCGCCGGATGTAGTCCCGAAGAGACTCTCCCGGCTGTTGCCGGCAGCTTCGGAGGTCCCAGGAATTCCCGGGGCGCACGTACGTGCCCTGGAAGTTGCCGGCGAAGGCTTGGACCAAATCCTCCCAGTTGGAGATCTGCCCCGGAGGCAGGTGCTCCAACCAGGCGCGAGCAGTGTCGGAGAGGAACAGGGGGAGGTTGCGGATGATGAGGTTGTCGTCGTCCGTTCCACCCAGTTGGCAGGCCAGGCGGTAGTCTGCGAGCCACAATTCCGGTTTCGTCTCCCCCGAGTACTTTGTGATAGTAGTCGGGGGTCGAAAACGGGCCGGAAACGGCGCCCGCCGGATGGCCCGGCTGAAGGCCTGCGGACCGGGTGGTTCGGGCGAGGGACTCCGATCCTCCCCACTGTCGTAGCGTCCCCCACGCCTGGGGTGGTAGCCTCGGCGCACCCTTTCGTCGAGGCGGGCCCGATGGTTGCGACGACGGTGCTCGTTGCCGAGGTGGCCCGGGGCCGCAGGCGCGGTGTTGCGCGTGCGTCCGGTGTAGACCGAGGCTTCCCGCATGAATCGGGAAGTCGCGGCATGAGGTTCCGAGGGGTACCCCTGCCTTCGGGAGGCAGAGCTCTCGGCCCGCGGGGCCGCAGCGCCTTCCAGGAGATTCTTGAGCTCCCCCTGGATTCGCCGACCCTCGGTGGTTGATGGCTCCGGCATCGTGCGGAGGAGCATCGCTGCGGCTGCCAGGTTCTGACCGACCCCGCTGGATGCGGGTGGCGGCCTGTCCTTGACATCGTTGGCGACGCGGTGCTGGAAACCCTGGGGCAGATGACGTGTTTCTCCGGCCGGGGGTTGGCCCGCCCATACCTGCCCAACGTCCCGGCGGATCGACTCGAGCGCTCTTGCTCCCTCGTCGAGCCTGGCCTGCGCCCCGCGGACTTGCTCGAGCTGTGGGTCATGACCCCCCGCCGGAACGGGGACCATAGCTAGCTCCCGCGGGATGTCGGCGCGAGGCACCGGCCTAGGGAGATCACCGTCCTCCGGCATGCCGAGATGGTCGCCTTCGGTGGGATCCCCTAGCTCGACGTGGAAACATTCGCGGCTCGGGCCGCAGTCCTTGTCGTCAAGGCTGCGGCTGCCGTCGGAATAGTCCGAGAGGCAGTAGTCACATGCGGTCATAAAGTCCCGCATGGCACTGGGGTTGCCAAATCCAGAGAAATCCCAGCAGATGCTGGGATCGTCATCTTCCTCGGACCCAGAGGGCCCGTAGGTCGAGACGTCCGTCAATCGGTCCCAAGGCGATCGCACACGAAACCCCAGTGGGGTTGCACTCGCCTCAACGTGAGCGCCCGCCAAAGCGAGGTCACTAGGCGGGTTGAGGCCGAGTCGAAATGACATAGGATGGGAATCAATCGGTACCTTTTGGTCGACGAGGAGCGACACAGTCACGTCGGGGACCGATTGCGCCGTCGTCTTGGGTACAAGGGCGACGTCCTGCAGGCCCTCCGCGAGCGTGCTGGCGTCGTCCACTTGCTCGGGATTGGCGTGTCGCGGGGGGACGACGCTCGCCTTCGTCTCAAACGCGAGGTTGACGCCCGACGCGCCCTCCGTTGGGGCGCTGGGGACGTCGGTTCGCTCGACAGCCGATGGAGCGCGGCCTCCCGCTCGGCCCTGGTTGCCCCGCCTCCTCCTCCGATGGCGGGGGAGAGGACGGGGCGAGCTCGAATGTTGTTCTTCCACCACGCGGGGAAGACGTCGTCGATTCCGCCGCCGGTGGGCGGGCTGTCGGCCGCCATTGTCGTCGTCGCGTGGCGGTGGAAGGAGTATCATGTCGTAGCTGCCGTCGAGAGACATGAACTCGAGACTCCCGAAACGGAGCACCGTCCCAGGTTGGAGAGGTCGTTGGAGACTGCCCATCTGGAGCTTGACGGGAAGCTGCTCGTCAACACGCAGCAGGCCCCTACCTGGCGCGCCAACTGTCGGCGTTTCGAGACCGGGGGGTCCCTAAGCCGACGAGTGAGTGTGCCGCGTGCCCCAGCCCAGATGGGTCGAGCGCGTGGGCGAGCGCGAAGGGGGGAAAAGCGAGGTGGCCGGAGACGAGTTGTGAGAGAGGTGGGAATCCCGCGGCCTTCGTGTTCGACCCGCGCCCAGGTCGGGTGCGCTTGCAGTAGGGGGTTACAAGCGTCCACGCGGGTGAGGGAAGCGAGCGGCCCCAAGAGAGCGCCTGCCCCGTCCTCGTCCCCGCGCGGCCAACCTTCTCTAAGAAGGCCCTGGTCCTTCCTTTTATAGGCGTAAGGAGAGGATCCAGGTGTATAATGGGGGTGTAGCAAGGTGCTACGTGTCTAGCGGGGGTGAGCTAGCGCCCTAAGTACATGCCTGTGTGGCAGCCGGAGAGATCTTGGCACCCAGCTGGTGTGGTGTCGTGGCTGTCGGAGGAGCAACGGAGCCTGGCGGAGGGACAGCTGTCGGAGCGGTTGGGCCCTTGCTGACGTCCCCTTGCTTCCGTAAGGGAGCTGAGAGCCGCCGTCGTCATGGGTCTAGCGGGGCGCCATCATTGCCTATCTGGCGGAGCTAGCCAGATGGGACGCCAGTCTTGTTCCCTGCGGCCCGAGTCGGCTCGGGGTAGGGTGATGATGGCGCTTCCTGTCGACGTGGCGGACTTGTGTCCTAGGTCGGGCGACGTGGAGGCTCCTCCGAAGCCGAGGTCGAGTCTGTCCTGCATGGCCGAGGCCGAGCCCGAGCTCCTGGGTCGGGCGAGGCGGAGGTCGTTCGGTAGAGGCCAGGGCGGAGTTCGTCGTCTTCCGGGGCCTAGCCCGAGTCCGAGCCCTGGGTCGGGCGGAGCGGAGTTCGCCGTCTTCCAGGGCCTTAGCCCGAGTCCGAGCCCTGGGTCGGGCGGAGAGGAGTTCGCCGTCTTCCGGGGCCTTAGCCCGAGTCCGAGCCCTGGGTCGGGCGGAGCGGAGTTCACCGTCTTCCGGGGCCTTAGCCCGAGTCCGAGCCCTAGGTCGGGTGGAGCGGAGTTCGCCGTCTTCCGGGGCCTTAGCCCGAGTCCGAGCCCTGGGTCGGGCGGAGCGGAGTTCGCCGTCTTCCGGGGCCTTAGCCCGAGTCCGAGCCCTGGGTCGGGCGGAGCTTCCTATGGCGCCTTTGGCAAGGCCTGACTGCCTGTCAGTCTCACTCTGTTAAGTGGCACTGCAGTCGGAATGGCGCAGGCGGCGCTGTCCTTCTGTCAGACCGGTCAGTGGAGCGGCGAAGTGACGGCGGTCACTTCGGCTCTGCCGGGGGGCGCGCGTTAGGATAAAGGTGTCAGGCTACCTTTGCGTTAAATGCCCCTGCGACTCGGTCGGTCGACGCAGCGATTTAGTCAGGGTTGCTTCTTAGCGAAGGCAAGGCCTCGGGCGAGCCGGAGATGCGTCTACCGTTAAAAGGGGGGCCTCGGGCGAGACGGAAACATCTCGGGGTCGGCTGCCCTTGCCCGAGGCTAGGCTCGGGTGAGGCGTGATTGAGTCGCTCGTATGGACTGATCCCTGACTTAATCGCACCCATCAGGCCTCTGCAGCTTTATGCTGATGGGGGTTACCAGCTGAGAATTAGGCGTCTTGAGGGTACCCCTAATTATGGTCCCCGACATGCGTCGACCTCTCCTCGCTTCGCTCGGGACGTCGTGCTAGGTCGCTCTATACTTGGTGCACACCCAGCCGGGCGTCGCGATGTTGTGCACCATGCGTCACCAGTCATCCTCACCATGGCCAGCAGCTTCAAAAACATGGACGCCCAAGCCTTTTTCCCCATCTTTCACGCCCACCTCGGTCTTCATCCTCAACCTTTGCCAGGAATTCGGTTAAATGGGCGAACTAGAATTTTATGGATGAAGAAGAAAATAAAGTCGAAGAGTGACGCTCGCTAGATGCTCGACAAAAGGCGTGAACCGAAGATTTATCACTATTCCTCAATTGCCGAATTAAATTTTATTGAGGTGAGTGATTCGCTACTCCTCCATAATAGATCGAAGCATGGAATGGTTTCGTATATTAGATGCGATAATTTTCTTGTCGTGGTTAGGATGCGTTGTGGCTGTATTAAATATTCGCTGATGTATCATATGTGCGATGTATGTTTGAATTGGTGACGAGAAGGATAGGTCCAGTATTTTTATTGACTAACCATCATATTTTTCAGGATTATGCCAGTTTTGTTTATTAAGATGTAGTCAATGCTCGGCTCTAGTAGTCATTATTTTCTATGTTTGGTGACCGATTAAATGTCTTAAGTTGATGAGAATGTAGATTAGACAAGGAGTGCTGAGGTAGACGTGTAGGTCTAGTACGCTTGAATCAGTTCTATGTTTACGACGTGAAGTATAACGATGATGCGTGGAATAAATTTAGTATTTAATTAATTAGCTGATGAGTTATGTTTAGGTTAATTATGTTTAATGTGTATAGTTTGTTATTCGTGATGTTTGCGTTAGGTTTGAGAAGCGTAATTATTGCGCGTAGTCGTATATTAATAACTAGTGTTTCCGTACAAAATTGTACAACGCCTCGCCGCTAGGTGTTTAAGTTCGTTATCGCGTAGCACTATTTAGGTTTGTAATATTCCTATTTATATGCGTTCATGTGCATCGTGCATCTCAATTAGGTACGATAATCGATCGCGTGAATGCGGAAGACGAGCCAAGTCGACTCCAAGCGCGGGCTACTCCGCACGGTGATGCTGATGGACGAACCTGTCTGATCAAGTGCCAGGATGTGAGATGCTCGCCAAGTGGACGTCACCTAACAAGCACTAACGTAGTGTTTATTCCAGGCAAGCCCCGGTGCATTTGCCCCTTCCTTGTGTTTTAAATGCTTTTTCACCTTATCTGATGCATTAGGTGATAGGAGTTGTGTGACGAACAATTGATGCATTACCATTCCTTGGTGTTGGAGCGAAGGCAGAAACGCCACCCTTCGCCCGAAGTCTCCACCGCTTAGCCCCTGCCCTGACAGACAAAGCAGGCAGGGACACCCTTCGCTTCATCGGCACCAGAGACAACACGGAGACCCTTCGCTCGATTCGGCACCAGACGAAGGCCTGCGGCGACGCCTCCCCGCGGCGCGGCCTCGGTCAGCTCCGAGGCCCACATGAGATCTGGCCCATTGTAACGGGCCCTGCGTGGCCGCGTTTGTGTTACGGGCCTAATTTGTAAAGGCGTACTTGTAATTACAGCTTGTAACCCCGCTTTATGGGAATATTCTGGGGATAAACTAGGTACCTGAGGGCACATGCGTCCTTAACACAAGGCGCCGTGCACTCGGATACCTATAAATACCCCCGCACAGTGCCCGTGAGAGGCCAGATTAACAGAGCTTTTGCCATCACGCGCGAGTGCCCTGTTGCCATCACCATTCACTCGTGTTGGGTCCCTTTGCTGTTGAGAGCAAGTTCCAACATTTGGCGCCCACCGTTCGTGCTACGAGACAACCACCCGCGATGGCACGCAAGAGAGCTAACCCGAAGGCTGACGAGGCTGCGAAGGCAGCACTGCTCGCCGCAAGAAAGGGCAAGGCCCTCGCCCTCACCCAATCCACCCACCAAGAGGCCACTGAAGACGACACCCTCCGCACCTGCGACCCTGAGGGACAACCCTCAGGCTTCGCACCTCCCTCAGGCTTCGCACCTCCCTCAGGCTTCGCACCACCGGAGAGCGCGGACCTCGCCGAGGACGGCGAAGTCCTCGGCATCTCAGCAGAAGAACAGCTACAGCTGCGCGCTCTGCGCCTCAAGAACCGCAACCTCCAGAGGCAGAAGGAGATACTGGAGGCCAAGCGCCAGCGTGTGTCCGCACTCGCCAAAGTGCGGCAGATGATACGCGACGAAGAGCACAAGGCCCAGGAACTCGAGCGGGAGATCGCGCTGATGCAGCGCGAAGGCCACCTCGGCCCGCAGCACGAGTCATCCCTCCAGCAGCGCGCACAAAACGAAGACACGCGCGAAGGCCACCCCGGCCTGCAGCATGAGCCACCCCTGCAACACCACGCGCAACCGGAGGACCCGCGTTTCCCCCAGCGCGACTTCACTTTCCCGCACGCCGCGCCATTCCAAGGGGTCAATTATCTCGATGAGCGAAGTCCCCTGGCGCCTCACCTGCAAGTGACGCCCTGGCCAGCTAACTTCCGGGCTGGGACCTACCCCAAGTACAACGGCAGCACCGACCCGGCTCAATACATAATGAGTTACCAGGTCGCCGTCGCATCGTCCGGGGGGGACGACGCCACAATGGCGAAGTCCTTCATCATCGCCCTCGAGGGCCCCGCACTCACCTGGTTCACCAGGTTGCCTCCGCTGTCCATCGATTCCTGGAGAAGTCTCCGGGACAAGTTCCTCCTCAACTTCCAAGGGTACCGCCCGGACACCGACGCCCTGGCCGAGCTCTCGCTCTGCAAGCAGCTAGAGAAGGGAATATTACCGCAAATTCCTGACACTCAAGTCACAGCTACCCTCAGTCGATGACCAGATTGCCATCCACTATGCTATCAGTGGTCTTCGCGCTGGCGTCCTTTACAGCCATTGCATCAGGGATCCGCCGAAGAACCTCCAAGAGTTATACCAGCTGTTCGAAAAGTACGCCAGATCCGAGGAGCTCCACCAGCGCAAGATTGAGTCCCAGCGGAAGCCAAAAGATGCTCCACAATCCAGCCGCACGTGGACAAGGACTCCGCAACCAGACTCCGGTCGAGATGGCCGCGGTCAGCAGCAAGTGCACAACATCGCCAACCAGCAGCCGGCCGCTGACCCCCTTCGTCGCCAGGAATATCCCCCCCAGGGCCGCGGAAGTGGAACTCGCGGCAGGGGCCGAGGGCGTGCGCCGCCACCCCCTCCACCACGCCGATTTTACTGCCTTTTCCATGGCGAAGACTGCGCCCACCAAACTAAAGATTGCCCCGAAGTGAAGGCCACCAGGGATAGAATGGCGAGGGCGCAGCCAGCCGACAACCCCAGAATTGTCGCGCATAATTACCAGCCACCCCCTCCACCATATATCCACGCTCCCGCCCCGCATCCACCGCACCACGCTTACCAACACCATCAGGAAGTACAAATCGTACATCCTCCGCCTCCACCACCACACCAGCAACAACAAAACATCCCCCATGCCCCAAAGCAGGAAGACTTCGCCGATCAACCTTATCGCGGAGTCATTCATATGATAACTGGGGGTCCAGCACCGACTTCGACACCAAGCGGCAGAAGCGGGACCACTACCGCAGCATAAACCATGTCGCCGTCACGGGCCCAGTTGTGCAGACGAAGTGGTCCCACATACCGCTCACCTTCGACGCACGGGACGTCGACTTGCGCAGCGCCCCCCACTGCGATGCCATGGTTATCAATTGCAGCGTGGCAGGCTGGGACCTACACAAGGTCCTCGTTGACAACGGCAGCCAGGCGGACATCATCTTCCTCCACGCCTTCGATCGCATGGGCATCAGCCACAGCCTGCTTAAGCCTTCGGACAACCCGTTGTATGGCTTCGGCGGCAAGGGCACCTTCCCCGTCGGCAAAATAGAGTTGCCCCTCTCCTTCGGTGTAGCACCCAATGCCCGAAGTGAGCAAGTGACTTTTGACATTGTGGATATGGTATATCCATACAACGCCATCATGGGTCGGGGCTCCATCAATAAGTTTGAAGTTGCCATCCACGGACTGTATTTGTGCATGAAGATACCAGGCCCGCTAGGCGTAATCACAGTCCGCGGTAACCAGCAAGCAGCGCGCAACATAGAGCGGGACTTCGTGCCTGGTCAGAGGAACGTGCACTGTCTCACGACACAGTGCGAGGTCCCTGCGCCCGCCAGCCCAACTGACAAGCAGCACGACAAGGCTCAGTTGCAGAGTCAGGATGGGACCAAGACTGTCCCCCTCGATCAGGCCACGCCCAAGCAGACAGTCACTATCAGCGAAGACCTTACTTCGCATGAAGAAGAGAAGCTCCTCTGCTGCCTGGCCAAGAATAAAGACGTCTTCGCCTGGTCCGCCCTCGACCTGGTCAGAGTCAGCCGATCCATAATCGAGCACAGTTTGGGAATCGACCCCTCGGTGCGACCAAGAAAGCAAAAGCTTCGCAAAATGTCCGATGAAAAGACAGAAGCCGCCAAGGCGGAGGTGCATCGCCTCCTAGAGGCTAAATTCATTGAGCCAGTGGCTTACCCCACATGGCTCTCCAATGTCGTAATGGTGCAGAAAAAAGCAGGAAATGGCGGATGTGCATAGACTTCACCAGTCTCAATAAGGCCTGCCCAAAAGACAATTTCCCGTTGCCACGGATCGACAAAATAGTCGATAGCGCGGCCGGATGCGAGGTCATGTCTCTCCTCGACTGCTTCTCCGGCTATCACCAGATATACATGAAGGCGGAAGACAAGGCTAGCACCAGCTTTATAACACCCTTCGGCACTTATTGCTTCATCAGAATGCCGGAGGGTCTCAAGAACGCCGGGTCCACCTTCTCCAGACTCACCAAAACAGTACTCGAGGGGCAGATTGGCAGAAATATATTTACATATGTGGACGACATCGTCGTCGCCAGCAAAAATAAGGAGGACCACCTCGCCGACCTGGCCGAGACATTCGCAAACATGCGAGACGCACGACTCCGCTTAAACCCGGAAAAGTGCGTTTTCGGTGTTCGCCAGGGCAAGATATTGGGCTACCTGGTGTCGCACCGCGGCATCGAGGCCAACCCAACCAAGATCCAGGCCATCATCGACATGTCGCCTCCGCAGTCCACCAGGGATGTCCAGCGTCTGACAGGCAGATTGGCCGCTCTCAACAGATTCATTTCCAGGTCGGCCGAGCGAAGTCTTCCTTTCCTCAAAACTCTCCGCGGCGCAAAAGACTTTGCCTGGGGGCCGGAGCAAGCAGCGGCCTTCGCCTCATTAAAGCAGTACTTAACGGAGCTGGCCACCCTCACGAGCCCCGACTCCTCGCTCCCCTTATTGCTCTATGTCGCGGCTTCGCCGCACGCGGTCAGCGCGGCACTAGTGCAGGAGCAGACAGTCGAAGGCGCTGTCAGACAGTGCCCTGTTTATTACGTCTCCGAGGTCCTGACTCCGTCCAAATGCAACATGACAGAGCTGGAGAAGATCGCCTACGCAGTCGTTATGTCCTCGCGCAAGCTGCGCCATTATTTTGAAGCATTCAAGGTCCGCGTCACCTCAGATAGGGGGCTCGGCGAACTGTTTAGAAACCCGGAGGCATCGGTGAGGATCGCCAAATGGGCAGCCGAACTCTCCGGCTACCACATCAGCTTCGAGCCCAGGACAGCCATCAAATCGCAAGTCCTGGCAGACTTCGTCGTCGACTGGACCGGGCCAGTAACACAGCCGGACCCGACCATAGAGAAGGTCTGGACGATCCATTGCGACGGCGCATGGTGCCATGCGGGGGCAGGCGTCGCTGCAATCATAACATCACCAGTCGGGGTCAAGCACAGATATGCAGCACGACTCAGCTTCAATCTGGAATCCGACAGGTGCACAAATAATATAGCAGAATACGAAGCAGTCATCCTCGGCCTCCGCAAGCTGAGGGCCCTCGGAGTCACCACTTGCATCATCAAAACAGACTCCAAGGTGGTTGCCGGCCAGGTCGAGAAAGACTATGCAGCCAAGGACCCCGCACTCATGCAGTACCTCGCGGCCATCCGAAGTCTCGAGAGGCAGTTCAAGGGGTTCACCGTGCAGCATGTGGACCGGGCCAAGAATGAGGAGGCCGACGCATTGGCCAAGGCCGCGGCCAGGGGCGAAACTCTGCCCTCCGACGTGTTCTTCCACGTCATCGGCACGCCAGCAGTCCGGAGCCCCGAAGGGCTCCAAATAACCAATGACAGCGAGGGCCACCGTACAGTCAACCTCATCATGACCGAAGACTGGCGAGCACCCATTACCCTGTTCCTGCAGGGGTATTATCACCCAGCCGACATCAGTGAGGCCAAGCGCCTCAGACATCGAAGCCGGGACTTCGCTCTGATTGAAGGCCAACTCTACAAGAAAGGGGTCAGCCAACCAATGCTTAAGTGCGTCACCGAGGCCGAAGGCATGCAGGTCCTACGTGAAGTCCACAGTGGCACGTGCGGCTCGCACGCGGGGCCAAGGGCCCTAGCTGCTAAGGTGATCCGCCAGGGTTTTTACTGGCCCGCAATGATTTGCGCCGCGAATCGGGTCACTCGGTCCTGCGAAGCCTGCCAGAAGTTCTCTCCTCGGTCAGGCGGCCCTTCGCAGTACACAAAGCTGATCGCCCACACATGGCCTCTCCAGCGCTGGGGTCTCGACATTGTTGGACCCCTGCCCACCGCTCAGGGGAACCTCAAGTTCGCCTTCGTCGCGGTCGAGTACTTCACCAAATGGATCGAGGCACGGGCTGTCTCCACAATAACATCAAAGACTGCCCAAAAATTCTTCTGGCAGAACATCGTTTGCCGCTTCGGAGTACCGTCCGAGTTAACGGTCGACAACGGCAAACAGTTTGATAACCAAGACTTCAAGGATTTTTGTTTCTCCATTGGCACCAAGCTTGCCTTCGCCTCAGTCTATCATCCGCAGTCCAACGGGGTCGTGGAGCGCGCCAACGGAAAAATCTTCACAGCTATCAAAAAAATGCTCCTCGATGAAAAAAAGGACAGATGGAGCGATTTCTTACCTGAGGCAGTCTGGGCACTAAACACGACTGAGTGCAGGGCGACCGGGTTTACTCCCTTCCGTCTGTTATACGGATCGGAGGCCATGACCCCGCAGGAAATAAAGCACGGGTCCCCGCGAACAGTCCCGTCGGCCGTCCCGGATGTGGACGAGCCAACTTCAAAGGATCTCATCGACGGAGACCGTGTCTTCGCCCTACAGGCCCTGAACAAGTATCAAGCCCAGACCAAAGCATGGCGCGACCACTCAGTCACCCCGAGGGAGTTCAGCGAGGGGGACCTCGTGCTCATTCGGACAGCTCGGACGGAGTCCAAGGGCAAGCTGGAGCCCAGGTGGGAGGGCCCTTTCATCGTCAAGACAAAGGCTTCCCCCAGCGCTTACAGGCTCACAACGCCAATCGGCGAGGACCTGGAGCATTCCTGGAACATTGACAACCTCCGCAAATTTTTTGTTTGATTCCCCAGGGCCGTCTTCGCCCTTGTAATTCGCAAAAACATTCTTGCACCGGCCCGCACTCTTTTCCTCCCGGGGGTGAGGTTTTTAACGAGGCGGAGCCATGTAATATATGCGTAAAAAAATCCCCCGCAAAAAGACATGCGTCGAAAAAGACCGCGATGACGGTCTTCGACATTCGACCACCACGAGGTCACCGCGAGGCTAAGCGCTAGCTACCCTCGCGTGCGACAAATCCGCGCAAAAGTCGCCTAAGGGTGCAGCCGGATTAGCACAACAAGTGCGAAAAAAATCTAAGTCTATCGCGAAGACTATCCGCGCAAAAGTCGCCTAAGGGTGCAGCCGGATTAGCACAACAAGTGCGAAAAAAAATCTAAGTCTATCGCGAAGACTATCCGCGCAAAAGTCGCCTAAGGGTGCAGCCGGATTAGCACAACAAGTGCGAAAAAAAAATCTAAGCCTATCGCGAAGACTATCCGCGCAAAAGTCGCCTAAGGGTGCAGCCGGATTAGCACAACAAGTGCGAAAAAAAATCTAAGTCTATCGCGAAGACTATCCGCGCAGAAGTCGCCTAAGGGTGCAGCCGGATTAGCACAACAAGTGCGAAAAAAAATCTAAGTCTATCGCGAAGACTATCCGCGCAAAAGTCGCCTAAGGGTGCAGCCGGATTAGCACAACAAGTGCGAAAAAAAAAATCTAAGTCTATCGCGAAGACTATCCGCGCAAAAGTCGCCTAAGGGTGCAGCCGGATTAGCACAACAAGTGCGAAAAAAAATCTAAGTCTATCGTGAAGACTATCCGCGCAAAAGTCGCCTAAGGGTGCAGCCGGATTAGCACAACAAGTGCGAAAAAAAAAATCTAAGTCTATCGCGAAGGCTATCCGTGCAGAAGTCGCTTAAAAGTGCAGCCGGATCAGCGCAACAAGTGCGAAAAAACCGAAGACTATCTGTGCAGAAGACACCTAAGGGTACACCTGGACTAGCACAACAACGGCCGAAACGACAACATCAAACCATCCACGCCAAGACCAATTATAATCAAGCAAGCACAGCGCAGCCGAACGAATCAGTTAGTACAAAACGCCTTCACACACATGCACGCGAGGGCACACAATTCCACCATACAAGCCTCGACGTACACAAGCGAGGGCACCACACTCTACATCGGCTCAACCTTAGGAATAATTCCCATCTCCCTATAATTAAATAACATTATCCTGAGCTCCTCACCCGCAAAAAGCCTTCGCAATTCCCCTTCACCTACACCCTCGGCGGTCGGCAGGGACAACAGTTCCTGCCGACCAGCCCCACTCACACGAAGCAGAGCCCGCTCCTCCGCGTTAACCCTACGTTTTGCAACCGCCCTTCGTCGACGGCGCCCGGTGCTCGGGCCTGGCGCGTCCGACGCGTCCGCGGCGTGTGGCGAGGCCTCCGCCGCAGCCACGTCCAAGGCCGCAAAATAATCCAAATTCTCTTCCGACGACTCCTCAGTCCACTCAACCGAGCTCCCGGAGTCAGCAAAGTCAAAAAACTCAGATGCAGACCCACTATATTGATTACCACCTTCCGCGGTCGAGGCCGCCAAAAACTTAGTAGCAGTGGTTGCGTGCGCAGGCCCAAAATCTTGAACCTGCGCAGCAACCAAAGTTCAGTACAACATCCAAAATTCCCTAACCCTAAACAACCACTACGCCACCTGCGAGGGCCCTGACGCCGCGGGTGCCTCCGCCGTTGTCTCCGCCGCCACTTCCGCCATTGTTTCCACCGCCTCCGCCGTCGGATCTTCGACGGTCGGCGCAGCTGCTGCGAGGGCATCGGGAGCGCCTTCGGCCACCTTCAGGGGCAGGTCTTCAACTGTCGCAGCAGATGTGGGGGCGCCTGGTGCCTCTTCCGTGGTCTCCGGGGCCGGCTCCGGGTCAGGCAGGGCGTCGTTCAGTGCTCCGAAATCGTCCACCCGCTCGCCTCGCTCCGCCTAAAACAAAACATACAAAAAGTCAGCAAACACACGCACAGACCACATCCAGCAAACGCCGAACAAACGACAACGTTACCTGAGCCCTCGCAGCCTCGGCCCGCTCCCTGACCACTTCACCACCATACAGACCCCACATCCGGTCATAGAGGGCGCCGGCGGACTCCTTCACCACGGGGTCTTCGACCTTATAGATGTCTCGCCCAAAATCTTCATCTGCCTGGTCGAAGGCCTCATAGTGCCGGCACCCTTCGCGAGAGAGTGCGTTCATTGCCCCCTCGCAGGTGACCAGGGAGGCGAACGACATTAATCCACCCAAGACAGTGGGGAGCTCCTGCAGCTCCTCTTGCACCCATTCCAAGCAGCGAAGCCCGGCCTCTCGCTCCGGCACCACGAAGTCACCGGTCCGTGCACCCAGCTCGCGGTATGTGGCCATAAGCTGTGTGCGCGTCCGTTCGGCCTCCGTTCGCGCCGCGGCTTCGGCCCCCTTCGCGCGGCTCTCCAGAGCGGTGAGCCGCCCCCGCAGGTCTTCGGCGAGATCCTTGGCAAGATTGGCCTCCGCCCGTGCCAGCCTAGCCTCCGCCTGCGCGGCCTGCTCCTTGGCGACGGCCTCGTTGGCCTCCCTCCTCTCCCCCGCCAGCTGGCGCCGGAGGTCAGCCTTTTCCTCCTCCAGGGCGGCCACCTTGTCCGCCAGTTTACGACACTTGCTGTCGGAGGCAGACTTCTCACGGACAGCGTCAGCATGTTGCGTCCGAAGTCTCTCGACTTCGGCAGATAAGGCTGCCGTAAGTGCCCCCGACGCAGTACGGCTGGTGAAGTCAGCCACCTGCAGAGCACACGTAAGGCCATGGCCGTAAAGAAAGAAAAAAAAAAGCTCGGCGGACCTGACTCAGCGCCTCCGTCGCCTGACTCAGCGCCTCCGTCACCCCTTTCAGTCGGCGGGTCACCGCGCCAGCCTCGTCTCTGACCAACGCGAGGGCCGACACCTCGCCTCCGGCGCCAGGGGCCCCGCCCCTCGCCTTCGACGACAGCGCAGCCGTCGCAATTGCCGCGGCAGGCACAACCACAGCAGGCCGGCCTTCGTCCGACCCTGCAACGCGTCAACGAGTGTAAAAAAAAAAGAAAGGCGGCCGGGTGACTTACCCCCAAGATAATCGTCCACACTGATATCGGTGCCGAAGTCGGCAACGCGCTTGCCCGGCGGCGGCAACGTTCTGGCCGCCTTCGCAGCCTCCGCCACTCCGCTGGCCGGCGGCACCACCTTCGTCAGTTTGGAGACCCCGGCGCCCGCCGTTGTCTCCGGCGCCTTGCTAGGTGCAGAGGCGCCCGCCTTCGCCGCCAGCGGCGGTTTGCCTCCGCTGGAGGCCGCAGCCTTCGCCGCTCCCCGCTGCCTTTTCGGCCGGGCTTCATGAATCCTGACGGTCGCCTGGCGTTTTTGCGCCGCCCCTTGGCGATCCTTGTCCATCACTGCCCACACAACAGCATCGATATTTCGCCCGTAAGGAAAAACTCTCCACTGACGAGCCATACGAGACGTAAAACAGTCTTCCTCAGCCGCGCAGGGGACAGGAACATTTCTAGGCCAGCAGCCCCCGGTAACCCTCAGCATCCGAGCCGAGGACTCCCGGAGCTCGGGCGAAGACATCCTCTCCCCTGGGGCCGCACATGTCCTCATTAACTCTCTAGCAAAACTATCAGACACCCCAATTCCTCCCATCGCAGTACCTAATTTTCTCTTTTTTGAGGAGGGGGCGGCCGTCAGCGCAGGGTCGCCTCCAGTCTCCACCGCCGGCTTCTTCCCACGGCGGTCCGCTTCGTCTTGACCAGGGTAGCCGTCGTACGGCAATTGATTTAATTCGAAGACCCTGTTCAAACGTTCATTTGACCCGCGAATATCAAAGCTGCGCTGGCCTTCCGTCCTCGCCACGTACCGCCGCACGAGCCGCACCGCCAAGTCCTCTGCATCACGCACAAAGGCGGCCGGGTCACGGTTTCGCAAATTCAGTGCGAAGGCAGGACTTCGCACCACCCTTCCTCCGTGAAAAGGCATCTGGCGAGGGCACACTTCGCCCAGCGCCCAGCCGTGCGCCAAGGGCCAGACCCCGTACGCCACAAACTCTTCAACTAAATCACGACCACTGCTCTGGCCGGCGGCGCACCGAAGGGCCCCTTCGTCTGCATCCTCTTCTGCCACTTCAAAAGGCGGATACGCAGAGTAATAGTGAGAGCACATCTCAGACACGGGGAGTCCTTCATGGCCCTCGACAGTAGCCTCAGCAACGTAAAACCAAAATTCATTCCAATTGCCCCACTTGTTGCGGGCGCACGGAACCAACTCCACTACTGGCATTGTGGTCTTGCCGGTCTTCGGCGTGAATGTGCACGACCCAAACTGGGCAACTCCGTCCTCAACCACCCTCTTCTGCCAATGCAAGCAGTAATTCTTCGCAAAAACTTCAACCGACGGCTGTCCGCCGTACGAAGTCGTCGCTCAGACATACTTCGCCAGCGCCACCACGGCGTTCGGTGTCAGCTGATGAATTTGAACGTTGAATCTACGCAGGACTTCGCCAACAAACCGGTGCGCAGGCAAGCGGAGACCGGCGACGAAGAACGCCTCGAAAACAACCAACTCACCCTCCGGCTCGGGGACTTCCTCCGTCCCCGGAGCACGAGCGACTCCGCCGCCAAAGTAGCCCAAGCGCTGCATATCTTCAACGCGGGCCGACGTCATCCGTGACACACCAAAATCAACAGAGTCGCCGGCGCGCAGCTCCTCCACCATCACGTTACTCAACGTCTCCTCAGACGAGGCGGCGGCCGGCGGCGTGGCGTCGGCGGAAGAAGAAGAGGATGGCATTGCTACGTACCGTCGGCGGCAGCGGGCGGTCTGCTTCACTCGAGCCAGAACTCCGACGAGCAAAGGGAGCAGCAGAAGAAGAGGAGCAGAAAGACGGCGGGCGCGGCTAGGGTTTTCACGGAGCGCGCAAGGCAAAGTGCAAACAGCACCGTCCCCCGCCCCCTTTTATAGGCAGGGCGCGGCTCCTCGGGAAGCCCGCAATCCCACAGGGCGCGACGCTTCGGAAAACCCGCAGTCCAACAGTACGATGTCCATCAACGGTCACATCAAAAACCCCCGCGGAACCACTTCGAGCGAGGGCAGCGTCTCCGCCATCTAGCGACGTCTTCGGCACCAGGTGACTTTGTCGAACTGGTCCCTCGGAGGGCAAATGTTGGAGCGAAGGCAGAAACGCCACCCTTCGCCCGAAGTCTCCACCGCTTAGCCCCTGCCCTGACAGACAAAGCAGGCAGGGACACCCTTCGCTTCATCGGCACCAGAGACAACACGGAGACCCTTCGCTCGATTCGGCACCAGACGAAGGCCTGCGGCGACGCCTCCCCGCGGCGCGGCCTCGGTCAGCTCCGAGGCCCACATGAGATCTGGCCCATTGTAACGGGCCCTGCGTGGCCGCGTTTGTGTTACGGGCCTAATTTGTAAAGGCGTACTTGTAATTACAGCTTGTAACCCCGCTTTATGGGAATATTCTGGGGATAAACTAGGTACCTGAGGGCACATGCGTCCTTAACACAAGGCGCCGTGCACTCGGATACCTATAAATACCCCCGCACAGTGCCCGTGAGAGGCCAGATTAACAGAGCTTTTGCCATCACGCGCGAGTGCCCTGTTGCCATCACCATTCACTCGTGTTGGGTCCCTTTGCTGTTGAGAGCAAGTTCCAACACTTGGAAACTCCTTAATCCCGGTTTTATAAAAAGAACTGATAATGCTTAGCCCTGCTTAGAAACTGAAAAATCATTTCTTTTCAAAAAGAATGATTGTGGAACATTGGTTATGGGCCTTTTGTTTCAAAAATCAAAGCAAACTTATGGTGATGATTCCACTTCGGCCGGAGTGGGTTCATCATTCGGAAAAGAGTACCCCTGTCGGGTACCAAAAATGGGAAAATGGTTTGAATACATCTAGACCAGACGCTGAGCAGACTTGGTCGCCGTCTGTGTCGATTAAGGACCGTTCGATGTAGGCCTATTGTGGTGGAGACTTTGCAACTATCCACATGCTCTGGTAAGCCTGAACCCGGCTATTCCATATGTGAAAAGACAACCGCGCACTGGGCATGGGAGATGGTGGGAGTAGCGTGTACCCTCCTGGCTAGAGGCGAGATGGAGGAGTACTATGCTCCCAGGTAGCGCGGACCGGTTCACGTTGTGGAGGATCTGTGGGAACGGTTGACATATGCAAGGATTAAGTGCTACATATGTCGTGTGGTTAGGGATCCCCAGCTGGGTATAATCGGTTCGAATCGTCGTTGCTCATCGGTCATGGAGACTCTACCCTCCGACCACTCATCGTAGTTCACAAGTGAAACATGATTGTAGTTGGTTAAAAGAAAGCTAGATTAGGACAAGTGAATGCTCTAGATTAGGCAAATCTAGATTCAGGAAAAGTACTTAACTTGTGAAGTAAAATTTTGGCATAAGGATTCACTACTAGTAAGCTCTTCTGCAAAATGAGTCTTTGAAATTTGGTAAGCCTTACCTTGATTCCTAATCAGCCAGCATATCCTTGAAAGTCTTTTCTTTAGTCGGGTAAGTCTTGCTGAGTAATTCCATACTCAGGGTTTTATTCCCTGTTGTTTTTCAGGATATAACTTTGTGCTGATGTTGATGGTGTTAAGTGTCGGTGGGCTCGGCCTTCTTATAAGTCTAAGTAACTCTTCTATACTTCTTATTGAGGATGGTCACTTGAGCTAGCATATATTTGAAAACTACAAATAATTTATAACAGTTCAAAGTTATTTCTTTGAGTCACTTTGGTAATCACTCCGATCATGTATAATGTAAACTTGATGTAACTTGTAAAATTTGGTAATAAGATTTCCGCTGCAAATGGTTGGTGTGTGATTGGTGTTTACTTAATCCTGCGGTCCTGGTTGTAAGTGGTTTATCCGGTGTCCTTGGGGCAATCGGACGGATCCTGTTAAGTTATCTGGTGCACATGCATAGCAGTCTGAGGTCTTTGAGACAAGGATAGGTGCATGTGGGCCCGATAACTTGAGAGGTTCTCCCACAGACCCCCACCAGGGCGAGCGAGCTGATGGACATCGCCACCAAGTTCGCCTCTGGCCAGGAGGCGGTTGAGGCCATTTTCTGGAAGGACAAGCAGCCCCAGGGCCGCCCACCGGAAGATGCTCCCGAGGCGTCAACTCAGCGCGGCGCCAAGAAGAAGGGCAAGAAGAAGTCGCAAGCGAAACGCGACGCCGCCGACGCGGACCTTGTCACCGCCGCCGAGTACAAGAACCCTCGGAAGCCTCCCGGAGGTGCCAACCTCTTCGACAAGATGCTCAAGGAGCCGTGCTCCTATCATCAGGGGCCCGTCAAGCACACCCTTGAGGAGTGTGCCATGCTTCGACGACACTTCCACAAGGCCGGGCCACCCACGGAGGGTGGCAAGGCCCTCGACGACGCAAAGGAGGAAGATCACAAGGCAGGAGGGTTCCCCGAGGTCCTCGACTGCTTCATGATCTACGGCGGGCAAGTGGTGAACGCCTCGGCTCGGCACCGCAAGCAAGAGCGTCGGGAGGTCTGCTCGGTAAAGGTGGCGGCGCCAGTCTACCTAGACTGGTCCGATAGGCCCATCACCTTCGACCAGGCCGACCATCCAGACTACGTGCCGAGCCCGGGGAGATACCCACTCGTTGTCGACCCCATCATCGGCAACGTCAGGCTCACCAAGGTCCTCATGGACGGAGGCAGCGGCCTCAACATTATCTACGCCAAGACCCTCGGGCTCCTGCGGATCGATCTGTCCTCGGTCCGGACGGGCGCTGCGCCTTTCCACGGGATCGTCCCCGGGAAGCACGTTCAACCCCTCAGAAAACTCGACCTACCCGTCTGCTTCGGGACGCCCTCCAATTTTCGAAAGGCGACCCTCACGTTCGAAGTGGTCGGGTTTCGAGGAACCTACCATGCAGTGCTGGGGAGGCCATGCTACGCCAAGTTCATGGCCGTCCCCAACTACACCTACCTCAAGCTCAAGATGCTGGGCCCCAACGGGGTCATCACCGTCGGGCCCACGTACCGATACGCATACGAATGCGATGTGGAGTGCATGGAGTACGCCGAGGCCCTCGCCGAATCCGAGGCCCTCATCGCTGACCTGGAGAGCCTCTCTAGGGAGGCGCCCGACATAAAGCGCCACGCCGGCAACTTCGAACCAGCGGAGACGGTCAAGTCCGTCCCTCTCGACCCCTGCAACGACGCCTCCAAGCAGATCCGGATCGGTTCCGAGCTCGACCCCAAATAGGAAGCAGTGCTCATCGACTTTCTCCGCGCAAACGCCGACGTTTTTGCGTGGAGTCCCTCAGACATGCCCGGCATACTGAGGGAAGTCGCCGAGCACTCTCTGGATATTCGAGCTGGGGCCCGACCCGTGAAGCAGCCTCTACGTCGATTCGACGAAGAAAAGCGCAGGGCCATAGGCGAGGAGATCCACAAGCTACTGGCGGCAGGGTTCATCAAAGAGGTATTCCATCCCGAATGGCTTGCCAACCCTGTGCTTGTGAGAAAGAAAGGGGGGAAATGGCGGATGTGTGTAGACTACACTGGTCTAAACAAAGCATGTCCGAAGGTTCCCTACCCTCTGCCTCGCATCGATCAGATCGTGGATTCCACTGCTGGGTGCGAAACCCTGTCTTTCCTCGATGCCTACTCAGGGTATCACCAGATCGGGATGAAAGAGTCCGACCAGCTCGCGACTTCATTCATCACACCCTTCGGCATGTACTGCTATGTTACAATACCGTTTGGTTTGAGGAATGCGGGGGCAACGTACCAGCGATGCATGAACCATGTGTTTGGCGAACACATCGGCCGAACGGTCGAGGCCTACGTCGACGACATCGTAGTCAAGACGAGGAAGGCCTCCGACCTCCTTTCTGACCTTGAAACGACATTCCGATGTCTCAAGGCGAAAGGCGTGAAGCTTAATCCCGAAAAGTGTGTCTTCGGGGTCCCCCGAGGCATGCTCTTGGGGTTCATCGTCTCCGAGTGGGGCATCGAAGCCAACCCGGAGAAGATTGCAGCCATCACCAGCATGGGGCCAATCAAGGACTTGAAAGGCGTACAGAGGGTCATGGGATGTCTCGCGGCTCTGAGCCGCTTCATCTCGCGCCTCGGCGAAAGAGGTCTGCCTCTATACCGCCTCTTAAGGAAGGCCGAGTGCTTCGCTTGGACCCCCGAGGCCGAGGAAGCCCTCGAGAACCTGAAGGCGCTCCTCACGAACGCGCCCATCTTGGTGCCCCTCGCTGTCGGAGAAGCCCTCTTGATCTACGTCGCCGCAACCACCCAGGTGGTTAGCGCCGCGATCGTGGTTGAGAGATGAGAAGAAGGGCATGCATTGCCCATCTAGAGGCCAGTTTACTTCATCAGTGAGGTACTATCCGAGACCAAGATCCGCTACCCACAAATCCAGAAGCTGCTGTATGCGGTGATCCTGACACGGCGGAAGTTGCGACACTACTTCGAGTCTCATCCGGTGACTGTGGTGTCATCCTTCCCCCTAGGAGAGATCATCCAGTCCCGAGAGGCCTCGGGTAGAATTGCGAAGTGGGCGGTGGAGATCATGGGCGAGACGATCTCGTTCGCCCCTCGGAAGGCCATCAGTCCCAGGTCTTGGCGGACTTCATGGCTGAATGGGCCGACACCCTGCTCCCGACGGCTCCGATCCAACCGGAGCTTTGGACCATGTTTTTCAACGGGTCGCTGATGAAGACGGGGGCCGGCGCAGGCCTCCTCTTCGTCTCGCCCCTTGGGAAGCACCTACGCTACGTGCTACGCCTCCACTTCCTGGCGTCCAACAACGTGGCTGAGTACGATGCTCTGGTAAACGGGTTGCGAATCACCATCGAGCTAGGGGTCCGACGCCTCGACGCTCGCGGTGACTCGCAGCTCGTCATCGATCAAGTCATGAAGAAGTCCCACTACCGCGACCCGAAGATGGAAGCCTACTGCGATGAGGTTCGGCGCCTGGAAGACAAGTTCTACGGGCTCGAGCTCAACCACATCGCCCGACGCTACAACGAGACTGCAGACGAGCTGGCTAAAATAGCCTCGGGACGAACGACAGTTCCCCCGGATGTATTCTCCTAAGACCTGCATCAACCCTCCGTCAAGACCGAGGACACACCCGAGCCCGAGGCACCTTCGGCTCCGCCCGAGGCACCCTCGGCCCAGTCCAAGGTACCCTCGGCCCAGTCCGAGGTACCCTCGGCCCCCGAGGGTGAGGCACTGCGCGTCGAGGGGGAACCGAGCGAGGTCACGCCTAATCAAAGCTGGCAGACCCCGTACCTGCAATATCTCCACCGAGGGGAGCTGCCCCTCGACCAAGCCGAAGCCCGGCGGTTGGCGCGGCGCGCCAAGTCTTTCGTCTTGCTGGGAGATGGGAAGGAGCTCTATCACTGCAGCCCCTCAGGCATCCTCCAGCGATGCATTTCCATCGCCAAAGGCCAGGAGCTCTTGCAAGAGATACACTCGGGGGCTTGCGGCCATCACGCAGCACCTCGAACCCTCGTTGGAAACGCCTTCCGACAAGGATTCTACTGGCCGATGGCGGTGGCCGACGCTACTAGAATTGTCCACACCTGCGAAGGGTGTCAGTTCTACGCGAGGCAGACCCACCTGCCCGCTCAGGCTCTGCAGACCATACCCATCATCTGGCCATTTGCTGTGTGGGGTCTGGACCTCGTTGGCCCCTTGCAGAAGGCGCCCGGGGGCTACACGCACCTCTTGGTCGCCATCGACAAATTCTCCAAGTGGATCGAGGTCTGACCCCTAAACAACATCAGGTCCGAACAGGCGGTGGCGTTCTTCACCAACATCATCCATCGCTTTGGGGTCCCAAACTCCATCATCACCGACAACGGCACCCAGTTCACCGGCAGAAAGTTCCTGGACTTCTGTGAGGATCACCACATCTGGGTGGACTGGGCTGCCGTGGCTCACCCCATGACGAATGGGCAAGTGGAGCGGGCCAACGGCATGATCCTGCAAGGACTCAAGCCTCGGATGTACAACGATCTCAACAAGTTCGGCAAGCGGTGGATGAAGGAACTCCCCTCGGTGGTCTGGAGTCTGAGGACAACGCCGAGCCGAGCCACAGGCTTCACACCGTTCTTTCTAGTCTATGGGGCCGAGGCCATCTTGCCCACAGACCTAGAATACGGTTCCCCGAGGGCGAGGGCCTACACCGACCAAAGCAACCGAGCCAACCGAGAAGACTCATTGGACCAGCTGGAGGAGGCTCGGGACATGGCCTTACTACACTCGGCGCTGTACCAGCAGTCCCTGCGACGCTACCACGCCCGAGGGGTTCGGTCCCGAGACCTCTAGGTGGGCGACCTGGTGCTTCGGCTATGACAAGACACCCGAGGGCGGCACAAACTCGCGCCTCCCTGGGAAGGGCCGTTCGTCATCGCCAAGGTTCTGAAGCCTGGAACATACAAGCTGGCCAACAGTCAAGGCGAGGTCTACAGCAACGCCTGGAACATCCAACAACTACGTCGCTTCTACCCTTAAGATGCTTTCAAGTTGCTCGTATACCTCGTTCACACACCAAGTCTGGTCGTCAAGGAAGGGTCAGCCTTGCCTCGGCAAAGCCCGACCCTCCCTCGGGGGCTAGAAGGGGGCAACCCCCTCTGCGTCAAAATTTTCCTCGAAAAAAGAAAAAAAATCTTTTCTGCCAGAATGCCTTTCGTGCTCTTCGACTACTTCAAAAGTGGATCCTGAAAACGACGGAGTACACGTAAGCAGCCAAGGCTGACCGAGCCGAGGGACTCCTATGCCTTCGGGATACGGTACCTCACTCATCACCTTCTGCGATAAGTAACTCGCGCTCGAATAAGTGACTCCGCAGACCGAACAAGTCTTCATGCTCGAGAGCTCCTCTGCCGAAATGATTTTTTTGGCCTTCTCGACTGCGTCGGTAACAGAACCCTATGGACGAGTAAGAGCGCGCATAAGCGGTAAGGCCGACCGAGCCGAGGGATTCCTATGCCTCCGGGATACGGATACCTCACTCATCGCCTTCCGTGAAAAGCAACTCTCACCCGCACAAACAATTCTGTTACCGACAAATGAGTCCGGATACTCGAAACAAGAGGAAAAGAAACGCAGCTTTACAACACGACAACGGTGTGTTTAGGCCTCGGCGGCCGCAGAAAACATACACACACTACAAGACAACCTGATCCTGCAGGCTCGGACGTCGACAGCCGAAGGGGGCAGCAGCACCCACAGCATCAACTACACCTTCGGCGGGGTCTGACCTAGCCTCGGGCAGCGACGCGGTCAGAGGGCCCCCACTCTGAAGGACGACATCGGCACCACACCCGGGCCATCGCCGCCAGGGTCTTCTTCGAGAATCCGGCCCGAGCAGGCGGCTCGGCCGGCCACCCCGAGGCCTCGGCCAGCTGACCCCCAAAGACATCAGCTTGGCTTGTGGCCTCGGCAGCTCAACTCCGGCGTCGGTTCCGCCAGTGGACGACCCAGCCAGGCTCTGGCCGACTACACCTCCTTTCCGAAGCCAACTCTGCCTTCGTCCGTGCTGACACCGCTACCTCCGGCTTCGGCTCATCGAAGAGCGGCCGAGGGGTTCCTTTAACTAAGCAAGAGGGGCCTCGGACAGCAAGGCTGACCGAGCCGAGGGACTCCTACTCCTCCGGGATACGGATACCTCACTCGTCACCTTTGCACGAGGCAACTCACACTCGGTGAAGCGGTTCAGATAATCGATAAGGCGAGTCTTAGTGCTCGAAATGAAGAAAAAACACGGCTCCGTGCCGAAAATACATACACGTTCAGGCCTCGACAGCCGCACTGAACGAAACACCGGCACTCAAGGTGCCATTACAAACGGAACTCCGGTTCCATCCCCACGGCAGCAACGATGGCCTCAGGGCGGACGCCGCTGCAACCTTGCCCTCGCCCATGCCGACGCTCGAGGGGCGAGGACAAGTACAAAGAGCCAGAGGCTCGGAGCGCGGATGGTGGCAGTGATCCCGTCGGCGACGGGACTTTTCGAGCCGCATCCACCTCGGCACCGACGACCGGAGCGTCAGCCCATCGATAGATCCCCGCTCGGATCCTCCCGGACGAGCGGAGCACCGACCTCTGCGCAGAAGCCCCGTACTGTTGCAAAGGCAGGACAGCCCCAGGACACGAACGCCGCTCTAGCGGCGCGCGATGTCTTGGGCGGTCCACCCGTGCGCATGGCGCGACAACTGCCCTCGCGGCGAGAGGGGGCACCGGGAGCCAAGCCGGCGAGCCCAACGTGCTGGAGCTGGCGACACCCGCCGTCGCCCGGCCCCGCGCTGTCGAAGTCCGCCCCGCTCGCAGGGCCAGTGAGCGCCCTCTCCCTTGGATGCTGAAGGGGAGGCTGACCCACGAACCCGCGCGGGAGGTAGAGCTCCGGCTCAGCCCGGCCTTCGCCCCAACAAGGATGATGAACATCCTTGAAGCTGAGGGCGGAACCAAGATCGCAGCCCGGCTTGCTTCTCCCTGTCCAGAAGCTAGAGGTCACCGTCTTGGGTGACCACCGTCGAGGGGATGCAGCCAGGCTGCCTGATGAAAATCCTTGAAGCCGAACGATGGCTGAGAGGTACCAACTTCCACGAAGTTGCGTTCCTCCGACGACAAGGCGGAAGGACTGCGGGCATCCCCCATCCGGGGGCTCGGAAGGTGAAAAGGCACGATGCATGAGGGGAGCGCGGAGACATGGTTGCCCTCCAAGGGGGTCGCCCCCCTTTTAAAGGCGACTCTCCCCACTTGCGTCCTCAACCGTTGCGGGTTGAGTCTTCTCCGACACGCTCCAAGATTCTCCCCCCACGGCGCGGGGGCTGGGTCCCACACGTCATGCAAGCCGGTCCAGGGGAGAAGAAGCCAAACCGCCACGCGCGCGCGGTGCATGCAACCACCCGGCGGTTACAAGCACTCCTCCACTTTCGCCCAGACCAGCGGGTGAAAGGGCGGACAGCCATGCAGGCGGCATGCAACCGTGCCAAGTAGGCACACCCCTTCGACTCCAACGAGCCCAGCATGGAGGTCCAGGCCCACGCGTCATGCAACCGGCGTGCTGGTTGCTACGTGCGAGCAACTGCACCGCCACTCGCGCCACTACCGCGCCTCCTCGACTGCGGAGTCAATACCGCGACTCGAGGCAACCCTGCAGTGCCTGCCAAGCGCGATGGTCAAATGCGGTCAAAATTGGGCCGGCAGTAATGGCGGTGATAGGTGGGCAGAAGCAGCGGTCACGTCGTCAGCCAAGCTCACGTCCCATCCAGGGGCAGCGGGGGAGCCCTCTCTCACAGCGTGAAGACGGCGCGCCCGTGATCCGTTCCTCGAACGGCGCGCACACGCGCAACGACCGCCTCGCGAACCACTTGCCCCGTCGCATTAACTCCACGGCGGGATAGGCGGCGCCTCAAGCGGGAGAAGCAAGCGACGCTTCGCCTTCGCCATAATGACCACGTCAAAAGAGGTACGCCACGTCATTCGACTTCGTATCCTTTTCCTTTTCCTCTTTCTCTCTCTTACAACAGGGACCGGGAAAGGGGGATACCCCGAAAAGGACCCTTCTCCGTGAAGGAAACAGGCTCCGAGCCTCCCTACTGATCAGAGGTTCGAAGGCTGGCCCCTCGGGGGGGTTCAACGGCCGCCTCAGATCGACTGGGTTCTGCGCCCACCACTAGTCAGAGGTTCGATGGCCGGCCCCTCGAAGGGTTCAACGACCGCCTCAGGCCACTCGGGCTCCGCGCCCATTACTGATCAGGGGTTCGTAGGCTGGCCCTCGAAGGGTTCACAGTCGCCCCAGACACAGAGCGAGGGATGACCCTGGGTACGTTCGATACATAACCAAGGCTCGGGCTACGCTCCTGATGTACCCTAGGAAATTTCCGAGACCAGCGGGAGCGATCTTGTAACAGAATCCCATCAGAGGGAGGCATCGAGCCCTCGGACCCCGTCAAAGGGGACCAGGTCCGGCAGATCACCCGCAGGTACTTTTAGAGCGCGCCTCCGAGCCTCTAGCCGACCCCTAGCAAATGGGGCACAGGCGTCCGCTCAGATTACCCGCCAGCAGCTCACCGGAAACACCATGTTCGGCGCCCTCCGAGGGCAACATGGCGCTTTCCCCCCTCCTCCTTGCGGAAAGGCGACGCAGGGGCGTATGTAAAAAAGACGAGTCTGTCCTTGATCGTCCTCTCGCCCTATGCAGAGGCTCGGGGGCTGCTCTCGCAAACCCGGCTCCGGCCAAACTGTTGACAGCGTCAACATACCAGCCCGAGAACTTGGGACCCGACCGTGCACTCGGGCTACGGCCAGCTCGCATGAGGGAACAACTAGACCAGCCGAAGTGTTGCGAAACGCACTAAGACCTCGAAGGAGTAAAACTACTCCTCCGAGGCCTCGGGGGCTACACCCGATGGGTGCGCTCGCGCGCACCCACCGGAACAGAATGCAACCGGAAAAGGTTGGTCCCCTTGCAAAAAAGTGCGGCAAAAGCCTCCAAGCGAGTATTAGTACTCCCTTGGAGGCTCGGGGGCTACTGTCGGGGACCATAATTAGGGGTACCCTCAAGACCCCTAAATCTCAGATGGTAACCCCCATCAACACAAAGCTGCAAAGGCCTGATGGGTGCAATTAAGTCAAGGATCGGTCCATTCAAGGGACACGATCGTGCCTCGCCCGAGCCTAGCCTCGAGCAAGGGAAGCCGACCCTGGAGAACCTACGTCTCGCCCGAGGACCCCCCTCTAGCAACGGGCACACTATCGGCTCGCCCGAGGCCCAGTCTTCACCGGGAAGCAACCTTGGCCACATCGCCACGCCGACCGACCAAATCGCAGGGGCATTTAACGCAAAGGTGGCCTGACACCTTTATCCTGACGCACGCCCTCCAGTCGACATAGCCGAAGTGACCGCAGTCACTTCGCCGCTCTACTGACCGGTCTGACAAGAGGACAGCGCCGCCTGTGCCGCTCCGACTGCTGAGCCACCTGACAGAGTGAGGCTGACGGCAGCCAAGGCCGGCCTCGGGCGTCATAGGAAACTCCGCCTCGCCCGACCCCAGGGCTCGGACTCGGGCTCAGCCCCGGAAGACGGCGAACTCCGCTCCGCCCGACCCAGGGCTCGGACTCGGGCTCAGCCCCGAAAGACGGCGAACTCCGCCTCGCCCAACCCCAGGGCTCGGACATGGGCTCAACCCTGGAAGACGACAAACTCCGCCTCACCCGACCCCAGGGCTCGGACATGGGCTCAACCCCGGAAGACGACGAACTCCGCCTCGCCCGACCCGGGGGCTCGACCTCGACCTCGACCTCGGAGGAGCCTCCACCTCGCCCAGCCTAGGGCACGGACCGACCACGTCAACAGGAAGCGCCATCATTACCCTACCCCGAGCTGACTCGGGCTACGGGGAACCAGACCGGCGTCCCATCTGGCTCGCTCCACCATGCGAGTAATGATGGCGCCCCGCATGCCCTGTGACGACGGCGGCTCTTAGCCCCCTTACGGAAGCAAGGGGACGTCAGCAAGGACTCGACAGCCCCAACAGCTGTCCCTCTCGCCAGGCTCCAGCACTCCTCCGACGGCCACGACACCACGCGAACTGGGCGCCAAGACCTCTTCGGCTGCCACGATGGCATGTACTTAGGGCGCTAGCTCACCACTGCTAGACACGTTAGCACATTGCTACACTCCCCATTGTACACCTGGATCCTCTCCTTACGCCTATAAAAGGGAGGACCAGGGCCCTCTTACAGAAAGTTGGCCCGCGCGGAGAAGGACGGGACGGTGCTCGCGCAAGGCCGCTCGCTCCCACTCCCGCGTGGACGCTTGTATCCCCCTACTGCAAGCGCACCCGACTCAGGCGCGGGGCTAACACGAAGGCCACGGGATCCACTCTCTTACGTCTGCCTCCCTCCGACTGCCTCCTTTCCCCCTTCGTGTTCCGCCTCGCGTCGACCCATCTGGGCTAGGGCACGCGGCGACAATTCACTCGTCGGTCCAGGGACCCCCCGGGTTTCGAAACACCGACAGTAGAAGATCGCACAAGAATAGCGACAAGTGAAACAACGATTTTTATCCCGTGGTTCGACCAAGTAGAACACTTGCCTACTTCCACGTTGTGGCGTCCCAATGGACGAGGGTTGCACTCAACCCCTTTCAAGCGATCTAATGATACACTTGAATACCACTGTTTTCTTTCTTATTGTAGATGTTCCCTTTGCGAGGAATCTCCACAAGTTGGAGTCTCTCACCCTTACAAGATTGATCTCAATGAAAACCACAAGAGTAAGGGAGGGAAAGAAACACACGCAAGAGCTAGAGTCGCAGCAATGACACGCACACAAGTCAGGACACGAGCACACAAAACACAGCGCAACGAGTCTACAACTCAACAAGTGCTCAAATCTTAGTCACAGTGATCCGGATGCGTGCTTGCGGTGTCTAGGCGTCTTAGGATGTTCAATGGAGGCTTGGTGTTTTGGTCCATGCGCCTAGGGTTCCCTTTTATAGCCCTAGGTAGCTAGGAGCCGTTGGATCTCCATTTGGTAGGCAATTCTTGCCTTCTGTCTGTTGGCGTACCGGACAGTCCGGTGCACCACCCGACATGAACAGTGTCTGATTTCTTTCCTTCTCTGACAAAGTCGGTCGTTGAGCCCTCGGTCCCCTTGGCACACCAGACACTGTTCGGTGCACACCGGCAATGCGGTGCGGCCTATTGACCGTTGGCTCTGGCCACGCGTCGCCCGCTGATCGCACTGCTGACCGTTGGCACGGGCGTTGTTGGCTCACCGGACAGTCCAGTGAATTTTAGCCGCAGCACCCTCTGCAATTCTTGAGAGCAGCGAGTTCATCGTTGAGCTAGCCTGGGTGTCCGGTGCACACCGGACAATCCGGTGCACCGAAGGCTGGTGCAAGTCTGGCTAGACTTAGCCAAACTTCTCCAATCCATTCTCATTTTATTTGACAAGGTTCCTAGCACTTAGAGGAATATGTTAGTACCAAAAAAATTCGCTAAGGCTAGAGTCATACCTTGATTCTTGATTTGCATCTCTTTAACACTTAGTACATATCAACCAAAACAATATGTGTTGGGCATCTAATCACCAAAACATTTATAGAAATGGCCCAAGGGCACATTTCCCTTTCAATCTCTCCCTTTTGGTGATTTATGCCAACACATTAAAAGCAACTCAAAATGCAACAACATTTTCAAAGAGAAGCTAAAGAGTGCAAATTGAAGACTAATTTATCTCACATAGGATTTGGCATATTTGGATCACTTTTGCCACCACTTGGTTTATTTTAACAAAACAAATTATTTTTCCTATCTCTCTATCAAAACACTTGTTTTGACAAATGAAGAGATCTTTTAAGAGTAAATTTGATCAAAGCCACAAACTCCCCCTTTTTCACATAACAAAACTTCTCCCTCATAAGAGAACAATTTTGCAATAAGAGGGTTTTGATCAGACATAAATATTCTAACTCTACAATTTTTGAAATTCACAAGTGGTTGGTTGATCCATTTTCTTTGGCCTTAATTTCTCCCTCTTTGGCATGAAGCACCAAAACAGGAGACCTTTTTGGCCCTCTTAACCCCGTTGCCTCACCAAAATGTCAAATAAGAGCAAAAGGCAATGAGAACACAAGTACGAACTTATGACAAGATACACTGATACTGGAATGCAGTGGAAGCCCTTTCTTTATCAAGTTCAGTTTTCCCTTTCAATATACCTTTGAGACTATATCAAGAATACTCAACAAACAAGTTAGTCTCAAGGGAGTCAAGTTGTAGCACATCCTCCCCCTAAACATATGCATCATTTGCATAGGGACTTGTGAGGTCCGGGGATGACTCATACAACTTGAGCACCAAAAATAAGCAAGTAAAGACATAAATGCTTAAAGTAATATGATCAAAGGCATAGAACACATGTATGCTGTAGATCAATCCAAGTTACGAGAATCTAAGACATTTAGCTCACTACGCAACCTGCAAAACCTTTTCTCATCTAAAGGCTTGGTGAAGATATCGGTTAGCTGGTCCGAATCGATTATACTCAGCTGAGGATCTCCAATCACACGACATATGTCGCACTTAACCCTTGCATATGTCAACTTGCCACCGGGGTTCTTAAGACCAGATCAGGTTCACGCCAACCGAGAGCACAGATACACCATCGTCCAGCCTCTTGCCACGGAGGGTACACGCTACTCTCACCATCTCTCCACTCCCATTGCGTGGTATCTTATTATGGCCTTAGTCTGTCCGAGGCAAAGTTTACCCATGACGAGGCATGTGACCAGTTAAAGGGTCCTCGGTCATCAAGCCCACATCGAGACGGTCCTTAATCGACTCAGACGGAGACACTACACCGAGACTTTCTTCTCGTGCAAGTCACCTGCCCGGTCTCAGCTTAATCATTTCAAACCCCAAAGTTTGGTACCTGGCAGATGTACATCTTCTCCGGTGTTGAACCCATCATGGCCATGATGGATCCACCATCAAGTTTTATTTTCGAAAACAGTCCACCCATTTTGCCACATCATCTTTGAGAAAACAAAACGTTTTGTTTATCTAAAGCAAAACTAAGCACAAGAAAACTTTTGTAAAACAGGGATTAGGAAGTAATCCAAGGAAGGAGATGCATCAATAGTTTAGCACACAACTCCTATCACCTAATGCATCAAGTAAGTGAGAAAGATTTAAAAAGTATCAAGGAGGTGGCAAATGCACCGGGGCTTGCCTTGGTTTACAGGTGAATCAGGCTCAGTGCCACAGATGTCAAAATAAAAGTAGTTGCCTGCCTGATGGTCCTCAGGTGGTGGTGGTGGAGTCTTCTCTCCTTCTACTTCAACTTCTTCCTCGTTTTCTAAATATAACCATACATTATAATGAATGCTTATGTAATGCTCATGAGAGTGCAAAGATAATAAAAGTTTATTATCTAAAATCTTGAATACAATTTTCCTTCACGGATCTCCGAGAACTTAGGGTTTCCGGAGTCAACAGTGAAGTTCAAAGAGCAGGGAGTAGGGTTTTGGGTTCTAAGTATCAAACAAGGTCCAAATCATACCAAACTCTACCCAAAGTTTCTAAATAATATATAAGGGTCATCTAAAAAGTTTGGGGATTTTTAGGATTATTATCTATTTTCTAAAAATCCAGAAACAGAGTTTTAAACTGTTTTAAATACTCTATAATTTCTTGTTTGGATTAAAAATCATGAAACTATTTTTATTAGATTCTATAAAAAATTAGGAATCTAGCAAAATTGGTTTGGTATTTTTACCATTTTCTACAATTTTTTACAGATTTCCAAAGTTTCATAGAAAAGAAAAGAGGAAAACTTGAACAGTATTGGGCTCATTTTGACCAAGGTGGCCCAGCAGAGGCCGGATTCGCCCGCGCGCGCGTGCCTGCGACGACTTTGCAGAAACGCCCTTACCGGTTCAAGAATCAGAGTGGCGGCCCTAGGCACTATTCATACGTCTCACTGACATTTACAAGAACACCCCTGCGCTTCTATTCTTTCTCAGCTCGAAGTCCACGACGGCGAACCGCGCAGGGACGAACTCCGGCGAGCATGTATCAGCTGATTCACATGATGACCAGCGTTCTACTTTGGCAGAAACCGAATTCCAAGCCTAACAATCGTTTCCCCTCAACTAATTTCACCAATGGCACTTTAACCTACTCTGTCCATGGTGACCGTATGCCCAACGGACATCCCAAAGCGTTCCCGGCGATCTATGGTGGCTCAGTTCAATTGAACAGACCGCGAGGTATCCAGGGACCCTAAGGAAGCTAAAACAAGGAAGAAGGGGGTATGATCATATCTGGAACGAGCTGACCATGGTGAGGTGCGTTTTACGGTGGCGGAAACCGTGATTGGGGAGGATGAGAAATTAGCGAGCTCTGGTGATCGATTGAGGGCACGATTTGGTGGCTTGGTGCTTGACTACCTCACAGAACTCATGGCGTGCTCAATTTATAGAGTTCATGAGCGGTGTTGCTTAATTTGGCCGAATCGCGCTGGCGACCGAGAGGGGGGGGATGAGTCATGGCAGCGTTCTACCCTGGCAATCGCAGAGCGATAGAACTATGGCGGTCATCGGCTACTCACTATGGCTCATACGGATGTGATAAACTTCCTAAGGCATGGCGTCCACCCGGTAAACGGCGAACACGCCAGTGATTGCCGCTTGGCCACGTCGTCGGTGTGCACTGATGAACCATCACACTCACAGCACATTCTATCCCATCCGCGACGAGATTTTTCACCCCGCAATCGTTATCCTGCGTTTAATTCGGTGTGAATCACGACGATAGCACGAATCTGCGCGTGTGGTTGCCGGCGGCGAGATCTCTATGCTGGTGATCCAATCCGGTCACTGTACCATTGCGAGGCCCATTCAGTCATCCTGTGAGTCAATGTTTAGGGCGAATTTTCTCTCAAACTTTTATGGCAACATGACCAACGCTCTGCAGCAAAATTGTAGCCTAATAGACCAGCTTCATCTTTGTTATAGCAGTCCTAGTCGAATTTCTATGGATTTAGCTCAAATACGATCTCAAGTTTGACCAACAACGCTGGTGGCCATATTTCAGTCAGCAACCAGACTGACAGCCCAACTTGGCGCCTATTTTTCTCTTAATTTTGCATAACAACCATGCTTACTCTCTTAAGCAAAGTTATTCCCCTTTGATAGATCTACAATATTGCTGTGGTGACCTAGGGCAAAAACTTCATAATTTGAAAGTTACAGAGCCCCAAAGTTGAGCCATTACACTGAAATTCAAACTTGGTCAAAAGAGTTTAAGTATGGCTCTTTTGCAAATCAGTCCAAATCTCAAGGTTTTACTTGCAAATTCACATATTTGTGAACCATAGGACTCAAGACACCTAAACTTCATGGTTTTTGCACTTTAGTCCAAAAGTGCACTAATTTTGCACTTAAACCCCTAGGGTTTATGTTTAGGGCTTTCTAGGGTTCTTTTTGCAGTTTTTGATACCTCTAGGGTTTGGATATCCCATAAGTATATTCAAGGTGACATTTTATGGTCATCTCTAATAAGTTTTGAAGTTTTCTTTTGTTTAAATCTTGTTTGTTCTATTTCACCCACTCTAGGGTTCAGTTCCCTACTCCAGGGTTTTATTTGCAAAAGGTTATATCAATACAACTTGTTTGAAATTTTTGCCTAGTGAATGCACTCTAGGTGTGTCAAACATATGAAATGCCAATGCTTGTGATGTTATGCTCAAGTTTTAGTGACAGTAACACTAGGGGTGTTACATCCTTCCCCCCATAAAAGAATCTCGTCCCGAGATTAAAAGTCCTAGGGTAAGTAATGGAAAAGGAAATGCTTCACTCTTTTATTTCCTTATTTTTGGTACAAGGCAGGGGTGGTCTGGAGCTCACTCATTTATTACAACAATTATATACATATCACAATTTACATGAGGCTAGAAAGCCTGGGAAATTCTTTTCTAAAAAGTATCGAGTTTCCCATGTAGCCTCATCTTCTGAATGTTGGTTCCACTGTATCTTGTAAAATTTGAGAGTTCTTCTTTGGGTAATTCTATCCCTTTGATCCAAGACTCGAATAGGGTGCTCTGAATATGTCAAGTCTGGTTCTAGGGCAACATCCGTTACTTCGATGGTTCGATCAGGAACCCGAAGACATTTCTTCAGTTGAGACATGTGGAACACATTATGTACTGTAGACAAGGTTTTAGGTAGCTGAAGTCGGTATGCCACTGGTCCATACCTTTCAAGGATAAGAAAAGGACCAATGTATCGAGGTGCAAGTTTCCCTTTAACCCCGAAATGTGATATACCTTTCATTGGTGAAACCTTCAAATAGACATAGTCTCCCTCTAGAAAATACAAGGGTTGTCGTCGCTTGTCTGCATAACTTTTCTGTCGAGCTTGAGCTTTCTTCAAATTATGAATTATTCTTTGAACTTTTTCTTCTGTTTCTTTTACCATGTCAGACCTGAAAAAGTACCTTTCCCCTGGTTCAGACCAATTTAACGGAGTACGACATCGTCGTCCATATAAAGCTTCGAAGGGTGCCATCTTAATGCTTTCTTGATAGCTATTATTATATGAGAACTCCGCTAATGGTAAACAATCATCCCATTTTTGTGGAAATTCCAGAACACATGCCCGCAACATGTCTTCGAGTATTTGATTTACCCTCTCAGTTGGACCACTAGTTTGAGGATGATAGGCCGAACTATGGAGCAATTTAGTACCCAAAGCCTTGTGAAGTTCTTCCCAGAATTTGGATACAAATTGAGGTCCACGATCCGACACTATGGTCTTTGGAATGCCGTGCAAACTGAGAATACGAGCAATGTACAGTTGTGCATATGCAATTACTGGATATTTTACTTTAATTGGAAGGAAGTGGGTGATCTTTGTGAGTCGATCAATAATATCCCAAATGGAGTCAAAGCCTTTTGCAGTTTTGGGTAATCCCACAATAAAGTCCATACTAATATCTTCCCATTTCCATGTTGGTATTGGTAGAGATTGTAATGGACCGGTAGTCTTCATATGTATGGCTTTGACACGTCTACAAGTGTCACATTTTGCCACATAGCGTGCGATCTCAATCTTCATCTTCGTCCACCAGTAATGTTGTTTTAGATCATGATACATCTTAGTGCTTCCGGGATGAATAGAATAGCGACTAAGATGTGCTTCATCTAATATTTGTTGGCGGATTTCTTCATTCTTTGGCACAACTATGCGGTTGTTGAACCATACAATGCCTTGGTTATCTTTTCTAAAGCACTTGGCTTTTCCGGCCTCTATCTTCTCATGGATGTGCCTTATACCCTCATTATCTTTTTGAGCATCAATTATCCTTTGTAAAAGGACTGACTCAAGCTTTAGCTGATTTAGAGTTCCATGCTGAATCATTCCCAGGTTTAAATTCTCCATTTCTTGGCATAACATAATGTCAGAAGTTTCCATTGTAAGACAATGACAAAAAGTCTTATGACTTAAGGCATCTGCCACTACATTAGCTTTGCCTGGGTGATAATGAATCTCCAGTTCATAATCCTTAATAAACTCGAGCCATCGCCTTTGTCTCATGTTCAACTCTGACTGGGTGAAGATATACTTCAAGCTTTTATGATCTGTATAAATGTGACAGATATTACCCAGGAGATAATGACACCAGATTTTTAGGGCATGAACCACTGCAGCTAGCTCTAGATCATGAGTTGGATAATGTTCCTCATGCCGGCGCAACTGCCTTGAAGCATAAGCTATTACTCGGCCTTCTTGCATTAATACACAGCCGAGACTATTGCCTGATGCGTCACAATACACATCAAAGGGCTTTTCAATATCCGGTTGAGCCAATACTGGAGCAGTGGTTAATAATATCTTCAATTGTTCAAAAGCTTCATTACATTTTGAAGACCAATTGAATTTAATATCATTCTTCAATAAACTCGTGATTGGTTTCACAAGCTTAGAAAAATCTGGTATAAATCGACGGTAATAGCCAGCTAGTCTAAGGAAACTTCGGACTTGATGTACAATGGTTGGGGGTTTCCACTCCAAAATATCCTTTACTTTGCTGGGATCCACCGCAATCCCCTTGGCAGATAAAACATGTCCCAGAAATTGAATTTCTTCTAGCCAGAACGCGCATTTACTGAGCTTGGCATATAACTAATGTTCCCTCAAGCGCGTTAATACAATCCGTAAGTGTTGAGCATGCTCCTCTTCATTCTTGGAGTATATTAAGATATCGTCGATGAATACCACCACAAACTTGTCCAACTCAGGCATAAACACTGAGTTCATCAAATAAGTGAAGTGGGCAGGAGCATTCGTCAGTCCGAAAGACATTACCAAATATTCAAATAACCCATACCGCGTAGTAAATGCGGTCTTTGGTATATCTTCGGGCTGGATACGGATCTGATGATAGCCCGACCTGAGGTCAATCTTGGAGAATACCCTCGCTCCAGTCAGTTGATCAAATAGAATGTCAATCTGTGGAAGAGGGTACTTGTTTTTGATAGTAACCTCATTAAGGGGTCTATAATCCACACACATTCGAAGTGTTTGGTCTTTCTTCTTGACGAAGATGGCTGGATAGCCCCATGGTGATGAGCTTGGCCGGATGAATCATTTTTCTAGTAGATCTTGCAATTGGATCTTGAGTTCTGCTAGCTCATTTGGAGGCATTCAGTATGATCTTCTAGAAATAGGAGTCGTACCGGGCTTCAACTCAATTACAAATTCTACCTCTCTTTCTGGTGGCAATCCAGGCAAATCTTCTAAAAAACGTCTGGGAACTCACATACTACCGGAATATCTTTGATCTCCGGTATGATGGCTTCATATATATTGCCAAATGGTTTAGCTGGAATGGCTATGGGGATAGTTAAGAGAACCTCTTCTTGGCCATAATTCTATTTGATAGTTCTCAATTTAGTATTGAGAATTGCTTTATGTTGGGCCAACTAATTCATGCCCAAAATTACATCTATATCTTGGCCTTTCAGAACAATCATATTAGTAGGAAAGTCCCATTCAACCAATGTTACGGGCACTTGGAAAGCCACTTCTCTAATAAATATTTGTCCCCCAGGCGAATGGATTTTAAACCCTTCCTTTGATTCATGGTATGGAATGCAATGCTGCTCCACAAATCTCTTGCTTATGAATGTATGCGAAGCACCAGAATCAAAAATAATAATTGCAGGGTAATTGGCCACGAGGAACGTACCCATCATCACCGGTTCACCTTCCGGTGTTGTGGCCACTTGAGTGTAATAAACCCGTCCAGTTTTCCTTGTATTCTTGCCCGTGGTATTGGTTGCCGCATTTCCCTTGGAACTTCCGGAGCTTTGTTGATTATTCGATTGATTCTGCCTCGGGTATGGACAGTCCTTAATGAAATGCCCGGACTTTCCACAGTTGAAGCAGCCGGTTGATGAGCTTGGAAGAGCAGGGAAACGAGTGCTAGGGACACCCGGCTGATTTGTAGCGGTGGGGGCAGTGGTTGGACGGATAAACACTGGTTGCTTGAATGGGAAGGAGGGTGGGCGTGATGAAGAATGATTCAGATTGAAAGGTCGGATAACCAACCTTTGCCTTTTCTCGGGGCCCTGATTGGGCCTGTTGCCTCCATTCCCCTTGGATTTTCCAGATCCTGCATATTTAGCCTCAACTGCCAACGCTGTGCTGACAGCCCTTCCATAAGTAAGGTCAATGCAGGTGGCCATCTTTCTTTGCATTCGATCATTTAAGCCTCTCATGAAACAATTCTTCTTCTTTATGTCTGTGTTGACTTGATCGATTGCGTATTGGGATAAGTGATTGAATTTATTGAGATACCGGGTAACAGTATCCCCACCTTGCTTAAGCTTCATGAATTCCTCCTGCTTCATATGGAGGACTCCTTCAGGTATATAATTCTCTCTAAACGCCAACTTAAACTCATCCCAAGTGATCTGATGACCGGCCGGCTGAACGGCCACAAAGTTTCCCCACCACGTACTGGCAGGGCCTCGCAGTTGTTGTGCTGCAAACAGGGGCTTTTGAGTTTCTGAACACCGAAGAAGCCCGAATTTTTGTTCAATGATGCAGATCCATTCATCCGCCTCTAAAGGATCTTCTGCTTTAATGAACAATGGAGGGCGCGTATCGGAGAAATCCAGATAAGATGCTTCACGGGGGCCTTGCGGATATGCCCGCCCGCCTTGTTGTTGGAGTTGTTGACCTGCCATCTCCCGTAGGAAGCGGGTATTGTCTGCTGTAGCATTTACCAAGTCAACGATGGCCTCGGCAAGTGTCGAGGGTACTGGAGGTGGATTTGGGGTCGCTTCCCCCCCACGGGAGGTACCAGCCCCATCCTGAGCGCGAGTCCTGGAAGGCATCTGAGGCAAAGAACATTTGGAGCAATATGATATGCCATACAAACCATCTATTTCACATTACTAAAAAGTAATGTCACAGACTCGTACTTACAATAGGATTACACCACCTATTACACAATAGTACTACTTCTATACTATATTATTCCTGCTTTTTGTCACTCTGGGTAGCCTCACTGTCAGGCGTAGGAGACCATTCGTCGACCAGCTTCATAGAGGGAGGGGGCCTGAAAAGGTCCAGCTCACCACCAAGTGCTTCTCCCGCTACTCTAGAAGGTCTGGCTTCCATTCCGACAGGATCCGCAGGGATGTTCGGGTGCAGTTGCGAGTACAATACATGAACTTCTTCATGTAGTGTGTTGCAATAAACCTGCAAGCTATCCATGGTTGAGCTAAGCTCTTCCACTCGGGCTCGAGCTCTAGCTTCCTTTGCCCAAGTCAGTGAACGAGAGTTCACAGCCCAGTCGAGTGCTAGATCCCAATCCGCTAGCTGGTCTTGCAGGTGGCGGATGTCTCTTCTTAAGTCATTGATTCTTTCACCATCCGCGACCCATACGTCATTCCTGCGTTGGAGTTCTGATCGAAGCTGATTAATTTGGGCTTCCAAATCCCCGATCGGATCATTACTACCGCTACTACTGTCTTCGTGTCTTGGGGCAAGTTGATGACGAGGCACGCCAATCGGCCCGGTTGACTTGCGTGCAGTCTTTCTTGTACGTGGCAGCATTTTTCTAAGGGGGAAATCTTATTAGCATAATTTTTAGCATGATGCATGTGTAATTACAGAATCAACCTTAGTTAATTCAACCTTCTATACATTGCACTCTTCCTATCTGGTCTTAAAAATAAACTCTTCAGAGATACTTTGGTAAGAAGGGAAAAAATTTTCTAGATAAGTCTTAGAAAATTCTTTTTGAAGATACCTCATAATATCTGCAGAGATGGGCTTCGCTCCGATACCAGCTTTGACGGAACCTCCCAAGTCATTAGGCCCACCTACAGTTGTCCTTGTCCAACGGACCTCGGACAACCCTGTAGGTGCCCCTGAATCACTTGACAAGTTCAGTATCTGCTTTTCTTACCTTTCCCAAGAGCATTTCACCCGTCACGCAGACATTACAAACATCAGAGATACGAAAATGCGGAAGCAGTTACATAAATTTACCTTTATTTAAAAGTAAGATAGAGTTAAATATTTACAGACCAGAAATATAATATACGAGTGCAGAGTATTATTATTACAAACCATGGGAGGCAAAAACCCCTCCCGATAAGTATCAAACAAAAAGTTTTATGGAGGATCCTTTCCTCCTGTAGCTTCACTCCTGGTGCTCTTCTTTTGGTACCACCTTAGAACAGAAGCAACAAAAGTTTGTCGCTTCTTCACCTAAAAACAATAGGGAATAAAACCCGGAGTATGGGATTACTCAGCAAATCTTACCCGACTAAAGAAAAGACTCTCAAGGGTATGCTGGCTTTGAGGGAGTCAAGGTAAGGTTTAACAATAGTCAAAGACTCTGTTTGCAGAAATGCTTACTAAAAGTGGATCCTTAAAAATCCAATTTTACTTGTCAGGTTAAGTAAGATTACCTGTCTCTAGAGTTCTTTCTACCCTAGTTCAATCACTGGACCTGCACTAGCCAATTTCTTAACAACCCTTCATCTTTACTGGAGTTCTACGTATAGGGCAGTGACCAAGTCTTCATAACCGCAAAGGTACGGTGATCCGAATCGATTATACTCAGCTGAGGATCTCCAATCACACGACATATGTAGCACTTAACCCTTGCATATGTCAACTCGCCACCGGGGTTCTTAAGACCAGATCAGGTTCACGCCAACCGAGAGCACAGATACACCACCGTCCAGCCTCTTGCCACAGAGGGTACACGCTACTCTCGCCATCTCTCCACTCCCATTGCATGGTATCTTATTCTGGCCTTAGTCTGCCCGAGGCAAAGCTTACCCATGACGAGGCATGTGACCAGTTAAAGGGTCCTCGGTCATCAAGCCTACATCGAGACGGTCCTTAATCGACTCAGGCGGAGACACTACACCGAGACTTTCTTCTCGTGCAAGTCACCCACTCGGTCTCAGCTTAATCATTTCAAACCCAAAGTTTGGTACCTGGCAGAGGTACATCTTCTCCGATGTTGAACCCATCATGGCCATGATGGATCCACCATCAAGTTTTATTTTCAAAAACAGCCCACCCATTTTGCCACATCATCTTTGAGAAAACAAAACATTTTGTTTATCTAAAGCAAAATTAAGCACAAGAAAACTTTTGTAAAACAGGGATTAGGAAGTAATCCAAGGAAGGAGATGCAGCAATAGTTTAGCACACAACTCCTATCACCTAATGCATCAAGTAAGTGAGAAAGATTTAAAAAGTATCAAGGAGGTGGCAAATGCACCGGGGCTTGCCTTGGTTTACAGGTGAATCAGGCTCAGTGCCACAGATGTCAAAATAAAAGTAGTTGCCTGCCTGATGGTCCTCAGGTGGTGGTGGTGGAGTCTTCTCTCCTTCTACTTCAACTTCTTCCTCGTTTTCTAAATATAACCATACATAATAATGAATGCTTATGTAATGCTCATGAGAGTGCAAAGATAATAAAAGTTTATTATCTAAAATCTTGAATACAATTTTCCATCACGAATCTCCGAGAACTTAGGGTTTCCGGAGTCAATAGTGAAGTTCAAAGAGCAGGGAGTAGGGTTTTGGGTTCTAAGTATCAAACAAGGTCCAAATCATACCAAACTCTACCCAAAGTTTCTAAATAATATATAAGGGTCATCTAAAAAGTTTGGGGATTTTTTAGGATTATTATCTATTTTCTAAAAATCTAGAAATAGAGTTTTAGACTGTTTTAAATACTCTATAATTTCTTGTTTGGATTAAAAATCATGAAACTATTTTTATTAAATTCTATAAAAAATTAGGAATCTAGCAAAATTGGTTTGGTGTTTTTACCATTTTTCTACAATTTTTTACAGATTTCCAAAGTTTCAAATAAAAAGAAAAGAGGAAAACTTGAACACTATTGGGCTCATTTCGGCCAAGGTGGCCCAGCAGAGGCCGGATTCGCCCGCGCGCGTGTGCCTGCGACGACTTTGCAGAAACGCCCTTACTTGTTCAAGAATCAGAGTGGCGGCCCTAGGCACTATTCATACGTCTCACTGACATTTACAAGAACACCCCTGCGCTTCTATTCTTTCTCAGCTCGAAGTCCATGACGGCGAACCACGCAGGGACGAACTCCGGTGAGCATGTATCGGCTGATTCACATGATGACCAGCGTTCTACTTTGGCAGAAACCGAATTCCAAGCCTAACAATCGTTTCCCCTCAACTAATTTCACCAATGGCACTTTAACCTGCTCTGTCCATGGTGACCGTATGCCCAACGGACATCCCAAAGCGTTCCCAGCGATCTATGGTGGCTCAGTTCAATTGAACAGACCGCGAGGTATCCAGGGACCCTAAGGAAGCTAAAACAAGGAAGAAGGGGGTATGAGCATACCTGGAATGAGCTGACCACGGTGAGGTGCATTTTACGGTGGCGGAAACCGTGATTGGGGAGGATGAGAAATTAGCGAGCTCTGGTGATCGATTGAGGGCACGATTTGGTGGCTTGGTGCTTGACTACCTCACAGAACTCATGGCGTGCTCAATTTATAGAGTTCATGAGCGGTGTTGCTTAATTTGGCCGAATCGCGCTGGCGACCGAGAGGGGGGATGAGTCATGGCAGCGTTCTACCGTGGCAATCGCAGAGCAATAGAACTATGGCGGTCCTCGGCTAGTCACTATGGCTCATACGGATGTGATAAACTTCCTAAGGCGTGGAGTCCACCCGGTAAACGGCGAACACGCCGGCGATTGCCGCTTGGCCACGTCGTCGGTGTGCACTGATGAACCATCACGCTCACAGCACATTCCAGCCCATCCGCGGCGAGATTTTTCACCCTGCGATCGTTATCCTGCGTTTAATTCGGCGTGAATCATGACGATAGCACGAATCCACGTGTGTGGTCGCTGGCGGCGAGATCTCTGCGCTGGTGATCCAATCCGGTCACTGTACCATTGCGAGGCCCATTCAGTCAGCCTGTTAGTCAATGTTTAGGGCGAATTTTCTCTCAAACTTCTATGGCAACATGACCAACGCTCTGCAGCAAAATTGTAGCCTAATAGACCAGCTTCATCTTTGTTATTGCAGTCCTAGTCGAATTTCTACTGGATTTAGCTCAAATCCGATCTCAAGTTTGACCAACAACGCTGGTGGCCATATTTCAGTTAGCAACCCGACTGACACCCCAACTTGGCGCCTATTTTTCTCTTAATTTTGCATAACAACCATGCTTACTCTCTTAAGCAAAGTTATTCCCCTTTGATAGATCTACAATATTGCTGTGGTGACCTAGGGCAAAAACTTCATAATTTGAAAGTTACAGAGCCCCAAAGTTGAGCCATTACACTGAAATTCAGACTTGGTCAAAAGAGTTTAAGTATGGCTCTTTTGCAAATCAGTCCAAATCTCAAGGTTTTACTTGCAAATTCACATATTTGTGAACCATAGGACTCAAGACACCTAAACTTCATGGTTTTTGCACTTTAGTCCAAAAGTGCACTAATTTTGCACTTAAACCCTTAGGGTTTAGGTTTAGGGCTTTCTAGGGTTCTTTTTGCAGTTTTTGATACCTCTAGGGTTTGGATATCCCATAAGTATATTCAAGGTGACATTTTATGGTCATCTCTAATAAGTTTTGAAGTTTTCTTTTGTTTAAATCTTGTTTGTTCTATTTCACCCACTCTAGGGTTCAGTTCCCTACTCTAGGGCTTTATTTGCAAAAGGTTATATCAATACAACTTGTTTGAAATTTTTGCTTAGTGAATGCACTCTAGGTGTGTCAAACATATGAAATGCCAATGCTTTTGATGTTATGCTCAAGTTTTAGTGACAGTAACACTAGGGGTGTTACATCCTTCCCCCCATAAAAGAATCTCGTCCCGAGATTAAAAGTCCTAGGGTAAGTAATGGAAAAGGAAATGCTTCACTCTTTTATTTCCTTATTTTTGGTACAAGGCAGGGGTGGTCTGGGGCTCACTCATTTATTACAACAATTATATACATATCACAATTTACATGAGGCTAGAAAGCCTGGGAAATTCTTTTCTAAAAAGTCTCGAGTTTCCCATGTAGCCTCATCTTTTGAATGTTGGTTCCACTGTATCTTGTAAAATTTGAGAGTTCTTCTTCGGGTAATTCTATCCCTTTGATCCAGGACTCGAATAGGGTGCTCTGAATATGTCAAGTCTGGTTCTAGGGCAACATCTGTTACTTCAATGGTTCGATCAGGAACCCGAAGACATTTCTTCAGTTGAGACACGTGGAACCAAGGAAGTAGTTCAACTCGCCCATCATTGACATCTCAAATTTCTGCATCATCGCCCTGCTAAACTCCTCACAAGACTTTTGATTATTAGAGCCGAATATAATGTCATCGACATATATTTGGCATACAAAAAACACCATTACAAGTCTTGGTAAAGAGAGTAGGATCAGCTTTCCCAACCTTAAAAGCATTAGAAATGAGAAAATCTCTAAGGCATTCATACCATGCTCTTGGGGCTTGCTTAAGTCCATAGAGCGCCTTAGAGAGCTTGTAGACGTGGTCGGGATACCTGTCATCCTCAAAGTCAGGGGGTTGTTCCACATACACTTCCTCCTTGATTGGTCCATTTAGGAAGGCGCTCTTCACGTCCATTTGAAACAACTTAAAGAATGGTGAGCAGCATAGGCTAATTATATTTGAAATGATTCTAGCCTAGCTACAGGAGCAAAAGTCTCCTCAAAATCCAAACCTATGACTTGGGCATAACCTTTTGCCACAAGTCAAGCCTTGTTTCTTGTCACCACACCGTGTTCATCTTGCTTGTTGTGGAACACCCACTTGGTTCCCACAACATTTTGCTTCGGACGTGGCACTAGGCTCCAAACTTCATTTCTCTTGAAGTTGTTGAGCTCTTCCTGCATAGCCAACACCCAGTCCGGATCCTGTAAGGCTTCTTCTACCCTGAAAGGCTTAATAAAAGAAACAAATGAGTAATGCTCATAGAAATTAGCTAGACGTGAGCGAGTGGTTACTCCCTTGCTGATATCATCCAGAATTTGATCCACTGGATGATTTCTTTGGATTGTTGACTGAACTTGAGTTGGAGGAACTTGTGAAGCTTCTTCCTCCTTATCTTGTTCTTCATGTGCTCCCCCTTGATCCAGCCCTTCATCTTGAGGTACCTGTTCCTTATCTTGAGTTGGGGGATGCACTAATGTAGAGGAAGAAGGTTGATCTTGCTCTTGTTGTTCCTGCGGTCGCACATCACCTATTGCCATTGTTCGCATTGCGGCCATCAGAACCTCATCCTCATCTACATCATCAAGATCAACTTGCTCTCTAGGAGAGCCATTAGTTTCATCAAATACAACGTCGTTAGAGACTTCAACTAATCCTGATGACTTGTTGAAGACCCTATACCCCTTTGTGTTTGAGTCATAACCTAGTAAAAACCCTTCTACAACTTTTGGAGCAAACTTCGAATGCCTACCTTTCTTTACCAAGATGTAGCATTTGCTCCCAAATACATGAAAATAGGAAACATTAGGTTTGTTACCGGTTAGGAGTTCGTATGATGTCTTCTTGAGGAGACGATGCAGATAGAGCCGGTTTATGGCATGGCAAGTTGTATTCACAACTTCTGACCAAAACCGCTCAGGCGTCTTGAATTCTCCAAGCATTGTTCTTGCCATATCAATTAGCGTCCTGTTCTTCCTCTCTACTACACCATTTTGCTGTGGTGTGTAGGGAGCGGAGATCTCATGCTTGATGCCTTCCTCCTCAAGATATTCTTTGACTTGAAGGTTCTTGAACTCAAATCCATTATTGCTCCTTATCTTTTTCACCTTTAGCTCAAATTCATTTTGAGCTCTCCTTAAGAAGCGCTTTAGAGTTCCTTGAGTTTTAGATTTATCCTGCAAAAAGAAAACCCAAGTGAAGCAAGAAAAATCATCTACAATAACAAGACCATACTTACTTCCCCCGATGCTAAGATAAGCAATGGGCCCGAAGAGATCCATATGTAGGAGTTCCAGTGGTCTTGATGTTGTCATCACGTTCTTGCTTTGATGAGTACTTCCCACCTGCTTCCCTGCTTAGCACGCTGCACAAGGTCTGTCTTTCTCAAAACAGACATCGATTAGTCCTAACACATGTTCTCCCTTTAGAAGTTTATGAAGGTTCTTCAGCCCAACATGTGCTAGACGGCGGTGCCAGAGCCATCCCATATTAGTATTAGCGATTAAGCATGCATCTAGATCGTCATTCTCTTTTGTGAAATCAACTAAATATAGCTTGTCGTCTAATACACCCTTAAAAGCTAATGAACCATCACTTCTTCTAAAGACAAATACATCAATGTTTGTAAATAAGCAATTATAGCCCATATGGCATAATTGGCTTACAAATAACAAACTGTACTCGAGCGATTCTACTAGAAACACATTTGAAACTAAATGCTCGGTTGTGATGGCTATTTTGCCTAAGCCCTCAACCTTGCCTTGGTTCCCATCTCCAAAGATGATAGTGTCTTGGGAATCCTTGTTCTTGACGTAGGAGGTGAACATTTTCTTCTCCCTCATCATGTAGTTTGTGTATCCACTATCAATAATCTAGCTTGAGCCCCCGGATGCATAAACCTGCAAGATAGTTAAGCTTGGGTTTTAGGTACCCAACTCTTGTTGGGTCCTACAAGGTTAGCCACAATAGACTTTGGAACCCAAATGCAAGTTTTGTCTCTCTTGCACTTAGGTCCCAAACTTCTAGCAACTACTTTATCATTTTTGCATGTAAGAACAAATGAATCGTCACATGTTTGATAAAGCATAGTCGGTCTAGTTGATGCTCTCCTAGGCGCATGAGAAGCAGCATGATGGCACATAGGCTTATTTCTACCATGAGCATATGAAGAGCTAGATGCAAACATGGCATGAGAACTACATGCAACATCATGACATATATGAGAAACATCATGATCATAACACCTATCATGATGAGCAATACTAGTAAATCTCTTATCATAAAGATAGGCATGGTTCTTTTTAGAGCTACTAGCCATGGGAGCCTTCCCTTTCTCTTTGTTGATATTGGAAGTCCTTTGGCTTGTTAAGTTCTTGGTCTCCTTTTGGAAACTAAGTCCATCCAGCAAATTTTAGTTTCTCATAATTATCCTTGCAAGTCTTACATTGAGCATTAAGACTTGCAACATCATTGTTTAACTTAAGAATGGTAGAAGCATGTTCATTGCAAGCATCAATATTAAAATCTTTACATCTATTGCAGATAACAACATGCTCTACAGATGAACTTGCCACATTAAATTTTCCTAGCTTTGTATTTAGATCATCATTCAAAGTTTTGAGACTAGAAATAGAATCATGGTAGGTAGAGAGATTAGAAGACAATATTTTATTTTTCTTAATTTCTAGAGCAATAGATTTTTGAACATTAATAAATTTATCAAGTTCGTCGTAAAGAATATCTTCTTGCTTTCCTAGCAACCTATCCTCTTCATTAAGAGCATCAATCAATTCATTTATTTTATCTACCTTAGTTCTATCTAATCATTTAAATAAATCACTATAATCTACTTCATCGTCAGAAGATTCCTCATCACTAGAAGAAGTGTGTAGGAAACGGGTGACGCCTAAGAGGGGGGGGGGGGGTGAATTAGGACTTCTAAAATTTTTACTAAACTAGGCCACAATCAAATCCCTAGAGCAAAACCTATGCAAATAATTAAACTAGAAAGTGCAATCTAGGTTTTGTCTAAGTGTTGCTATCTCTACCGCAAAGGCTAAGTTTCAATCTACACTAAATAAGTATGAATACAAGATTGAAACTTAAATGCTTAATATAAATGCAGAAACTTAAAGAGCAAAGTAGAGAAGCAAACTCTCGTGGATGACACCGGTATTTTTACCGAGGTATCCGGAACCACGCAAGGTCCCGACTAATCCTCATTGGTGCCCCTACGCAAAGGGAAGCCCACGCGAGGGCCAAGCACCACGGTCGAGTAACTCCGTAGAGAGCCGCGGGCCTTCTCCACGCGCAAGTGGTGCTCCGCTTCCAACTTCTCTCGGACGCTCCCCGCCGTCTCCACTATCGAGCTTCCGGCCGAAACACCGCGGGCCTCATTCCCTCTGGTACACAGTGGCGGCCGTGACACAAACGCGGTTGTCACAGTCTCGCAAGACTCTCGCCCCACTCTGTACAATTACAACGACTCACGCAAGAGCCGAGGGGTTGTGTGGTTTTACAAAACTCACTCAAATAACTAGGGTTCACCTAGAGCAAGCGCTAAAGCGGTCTAACTAACCTAAGCACTTCGCAAAAGCACCTACGCTAATCACCGAATGATTCTATTAAGCACTTGGGTGTTTGAGCTCTTGGAAATGTGCACTATATGTCTTGGTATGTTGCTTGGGCTCCCACACCTTCAAATGGCCGGTTGGGTGAAGTATATATAGGCCCCAACTCCAAAATAGCCGTTGGAGAAAAGCTACAGTTCTCTACGGCACACCGGATAGTCCGGTGGTGCACCGGACAGTGCACTGTTGCCTGTCCGGTGCGCCTAGCCGTTGCCCTGTCAGAGCAGGTGACCGTTGGCGCCGCAGGCTTTCCACACCGAACAGTTTGGTGCTCAAACCGGACAGTCCGGTGGTCTTCTCTCCGGGTGCCACCTGGAACTAGCCATTGGGCTGCAGTTCCTTGGTGCACCGGACAGTCCGGCGTGTGGGCACCGGACAGTCTGGTGTGCCACCGAACAGTCCGGTGCTCCATGCACAGACAATCCATAGGCAACACACTTGGACTTTTCTTGGATCTCCTTAATGTCTTCTTTTGAGGTGTTGCTTTCCTCAATTCCTTAGTCCAAGTAAATCTTGCATCCTATGAACTACAAACACAAACACTAGAAAACTTATTAGTTCACAGATTGTGTTGTTCATCAAACACCAAAACTTAATTAGCCAAATGGTCCGGGGTCCATTTTCCTTACAAAGTGTACTTGGGTGTATCTGAAAGTGCATTCATCCCTTTTGTGAGTTTTGGTGATTTGGATGACAACACATTTAAAGGACTAACAAGTTTGCTAAGTGTTGAACAGGAAATTCAGTATGATGAACATACTTGAATAGTGTATAATGACAGAGAACAAAGATTCAACATAAGGTTAAATAACCAGTGAGACAATGCAAATGGATATAATATGATCTCTATATTGGTTTGAATATATGGACAAGACCTGAGAAATCACTATTCATAAATATGATCATAATAAGTGATTAAGAGGATTGGTCAAGCCAAAGTGAATAAGATATGAGGAACCATGAATTGGCTTGACCATATTACTATTAGTCCATATATGAATATATGAGAATCAAACTAGAGCTTGATTGATCTTAGCAGTTATATCTAGATGACATTCAAGCAAGGTTCACAATATTGAAGAAATGATTCTCTCAATGGATGCTCAATAGGATGTGACTCAAGAATGGCTTGATAGGGTGAAGATAGCAAGGAAAGGGCTTCGAGGAACTAAGCGAAGGTGAAGGCCAAGCGACGGCTTGTAGACCGAGGTACCATGGCTAAGGTGAAGAAGAGAGTACTTGCACTAAATCGATGAACTAATTATCTATGAAGAGTTACAACATGTTGATGCATCAATAAGGTGACTTGAAGCCATGATTTGAACTCATATATGGTGAAATGGCACAAGTCACAGGCTCGATTTGTGTTTGCTTCAAAAGGTGAGAGAAAGATGTTTGTGGTCCTTATGAAGCAACACCATGGAGAAATCACACTTGAGACACCAATGACTCAAGGAGTTTACTTAATTATATTTTATCTAACTTGAGTATAGGAATCGTCGTACTATCAAGGGGGATCCATAAAGAAGGTTGGTGTTGGTACTAAAGCTCAAAATCCTTGGTCCAAAACTTCCATTTTACCCTTGTTTCACTTCAGTTTTCTCAAAATCTGTGCAACAGTTTCAAAAATCGGTTCAACTGGAATTAAAACTGGTTCAACCGGTTTCTGCACTGTTCCCGTCTGTCACTGTCTGACCTGCCAGTCAGCCAGTCAGTCCTGTCAGAAAAAGTCGTGTGCAGATTTTTGAAAAAACGGTTCAACCGAATTTTGGCCTGGCTCAACCGGATTTGCAACCGGTTCAACCGAATTTTGGCCCGGCTCAACCGGATTTGCAGCCGGTCCAGTCTCCGGCTGAGTCCGCCAGTGAACCGAAAACCCCCTCGTGGAATCTGGTTCAACCGGTTTTAGAACCGGTTCAACTGTTTTCAGTTAGATTTCCCCAACGGCCACTAGCTTTTGGGGGCACCTTTATATACACCTCCCACACTCTTCCCCATAGCAGAGCACGCACAAAACTCCATTTCTAACCTAAGAAACACCTCCCACTCTCTCTCACACACCTCTTGCCTCTCCCATTTCAAATCTTTGGAGAGAAATCTTTGAGTGAGTTTGAGAGGTGCGGTTTTTGTGCTTCATCTCCAAATCTCTCTTGCTCTTCTTGATTTGAGCTTTTGGTACTACATCGAGTTCTTTGTGGATTCATTACTCTTGGAGCTTCTAGCTCGTAGACGACTAGGTGTCTCTTGTGAGTCTCCAAATCTTGTGGAAGACCACAAGAAATTTTGTATTACCCGCTTGTTTGAGCAAAGATTAGTGTGTGAGCTTGACCTTTGTGGTTGGCAAAGGGAGGATTAGGGTTGAAAGAGACCCGGCTCTTTGTGGGCACCTCAACGAGGAAGTAGGGCACCTTGGTGGTGTGACCGAACCTCGGGATAAATCTTGTGTCTCTTGTGTTCTTGCTCATTGTACATGTTTGTTTGTGTTCATCGTTCTCTCACCATTCCATGAAAGATTTGTTTATATCTTTTTGGTGTGTGGATTTTGAGAAGTGCCCTTCTCAGATCTATTACTTTGAACCCTGTGAATCATTTAGAACATCTCATTTCCAAAGTTAACTGGGTGAATTTCGAGATCAATTCAGTTTTACCCAGTTTGCTTCTAGTTTTTGTTGAAAAAGTTTTAACTTGCCTATTCACCCCCCTCTAGGCAACTTTCAATTGGTATCAGAGCCTAATCCTCGTTCTAACACTTAACCACGTGAGGAAAAGATCATGTCGGGGGGACTAAGAAACAAAAGTGCTTCTAAGCTTGAAAAAGTTAAGGTTGCCTCGACTTTATCTTTTGGTGCAGATGTTGATCCTAGGGCAATAGATCTTGCCATGAGAATCGCCGAAAGCATGTTCCTCAAAATGAAGGAAGATGAGGCGAAGAACAAGATTGAAGAAGAAGAAAATGATCGATGGAGACCAAATGACGAATCCACCTCTTCACAAGGTTCGTCTTTCAAATCCACTTCTCATATGTGCTTTGTCACTAATGGGAGTGACAGTGAAAGCGAAAGTGAGGATGAGGATGAAAATGAAAGTGACAGTGAAGATGAGGATAATCTTCAAAAATTCTTCACTCAACTAAGCAAGAAGAACCGGATGAGCTTGCTCAAACTCATGGAAAGAGCAGAAGAACAAAAGGAAATGCTTCATAAGCAAGAAGATATCCTCATCGAAAAATCAAAGACTTGGAGAAGTTGACCAAAGAGCATGAGAAGCTAAAGTGCTCTCATGATGATTTGGTCCAAAGGTATGAAGACATTTCAATTGAGCAAATTAAAGCTATTAATCATTCATCATATATTGCTAAATTATAAAATAAAAATGCTATGCTCAAGAACACAATAGAAAAGCTAAATATTGAAAATGTAGCTTTGCAAGAAAAACATGATATGCTTATGTGCTCTCATAATAAATTTATGGATTCACATATCATGTTAGAAATGGCTCATGAGGTTGTGCTAACTAATTTGAAATCATACCAACTTCACTTATGCACATGTACTCAAATAGAAACTATATTATCATGTGCTAACAAATGTTGCTCTCAAGAAAGCAATCTTCCATTGAGCTAGAATTTTCAGGAACAAGTAATATTTCCCATGCAAAAGAAAACAATGAGCTCAAGGAAGAAAATGAGAGGCTAAGAAGGAGCTTGACTCAATTGAAGGGAAAGTGTCATGCTCAACCTTCTCAAGATAATCGTGATAATATGGTGAAAAAGCTTGAGAAGGGGACAACTGTAGCATGCACAAAACCCCTTCAAAAGAATACCAAGCTTTCCAAGAAGGGCATGAGCAAAATCCATGGTGAGAAAATTAATGCTCATATGATTTGCTCTAACAATGTACCCATGTGCTTCAACAAAGAAAGATCAAAGAGAAGCGATAGGAGGTGCTATGGATGCAAGGAGAAGGGCCATGAAATTGATTCATGCCCCCACATGAAGAATCAAGACCTTGCACGATCAAGAAAGATGACCATCAAAAAGGATGAAAGCAAAAGGCAAATGCATTGCAAGGACAAGCATCGCATTTGCTACAATTGCCGTGAAAAAGGTCATCTATTCAAGGTTTGTCCAAAGGGTAAAACTCCTAAGCCTAACTTGTCAATACATTCAAATATTCTTAGGAGACCCAAATTTGACTCTTGTGCTAGAAAGGTGATGAGTTCACCACATTCTAGGACCAAGGCTATTTGGGTGCCTAAGTCTTTATTGGCTAACCTTGATGGACCTATCATGAGATGGGTACCAAAATATACTTAATAAGTTTTACAGGTACCTAGAGATGATATGAAGCTTTGGGGGTGCTTGAGCGATTTAACTCAACTAGAACATGAGGCGCACTTCGTGCGCCCTACAATGAAGCAGCGAGGAGAGGGAAGCGAAAGCCTAGTTAATTGTATCATTAACAAATGGTATGATTTATTTGTTTGAAGAATAGCAGCCCTACAAGCTCCCCGAACCACTGTAGTTTATTGGTGGCAGTGTGCTCCTGGTAAAAAGTAGCAAATCTTTCAATAAACTAAAACTATGGACTATGGTGTTACTGATTAGATGGGATACTTCCAAATATCAAGTGCTGCACATAGTTGGTTACTGTGATCACATAGCAATCTGAATGAATTCCATAATTCAGAGTCTACTTTTTTACTCTGCAATTGAAAAAACGCATGTGAACAGAGCTGGGATATTTTTGCAATTGAAATATCATATGGCTATTATTCTTTACTTTATTAAGATCATTATCCTTTGGTTCAAACTTCTCCAGAGGTAACCTAAGCCAAAACCTAAGAAAGACGAAGCAGAAGAAAAAACAATCCGACATAAGCAAACGTGAACATATGTAAAAGTACCAGAATTAGGAGTGGGCGAGGAGGACATTACATGCATATTGTTCAGTCCTTGCAAAATTTGATTCACAGCTCTAGCACAATTGGCAGAAGAAGATCTCCTGTGGGTAGGCAGAACACGTCTGCAAGTGTGCCAAAATTTAAAATTTCTTCAAAATTCAAATTTCCTGGAGGGTTGTATTTTCCAAAATTCACTCCGCCGGGTGTAGAATTAATCCTAGATGAGGTTCCTGGTGCCAATGTCCCAAAAGTAATCATAATTTTTCCTACTTATGGACAATCAACAAAATATATCCCAAGCTCAAGTAGTACCAGCAGGCTAACTGCTTTGTTTTTCCGCACTAAACTTAAAATAAAAATGTAATTGAAATTTCTTTGTCTGATATACCTAGGGTTAGGGATTTCCGGTCATTGTTTGTTGACCCTATATAAACATTATTTTTATTTGATATCCAAACTTTTGCAAGCACAATGCCACTCTCTTGGTCAAATTCAGGAGCAAATCCAAAGCACTGCAAAATCCTGAAATGATCTATCGGGAGCGGGCGGCCGGGGTGGCGGAGAGCATGGCGGTGGAGACAGCCGGTGAGGGAGAAGGTTAAGGGAGGCGAGGCGAACGAGGAGATTAAATTCAAGTGTCAGACTCAATTATTGCATGATTTTGATCTGAAGGCTTTCTTGCTACAAGAACATAAATTGAAAAAATCCACACCAATTGGCAATATGCATAGACTGGGCAAATGCCTAACAAAATTAGTTGTAGGCAATTCAGAAGTAGTTGTCATTGTCAGAAATATTAACATGGATACGTGATAGGAATAAAGCATGGGAGAGACAAGCACATCATACATGCCAAGTCTGGTATAAAATTTAACTACCAATGTAGAGGTCCTATCTAGTTACATCCTGGCCTAGCTAATAAAAATCAGGCTACCGTCATAACAAATTGCATCTTGGCGTAGTCAATAAAATCCGGCATAACAAATCAGGCTATTGAACATGTATAAAAGTCTAGCATAACAAATTAGGCTATTGAACTACAATTCCTATATACTTTAGTACCAATATTGACACTGAGTAGTAAGTAATATCTTTAGTATGTCTCCCAAAAAATCAATCCTTGCTGGAAAACAAAGTTCACTTAAACAAAGTTACCTTAAACTACACCAAAAAAGCAAGCAGACAAGCTTCTTGATTTGTTTCACACAAAATATATAGGGCGCCCTACATATCATTCTTCGGCTCAAAGCATGTTGTTGGATCAGAAGGTATTCTCTAGTTAGTAATTTGAGCAGTGAGCTAAATCTCAATACAACTACGTTAGATCAATACCTATTTTCCTGTAGAATGATACATGCAAATATGATGCGTGCTTGTGCGGGGTAGTTAAGATTGGCCTTAGCCCAAGGAAGGGTACGACAGCCGACCAACTGTAGCAGACAAAATTTTAATGTAGATTAGAACTATATGCAAGGTTTCAACCCAAATCATTTCCTAGTCAAACATTTGGGGAGTCATAGCAGGTTGCTTGTTATTTTCTTTTAAGTCGTCAGAAATTTTTTTATATTAAATTGTACGAAAATAATTTATTTCAGTTGCATCAAGTAATACAAGTTCATTAGTAATTTCATACAAAAGAGGTCAACCATCCCTCTTCTGTTTTGTAGAAAAGATTAGCCAGAACGGATACAAATTCAAGTGTTTGTCGTTAGTATGTAAGCTTCTATGAGGTGGGGGAAATGTCAAAAGTCTGTGAAACACGTGGCCTGCGGAAGGCGGAGAGAAAAGGAACGCCCAACAAGTTTTAATATAAGAGATGTAGCAAAATAACTTAGTTGTTCTCAATGGAGAAGGGGAGAAAAATTTATACAAATGCTAGGAATTTTGTGCAGTAATATTTTTAGGACTTCTTTGATTTAAATCATGACAATTTAACTGAAAGGAGTAACTAAAGTCTTATTTGAAATTCCGTAAAAAGAAATATACTGCAATGTCTTCGGATACTCGATGGCCTCATGAAGCATGGATGCCTTGTCAATCTGTAGATCAAGAAAATATAACAACAGAAACATAATTTTTAAGCTCATACCCATAACGAACACACCCCAACAACATTCGATTCATGACAGGGGAGGCTCTTCTCGATTTCCACTGACCTTGTTTGAGTTCGATATCAAGCTCTGCAAAGCCTTCATCTTCTCCTTGATCTTGCTCCTCCTCTGCGCCCAAAAGGTAACCAGACAAAAATGGCTATAAATTTGATAAGTCTTATATAATTGAGAATATTGCAAAATAATTTTCCATGACAGTGATCAACCACACTGCAGAGGAAGCGTACTCAAATTACCAGCCGGTTAACAATTTATTCTTTAAAGGTTAATAACTTCTCTAAATGGGAACATCTGAGGAGCTACAATCTATAAGTAGCCTAATAAAAAATGATCTGAACCAGAAAAAGGATATCATACTTATTATTATTTCCTTGCCAAAGAGCACCAATAGTTTTTTGGGTATTTCTATCAATATTAAATTGTATCACACGAGTAGCTCGACACAATCAGACAAGATGTTGTTGGACATGGTTACAAACTGATTTCCTCCTGCTATCTGCAACGATCTTTTAACTTAGCACGTGTGACCTTTGAACCTAATATAGACTGGTCTGCAGCAATATTTTAATTTAACATTTGACATGCAGCCTCTGGTAACATAAAATGGATCCAAAACTTGTATGAATTTGTTGCATGAACTTGTTGTAAGAACCTAATGCCATTAGTTTAGTAACTGGCTTCAATTTTTTTCTCAATGGATATAGGATTGCATCATTGGAGTCTTCCTTTTGGGTTTTCAAACATTCCAGATGCCTATTTCCACCGCGCAAAAGTTTGCCCTATGAGATTTATTATGTCAAACAAATTTAGCAGTCGCGATGTAAATCGGCTAGGTAATAGGCTTTTCATAGGGATTCAAACAAATGAGAAAAAATAAAAAAACTACAGTTCTCCAAAGTAACGTGCTTTTTATTGGCTGCCATCAGATACAAACTCATAGTTCATTTTTTGTTGTACTAAAATTCAGTGACTGAAGGGCTTCATCCATGAAATTGCTCTTTTCCTAAATTTACTTGTTTGAAAGCATTGAATTTGATCTTCTGTAAAAGCATTTGGTTACCTAAAAAATGCCTAGATTTCTATGTCTATGTTAGCAAAATCAGATGATCCAAAATAAATTCATCATAGTTTCCTAGTTACTCAAGTCATATTCCTTGTCTATTTTCAGTACTATAAATATTTTGTAACTAACCAGAAGTTTTCCTTTTAAAGGCTGCTAAATAGTAAAAAACATATCAATCAGTCACAAAATTAGCACACATAACTTCAAACATAATTTACTCAAGCCTCTGCATTTACTTTTTTAGAAAAAGTCTAACACATGACGTAGAAATCAAGATAGGTTCAAACAGTAACAAATCAGACTTCTCTAAAACATTTTTATATGCAATATATAATGTTGCATCGACAGTTGTTGATTATCCGTTGACAATAATATATAGTAGATACGCAGACATCTACTCTAAACTTACCAGTTGCTTGTATCCTTGTATCGATCTTGCATATATGGAAGCCGTCAAACTACAATCAGTAATTGCATTCTATCACTCTAAAGTACAAATATCTTTACCTTTTCTTAGTCTGTCTCTTAGTAACTGAATTTTTGGAACAATGATAGATAATCTAAATCAATGATAGATGACTCGTATAAAAGAAAGTTTATGGAAACACAAACATTTTCATAGAGCGCAGAAGAAATCAGAGCACCAAATCAATGATAGTTGCACGCCAACCTTTAATAATAAGTGCAAACTGGAATCATTTAGGAGATGGGGATTTCACTAACCATGCTGATGTGCTCCTCGTGTAGTGTTCCAAGACCAAGACCCTGCTCCTCCTCAACTGCCTTGACACCAATCTGTTGCAGGGCAGACCAAATTAGGGCACCAAATCAATGATAGGTGGACGCCAAACTAACCATCACACTTCTCGATTTTCCAGCCAAGATTGCCGAGAAATATAAGAAAGAACGTCAGGTGTTACACTCGGATAGGCTCATGCTCACAGAAACGCGGGGAGGGCTCGAATCCCTTGCGTCTTTTAACTAAAGGTAATAAACTATCCATTTTCCTTGAGAAGTGAGAGCGTCTCGATTCCGACTAAAATTATAGGGAAAATTACAAAGATTAATTTATAAAAAGAGTACCAATCATGTAAAGAAGATCTTGAAAACACGAAAGAAGATCTCTAAAAAAAGAATCAAAACACACAAGTGCGCCTCTTTGTATTAAGCATGTGAACCATGGTCTGAAAAAAAGAATGTCAAATGGCACGAAGAATTTAGAAGAAAGGAGTACCTTGTGGAGATACCGGATAGCCATGGCCTGTATCATCAGAGACAGCATTAGAGGAGCCTATCCTGCGCTTGACCGACCCACCAGCGGGCTGCAAACCGGCCGCTGGCGTCATGGGCCGGCGAGGGCACGGGCCACGATGTGCAGTCGATGACAGTGACCTCCCTCCCCTTGTGCTTCCTCCCGAAGCTCAGGAACCTCTTGAGCCCCCTCATCATCGCCTGTCTCGGGGACCTCGCCGCGCAGGAGGACCTGCTGCCCGGCGGTGTCCTCGGCGCCGGCGCGCTCTTCTCAGCGCACTTCTTCCGCGCGAGGGCTGCGTCCGCCTCTAGCAGCCGCTTGGCGGACTGGTCCCATGAGCTGCACGACGCCCTCGCGCTCGGCACCGACGACCTAGCCGACAGAGAGGACTCGTCGGAGCTCTCCCTCGCCGGCGCTTCTTCAGCGTTCGTCGTCGCGACCTCTGATGCGGCCGCGGTAGTAGCTTTGGCTGGTGGAGGGTTAGGGTTTAGGGAGGGAGGCGGTGAGGTCGGAAGGAGGAGAGGGAGGTGGGCAGCGGGCAGTTGGACACCACACAACGGATAGGAGGGCTACACGAAACGCTCAGAGCTCGTTTGAAGAAATTTTTTGGGTCTGGTCTGCCAGGTGTTACACGCGGACAGGCTCATGCTCACGGAAACGTGGGGAGGGCTCGAATCCCTTGCGTCTTTTAACTAAAGGTAATTCTTATCTCAGCTATCAATCCTACATTGACTATTCCTTTAAGATTGACCCAAAGATGAATTGAGTTGTTATATCACTAACTTCACATTCATCTCTAGTAAGAACTTGTGTTGTAGGGAATAAGGATTAATTTTTGTGGGAATCAAGCAAAAGGCCTACAACTATGGGATATCCAAAGGATGGTAATAATTAAATCTTAAGTGCACATTACTTTTAATTAGTATATTCCTTTGTGTCTTTTGTAGCCATAAAGAAAAAATGAAGCACTTGAGAATGAACTTAAAAGATTTTACCTTGCTTTGGAGAAGATCTAATTATATGGTAGATTGCAAGTTCATATTTTTATATTATGACAATCTACATGCTTTAAATTGGTTGTATGTATCTTGTGGCATATTTCAAGTTTATCATCATATTATTGCCATGACCTAGACATAAAGAGTATTATCCCATGTTCTTAAATGAATAGAGTGCTAAGTAAGAAATTCAAATTCTTAAAGCACTTATCAAAAGGGGAATTCTCTATATGACTAGAGTTGTGAGACTAATGTTTTATCTGAGTGATTTATGTATTTTCATAACATGAGAATGTGTTTCCCAAATGGAGCGTGTCATTTAACATTCAAAGAAGATCAATCCAATACAATGTGATGTATTCCTTCTTGTTTAAATTGATTTTGAGTCTTCTACATTAATCATTCACCATGCTATGAATTAAACTTGCCCTGTAAACTTAATTAAATAATCATGCTAGTTTCATCTTATTTCAATTGATGTTATGCATGATGCTTGTAAGGGTAGTTTAGTTCATATCATGAGGTTTCCTTATTTTAGTGACCTTCGTATCATTCATATACTAGAGGTTTCTAAATAGGAAACTATTGCTTGTGTTTCAAATGCAATCTCTTTTGTTGATATCTCATGAAAATTCATAAGTAGAGATTGTGCTCTTTCAATTGGTAAAATCACAAGCATAAAAGGTTAATCCTCACCTAAAAGAAAGAGTAGGAGTGCTCAAGGCAAAGGTATGGAACTAGTTGCTTCAATTGGTAGTTGATCAATAGTAGTTCCTTTCAAGTAACATTCTTTCAATTGATAATAATCTATTCTATGGAAATAAAATGTCAATATGAAGGTTAAATTCCTTTTTGTCTTAAATTTGTAAATTAGTGCATATTGTGAATTCACTGCTCCATGTGCATTAACTTAAAGGAATTTAATTTATGCCTTTACGCCTCATAAATGATGATTTGTTTGCCATTCATATATAGATATCATCATTCATTAAATACTTCCTTGTACTACTAATACCTCTTTTCAAAGTGTTTTTGTCGACTAGTTTTAAAAGGAAAAGAGATAACAAAGAAGGAAGTCTCCATAAATGATGAAAGAAGAATACTAAGGTGACACCACCATAGATAGTAAGATCTATCAAATTGGTATAACAAATGGTACATTCTATATGGTGGTAAGTATTCCTAGGCATAAGTTAATTCATTGCAAATTTGTCATGCCTTGACCATGATATGTAATATACTTCTCATGAGACTCTTAACTGAATTGAAAGTGCATGTGGCAAGTCATTCAATACTTGATGCACATATCTAGTGGGGGAACATTATTTATCTTGTGTCATAGAGAATAAGTTTCACTTGACTAAGCTATACTAAGACAATCCAAATGGTAAATTTGTATCTCATTCATATGGATTGTAATCTTTGTTTTCTAAATAGCTACTCTTAATGCAGTTTAAAATTCCCTTATCGTTAATTCTAAAGTGCATAAGAATCTTTTTGTTGATATTCACCACATACATATGCACTAACATGGATATGATTTTTAAACTGTAAAAGGTACAATTAGTGATCCATACTCTCTAAATTTTGGAAACCCATATTTTGATATCTTAGAAACTACATCCATATGCTTCACATTGAATTGGATCACTAAGTTGTAAATTCCATGCATAACTTGTCTTTATGATATGAATGCTTGTGCGACTAACCTTGATAAGCTAGTGCACCCAAAGTCAAGGTAGGTTCATCATCAAGAAGGCAACACAACGATGTATTAATAAAAGGAGAAAAGGCTCCTATTCTTAACTCTAGTTTTTATCTATGTGATTAAATATTGACTTGAAAACCATGTAAGATGGTTGTCAAGTATATGTGGGTGCCTACACAAAGAGAAAGGCCACAATAAGGATTGTGTGGGTACTCAAGGCTCTTACTACTAATCTCAAAGGACCCAATTCAAATTGGATACCAAGATATGAAGCTTAAACTTATTTTACAGGATCACTCCTTCAATGGATCAAGTTGGGTGCTCTATAATGAATGTATAAATCATCTTTGGAGATAGTAGCTACGGTGGTAACAACTGAATCTCAAGTCCATATTATTTTCAAATCTTATATTTTTGTGACTTGTGTAGCCACTAAGAAAAGAAGCACTTGAGGATATACATCAGTTGTTGATTATGAAATAAAGGTCTATTGGAAGTTGAATGAATATTATCATATGGTGAACAATCCAAAATTATGTGACATATTCTCTAATCTAGTTAATTTGGATTTGATTCTTCTATATTAGACAACTCACCATAATATGGATTAAGTCATCCCTTTAGACTTCATTGAATAACCATGCATATTATCCATGTCATTCAAAATATATTATGCATGAGGGTTCAAGGAAATTTAGTCCATATTATGATGTTTCTCTATTTAGCAACACGCTTGTCTTCCACATATAAAGGGTTGCTAAATAAGAAACTAGTGCTTGTACTACTAATGCCATCTCTTGTGTTGAGTTTATCCATAGAAAATCTATGTTAAGAGATGGTGCTTGTTTTAAATTGGATAAATCACAAGCTTAAAGGATACTATTCAACTAAAGTAAGATGAAGTTGATAAGAGGCCAAGGCATGAAAACTTCCTGTCCTTAAGTTGTTTTAGTATTCTATCCTTAGTGGGATGTACCATAGTATATGTTAATTTCCTTGCAATATAAAATGTTCAATAGTGCATATAACTTTGACATCAACTATATGTGTGCACTAATTTGAAGGAATTTAATCTATCCTTTTGGGTTTCAAGAATGATGATTCATTCTCCATCCACATATAAGGATTATCATTTGTGAAACCCTCCCTTGTGTTTCTAATGCTCTCTTTTCTAAGTGTTTCAATAAGGTCTTTCCAAGTGCTTTCAAGATGGATTCAAAATCTACGGATATAAGAGTCTTGGTTATTTCAATCATTGTGTTTCAATAGGTCTCATATCAAGTATGATTGAACCAAGCCAAGATGGATGAAGTTCAAGATTGCCTAGTTGGATGAATCATAAGAGAAAAGAAATCACAGTGATTCAAGAAGGGAGTTACACTTTTTCTCAACCAAATAATGAAGATGTAGTGACATATTTATATGATATCCTTCATGAGGTTTGAGGTTCATATTAGCATGCTTTACCCTTCAGAATTTCAATTGATATACTTTCAGTTCTTAAACTTTCAATTGGTTTAATTTTCATCATCTATGTAAAGCATGTTATGTTAAACAAGATATAGTGCAAACATCTCCTTTAACCTCGTATTGTTGATGTGCATAAGTGTACTTTGTGTACTCTTGCATGCACAAATTGAGGGAGAGTTTAGCCTATATCTTATGAGACTAATGATTTCTTTCAAGTTCATGTTGTGTAGTCTCACACCTTGGTGAAAGAAGAACATCAAATGAGGATGAGTGGTTCCAAGGAAATGATCAAATAAT